>JAIUJI010000027.1:0-722981 GCA_020796165.1 Pantala flavescens | reverse complement strand
ATTCTGCGAGATTTTACGAGAGTTGGCGAGATTTCGCGAGATTTCACAAGATTTTGCGAGATTCCGCGAGATTACACGAAATTTCCCGAGATTTTACTAGATTCTAGGAGATTCGTTGATATTTCACGAGTCTCTGCGGTATTTCAGGATTTCGGAATATTTTGCGAGATTGCGCGAGAGTTGGCGTGATTTAGCGAGAATTGGCGAGATTTCGCGAGATTGGCGCGATTTCATGAGAATTCCCGAGTTTTCACGAGATTTCACGAGATTTCCCGAGAAATCCCGAGATTTCAAGAGATTTAGCGAGATTTCCCATGATTTCGAGAGATTTAGCGAGATTTCCCGAGAAATCCCGAGATTCCACGAGATTTAGCGAGATCTCCCGAGAATTTCCGTGATTTCGAGAGATTTAGCGAGATCTACCGAGAATTCCCGAGATTTCACGAGATTTTGTTAGATTTCGCGAAATTTTCCTGAATTCTAGGAGATTCGTTGATATTTCACGTGTCTCTGCGGTATTTCAGGATTTCGGAATATTTTGCGAGAATGCGCGAGAGTTTGCGTGATTTAGCGAGAATTGGCGAGATTTCGCGAGATTTGGCGCGATTTCATGAGATTTTAGAAGATTTTTTGATATTTCACGAGATTCTGCGAGCTTTCAGGATATTTCAAGAGATTTTTGCAAGATTTGGAGGTATTTCCCAAAATTTTTCGAGATTTCACGAGCATTGGCGAGATTCTGCAAGACTTGGCAAGAATTCACGAGATTTCACGAGATTTTGCGAGATTTCGCGAGATTTCAAACGATTATACGAGAGTCGGAGAGATTTCGCGAGATTTGACCAGATTTCACCAGAGTTGGCGAGATCTCGCGAGAAGTTGCAAAATTTGGCGAGATTGCGCGAGATTTCACGAGAATTGGCGAGATTTCGCGAGAATTGGCGAGATTTTACGAGATTTTTTGAGATTTCACAAGATTTCACGAGAATTTGCAAGTTTTGGCGAGTTTTGACTCGATTTAACGAGATTCTGCGAGATTTCACGAGATTTCGCCATATACTGCGAGATTTCAAGAGATTGCACGAGATTCCAAGAATTTCCGAAATTTCACGAGATTTTGCGAGATTCCGCAAGATCTAGCGAGATTTACCAAGATTTCACGATATTAACGAACTACGAGATTTTGCGAGATTCTTCAAGATATTGCGAGATTCTGCAAGATTTCGCGAGATTCTGCGAGATTTCATGAGATTTCGCCAGGTACTGCGAGATTCCACGAGAATCCTCGAAATTTCACGAGATTTCGAGGGATATCCCGAGAATTCCCGAGATTTTGCGAGATTTCGCGAAATTTTGCGAGATTCTAGGAGATTCGTTGATATTTCACGAGTTTTCACGAGCATTGGCGAGATTCTGCGACATTTGGCGAGATTTTGCGTGATTTCGCGATATTTCAAAAGATTTCACGAGAGTTGGCAAGATTACGCGCGATTTCACTAGAGTTGGCGAGATCTCGCGAGATTTTGCAAAATTTGGCGAGATTGCGCGAGCTTTCATGAGAATTGGCGAGATTTAGCGAGATTTCACGAGATTCTAGAAGAGTCGTTGATATTTCACGAGATTCTGAGACCTTTCAGGATATTTCACGAGATTCTGCAAGATTTGGCAAAATTTCCAAGATTTCACGAGATTTCAAGAGCATTAGGGAGATTCTGCGAGATTTTACGAGAGTTGGCGTGATTGCGCGAGATTTTACGAGAATTGTTGAGATTTCGCGAGAATTGGCGAGATTTTAAGAGATTTTTTGAGATTTCACAAGATTTCACGAGAATTTGTGAGTTTTGGCGAGTTTTGACGTGATTTCGCGAGATTTTTCGAGATTTCATGAGTTGTCGCGAGATTTGTGGACATTGTACGAGATTTTGCGAGATTTTCCGAGATTCTGCGAGATTTCATGAGATTTCGCCAGATACTGCGAGATTTCAAGCGATTGCACGAGATTTCCTGAGAATTTCCGAAATTTCACGAGATTTTGCGAGATTCCGCAAGATCTAGCGAGATTTACCAAGATTTCACAATATTAACGAACTACGAGATTTTTCGAGATTCTTCAAGATTTTGCGAGATTCTGCAAGATTTCGCGAGTTTCTGCGAGATTTCATGAGTTATCGCGAGATTTGTGGAGATTGTACAAGATTTTGCGAGATTTTCCGAGATTCCACGAGATTTCACGAGATTTCGCCAGATACTGCGAGATTCCACGAGATTTCCCGAAACTTCACGAGATTTCGAGAGATTTCCCGAGAATTCCCGAGATTTCGCGAGATTTTGCGAGATTTCGCGAAATTTTGCGAGATTCTAGGAGATTCGTTGATATTTCAAGAGTTCTCACGAGCATTGGCGAGATTCTGTGACATATGGCGAGATTTTGCGTGATTTCACGAGATTTCAAAAGATTTCACGAGAGTTGGCAAGATTACGCGAGATTTCACGAGAGATGACGAGATCTCGCGAGTTTCACAAAATTTGGCGAGATTGCGCGAGATTTCATGAGAATTGGCGAGATTTCGCGAGATTCTAGAAGAGTCGTTGATATTTCACGAGATTCCGCGAGCTCTCAGGATATTTCGTGAGATTCTGCAAGATTTGGCGAAATTCCCAAGATTTCACGAGATATCAAGAGCATTAGGGAGATTCTTCGAGGTTTTACGAGAGTTGGGGAGATTTCACGAGATTTCAAAGGATTTTGCGAGATTCCGCGAGATTACACGAAATTTCCCGAGAATTGGCGATTTTTAACGAGATTTTGCATGATTTCACGAGATTACTCGGCATTTATCGTGATTTCGTGAGATTTCACAAGATTTTGCGAAATTTGGCGAGATTTTAGGAGAGTCTAGAAGATTTGTTGATATTTCACGAGATTCTGCGAGCTTTCAGGATATTTCGCGAGATTGTGAAGGATTTGGCGATATTTTCCAAGATTTCACGAGCATTGGCGAGATTCTGCGAGATTTGGCGACATTTCACGATATTTTACGACATTTTGCGAGATTTCACGAGAATTGGCGAGATTTCGCGAGAATTGGCGAGATTTCGCGAGATTTCGTGAGAATTGGCGACATTTCTAGAGAGTTGGAGAGATTTCACACGATTTCACGAGAGTTGATGTGATTTATCGAGATCTGGCGAGTTATGACGAGATTTTGCGAGATTCTGCAAGATTCTGCGAGATTTCATGAGTTACCGCGAGATTTGTGGTGATTGTACGAGATTTTGCGAGTTTTTGAGAGATTTTCTGAGAATTCCCGAGAGTTAACGAAATTTCGCGAGATTTCCCGAGAATTCCCGAGATTCTGCGAGATTTCACGAGATTGCTCGAAGAAGCAAACGTTTTGAGTTCTGAGCGTGCTATTTCTCATAAAAATAACAAAAATACGCTTCAATTCAGTAAAAACCTAATGTTATATTGATAAATCGCGCAGAAATCGTACTCCACTATGTTTCAAACGTTACTATGCATGAAAAATCTACTGTTATCGCTCATTTTCCGTATGATACCGCGTAAATACTGTTTTTCAACGAAAGAATGTCCCATTCCTACATTCAAAACGTAATATTACGTGAAAAGCTAATAGATAGTGCTACGAACCGGATGTATCGCATTCAAATATCCCGTTCAGTGGTTTCGAACGTAATATATACGGCTTCATGTGCAGAATGGGATCCAATTTGGTCGAAAACTGATATTCTACTAGAGTTTCCCGAAAAATCGCACGTTTCGAAGTCTAAGCGTGCTTTTTCTCATACTCATTACCAAAAATACGCTTCAGGTAAGTAAAAACCCAATGACAAATAGATTTCTCGCGAAAAATCGTACCTTACTTCGTTTGAACCGCGAATATGCAGAAATATATGTACTGCTATCGCTCATATCCCGTAATGTACCTAAAAATACTGATTCTCAACAAAGAAATGTAATATTCCTACATTCTAAACGCGATAATAAGTGAAAAAATTGCAAGTAATTGCTACAAAGCAGACGAAACGCTTGCAAATTTCCCGGTTTCTGGTTTAGTTCGTAATATTAACGACTTGATTAGAAGAATGGGCTCATATTTGGTCAACACTGATGTTTTACGAAATTAACCCGAAGCAGCACATTTTTAGTGTTCCGAGCGCGCCATTACCCAATTCAATATGTAAATACGCTTAAATTTAGTAAAAACCAACCGAAATACAGATGTTTCGCGCACATATCTTGCATTAATCTTTTTTAACTGTGAATATGCAGAAAAAAGTTAATTCTACTCACTCATTTTCTCAAAATAACACTTAAATACTGATTTTCACAAAGAAATGTAATATTCCTACATTCTGAAGGCGAAAATACGTGAAAAAGCGAAAGGTTACAATTAAGAAGCGGATGAATCGCATGCAAATTTCCCGTTTAGTTTTATCGAAGGTAATGTTCGCGACCTTAATGTCTAGAGTGGGTTTAAAATCGGTCGAAAACTGATATTTCACTAGAATAACCTGAAGAGGCACACGTTTCGTGCGAAATTTCGCGAGATTTGGCGAGATTTGAAGAGATTTTCCAAGATTCTGCAAGATTTCAAGAGATTTCACGAGATTTCCCGAGAATTTCCGAAATTTCACGAGATTTCGCGAGATTCTGCAAGATCTAGCGAGATTTCCCAAGATTTCGCGATATAAACGATCATTGTCGAGATTCTGCGAGATTTCTCGAGAATTTGCGAGATTTGCCGGCCTCGTTGGCGGAATGGTTAGCATGCTAATCTTCTAATGCTGAGGTCCCGGGTTCAAATCCCGGCTGAGGAGGAAATTTTCCTCTCAGGGTTTGGATGTCTGTGACGTCCGTTGTTGAGTTTGAAACCTCACTGTAATTGTCCCGTAAGAGGATGTTTATGCGGTCTTTGGTAATAAATAAATAAATAAATTTCGCGAGATTTCACGAGATTTTACGAGAGTTGATGAGAATTCCCGAGATTTGGCGAGTTTTGACGAGATTTTGCGAGATTCTTCAAGATCTAGCGAGATTTCCCAAGATTTCGCGATATAAACGAAAATTGGCGAGATTCTGCGAGATTTCACGAGATTTTGCGAGATTTCACAAGATTTCACGAGATTTTACGAGAGTTGATGAGAATTCCCGAGATTTGCCGAGTTTTGACGAGATTTTGCGAGATTCTTCAAGATTTCGAGAGATTCTGCGAGATTTCATGAGTTATCGCGAGATTTGTGGAGATTGTACGAGATTTGCGAGATTCTGCGAGTTTAAAATCGGTCGAAAACTGATATTTTACTAGAATAACCTGAAGAGGCACACGTTTCGTGCGAAATTTCGCGAGATTTGGCGAGATTTTTCGAGATTCTGCGAGATTTAACGAGATTTCGCAAGATACTGTGAGATTTCACGAGAATTCGCGAGATTTCCTGAGAAATCCCGAGATTTCACGAGATTTAGCGAGATTTTCCGAGAATTCCCAAGATTTCACGAGATTTAGCGAGAAATCCCGAGATTTCACGAGATTTAGCAAGATTTTCCGAGAATTCCCGAGATTTCGAGAGATTTAGTGAGATTTCCTGAGAATTCCCGAGATTACACGAAATTTTGCGAGATTCTAGGAGATTCGTTGATATTTCACGAGTCTCTGCGTTATTTCAGGATATTTCGCGAGATTTACCAAGATTTCACAAGATTTTGCGAGATTCCGCGAATTTTTGCGAGATTCTAAGAGATTCGTTCATATTTCATATGTCTCTGCGGTATTTCAGGATATTTCGCAAGATTCTGAAAGATTTGGCGAGATTTCCCAAGATTTTACGAGATTTTGGGATATTTCGTGCAATTTGGCTTGATTTCACAAGGTTTGGCGAGATTATACGAGATTTGGCGAGAATAGCCAAGATTTCACGAGAATTGGTGAGTTTTCCTTAAAAATCCCGAGATTTCATAAGATTTCGCGAGATATGGCGTGTATTTAAAAGATTTTGAGAGATTTCGCGAGAATTGGCCAGTTTTCCTTAAAATCCCGAGATTTCATAAGATTTCGCGAGATATGGCGTGTATTTAAAAGATGTTGCGAGATTTCGCGAGATTTTGCGGGATTCTAGGAGATTCGTTGATATTTCATTAAATTGTCCGGTCTATCAGGATATTTTACGCGAGATTTCCCAAAACTTCACGAGATTTCACGAGATTATGCGATATTTCGCGGGATTTGGCGTGATTTTAGGAGATTTCAAGTTATTTGGCGAGATTTAACGAGATATGGCGAGATTTCGCGGAATTTGGCATGCTTTTACGGAATTTGGCGAGATTTTACGAGATTTGGCGAGAATTCCCAAGATTTTCTTAGAATTCGCGAGATATCACAAGATTTGGCGAGATTTGGTGAGATTTCTTGAGATTTTGCGAGACTTCGCGAGATTTTGCGAGATTTCGCGAGATTTCGCGAGATTTCGCAAGATTTCACGAGATTGGCAATATTTCGCGAGATATGGATAGATTTTACAAGATTTCGCGAGATTACGCGAGATTTTGCGGGATTTTAGAAGATTCGTTAATATTTCACTGGATTCTGCGGTCTTTCAGTATATTTCGCGAGCTTCTGCAATATTTGGCGAGATTTACTAAGATTTCACGAGATTATGCGATATTTCGCTGAATTTGGCGTGATTTTACGAGATTACAAGAGATTTGGCTAGATTATACGAGATTTGGAGAAATTTCACGAGATTTCGCCAGATTTCGTGAGATTTCGGGAGATTGCACGGGATTTCGCGAGATTTTGAGAGACTCTGCGAGATATCACGAGAATACCTGAAGAAGCAAACGTTTTGAGTTCAGATCGTGCTTTCATCATAAAAAATAGCAAAATTACGCTCCAATTCACACTTGCCATACATCCGTTTCACAACACATGCGTTACATCCGTTTCGTAGCAGTATTGTACTGATCTATCTCATAATATCGCGTTTGGAATATTTGAATGGGAAATTCCTTCGTTGAGAATAAGTATCTTAGCAGCATTTTATTGAATATGAGCGATAGCAGTTCATTTATTTCTCCATATTCACGGTTCAAACAGAGTGAAGTACGATGTTTTCGCGATAAATCTATGTTTCAATGGTTTTTTACTTAACTGAAGCGTATTTCAATATGTATGAGAAATATCACACTCAGACCCCAAAACGTGCGCTTTTTCGTGAATTATAGTAGAATATCAGTTCTCGACAAAATTGGATCATATTTTTCACATGCAGCCGTAAATATTACTTTCGAAACCACTGAACGGGAAATGTGCATGGGATACATCCGGTTCGTAGCACTACCTAACAGCTTTTTCACGTAATATCACGTTCTGAATGCAGGAATGGGAAATTCGTTGAAAAACAGTATTTTCGCGGTATAATACGGATAATGAGCGAGAATAGTAGATAAACTCATGTATATTTACGTTTAAAACATAGTGGGGTACAAATTTTGCGCGAAGTTGTGGTACGAATTTTCTATAATTCCTCAGGTTTTTACTGTATTGAAGCGTATTTTTGTTATTTTCTATGGAAAATAGCACGCTCAGAACTCAAAACGTGAGCTTCATCGGGTTATACAAGTAAAATATCTGTTTCTGACCGAATATGAACTCATTCTAGACATTTAGTCGTGAAAAATTCTTTCGGAACGAGAAAACTGGAAATTTCGCATGCGATTCATCCGCTTCGCAGCAGATTTTTCTCCCATCTTCACGTATTATCGCGTTTAGAAAGTAGGTGGAATTACATTTTTTTGTTGAAAATCAGTATTTATCAGTACATTACGGAATATGAGCGATATCGGAATATTAATTTATGCATATTCACGTTTCAAACATAATGGAGTACGATTGGTGCGCGATAAATCAATATATCGTTAGGTTTTTCCTTAACTAAAGCGTATTTTTGTTATATTTGATGAGAAATAGCACGCTCAGAAAAAAAACGTGTGCTACTTAAGGTTATTCTAGTTCAATATCAGTTTTCGCCCGATTTTGAACCTATTCTAGACATAAAGTACTGAATATTACTTTAGGAACCAGATAACTGGAAATTTTCATGCGATTCATCCGCTTCGTAGGAGATACTTGCCTCAATTACACGTATTTTCGCATTTTTAATATATAGGAATATAAAATTTCTCTGTTGAAAATCAGTATTTATCGGTATATTACGGAAGATGAGCGATAGCAGAACATTTATTTATGCATATTCACGTTTCAACCATAGTGGAGTACGATTTGTGCGCAATAGATCAATATTTCAATAGATTTTTTACTGAATTGAAGCGATTCTTTGTTATTTTTTATGGGAAATAGCGCGCTCAGAACTCAATACATGTGCTTCTTCGGGCAATTCTAGTTTAATATCAGTTTTCGACCGATTTTGAACCCATTCTAGATATTTAGTCGTGAATATTACTTTTGGAACCAGATAACTGGAAATTTGAATGCGATTCATCTGCTTCGTAGCAGATATTTGCCACATTTTTACGTCTTATCTCGTTAAGAATGTAGGAATATGACATTTTTCTTTTGAAAATCAGTATTTATCGATATATTACGGTATATGAGCGATATCGGAATATTTATTTATGAACATTCACGTTTCAACCATAGTGGTGTACGATTTGTGCGCGATAAATCAAAATTTCATTAGGGTTTTACTGAATGAAAGCGTATTCATGTTATTTATTATGAGAAATAGCAAGCTCAGAACTCAAAACGTGTGCTTCCTCGGGTTATTTTAGTTCAATATAAGTTTTCGACCGATTTTGAACCCATTCTAGACATAATGTCGTGGATATTACTGTAGGAACCATATAACCGGTAGTTTGCATGCTATTCATCCGCTTCGTAGCAGATACTAGCCGCATTTCCACATAATATCGCGTTCTGAATGTAGGAATATTACGTTTCCTTGTTGAAAACGAGTATTTATCGGTATATTACGGAATATGAGCGATAGCGGAACATTTATTTATGCATATTCTCGTTTCAACCATAGAGGAGTACGATTTGTTCGCGATTAATCAATATTTCATTAGGTTTTTACTGAATTGAAGCGTATTTTTGTTATTTTTTATGAGGAATAGCACGCTAAAATCCCAAAACGTGTGCTTCTTCGGGTAATATTAGTTCAATATCAGTTTTCGACCGATTTTTAACCCATTCTAGACATCATGTCGTGGATATTACTGTAGGAACCATATAACCGGAAATTTGCATGCGATATATCCGCTTCGTAGCAGATACTTGCCGCATTTCCACGTATATCGCGTATAGAATGTAGGAATATTGCATTTCTTTGTTGAAAATCAGTAGTGTATGAAAGTGAGTGAAATAGTGTATGAAAGCTGGTTTCTTGTACTTATAGACCCTTCTTTTTCATTCCAGAGCATCTTATTCATTTACGATCAATATTTCCCTATTCTTCATCAGTTCACTTCATGCCATGCGAACCTGTTCATTTTACAAATTGAGGCTTTTAATGGATGATGAAAGATGGACTAGTAATATTCCTCATTGTGTTCAGATGTTCAAAACGACGTAGAACACTGTATCGCCCGCAATTTTTGTAAGCCTGGTATCAATTCCTACTCTGAGGTCGTTGGTATATATTAAAAAAAAAGGAGCGGCCCGATTTCGCTTTGATACGATATTCCGGTGATAAAACTTGCGAAATAGTTCGCACTCCGGAACCTTGTCTTTTAGAGGGGCGAAAAGCGGAAAAATATCTGCAATACTGGCGATGGCGGACCCAAAAAAACATTCTCTATATGAACAAAAAAATTGTGTAGTGAGAGAACAACTTTATCTTTTGGTAGGTTTATCCCAAGAGTGGTTATCCTTGGATGTTACAGGGATGTTAAATTGAAAAATATGGAATCGTACTTGCACCTACTGAAGGAAGGCGGCTAGAAGGTACACTATAACAGGAATCGTGAAAAATGGAAATTCTCAATAATGAAGGAAAGAACACAGAGCTGAATATGAAACAAATCGAGGCGTGAAGATTCTGCAAGTCACTATATTGGAGTGTTTTCCATGTAGCATATCACACGTTGCAAGATCCTAGAAATATTCGGTCGAATCCATTGAAATAGTCAAAAGAAGATGCCACTTCTTGCTCCTCGAACGAATGCTAGAAGCAAAGGAAAGGATGAAGAAGTGAGTGAATGAGGAAGTAAACAAGTCGTATTTGAAATCAGCCCCTGAACGCTGGGAAGCATGATGGAATTCTGAAGAACATTGCCACGGTGCACAGAAAATATTTCCGGTGAAACACTCAAGACTTGGTTACATATTGGCAGTTGAAAACTCTGGAAATCAGAAGCAAGGATATGGTCGGGCATTCAGGAAGGAGATGAGAGGTCCAAAGATACACAAAATCGTCCAGTATAGAAGATAAAAAGGGCTGAAAAGAAGTGAATTTGCTCACAATCTACCTCATAGTCATGTGCTGCGCAAAGAGGCAACAGTAGAGAGAGAGGAAAAATAGAACAGTTTATCAACAATGAAAGACCTAACTGCAGATAGAATGGAAACCGATGATGCTAAGGCTCATGGGCCCATCTTGATGTTCTTCAGTTTGATTTTCAACAAGAAGGAATATGGTCTTCTTTCACAAGTAAGAAATCGCCCATTGTATGAAAAGGCTCATTTTTCATCGAATAGTAGTTTCAGTTCAGTAGCAACGAAAGAAAAATATGACCAGGTCCAAATCGTACCTTGAGAAAGTAGTCTACTCAGATGTGCAAAGTTGTAAGCAATTTCCTTCATCATCTAAGAATAGGCTTGGCAATCCAATCCGTGAAGACCCTCCTCGTGGACAGCATGGTGAAGGTTCTCGAATCCAAAGGCATCCTGGAATTGAAAGATGATGAGTTCATTGAAAATGAAGACTTTGTCAAGGACCTAGGCGCACACCTTCTGCACGAACGGTTTTAAGGCTGTATAATTGATTTCTTTTAACGATGTACGGCTATTTATTCACCTGTCGTACTTTTGAAATAATTAAAAATTAAAACCTCGTATCAGGGAAAGTTTTTGCATGCAGTGCATGCTTGTAAAACATATAAACTGTTGGTGGCAAAGCTCTACGTCGTAATAAATAGGAATATAGAATCAGGCGATAGTAAAACTTGACAAATCAAAGCTTCGGTACGTACCAAAATGCTGAGAATTCATCAGTCATCAATTAAATTGTTGAAAAAAAAATTTACAAATTTTGAACTACCGCTAAACATTTATCTCGCTTCTGATTGGCTGAGAGAAATGCCACCGCTGTCAGTGTAGAAGCTGTATTGTTAAATTTTATGCCAAATATTTCTTTACCTGATTGCCGATCGAATATCACCAAAAAATCTCTCTCCATTTACGTGGACACCGAGCAATGGCGGTTTTCTTGAAATCCAAAGCATTACGATGACGAAACTTATGAATTCAATATTTTTGCACAGTAAGACTCACGTAGTTGGTAAAAATCATAATAAATACTAATCTTCATTAAATTATAATCCGTCACGACTCACCTCACGTTCATTTTCTAAAATCTTTCTCGAATTTTAGATTCCCGCCGGTGACAATAGCGTCTCCAAATACCGCGGCGCGTTATTCACTTTCCACTGCGACCTCTCCGTGTCAACATCCTCCCTTTCACCAGTCATTCATTTTCCCCTTTTTCTAATTTAATGCACTCTTTGGAGCATATAATCATCCTCATTAAAACTATGAAGCTACGCCCGAGCTCTCTGTTCGAAGAAACGGCTTCGGAAACGCACTAAATTTCCCATTGTAGCGATAAGTTACGAGCCCATAAGCACGATGCTGTCGTGAGATATATAAGCCGTCCGTGGATATTATTGTCATTAGTACTTATCTGGTCATTTTCACCGAGGTAAAGATATCTTGAATGGCGATGAATAGGAAGCTAGGTATTCGAAACGCTTCGGTCGGACGCAATCGGTAAATAAAATTCCTGGGCACATTCTTGTCGTCGAGGGAAGAGAAATATTTTTTAATGGGACGTTTCTTACCTTACTTGGCTTTTCGACTGAACCTTGCATCCTCACCAAAAGCCGTGCTGCATCGCCTGCACTGGGATGAGGTGTCACATAGCCGTCCTCTACGAAGCTGCAGTAAATCTAATCAATCTCTTATGTGCAACGCCAACCACAGAACGCAACAACGTTGTCACAATCACTTCATACAGGGAGAAACTTGGAGATTTGATAGCTATTTCCATGGATAGTAAAACGGCGTAACGAAAGCATGGGGAAACTCGATTCACAAATCACAAGTACGAACTCTGCTCGCTGGTGATAGCCGCCTACTGAGGCGACACCGATACGATAACTTGGCCCTCTGTCGGATTTCGAATATTCTCCATATGACGGAAAATGACGATCTATTTCTAGCGCTCCTCATTCCTGCGAAGAGATCTATGCGTTTGTAACTCTGCTACGATTCGCTTTTTCGAGGACTAAAGTTGGATCGAGTTGCGGCGTGCGCTTAGGTATTTGTCAAGGAGATATCTCGTTCCTTGGAAAAGGGATGATATAAAATGGCAATGACTTAATAAGAAAGAAGAAGATGAAGGACGTCGTCTCTCGAAAACCCTAACGTCCGCAAAGTATCGACGAAAATTACCACTGTCTCTTCGGAAGAGAGAAGTATCGCACAGAAGCCGAATTAAATCCACCGCAGACTTTCCCCACGGAGGAGCTGCATGCGTCCAATGCGTTGTTTTCCTATTCGCCTCTCCTCACCACCGGGTAATCGTTCGCTGAAACTACCTCCCGTAGCAGGCGTAAGAAGAACCATTCAAATCGGAATGAAAATTCAAATGATTTAATATTTCACCAGGCATTTTCAAGGCGAGCTGTGACTTTCACGATGTAAGATCGCTCGCGAACATTCTCAACGCTCTTACCGACTACCCTCTCAGCGGAACCGAGATTCTGTATGGCTTTTCCACAAGTTTTACGTATAGATTAAGATTGCAGAGATTCTACTATTAAAATTTTTCTCCGCGGATCGTACATGTTCATTTACAGTTTTCCGGTCAAAGTGGTCGACGACTAAACACTCGTTAATATATTTTAATCTCATTCCCCATTTTCCGCACCCTATCATGACTTTATCTAAATCATTTCTAAGAACTAATCTATCCTCACTGCCGTATATTTCCATGTAGAACATTGTATCGCCCGCAATTATCCTATCCTTACATGGAGTGTAAGTATAGGTGTCTCCTGACTTTTGAATGAGACTAGCATAGATCGATAGAGGATCAAAATTAAGAATACACGTCTTTTTTTATAGACGTTTCTCGCTGTAAGTTTAGGAGATATTAACGTTCAAAGATTGCAATTTTCAAGCACCACCATTTGAATGTGGGTTTAACCCATTTAATAAATCCCGAATTCCATTCTCTCATCATTTTTTTCTTATTGCAGTAACCTCTAATTTTTGTTGTAGAAATTGTGATTCTTCTTCCCATAATCGAAAGAGAAAATAGAATCGTATCATGAAGAGTTGTATCACCAACGTTCATTGTAATTCTATTAGTAGGACTATACCACAAATGAAACCAGGGTGTACTTGAATGATGAAATTAGGATAATTGTTAGTTATAACATTTGATTTGCATTCAAAAAGTGGTGATTTATTCAACGTATCTTAAATCTGAAGCAAAAATTGCAATCAGTTTCGACCTGATCATCATCTGAAGTTAAAGGAAAAAAAACAAGTTAAACCTCCCATAAAAGGGATATCCTGACAATCTCCCAGGTTGGGAATAATTATTCCAGCACGTATAAAAAGAAGAGCCTTAAATGATGCATGAGTTAATAGGTGAAAAAATGCCAATTCTGTATAACCCATAGCCAAAATTCTTATTATTAATCCAAGTTGACTTAATGCAGAAAGAGCAATAATGTTTTTTCAAATCAAATTCATAATTTGCCCCTATTCCAGATATAAATATGGTTATGCCTCCAATTAATAATAAATACTTACCTTACCCACTATTTATAACCAGAACATTAAATCGGATTATTAAATAAACCCCAGCCGTAACTAAAGTAGAAGAATGAACCAATGAAGATACTGGTGTTGGAGCCGCCATTGCAGTTCGTAATCAAGAAGAAAAAGCAATTTGAGCACTATTAGTTATAGCAGCAAAAACCATTAATAAAGAAATTATAATCCCTTCAAAATCAATAAATATATAATTTAAATAAAAAGCATAATTTCATCTACCATAATTTAATATTCAGGCAATACCTAATAAAAGGCTACATCACCGAGGGGATTAGATAAAACAGTTAATATTCCAGCTCTATAAGACTAAAAATTTTTATAGTAGATTGCTAAGAGATAAGAAATTAAACCAAGACCATCCCAAACTAATAGGATTGAAATTATATTTGGTCTAATAATAAATAATGTTATTAAAAATTCAAATATTAATACAAATAAAATAAACTGAGAGATATAAGGATCTCCTTCCATATTATTATTTCTATAAAAAATTACTATACTAGAAAGAAATAAAACAAAACGTATAAACACTAAAGATATTCAGTCAAATAGTATAGTTATTACAATATTTATGGAATTTAAAGGAAGAACACCCCATTCAAAAAATACAGTCAAATTATTTACACAAAATTAAATACCCAATGTAAGATTAGTTAAAGATAACACTTAAAATATTAAAGATCTAATAAAACAAATATTTAAGCGTCAATTAATGATCTTAAGCAAACGATATTGCATTATTGACACCACAAATCAAAATTTTAAATTAAACTTTTTAGATTAAAATCTGTCGAAAAATAAATCTCTTTTTAAAGTGATGTAATTTAAAGGAAATCAGTGTAATAATAAAGGTAAATATACACGATAGTATCCGAAATTTGAACTATACGAAGTAGAAAAAGTCTTTCCATGCTGGGTATATCTATATAAATATAAAGCATAAGCAGCTCTAAAAAATGATGAAAAAATAATTGCAATTATAGTTACTCAACTTCAACTTAGAATTCTATTACGTAAACTAATTTCCCCTAACAAATTAATTCTAGGTGGAGCAGCCATGTTACATGAACTAAGAAGAAATCACCATAAACATATTCTAGTTATTAGATTAATGAATCCCTTATTAATAAATAATCTTCAACTTCCTAATCGTTCATAAGAAATATTAGCAAGAACTTGATGAACATAAACCATGAGCAATTATTAAAACATAAGTATTACCTAAACCTCAACAAGTTATTGTTATTAATCTA
This sequence comes from Pantala flavescens, assembly GCA_020796165.1. NCBI lineage: Eukaryota > Metazoa > Arthropoda > Insecta > Odonata > Libellulidae > Pantala > Pantala flavescens. Next base: position 707,623 of record JAIUJI010000027.1, on the reverse strand, counting down.
GCTAATACAATCCCTATATGAACAATAGACGAATAAGCAATTAATGACCTCAGATCAACTTGACATAAACAAATTAATCTGACAATCACTCCTCCTACTAAACAAATACCTATTCACATAAAATTAAACTTCACTCCTGCAGATGTAATTAATCTAAAAACACGCAAAAGACCATACCCTCCTAACTACCCCGCTAAAGTTATAGATCCAGAAAAAGGAGGTTCAACATGAGCCTTTGGTAATAACAAGTGAAATAAAAATATAGGCATTTTAACTAAAAAGGCAAATGGTAACGAGATATAAGAATAAAAGCTGACATTGCAAATGTGAAGATAATCAAAAACATAAATTCAGTCTACCCAAATTTTTATATAAATTACAAATTGAAACTAATAAAGGTAGAGATGCAAATAAAGTATAAAATAATAAGTTAATACCTGCCTGTACACTTTCAGGTTGATAACCTCTCCGTAAGACTAAAAGAAATATAGGAATTAATGATATTTAAAAAAATAAATATAATATAAATAAATTAGCTATTATAAAAGTAATAATAATAATAATATTATTATTATTATTATTATTATTATTATTATTATTATTGTACATACAAAAAACTGGGTAAAGTTTTTATGAGAATAAATTGAAGATCTAGCTAGTAACATTAAACAGCAAATTCAAAATATTAAAAAATTAAACCATAACTTAACACATCATAACCAAAATAAAATCTTATATTGCAATAAGAAAAAACTATATAACCTTCTAACAAAAAAATAAAAGAAGCAAAAAAATGAAGGAGACTACTAATCAAAATGCAGGGGTAAAACATAATTGGATCATTAAAATAAGATATAAAACAAACTTTAGCATTGTAGAAGTCTAAATGAACTAAAATAATCATTGCCCTGTCTCCGAATTATAGAAACTAAAATTCCTAAACCCAAAGCTCCTTCATCTACCCCAAAAGTCATAAAATATATAAGAAAATAAAGATCAGAATAAAAAAGTAATACAAAAAAAATTAAACAAAAGTCTAAGAATTATAAATTCTAAACTTAGCGGAGTAGAAAGAAGGTTCTTGCGTTTAGATACAAATGATCATAAACCTCAAGTATTTTGAAAGTACAATAAAAGGAGTAATACCCTTATTAGTTTCACTGAAATTTGTACATTGAATTAAAAATGAAATGATTATAATCTTTAATCCAGAGAAAAAAAATAAGTAATTTAATGAGACAGGAAGGAATCTTTTTCAAGCCAAATATATATTAATTTATCATAACGATAACAAGGCAGATTTCCAATTTTCAAGGCAGAATATAAATGATACTAATACTAACTTTAAAATAAAAATCGGTGAGTAAAAATCAACTCCTAAGAACTTTACCACAAATAAAATTCTTGAATATTCTGCTACAAAAATTAACGCAAACCCACCTCTTCTATACTCAACGTTAAATCCTGACACAAGCTCAGACTCACCTTCAGCAAAATCAAAAGGAGTATGATTAGTATCTGCTAGAAGAAGGAAATCAAATAATTATTAAAGGAATAATATATAAATCAAATATAATCTCGATAAAGAGAAAATTGATACATTCTGTATACATTAGAAAGAAAAATTAAAGAGATTAACCCATTTATGCTGAAGGTAAAAACTTTTTAATTATTATCTGATATTCATATAAATTGGTTTAAAAGAATAAAAAAAAGAGTTTGAAAGAAAATTTAGTTAAAGTTATCTGGTTAAAGAGTTACATGGTGTTCCAAAAATGGAACACTAGGCAAAAGCGCTACCTAATACATAGAATGTAGTCTTCGGTATGATAGTCCTTAGAGCACTTTATTTGAAGGGCAACATTGCATTTCTTACAGCAAAAAGTGGTATATTTGCGGCATTCTACAATATTTTGGTTTGCTTTGATTGTTTTGTGATTACATGATTCTGGTCATCATAACGGGAGTCCTTATTGCGTTTCTAAGAAGGTCTTCCCAGTTTGGGCCGAATTACCATGGGTCTTCAGATAATGGCATGCCACACAGCGAAGAAACTCAAAAAGATCCATTGGCTTTGGATCGTAAGTTTTATGCAGCTGCCAAGCATTTTGTAGAGCTAATTGGTTGCTGCACTTGGATCTTCTTTTTATGTTTTTGTGAATAGCGATTGACAAGACACAGCGGATTGACACCAGCCCCAGATGATGTAACTTTGACAACACTGTTATCATTCAGCATCCATATTGACTGTGCCTTCAATTCTGTAATCAAACGCAACCCTTTCTTTATTTTTTAGGGCATCTTCTGATTCCAAAAGGATTTTGTCGATTCGATTTTTTCTCACTGTGCGGGTTGCTTGATGACCATTTGAACTGAGTGTATCAAAAAGTGCAATGTCCAGGGTGCTCCTTCATGAGTGCATCAGTAAATTGTAGGACAACGGATGCACCGACACCATATTCCTCATAATTAGTGTTTGGGTTTTACCTTGATATGGTTGAAACCAACAAATATAACCTAGGCATGTGGCACCACATCAAAACTTGTACCCAAACCGAAAAGGTTTTCCCCAAATAAACTGTTTGCGTTCATGACGACCAAAGTAAGGAATCATAGACTCGTTAAAGCTGAAGTCTGTTTTGTTTGGTACAAATAGCATGCATCTCTCTTCTGGATCAAAATTTTCTTGAACAAGGTACGCAGGGGCACGCAAAGAATCAGGCAGATTATTTATTGTTTCTCCTTCTTTATCAACAGAGTCCTCATCAGAAACAGGAGTTGTTGCATTTTCAGGAGGTCCTATGATAATTGCATTTGCTTTTATGTCATAATTTGTCTACAACAGGTCAGCTATTTTTGTAGGGTTAATGTTTTATGCAACTTGAGACTTAAAAGTGGTGAAAATTAAAAAACAAAGATAAAGGCCATATATGTAAATAAAAAAGTATACGGCGAAGTCACAGTAGTGGTTGTGCCTAGTGTACCAAAAATGGAACAATCAACTTTTCTATCCTCTAACTTGTATATGAATAACATTTTCTGTATGATCTGATTATGACATGAAACAGTGAGTATTCAAGTAGTAATAGAAAAATAAATAAAATCTATAGACGGTAAATCACTTAAGTTATAATTAAAGTTTATCGAGTGAGTCTTGAAAAATCTACTCAAAAAAATAAAGCTAGGTTTTACAACGTCCACCTAGCTCTGTGTTCGCTCTGTGACTAATTCCGTGAATTCGGTTATGCTATACATACCCTTACAAAGAAAGCAGGAAGTTTTCACCCACTTCCCAGATTTCTTGTAAGCGATAGGATATAAAATAACTTCACGTAACTGCCGTTCCAAAAACGGAACTCTAGGCATAAATGGGTTAAGAACATTCTTTTCTATGATCACCTAAGTTCATGGAAAATATCTTAATAATTGAAGCTGATCCTATCTCATCTTCTTTTCATTCTATTTTCTTAAGTCAATGTTTTTGTTTTTAGATTGTATTTCATCTAATATTTACTTATGTAACATTTGTGTAAAGGAACTCTTATATTGCTCATCTTGGTATGACAGAGAGGAATATGTGTGTACAGTTATTGTCTTGAAGCATATAAACATATAATAATATCTTAGTGATAGATTTCAATGCTTGGTTGCAGATGTGCTTGGGACTACAAGATATAGATGAGAAGAATGGGCAACATTTTTTTGCACTGATTTACTGGGATTTAGGTTCAGCATGAAGACATTACTTTGGATCAAGAACACTGCAAGTTAGTCTTAAAGGAAAAATAATTTGAAATGGAAATGGTGCATTGATATGGATCGTAAAAGCTTTTATTTATTTCAGGACTAAGGTCCTCCAAGCAAGCACCTGAGACATATTATACATCTTCCTATTTAGGAATTGAATCCCTCTCATTGCAGCATTTCTTTGATTGTCACTACACTCGGATATAACAATGTGAAGGTTTGGCATATTCAAGAATTTCTTTACAGTTTGTCTTTTACAGATATCTACTTGATGACCTGCCTCCATATATTTATTTTGACACTTGTGAACAGAATTAGAAGAGATATCCTACCATTCATCCATGATATCTCCTTTTATAAAAGGTGAATGATGTTTGAACATAACGACATGCAATATAGACTGACAGGTAATAAAGAATTATTATAGATGCAATGAACTAGACTCTGATAATAAATAAAGCATTTTCTTATCATCTAGTTTTTTTCATGCAAGCTTCTCAGAAATTTAACATTCCAATGCTATGTTCCTGGAGGTACCTCAGGAAAGGAAGCTGAAAATTATTCCACCAAAGGTCAAAACTAAAGGAAAGGTAAGTGACTATTACATTGGGTTTAACGTGGAATACCACAGTTTTATTATTCAAATGGTCTTGAAAACGAATCGGTAATTCAAGAAATAGCATATACCAAGAGTGAGAATGATTTTGGATTTATAAGAGTTGTCAGTGTTAGTCTACATAGTTGAAGTTGTGAAATATTTGTAGAAAAGTGGATCGTGCTACCCGTGATGAGTAGGTGAAGTGCAAATATATATGCATGGATTAAGAGAATTGAGTGACAGTAATAGTAATTAGACCATCCATGGTTTTTTCTAATCGAGATAATAAGTAACTTTTAAGAAGTGACTCTTAAGATAAACTATCTTCCTTAGAGTAGTTTGCAATGTTGATGGCCAAAATAGAAATGAGTAACTATGCAATACTTACAAATGCAAGAATTACAAATGATTTTTTACCACCCAAAGTTGAATTGCAAAGATTGTGTTCCGATGTATTTGAATTCAATAAGAATAATTATACTTAGCTTAATAGGTTATAGATTTAAAACATTTTAGCAGCAAAGGAAGACCTAACTGCAGGTGGAATGGAATCTGATGATAATAATGCTGAATGCTCATGGCACTTTCTTGTTACTCATTTTGATTTGCAAAAATCAGTATTTTGGAGCTCCTTCACCGATATGAAACCGTACATTCGATCACTATAGTAATTATTTATCAAATAATAGATTCAATTCATGTCCATGTAAAAACAAGGGTGACCAGTTGGAGGACAAATTAAAGCAATACATGTTAATAAGGGAAGATAAACTAAAATTACAATTTAGTTTAGCTTTTAATTAAACAGAATCCCTCAAGTTGCATCAAAGGATTGCCTTGAATTAAATGTGAATCATAAAAGAATATCTCAATTGCTAATTCCAAATCAAAAAGGAATATTCTGCCTTTATGCATGCATATTTGAAGAGGAATATACATCGGTAATATGTTGTACCAAAATATACAAAAAATTACATTTGATAATAAAGATTTGGAGGCCTCTTATTAACAATCATAAACCGCGTTCCATCAAAATTAGGTGTTATGGGTTATTAATTTGTTAAACCTTTATGATTGAGTAGTGTGTCCTCCTGTCAGTAAAGAAGTAAATGAAGCAGAAGGTATGATCATAATAAGGAATGTGTGAGGATTTCATACTTTCCACACACTAAGTATGAAGAAGCAGATTGAAATGAAATAGTTCAGAGACTTAAGAGATATACAGAAAAAAATTCATAAAATAGAAAATGAATAAAAATATTTCTTATGAAACTTCATATGCAATGAATCTTTTATAGAGTATCTGAGTAGTCAGGAGTAAGTAGGGATTGGTATGTTTTATTCATAGAATTTAAAAATGGGATGACAAATGCTGTTCAAGAGCAGTTATCTATAAGATAATGAATAATTCATTTCTTTCTCATTAAGCTCTGGAAGATTTAAAATTTTGCATCAAAAAGCATAGTAATTCTTTCTGAGTGTGAGATTGTAACCAAAGGATATGAAAAAGAGTCTCAAAAGAAAATAATCATAGAGAAATGCAAGGTTAATCTCAATGAGTGTGTCCTTTGGTACAACACTATTCTAAATTTTACGCATTAATATTTCAATTTACCCAATCATTACCAATTGCTTCTTCAGTGCATTAAAATATGGAAAAAATTAAAAATATGTTGATCTCCACCAATGGACGACTATAGTGATGCTTGATGATTGTATCAGTTGTAGAAAGAAATGAATTTTCATAAATGAGCAGAGAGAAATATCACTGGAAATAATGGATGATGGCATCCATTAGAGGAAGCTTTTTGATTAATGAATAATATGAATCTCTGTGTTAAATCACTGAAATCGATTAAAATATGAGGAGATCCAGAATTGGTCAACCTGGGTGATGTTTTAGGGATACTTTTCTCTAGGTACACATAAAGAGAAGCCTGTAGAAATATGTTGATGCAGCATTACTTTGATATGCATAAATTATATGATAACATTGAAGCAAGGAAATTATGACAATCAGTTATTGTGTAACCAATCATTGATTGAGATCTTTAGATGGAGGGATATAATTTGAAGCTGAGAATTATATTCTGCTGTTCAGGGATGAAGCATTTGTATTTCAAACTCACTTATACATTATACACCGCTTCAATCAGCTACCAAGAAATCTAATATTCAAGATTTTCCAAGTGCAGCACATACTGCTTGAGGTGATTTATCTTGTAAAGAATAACGGTGGACACCCAACCGTTACAAAATTTCTACTGTTCAAAAATACTCAATATCTTTACATAGCTGTGCATACATACATAATAATAAGGATAGAATAAGGCTATATAAGAATAAGGCATTATAATTAGGATAGAATATGTATCGCTATATAATATGTACAACAAATGCAGAGAACGTCCTTAATATGAATATGTAATCAACAAAAGAAAAAATTGCAACGGACGTTTATGTAAAAATATGATCGCTTTAATCTAGATCCAACGACCTCTATAGATATTCCATTTCCAATATCTTACATTAAACTCAAATGAATTTCCCGCGTCAACCTCGTCTTCGTTTCAGTATATCGATATGTACGCCGGACTAATCGTCTCGATCCTAAGCACGATTGTTCGCCATGTCTTCAGTGACTGACTTACCGTTGAGGAGGTTTCACGTGAATTGCGTATTAATAATGCGAATTTGTTCGGTCCTACGAAGAGTAAATGAGTGTGTCGTAAGCTCATATCTTTCTCAGTGCTTGGATTTCGGCTGTTTTTGGACGGACGAAGTAGCTCGTTGCCTCTAACGAGATATAACGTGCGACAAAGGACTCGGTGAGAGGAACTTCTATTTGGAGGTAGGTAATTGTTAGTATTACGTATCTATTTTTATTTTATCTACATTATCCATTCCCTGGACGCTTTGGTATCTACGTCGTGGGCGCAAAAGAATAAAATACCGATTGCTTGAGACTGGGAGAGGAACAGGTGGCAGAACATAATTTTAAAGGCAAAGGAAATTATCAGAAGGCATCCTCTCTAAACGTTTCCCTCCAAAATCATGTCCATCGCACCCCATGACCCCTTATCGGTAATGGCGAAACAGAAATGCACTTTCGTGTAAATGGTTCTTGAATACGTGATGAAATACGATAAATGCGTGGTAGAATATGTTAATTTCCAATGCATCATTATAATTATTTTCATTAATTGATATCGATTAGTTAATTATTAGAAATCAAATCAAGGTTTATTTTTCTCATTCGACGACCGTAAAGACGAGAAGATGAGGAATTATAATTTACGTGAAGAAAATAGAATCAGGAAAAATTATTTAAGGATTGGCTAGGTAATAGGTTTTCGATAAAATATTTTACAATTTAACCGTTTCATTGTATGCGTAGTTGTATTTTGGAGGGAAAAGATTAGGTTTCCACCAATGAGAACGCAGGATTTGCCGCCGAAAATCAACAATAGGAGGAAAGCAGTTCAGTTCGTGCGGAGATTTCATCGGGGGAGGTTCAGAGTGACCATCACGTCGGTGGATATTGAATCCAGACTGAAGTGTACGAGTCATCTGGCGAGGAGAACGCATGGATTGTTATCTAGCACAGATAACTGGTGGTACAAGAGATCCACTGCCATCGGGAATCGGATTGGATTCAGAGATTAGCGGTTCGAGTAATACCGCAGTGGTGGGAAACAGTCTTTTTTGTACACTATGCTGTAAGCGAATTTATGTTAGGATATGTACTTTCTTTTATGCTCGTTTGCTCCCTTTGCTAACGTTATTTTATGTAGGTGATTTATCATAAGTGAACGATATCTATTTTCTTTAGTGAATGTTTTATTTTATGATGACTTGGTATACTTTGATAAGGTTCTTTATGATGATTAGGTATAATGTTATGTGTAGGCATTATATGATGAGTAGTATTATGTTATGATAGGGATTGACTGCGCGCGGTCACTCTTGTTCTGGGGCTCGTTATTGTCGGTGTTGTTCTTCGTCTTGGTCTTGTTTTCTGAGTATGTCGTTGGTGTTGTTTTTGGAATTGTTTGTGTAAGAGGCAATCAGTAGTATGTGTTTTCCTATGCATGTATGTGTGTCTGATGTCGCGCGCGCGCTTCACTTTTTTGTTGCTATGCAATGATATACTAATGATATTTTTTTACAGGCACATAATGATCTTTCTTTCAGGTACTCATGAAATATTGTTGTTTTCTTGTTAGCATATTTCCTTTACTGTCGGATGTTTCGTAATCATGTTGCGATTTTTTTCAGAGGTGTTTTTAATGGTAGGTACCAGTTTCATAGTTCTCTGCACATATTATAAGATTTTGAATCCTTTTTAACATAGTATTCTTTTCAGGTATCACGATAGGGTCTGTTGTTACATCCTTGGGAGATGAGAGGAGCCAAAAAGTCCAAGTCTAGGATCACCCTCAGGCGGTGGGAAACCCGGGAGCAGTTCCTACGGTTCATGTGATATTTTTGTTGCTTTTGATGGTACATTTCGCTTTCTGTCTTGTTGTTTCGTAACCATGTTGCAATTTTTTTCAGAGGCGTATTTAATGGTAGGCATCAGTTTCATAGTTCTCTGCATGAATTATAAGAATTCGAATCCCTTTTAACATAGTAATCTTTTCAGGTATCATGATAGGGTCTGTTGTTACATCCTTGGGAGATGAGAGGAGCCAAGAAGTCCAAGTCTAGGATCACCCTCAGGCGGTGGGAAACCCGGGAGCAGTTCCTACGGTTCATGTGATATTTTTGTTGCTTTTGATGGTACATTTCGCTTTCTGTGTTGTTGTTTCATAATCATGTTGCAATTTTTTTCAGAGGTGTATTTAATGGTAGGTATCAGTTTCATAGTTCTATGCTTGAATTATAAGAGTTCGAATCCCTTTTAACATGGTAATCTTTTCAGGTATCATGAAAGGGTCTGTTGTTACATCCTTGGGAGATGAGAGGAGCCAAAAAGTCCAAGTCTAGGATCAACCTCAGGCGGTGGGAATCCCGGGAGCAGTTCCTGCGGCTCATGTGATATTTTTATTTTTGGTGTCTACGCTTCTGATACGTAGTGTTGCAATTGTTTGTTACATGGTATTTATATGAAATCAGGTTGTCTGAAGTCCAAGTTTATGATTACGCTCACGCTGTGTGTAACCATGAAACGGCATCTAAAATTGTTAAGCTAGTGTTCCATGTGTATGTTACATGTTATTTACATCAAATCAGTTTGTCCATTGTTTTGATCATGCATTTAATTTGTAAAAGCATTCATTTTTATGGATTGGGTTGTCAATAATTTTAATAACAAGGCCTTGTTTGGTAGTTTAACTTTCTATCATTGCAACTGATGTACAGAACTGGAATGGCGCCCATGCTTTTGTGTGTGTGTGTGAGTGTGTTACGAGTGCTTGTGAATGCGGAGTATACTCCTGTGTGAATGTTTATTTTTGCGGTTCCGAATTATTAGTAGTAGAATTTTGGTAGTTACTAACTAACTGGTGGTGGTAGAATTGTGTGTGCTGAGAGTATGGGTTCCATTCCAAACTGTGCATTTCAAGCAAATTAAGCTTCTCATTTCATCACAGTTATTTTGATCAGAGTTTATATTGGGTTTTTGCATGTATTGATTGAGTTTTGTATTCGCTGGATGTAAATCTCCTCCAGAAACTGGATTTCATTGTAAACATTTATATATTTTGTAGCTGTTTATAGCTTATATGATTCAATGAACCAAGGAGGTTTTACCCCCTTGTTTTCCTCCTTGAATAAATTGAATTTTTTTGAAAGATGATTTGTGTGTTTCTTGAACCCTCATTGTTATTTTGACGAATTGCTTCAGTTCAAAAAAGGAGTCTTTGGAATTTGCCACTCATGATTTCTAAGTTTAATTCAATTATTGTGCTAATTTTATCATTCCTGATCTGATAATCTACTTTAGTACGTTTCTACAAGTTGTAAATTTGCGAATACCGGGCATGAATGCTTCGCGTTTGGATGAGAAAATCTTGTATACTTGTAAGTTGTTTCTCACAGGAGTAAAATTAAAACTTCCCCTATAGAAAGAAATTATGATGAAAAAGACGATGGAAGACAGAGAAATGAAAATTTCAATTGATTCTGAACCTTGAATCGAATTTTCAATCGTACATAAACCTTTAGATTAGGGAACGCATTCCCTCTATCTAGTTTTCAATGGCCGTGAATCAAAAGCTGATATTTATATAACCGGTGCACAATTTGCACCACCCGTTGCAAAAGATGGTTGCGCACCAGATAAATGATTTTTGGATAAAATACGGTAAATCTAAAGCTAAGGACAGGAGAGAACATAGTTTCCCAAATTAAAAGTAACTTTTTCAATTCTTTTAGAGAGACCGTGCTAGTTCATACATTCTCGTTTTATACACAGTAAATAATTCTAAAGACGGCCAATAAATAATCAAAAGAAAATTGATTTCAGCCTCTAGCATGGTATTTAAGAAGCAGATACTAGCCACATATTTACGTCTTATCGCGTTTAGAATGTAGGAATATATCGTTTCTTTGTTGAAAATCAGTTTTTATCGGTATATTACGGAATATGAGCGATAGCGGAACATTTATTTATGCATATTCACGTTTCAATTATAGTGGAGTACGATTTTGGGCGATATATCAATATTTCATTTGGTTTTTACTGAATTGAAGCATATTTTTGATATTTTTGATATCGTATTCGTATTACGTTTCTTTGTTGAAATCAGTATTAATCGGTATATTACGGAATATGAGCGATGGCAGTACATTTATGTATGAAATTCACGTTTCCACCATAGTTGAGTAAGATTTTTGCGCGATAAATCAATATTTCATTAGGTTTTTACTGAATTTAAGCCTATTTTTGTTATTTTTGATGAGAAATAGCACGCTAAGATCCCAAAGCGTGTGCTTCCTCGGCTTATTCTAGTTCAATTACAGTTTTCGACCGATTTTGAACCCATTCTAGACATTATGTCCTGGATATTACAGTAGGAACCTTATAACAGGAAGTTTTCATGCGATTCATCCGCTTCGTAGCAGATACTAGCAGCATATTCACATAATTGCGCGTTCAGAATGTAGGGATATTACGTTTCTTTGTTAAAAATCAGTATTTATCGGTATATATTACGGAATATAAGCGATAGCGGAACACTTATTAATGCATATATACGTTTGAATTATAGTGGAGTACGATTCGTGCGCGAAAAATCAATATTTCATTAGGTTTAACTGAATTGAAGCCTTTTTTTGTTATTTTTGATGTTGAATAGCACGCTTAGATCCCAAAACGTGTGCTTCTTCGGATTATTCCAGTTTAATATCAGTTTTCGACCGATTTTGAACCCTTTCTAGACATAATGTCCTGGATATTACTGTAGGAACCTTATAACAGGAAGTTTTCATGCGATTCATCCGCTTCGTAGCAGATAATAGCAGCATATTCACATAATAGCGCGTTAAGAATAAAGGAATATTACGTTTCTTTGTTGAAATCAGTATTTATCGGTATAATGCGGAATATGAGCGATGGCAGTACATTTATTTATGAAATTCACGTTTCAATTATAGTGGAGTACGATTTTGGGCGATATATCAATATTTCATTAGGTTTTTACTGAATTTTAGCCTATTTTTGTTATTTTTGATGAGGAATAGCACGCTAAGATCCCAAAGCGTGTGCTTCCTCGGCTTATTCTAGTTCAATTACAGTTTTCGACCGATTTTGAACCCATTCTAGACATTATGTCCTGGATATTACAGTAGGAACCTTATAACAGGAAGTTTTCATGCGATTCATCCGCTTCGTAGCAGATACTAGCAGCATATTCACATAATTGCGCGTTCAGAATGTAGGGATATTACGTTTCTTTGTTAAAAATCAGTATTTATCGGTATATATTGCGGAATATGAGCGATAGCGGAACACTTATTAATGCATATTTACGTTTGAATTATAGTGGAGTACGATTTGTGCGCGAAAAATCAATATTTCATTAGGTTTAACTGAATTGAAGCCTATTTTTGTTATTTTTGATGAGCAAAAGCACGCTAGGATCCCAAAACGTGTGCTTCTTCGGGTTATTCTAGTTCAATATAAGTTTTCGACCGATTTTGAACCCATTCTATACATAATGTCGTGGATATAACTGTAAGAACCATATAACCGGAAGTTTGCGTGCGATTCATCCGCTTCGTAGCAGATACCAGCCGTTTTCTAACGTATTATCGTGTTTAGAATTTAGGGATATTACGTTTCTTTGTGGAAAACCAGCATTTATCGGTATATTACGGAATATGAGCGATGGCAGTACATTTATTTATGAAATTCACGTTTCAATTATAGTGGAGTACGATTTTGGGCGATATATCAATATTTCATTAGGTTTTTACTGAATTTTAGCCTATTTTTGTTATTTTTGATGAGGAATAGCACGCTAAGATCCCAAAGCGTGTGCTTCCTCGGCTTATTCTAGTTCAATTACAGTTTTCGACCGATTTTGAACCCATTCTATACATAATGTCGTGGATATAACTGTAAGAACCATATAACCGGAAGTTTGCGTGCGATTCATCCGCTTCGTAGCAGATACCAGCCGTTTTCTAACGTATTATCGTGTTTAGAATTTAGGGATATTACGTTTCTTTGTTGAAATCAGTATTTATCGGTATAATGCGGAATATGAGCGATGGCAGTACATTTATTTATGAAATTCACGTTTCAATTATAGTGGAGTACGATTTTGGGCGATATATCAATATTTCATTAGGTTTTTACTGAATTTTAGCCTATTTTTGTTATTTTTGATGAGGAATAGCACGCTAAGATCCCAAAGCGTGTGCTTCCTCGGCTTATTCTAGTTCAATATAAGTTTTCGACCGATTTTGAACCCATTCTATACATAATGTCGTGGATATAACTGTAAGAACCATATAACCGGAAGTTTGCGTGCGATTCATCCGCTTCGTAGCAGATACCAGCCGTTTTCTAACGTATTATCGTGTTTAGAATTTAGGGATATTACGTTTCTTTGTTGAAATCAGTATTTATCGGTATAATGCGGAATATGAGCGATGGCAGTACATTTATTTATGAAATTCACGTTTCAATTATAGTGGAGTACGATTTTGGGCGATATATCAATATTTCATTAGGTTTTTACTGAATTTTAGCCTATTTTTGTTATTTTTGATGAGGAATAGCACGCTAAGATCCCAAAGCGTGTGCTTCCTCGGCTTATTCTAGTTCAATTACAGTTTTCGACCGATTTTGAACCCATTCTAGACATTATGTCCTGGATATTACAGTAGGAACCTTATAACAGGAAGTTTTCATGCGATTCATCCGCTTCGTAGCAGATACTAGCAGCATATTCACATAATTGCGCGTTCAGAATGTAGGGATATTACGTTTCTTTGTTAAAAATCAGTATTTATCGGTATATATTGCGGAATATGAGCGATAGCGGAACACTTATTAATGCATATTTACGTTTGAATTATAGTGGAGTACGATTTGTGCGCGAAAAATCAATATTTCATTAGGTTTAACTGAATTGAAGCCTTTTTTTGTTATTTTTGATGAGCAAAAGCACGCTAGGATCCCAAAACGTGTGCTTCTTCGGGTAATTCTAGTTCAATATAAGTTTTCGACCGATTTTGAACCCATTCTATACATAATGTCGTGGATATAACTGTAAGAACCATATAACCGGAAGTTTGCGTGCGATTCATCCGCTTCGTAGCAGATACCAGCCGTTTTCTAACGTATTATCGTGTTTAGAATTTAGGGATATTACGTTTCTTTGTGGAAAACCAGCATTTATCGGTATATTACGGAATATGAGCGATAGCGGAACATTTTTCCATGTATATTCACGTCTCAACCATGGTGGAGTACGATTTGTGCTCGAAAAATCAATATTTCATTAGGTTTTACTGAATTGAAGCCTATTTTTGTTATTTTTTATGAGAAATAGCACGCTCAGATACCAAAACGTGTGCTTCATCGGCTTAACCTAGTTCAATATCAGTTTTCGACCGATTTTGAACCCATTCTAGACATTATTTCATGGATATTACTGTAGGAACCATATAACCAGAATTATGCAAGCGATTCATCCGCTTCGTAGCAGATACTAGCCGCATTTTCACATATTGATATCGCGTTTCGAATGTAGGAATATTACGTTTCTTTGTTGAAAATCAGTTTTTTTCGGTATATTACGGAATATTAGCGTTAGTAGAACATTTATTTATGCATATTTACGTTTTTACCATAGTGGAGTATGATTTGTGCGCGATAAATTATTATTTTGTTAGGTTTTTAATGAATTGAAGCCTATTTTTGTTATTTTTGATGAGGAATAGCACGCTAAAATCCCAAAACGTGTGCTTCCTCGGCTTATTCTAGTTCAATATCAGTTTTCGACCGATTTTGAACCCATTCTAGACATTATGTCCTGGATATTAGTATAGGAACCTTATAACAGGAAGTTTTCATGCGATTCATCTGCTTCGTAGCAGATACTAGCAGCATATTCACATAATTGCGCGTTCAGAATGTAGGGATATTACGTTTCTTTGTTAAAAATCAGTATTTATCGGTATATTACGGAATATGAGCGATAGCGGAACATTTATTAATGCATATTTATGTTTGAATTATAGTGGAGTACGATGTGTGCATGATAAATCAGTATTTTATTAGGTTTTTACTGAATTGAAGGGCATTTTTGTTATATTTGATGAGAAATAGCACGCTAAGATCCCAAAACGTGTGCTTCTTCGGCTTATTCTAGTTCAATATCAGTTTTCGACCGATTTTGAACCCATTCTAGACATAATGTCCTGGATATTAGTGTAGGAACCTTATAACAGGAAGTTTTCATGCGATTCATCCGCTTCGTAGCATATACTAGCAGCATATTCACATACTTGCGCGTTCAGAATGTAGGGATATTACGTTTCCTTGTTGAAAATCAGTATTTATCGTTATATTGCGGAATATGAGCGATAGCGGAACATTTATTAATGCATATTCACGTTTCAATTATAGTGGAGTACGATTTGTTCGCGAAAAATCAATATTTCATTAGGGCTTACTGATTTGAAGCCTATTTTTGTTATTTTTGATGAGGAATAGCACGCTTAGATCCCGAAACGTGTGCTTCTTCGGATTATTCCAGTTTAATATCAGTTTTCGACCGATTTTGAACCCTTTCTAGACATAATGTCCTGGATATTACTGTAGGAACCTTATAACAGGAAGTTTTCATGCGATTCATCCGCTTCGTAGCAGATAATAGCAGCATATTCACATAATAGCGCGATAAGAATAAAGGAATATTACGTTTTTTTGTTGAAATCAGTATTAATGGTATATTACGGAATATGAGCGATGGAGGACATTTATTTATGAAATTCACGTTTCCACCGTAGTGGATTAAGATTTTTGCGCCATAAATCAATATTTCATTAGGTATTTACTGAATTTAAGCCTATTTTTGTTATTTTTGATGAGGAATAGCACGCTAAGATCCCAAAACGTGTGCTTCCTCGGCTTATTCTAGTTCAATTACAGTTTTCGACCGATTTTGAACCCATTCTAGACATTATGTCCTGGATATTACAGTAGGAACCTTATAACAGGAAGTTTTCATGCGATTCATCCGCTTCGTAGCAGATACTAGCAGCATATTCACATAATTGCGCGTTCAGAATGTAGGGATATTACGTTTCTTTGTTAAAAATCAGTATTTATCGGTATATATTACGGAATATGAGCGATAGCGTAACATTTATTAATGCATATTTACGTTGAATTATAGTGGAGTACGATTTGTGCGCGAAAAATCAATATTTCATTAGGTTTAACTGAATTGAAGCCTATTTTTGTTATTTTTGATGAGCAATAGCACGCTAAGATCCCAAAACGTGTGCTTCTTCGGATTATTCTAGTTCAATATACGTTTTCGACCGATTTTGAACCCATTCTAGACATTATGTCGTGGATATAACTGTAAGAACCATATAACCAGAAGTTTGCGTGCGATTCATCCGCTTCGTAGCAGATACTAGCCGTTTTCTAACGTATTATCGTGTTTAGAGTTTAGGGATATTACGTTTCTTTGTTGAAAACCAGCATTTATCGGTATATTACGGAATATGAGCGATAGCGGAACATCTATCCATGTATATTCACGTATCAACCATGGTGGAGTACGATTTGTGCATGATAAATCAGTATTATAATAGGTTTTTACTGAATTGAAGGGCATTTTTGTTATATTTGATGAGAAATAGCACGCTAAGATCCCAAAACGTGTGCTTCTTCGGCTTATTCTAGTTCAATATCAGTTTTCGACCGATTTTGAACCCATTCTAGACATAATGTCCTGGATATTACTGTAGGAACCTTATACCAGGAAGTTTTCATGCGATTCATCCGCTTCGTAGCAGATACTAGCAGCATATTCACATATTTGCGCGTTCAGAATGTAGGGATATTACGTTTCTTTGTTGAAAATCAGTATTTATCGGTATATTACGGAATATGAGCAATAGCGGAACATTTATTAATGCATATTTACGTTTGAATTATAGTGGAGTACGATTTGTTCGCGTAAAATCAATATTTCATTAGGTTCAACTGAATTCAAGCCTATTTTTGTTATTTTTGATGAGGAATAGCACGCTTAGATCCCAAAACGTGTGCTTCTTCGGCTTATTCTAGTTCAATATCAGTTTTCGACCAATTTTGAACCCATTCTAGACATAATGTCCTGGATATTACTGTAGGAACCTTATAACAGGAAGTTTTCATGCGATTCATTCGCTTCGTAGCAGATACTAGCAGCATATTCACATAATTGCGCGTTCAGAATGTAGAGATATTACGTTTCTTTGTTGAAAATCAGTATTTATCGGTATATTACGGAATATGAGCGATAGCGGAACATTTAAATGCATATTCACGTTTCAATTATAGTGGAGTACGATTTGTGCGCGAAAAATCAATATTTAATTAGGTTCAACTGAATTGAAGGGCATTTTTGTTATAATTGATGAGAAATAGCACGCTAAGATCCTAAAACGTGTGCTTCTTCGGCTTATTCTATTTCAATATCAGTTTTCGACCGATTTTGAACCCATTCTAGACATAATGTCCTGGATATTACTGTAGGAACCTTAAACCAGGAAGTTTCATGCGATTCATCCGCTTCGTAGCAGATACTAGCAGCATATTCACATATTTGCGCGTTCAGAATGTAGGGATATTACGTTTCTTTGTTAAAAATCAGTATTTATCGGTATATTACGGAATATGAGCGATAGCGGAACATTTATTTATGCATATTTACGTTTGAATTATAGTGGAGTACGATTTGTTCGCGAAAAATCAATATTTCATTAGGTTCAACTGAATTCAAGCCTATTTTTGTTATTTTTGATGAGAAATAGCACGCTAAGATCCCAAAACGTGTGCTTCTTCGGGTTATTTTAGTTCAATATAAGTTTTCGACCGATTTTGAACCCATTCTAGACATTATGTCGTGGATATAACTGTAAGATCCATATAACCGGAAGTTTGCGTGCGATTCATCCGCTTCGTAGCAGATACTAGCCGTTTTCTAACGTATTATCGTGTTAAGAGTTTAGGGATATTACATTTCTTTGTTGAAAACCAGCATTTATCGGTATATTACGGAATATGAGCGATAGCGGAACATTTATCCATGTATATTCACGTCTCAACCATGGTGGAGTACGATTTGTGCATGATAAATCAGTATTATATTAGGTTTTTACTGAATTGAAGGGCATTTTTGTTATATTTGATGAGAAATAGCACGCTAAGATCCCAAAACGTGTGCTTC
Organism: Pantala flavescens; assembly: GCA_020796165.1. Classification (NCBI taxonomy): domain Eukaryota; kingdom Metazoa; phylum Arthropoda; class Insecta; order Odonata; family Libellulidae; genus Pantala; species Pantala flavescens. Next base: position 689,371 of record JAIUJI010000027.1, on the reverse strand, counting down.
TTCGGCTTATTCTAGTTCAATATCAGTTTTCGACCGATTTTGAACCCATTCTAGACATAATGTCCTGGATATTACTGTAGGAACCTTATAACAGGAAGTTTTCATGCGATTCATCCGCTTCGTAGCAGATACTAGCAGCATATTCACATAATTGCGCTTTCAGAATGTAGAGATATTACGTTTCTTTGTTGAAAATCAGTATTTATCGGTATATTACGGAATATGAGCGATAGCGGAACATTTATTTATGCATATTCACGTTTCAATTATAGTGGAGTACGATTTGTGCACGAAAAATCAATATTTAATTAGGTTCAACTGAATTGAAGGGCATTTTTGTTATATTTGATGAGAAATAGCACGCTAAGATCCCAAAACGTGTGCTTCTTCGGCTTATTCTAGTTCAATATCAGTTTTCGACCGATTTTGAACCCATTCTAGACATAATGTCCTGGATATTACTGTAGGAACCTTATACCAGGAAGTTTTCATGCGATTCATCCGCTTCGTAGCAGATACTAGCAGCATATTCACATATTTGCGCGTTCAGAATGTAGGGATATTACGTTTCTTTGTTGAAAATCAGTATTTATCGGTATATTACGGAATATGAGCGATAGCGGAACATTTATTAATGCATATTTACGTTTGAATTATAGTGGAGTACGATTTGTTCGCGTAAAATCAATATTTCATTAGGTTCAACTGAATTCAAGCCTATTTTTGTTATTTTTGATGAGGAATAGCACGCTTAGATCCCAAAACGTGTGCTTCTTCGGCTTATTCTAGTTCAATATCAGTTTTCGACCGATTTTGAACCCATTCTAGACATAATGTCCTGGATATTACTGTAGGATCCTTATAACAGGAAGTTTTCATGCGATTCATCCGCTTCGTAGCAGATAATAGCAGCATATTCACATAATAGCGCGTTAAGAATAAAGGAATATTACGTTTCTTTGTTGAAATCAGTATTTATCGGTATATTGCGGAATATGAGCGATGGCAGTACATTTATTGTGAAATTCACGTTTCCACCATAGTGGAGTAAGATTTTCGCGCGATAAATCAATATTTCATTAGCTTTTTACTGAATTTAAGCCTATTTTTGTTATTTTTGATGAGGAATAGCACGCTAAGATCCCAAAACGTGTGCTTCCTCGGCTTATTCTAGTTCAATTACAGTTTTCGACCGATTTTGAACCCATTCATTCTAGACATTATGTCCTGGATATTACTGTAGGAACCTTATAACAGGAAGTTTTCATGCGATTCATCCGCTTCGTAGCAGATACTAGCAGCATATTCACATAATTGCGCGTTCAGAATGTAGGGATATTACGTTTCCTTGTTAAAAATCAGTATTTATCGGTATAATTACGGAATATGAGCGATAGCGGAACATTTATTAATGCATATTTACGTTTGAATTATAGTGGAGCACGATTTGTGCTCGAAAAATCGATATTTCATTAGGTTTAACTGAATGGAAGCCTATTTTTGTTATTTTTGATGAGGAATAGCACGCTTAGATCCCAAAACGTGTGCTTCTTCGGGTTATTCTAGTTCAATATAAGTTTTCGACCGATTTTGAACCCGTTCTAGACATAATGTCGTGGATATAACTGTAAGAACCATATAACCGGAAGTTCGCGTGCGATTCATCCGCTTCGTAGCAGATACTAGCCGTTTTCTAACGTATTATCGTGTTTAGAGTTAAGGGATATTACGTTTCTATGTTGAAAACCAGCATTTATCGGTATAATACGGAATATGAGCGATAGCGGAACATTTTATCCATGTATATTCACGTCTCAACCATGGTGGAGTACGATTTGTGCATGATAACTCAGTATTTAATTAGGTTCAACTGAATTGAAGGGCATTTTTGTTATATTTGATGAGAAATAGCACGCTAAGATCCCAAAACGTGTGCTTCTTCGGCTTATTCTAGTTCAATATCAGTTTTCGACCGATTTTGAACCCATTCTAGATATAATGTCCTGGATATTACTGTAGGAACCTTATACCAGGAAGTTTTCATGCGATTCATCCGCTTCGTAGCAGATACTAGCAGCATATTCACATATTTGCGCGTTCAGAATGTAGGGATATTACGTTTCTTTGTTGAAAATCAGTATTTATCGGTATATTACGGAATATGAGCGATAGCGGAACATTTATTAATGCATATTTACGTTTGAATTATAGTGGAGTACGATTTGTTCGCGTAAAATCAATATTTCATTAGGTTCAACTGAATTCAAGCCTATTTTTGTTATTTTTGATGAGGAATAGCACGCTTAGATCCCAAAACGTGTGCTTCTTCGGCTTATTCTAATTCAATATCAGTTTTCGACCGATTTTGAACCCATTCTAGACATAATGTCCTGGATATTACTGTAGGATCCTTATAACAGGAAGTTTTCATGCGATTCATCCGCTTCGTAGCAGATAATAGCAGCATATTCACATAATAGCGCGTTAAAAATAAAGGAATATTACGTTTCTTTGTTGAAATCAGTATTTATCGGTATATTGCGGAATATGAGCGATGGCAGTACATTTATTTGTGAAATTCACGTTTCCACCATAGTGGAGTAAGATTTTTGCGCGATAAATCAATATTTCATTAGGTTTTTACTGAATTTAAGCCTATTTTTGTTATTTTTGATGAGGAATAGCACGCTTAGATCCCAAAACGTGTGCTTCTTCGGCTTATTCTAGTTCAATATCAGTTTTCGACCGATTTTGAACCCATTCTAGACATAATGTCCTGGATATTACTGTAGGATCCTTATAACAGGAAGTTTTCATGCGATTCATCCGCTTCGTAGCAGATAATAGCAGCATATTCACATAATAGCGCGTTAAGAATAAAGGAATATTACGTTTCTTTGTTGAAATCAGTATTTATCGGTATATTGCGGAATATGAGCGATGGCAGTACATTTATTTGTGAAATTCACGTTTCCCACCATAGTGGAGTAAGATTTTCGCGCGATAAATCAATATTTCATTAGCTTTTTACTGAATTTAAGCCTATTTTTGTTATTTTTGATGAGGAATAGCACGCTAAGATCCCAAAACGTGTGCTTCCTCGGCTTATTCTAGTTCAATTACAGTTTTCGACCGATTTTGAACCCATTCTAGACATTATGTCCTGGATATTACTGTAGGAACCTTATAACAGGAAGTTTTCATGCGATTCATTCCGCTTCGTAGCAGATACTAGCAGCATATTCACATAATTGCGCGTTCAGAATGTAGGGATATTACGTTTCCTTGTTAAAAATCAGTATTTATCGGTATATATTACGGAATATGAGCGATAGCGGAACATTTATTAATGCATATTTACGTTTGAATTATAGTGGAGCACGATTTGTGCTCGAAAAAATCAATATTTCATTAGGTTTAACTGAATGGAAGCCTATTTTTGTTATTTTTGATGAGGAATAGCACGCTTAGATCCCAAAACGTGTGCTTCTTCGGGTTATTCTAGTTCAATATAAGTTTTCGACCGATTTTGAACCCGTTCTAGACATAATGTCGTGGATATAACTGTAAGAACCATATAACCGGAAGTTCGCGTGCGATTCATCCGCTTCGTAGCAGATACTAGCCGTTTTCTAAACGTATTATCGTGTTTAGAGTTAAGGGATATTACGTTTCTATGTTGAAAACCAGCATTTATCGGTATAATACGGAATATGAGCGATAGCGGAACATTTATCCATGTATATTCACGTCTCAACCATGGTGGAGTACGATTTGTGCATGATAACTCAGTATTTAATTAGGTTCAACTGAATTGAAGGGCATTTTTGTTATATTTGATGAGAAATAGCACGCTAAGATCCCAAAACGTGTGCTTCTTCGGCTTATTCTAGTTCAATATCAGTTTTCGACCGATTTTGAACCCATTCTAGATATAATGTCCTGGATATTACTGTAGGAACCTTATACCAGGAAGTTTTCATGCGATTCATCCGCTTCGTAGCAGATACTAGCAGCATATTCACATATTTGCGCGTTCAGAATGTAGGGATATTACGTTTCTTTGTTGAAAATCAGTATTTATCGGTATATTACGGAATATGAGCGATAGCGGAACATTTATTAATGCATATTTACGTTTGAATTATAGTGGAGTACGATTTGTTCGCGTAAAATCAATATTTCATTAGGTTCAACTGAATTCAAGCCTATTTTTGTTATTTTTGATGAGGAATAGCACGCTTAGATCCCAAAACGTGTGCTTCTTCGGCTTATTCTAATTCAATATCAGTTTTCGACCGATTTTGAACCCATTCTAGACATAATGTCCTGGATATTACTGTAGGATCCTTATAACAGGAAGTTTTCATGCATTCATCCGCTTCGTAGCAGATACTAGCAGCATATTCACATAATTGCGCGTTCAGAATGTAGAGATATTACGTTTCTTTGTTGAAAATCAGTATTTATCGGTATATTACGGAATATGAGCGATAGCGGAACATTGATAAATGCATATTTACGTTTGAATTATAGTGGTGTACGATTTGTGCGCAAAAAATCAATATTTTCATTAGGTTTAACTAAATTGAAGCCTATTTTTGTTATTTTTGATGTTGAATAGCACGGTTAGATCCCAAAACGTGTGCTTCTTCGGGTTATTCCAGTTCAATATCAGTTTTCGACCGATTTTGAACCCATTCTAGTATTATGTCGTGGATATATTTGTAAGAACCATATAACCGGAAGTTTGTGTGCGATTCATCCACTTCGTAGCAGATACAAGCCGAACATTTACGTCTTATCGCGTTTAGAATGTAGGAATATATCGTTTCTTTGTTGAAAATCAGTATTTATCGTTATATTGCGGAATATGAGCGATAGCGGAACATTTTTTATGCATATTTACGTTTCAATTATAGTGGAGTACGATTTTGCGCGATATATCAATATTTCATTAGGTTTTTACTGAATTGAAAGCCTATTTTTGTTATTTTTGATGAGGAATAGCATGCTAAGAACGCAAAAACGTGTGCTTCTTCGGATTATTCCAGTTCAATATATTTTTTCGACCGATTTTGAACCCATTCTAGACATAATGTCCTGGATATTACTGTAGGAACCTTAAAACAGGAAGATTGCATGCGATTCATCCTCTTCGTAGCAGAAACTAGCCGCATATTAACATAATAGCCCGTTTAGAATGTAGGGATATTACGTTTCTTTGTTGAAAATCAGTATTTATCGGTATATATTACGGAATATGAGCGATAGCGGAACATTAATTAATGCATATTTACGTTTGAATTATAGTGGAGTACGATTTGTTCGCGTAAAATCAATATTTCATTAGGTTCAACTGAATTCAAGCCTATTTTTGTTATTTTTGATGAGGAATAGCACGCTTAGATCCCAAAACGTGTGCTTCTTCGGCTTATTCTAATTCAATATCAGTTTTCGACCGATTTTGAACCCATTCTAGACATAATGTCCTGGATATTACTGTAGGATCCTTATAACAGGAAGTTTTCATGCGATTCATCCGCTTCGTAGCAGATAATAGCAGCATATTCACATAATAGCGCGTTAAGAATAAAGGAATATTACGTTTCTTTGTTGAAATCAGTATTTATCGGTATATTGCGGAATATGAGCGATGGCAGTACATTTATTTGTGAAATTCACGTTTCCACATAGTGGAGTAAGATTTTTGCGCGATAAATCAATATTTCATTAGCTTTTTACTGAATTTAAGCCTATTTTTGTTATTTTTGATGAGGAATAGCACGCTAAGATCCCAAAACGTGTGCTTCCTCGGCTTATTCTAGTTCAATTACAGTTTTCGACCGATTTTGAACCCATTCTAGACATTATGTCCTGGATATTACTGTAGGAACCTTATAACAGGAAGTTTTCATGCGATTCATCCGCTTCGTAGCAGATACTAGCAGCATATTCACATAATTGCGCGTTCAGAATTTAGGGATATTACGTTTCTTTGTTAAAAATCAGTATTTATCGGTATATATTACGGAATATGAGCGATAGCGGAACATTTATTAATGCATATTTACGTTTGAATTATAGTGGAGCACGATTTGTGCTCGAAAAATCAATATTTCATTAGGTTTAACTGAATGGAAGCCTATTTTTGTTATTTTTGATGAGCAATAGCACGCTAAGATCCCGAAACGTGTGCTTCTTCGGCTTATTCTAGTTCAATATCAGATTTCGACCGATTTTGAACCCGTTCTAGACATAATGTCGTGGATATTACTGTATGAACCATATAACCAGAAGTTTGCATGCGATTTATCCGCTTCGTAGCAGATACTAGCCGTTTTCTAACGTATTATCGTGTTTAGAGTTAAGGGATATTACGTTTCTTTGTTGAAAACCAGCATTTATCGGTATATTACGGAATATGAGCGATAGCGGAACATTTATCCATGTATATTCACGTCTCAACCATGGTGGAGTACGAGATTTGTGCATGATAAATCAGTATTATATTAGGTTTTTACTGAATTGAAGGGCATTTTTGTTATATTTGATGAGAAATAGCACGCTAAGATCCCATAACGTGTGCTTCTTCGGGCTTATTCTAGTTCAATATCAGTTTTCGACCGATTCTGAACCCATTCTAGACATAATGTCCTGGATATTACTGTAGGAACCTTATAACAGGAAGTTTTCATGCGATTCATCCGCTTCGTAGCAGATACTAGCAGCATATTCACATAATTGCGCGTTCAGAATGTAGAGATATTACGTTTCTTTGTTGAAAATCAGTATTTATCGGTATATTACGGAATATGAGCGATAGCGGAACATTGATAAATGCATATTTACGTTTGAATTATAGTGGTGTACGATTTGTGCGCAAAAAATCAATATTTCATTAGGTTTAACTGAATTGAAGCCTATTTTTGTTATTTTTGATGTTGAATAGCACGGTTAGATCCCAAAACGTGTGCTTCTTCGGGTTATTCCAGTTCAATATCAGTTTTCGACCGATTTTGAACCCATTCTAGTATTATGTCGTGGATATATTTGTAAGAACCATATAACAGGAAGTTTTCATGCGATTCATCCTCTTCGTAGCAGATACTAGCAGCATATTCACATAATTGCGCGTTCAGAATGTAGAGATATTACGTTTCTTTGTTGAAAATCAGTATTTATCGTTATATTGCGGAATATGAGCGATAGCGGAACATTTATTTATGCATATTCACGTTTTCACCATAGTGGAGTACGATTTGTGCGCGATAAATCAATATTTCATTATGTATTTACTGAATTGAAGCGTATTTTTGTTATTCTTGATGAGCAATAGCACGCTAAGATCCCAAAACGTGTGCTTCTTCGGGTTATTCTAGTTCAATATATTTTTTCGACCGATTTTGAAACCCATTCTAGACATAATGTCCTGGATATTACTGTAGAACCTTATAACAGGAAGATTGCATGCGATTCATCCTCTTCGTAGCAGAAACTAGCCGCATATTCACATAATAGCCCGTTTAGAATGTAGGGATATTACGTTTCTTTGTTGAAAATCAGTATTTATCGGTATATTACGGAATATGAGCGATAGCGGAACATTTATTAATGCATATTTACGTTTGAATTATAGTGGAGTACGATTTGTTCGCGAAAAATCAATATTTCATTAGGTTCAACTGAATTCAAGCCTATTTTTGTTATTTATGATGAGGAATAGCACGCCTTGATCCAAAACGTATGCTTCTTCGGCTTATTCTAGTTCAGTATCAGTTTTTCGACCGATTTTGAACCCATTCTAGACATAATGTCCTGGATATTACTGTAGGATCCTTATAACAGGAAGTTTTCATGCGATTCATCCGCTTCGTAGCAGATAATAGCAGCATATTCACATAATAGCGCGTTAAGAATAAAGGAATATTACGTTTCTTTGTTGAAATCAGTATTTTTCGGTATATTACGGAATATGAGCGATGGCAGTACATTTGTTTGTGAAATTCACATTTCCACCATAGTGGAGTAAGATTTTTGCGCGATAAATCAATATTTCATTAGGTTTTTACTGAATTTAAGCCTATTTTTGTTATTTTTGATGAGGAATAGCTCGCTAAGATCCCAAAACGTGTGCTTCCTCGGCTTATTCTAGTTCAATTACAGTTTTCGACCGATTTTGAAACCCATTCTAGACATTATGTCCCTGGATATTACTGTAGGAACCTTATAACAGGAAATTTTCATGCGATTCATCCGCTTCGTAGCAAATACTAGCAGCATATTCACATAATTGAGCGTTCAGAATGTAGGGATATTACGTTTCTTTGTTAAAAATCAGTATTGATCGTTATATATTACGGAATATGAGCGATAGCGGAACATTTATTAATGCATATTTACGTTTGAATTATAGTGGAGTACGATTTGTGCTCGAAAAATCAATATTTCATTAGGTTTAACTGAATGGAAGCCTATTTTTGTTATTTTTGATGAGCAATAGCACGCTAAGATCCCAAAACGTTTGCTTCTTCGGGTTATTCTAGTTCAATATAAGTTTTCGACCGATTTTGAACCCATTCTAGACATTATGTTGTGGATATAACTGTAAGAACCATATAACCGGAAGTTTGCGTGCGATTCATCCGCTTCGTAGCAGATACTAGCCGTTTTCTAACGTATTATCGTGTTAAGAGTTAAGGGATATTACGTTTCTTTGTTGAAAACCAGCATTTATCGGTATATTACGGAATATGAGCGATAGCGGAACATTTATCCATGTAAATTCACGTCTCAACCATGGTGGAGTACGATTTGTGCATGATAAATCAGTATTTTATTAGGTTTTTACTGAATTGAAGGGCATTTTTGTTATATTTGATGAGAAATAGCACGCTAAGATCCCAAAACGTATACTTCCTCGGCTTATTCTAGTTCAATATCAGTTTCCGACCGATTTTGTACCCATTCTAGACATTATGTCGTGGACCTTACTGTAGGAACCTTATAACAGGAAGTTTTCATGCGATTCATCCGCTTCGTAGCACGTACTTGCCGCATTTACACGTCTTATCGCGTTAAGAATGTAGGAATATTACATTTCTTTGTTGAAAATCGGTATTTATAGGTATACTAAGGAATATGAGCGATAGCAGTACATTCATCAATGCATATTCACGTTTTCACCATAGTGGAGTACGATTTGTGCGCGATAAATCAATATTTCATTAGGTATATACAGAATTGAAACGTATTTTTGTTATTTTTGATGAGCAATAGCACGATAAGATCCCAAAACGTGTGCTTCTTCGGGTTATTCTAGTTCAATATAAGTTTTCGACCGATTTTGAACCCATTCTAGACATTATGTTGTGGATATAACTGTAAGAACCATATAACCGGAAGTTTGCGTGCGATTCATCCGCTTCGTAGCAGATACTAGCCGTTTTCTAACGTATTATCGTGTTAAGAGTTAAGGGATATTATTTTTATTTGTTGAAAATCAGTATTTATCGTTATATTGCGGAATATGAGCGATAGCGGAACATTTATTTATGCATATTCACGTTTCAATTATAGTGGAGTACGATTTTGCGCGAAAAATCAATATTTCATTAGGTTTTTACTGAATAAAGCCTATTTTTGTTATTTTTGATGAGGAATAGCATGCTTAGAACCCAAAACCTGTGCTTCTTCGGATTATTCCAGTTCAATATCAGTTTTCGACCGATTTTGAACCCATTCTAGACAAACTGTCCTGGATATTACTGTAGGAACCTTATACCAGGAAGTTTGCATGCGATTCATCCTCTTCGTAGCAGAAACTAGCCGCATATTCACATAATAGCCCGTTTAGGAATGTAGGGATATTACGTTTCTTTGTTGAAAATCAGATATTTATCGGTATATTACGGAATATGAGCGATAGCGGAACATTCATCAATGCATATTCACGTTTCAACCATAGTGGAGTACGATTTGTGCTCGATAAATCAGTATATTGTTAGGTTTTTACTGAGTTGAAGGGAAAATTTGTTATTTTTTATGAGAAATAGCACGCTCAGAACCCAGAAATTGTGCTTCTTCGGGTAATTCAAGTTCAATATCAGTTTTCGACCGATTTTGAACCCATTCTAGACATAATGTCGTGGACATTACTATAGGAACCTTATAACAGGAAGTTTTCATGCGATTCATCCGCTTCGTAGCACATACTTGCCGCATTATCACGTCTTATCGCGTTAAGAATGTAGCTATATTACATTTCTTTGTTGAAAATCGGTATTTATGGGTATACTACGGAATATGAGCGATAGCAGTACATTCATCAATGCATATTCACAGTTTCAACCATAGTGGCGTACGATTTGTGCGCGATAAATCAATATTTCATTAGGTTTCTACTGAATTTAAGCCTATTTTTGTTATTTTTGATGAGGAATTGCCCGCTAAGAACCAAAAACGTGTGCTTCTTCGGGTTATTCTAGTTCAATATCAGTTTTCGACCGATTTGAACCCATTTTTGACATTATGTCGTGGATTTTACTGTAGGAACCTTATAACCGGAAGTTTGCATGCGATTCATCCGCTTCGTAGCAGATACTAGCCGCATTTTCACGTCTTATCGCCTAAGGAATGAAGGAATATTACATTTCTTTGTTGAAAATCAGTAATTATTGGTATATTACGGAATATGAGCGATAGCGGAACATTCATCAATGCATATTCACGTTTCAACCATAGTGGAGTACGATTTGTGCGCGATAAATCAGTATATTGTTAGGTTTTTTACTGAGTTGAAGGGAAAATTTGTTATTATTTATGAAAAATAGCACGCTCAGAACCCTGAAATTGTGCTTCTTCGGGTAATTCAAGTTCAATATCAGTTTTCGACCGATTTTGAACCCATTCTAGACATAATGTCGTGGACCTTACTGTAGGAACCTTATAACAGGAAGTTTTCATGCGATTCATCCGCTTCGTAGCACGTACTTGCCGCATTTTCACGTCTTATCGCGTTAAGAATGTAGCTATATTACATTTCTTTGTTGAAAATCGGTATTAATAGATATACTACGGAATATGAGCGATAGCAGTACATTCATCAATGCATATTCACGTTTCAACCATAGTGGCGTACGATTTGTGCGCGATAAATCAATTTTTCATTAGGTTTCTACTGAATTTAAGCCTATTTTTGTTATTTTTGATGAGGAATTGCCCGCTAAGAACCAAAAACGTGTGCTTCTTCGGGTTATTCTAGTTCAATATCAGTTTTCGACCGATTTTGAACCCATTCTAGACATAATGTCGTGGATTTTACTGTAGGAACCTTATAACCGGAAGTTTGCATGCGATTCATCCGCTTCGTAGCAGATACTAGCCGCATATTCACATAATTGCGCGTTCAGAATGTAGGGATATTACGTTTCTTTGTTAAAAATCAGTATTGATCGTTATATATTACGGAATATGAGCGATAGCGGAACATTTATTAATGCATATTTACGTTTGAATTATAGTGGAGTACGATTTGTGCTCGAAAAATCAATATTTCATTAGGTTTAACTGAATTGAAGCCTTTTTTTGTTATTTTTGATGTTGAATAGCACGCTTAGATCCCGCAACGTGTGCTTCTTTGGGTTATTCCAGTTCAATATCAGTTTTCGACCGATTTTGAACCCATTCTAGACATTATGTTGTGGATATAACTGTAAGAACCATATAACCGGAAGTTTTGCGTGCGATTCATCCGCTTCGTAGCAGATACTAGCCGTTTTCTAACGTATTATCGTGTTAAGAGTTAAGGGATATTACGTTTCTTTGTTGAAAACCAGCATTTATCGGTATATTACGGAATATGAGCGATAGCGGAACATTTATCCATGTAAATTCACGTCTCAACCATGGTGGAGTACGATTTGTGCATGATAAATCAGTATTTTATTAGGTTTTTACTGAATTGAAGGGCATTTTTGTTATATTTGATGAGAAATAGCACGCTAAGATCCCAAAACGTATACTTCCTCGGCTTATTCTAGTTCAATATCAGTTTTCGACCGATTTTGAACCCATTCTAGACATAATGTCCTGGATATTACTGTAGGAACCTTATAACAGGAAGTTTTCATGCGATTCATCCGCTTCGTAGCAGATACTAGCAGCATATTCACATAATTGCGCGTTCAGAATGTAGGGATATTACGTTTGTTTGTTGAAAATCAGTATTTATCGGTATATTACGGAATATGAGCGATAGCAGTACATTTATTTATGCATATTCACGTTTTCACCATAGCGGAGTACGATTTGTGCGTGATAAATCAATAATTCATTAGGTTTTAACTGAATTGAAGCCTATTTTTGTTTTTTCTTGATGAGCAATAGCACGCTAAGATCCCAAAACGTGTGCTTCTTCGGGTTATTCTAGTTCAATATAAGTTTTCGACCGATTTTGAACCCATTCTAGACATAATGTGGTGGATATTACTGTATGAACCATACAACCGGAAGTATGCTTGCGATTCATCCGCTTCGTAGCAGATACTTGCCGCATTTTCGCGTCTTATCGCGTTAAGAATGTAGGAATATATCGTTTCTTTGTTGAAAATCAGTTTTTATCGTTATATTACGGAATATGAGCGATGGCAGTACATTTTATTATGAAATTCACGTTTCCACCATAGTGGAGTAAGATTTGTGCGCGATAAATCAATATTTCATTATGTTTTTACTGAATTGAAGCGTATTTTGTTATTTTTGATGAGCAATATCACGCTAAGATCCCAAAACGTGTGCTTCTTCGGGTTATTCTAGTTCAATATCAGTTTTCGACCGATTTTGAACCCATTCTAGTCATTATGTCGTGGATATATTTGTAAGAACCATATAACCGGAAGTTTGCGTACGATTCCATCCGCTTCGTAGCAGATACAAGCCGTTTTCTAACGTATTATCGTGTTCAGAGTTTAAAGATATTACGTTTCTTTGTTGAAAATCAGTATTTATCGGTATATTACGGAATATGAGCGATAGCGGAACATTTATCCATGTATATTCACGTCTCAACCATGGTGGAGTACGATTTGTGCGCGAAAAATAAATATTACATTAGGTTCAACTGAATTGAAGCCTATTTTTATTATTTTTGATGAGGAATAGCACGCTTAGATCCCAAAACGTCTGTTTCTTCGGGTTATTCTAGTTCAATATCAGTTTTCGACCGATTTTGTACCCATTCTAGACATTATGTCGTGGATATTACTGTAGGAACCATATAACCGGAAGTTTTGCATGCGATTCATCCTCTTCGTAGCAGATACTAGCCGCATTTTCACATATTATCGCGTTTCGAATGTAGGAATATTACGTTTCTTTGTTGAAAATCAGTATTTATCGGTATATTTCGGAATATGAGCGATAGCGGAACATTCATCAATGCATATTCACGTTTCAACCATAGTGGAGTACGATTTGTGCGCGATAAATCAGTATATTGTTAGGTTTTTACTGAGTTGAAGGGAAAAATTTGTTATTATTTATGAAAAATAGCACGCTCAGAACCCAGAAATTGTGCTTCTTCGGGTAATTCAAGTTCAATATCAGTTTTCGACCGATTTTGAACCCATTCTAGACATAATGTCGTGGACCTTACTGTAGGAACCTTATAACAGGTTGTTTTCATGCGATTCATCCGCTTCGTAGCACGTACTTGCCGCATTTTCACGTCTTATCGCGCTAAGAATGTAGGAATATTACATTTCTTTGTTGAAAATCGGTATTTATAGGTATACTAAGGAATATGAGCGATAGCAGTACATTCATCAATGCATATTCACGTTTTCACCATAGTGGAGTACGATTTGTGCGCGATAAATCAATATTTCATTAGGTATATACAGAATTGAAACGTATTTTTGTTATTTTTGATGAGCAATAGCACGATAAGATCCCAAAACGTGTACTTCTTCGGGTTATTCTAGTTCAATATAAGTTTTCGACCGATTTTGAACCCATTCTAGACATTATGTTGTGGATATAACTGTAAGAACCATATAACCGGAAGTTTGCGTGCGATTCATCCGCTTCGTAGCAGATACTAGCCGTTTTCTAACGTATTATCGTGTTAAGAGTTAAGGGATATTATTTTATTGTTGAAAATCAGTATTTATCGTTATATTGCGGAATATGAGCGATAGCGGAACATTTATTTATGCATATTCACGTTTCAACCATAGTGGAGTACGATTTGTGCGCGATAAATCAGTATATTGTTAGGTTTTTACTGAATTGAAGGGAAAATTTGTTATTATTTATGAAAAATAGCACGCTCAGAACCCAGAAATTGTGCTTCTTCGGGTAATTCAAGTTCAATATCAGTTTTCGACCGATTTTGAACCCATTCTAGACATAATGTCGTGGACCTTACTGTAGGAACCTTATAACAGGTTGTTTTCATGCGATTCATCCGCTTCGTAGCACGTACTTGCCGCATTTTCACGTCTTATCGCGCTAAGAATGTAGGAATATTACATTTCTTTGTTGAAAATCGGTATTTATAGGTATACTAAGGAATATGAGCGATAGCAGTACATTCATCAATGCATATTCACGTTTTCACCATAGTGGAGTACGATTTGTGCGCGATAAATCAATATTTCATTAGGTATATACAGAATTGAAACGTATTTTTGTTATTTTTGATGAGCAATAGCACGATAAGATCCCAAAACGTGTACTTCTTCGGGTTATTCTAGTTCAATATAAGTTTTCGACCGATTTTGAACCCATTCTAGACATTATGTTGTGGATATAACTGTAAGAACCATATAACCGGAAGTTTGCGTGCGATTCATCCGCTTCGTAGCAGATACTAGCCGTTTTCTAACGTATTATCGTGTTAAGAGTTAAGGGATATTATTTTTATTTGTTGAAAATCAGTATTTATCGTTATATTGCGGAATATGAGCGATAGCGGAACATTTATTTATGCATATTCACGTTTCAATTATAGTGGAGTACGATATTGCGCGAAAAATCAATATTTCATTAGGTTTTTACTGAATAAAGCCTATTTTTGTTATTTTTGATGAGGAATAGCATGCTTAGAACCCAAAACCTGTGCTTCTTCGGATTATTCCAGTTCAATATCAGTTTTCGACCGATTTTGAACCCATTCTAGACAAACTGTCCTGGATATTACTGTAGGAACCTTATACCAGGAAGTTTGCATGCGATTCATCCTCTTCGTAGCAGAAACTAGCCGCATATTCACATAATAGCCCGTTTAGAATGTAGGGATATTACGTTTCTTTGTTGAAAATCAGTATTTATCGGTATATTACGGAATATGAGCGATAGCGGAACATTCATCAATGCATATTCACGTTTCAACCATAGTGGAGTACGATTTGTGCTCGATAAATCAGTATATTGTTAGGTTTTTACTGAGTTGAAGGGAAAATTTGTTATTTTTTATGAGAAATAGCACGCTCAGAACCCAGAAATTGTGCTTCTTCGGGTAATTCAAGTTCAATATCAGTTTTCGACCGATTTTGAACCCATTCTAGACATAATGTCGTGGACATTACTATAGGAACCTTATAACAGGAAGTTTTCATGCGATTCATCCGCTTCGTAGCACATACTTGCCGCATTTTCACGTCTTATCGCGTTAAGAATGTAGCTATATTACATTTCTTTGTTGAAAATCGGTATTTATGGGTATACTACGGAATATGAGCGATAGCAGTACATTCATCAATGCATATTCACAGTTTCAACCATAGTGGCGTACGATTTGTGCGCGATAAATCAATATTTCATTAGGTTTCTACTGAATTTAAGCCTATTTTTTGTTATTTTTGATGAGGAATTGCCCGCTAAGAACCAAAAACGTGTGCTTCTTCGGGTTATTCTAGTTCAATATCAGTTTTCGACCGATTTGAACCCATTTTTGACATTATGTCGTGGATTTTACTGTAGGAACCTTATAACCGGAAGTTTGCATGCGATTCATCCGCTTCGTAGCAGATACTAGCCGCATTTTCACGTCTTATCGCCTAAGGAATGAAGGAATATTACATTTCTTTGTTGAAAATCAGTAATTATTGGTATATTACGGAATATGAGCGATAGCGGAACATTCATCAATGCATATTCACGTTTCAACCATAGTGGAGTACGATTTGTGCGCGATAAATCAGTATATTGTTAGGTTTTTACTGAGTTGAAGGGAAAATTTGTTATTATTTATGAAAAATAGCACGCTCAGAACCCAGAAATTGTGCTTCTTCGGGTAATTCAAGTTCAATATCAGTTTTCGACCGATTTTGAACCCATTCTAGACATAATGTCGTGGACCTTACTGTAGGAACCTTATAACAGGAAGTTTTCATGCGATTCATCCGCTTCGTAGCACGTACTTGCCGCATTTTCACGTCTTATCGCGTTAAGAATGTAGCTATATTACATTTCTTTGTTGAAAATCGGTATTAATAGGTATACTACGGAATATGAGCGATAGCAGTACATTCATCAATGCATATTCACGTTTCAACCATAGTGGCGTACGATTTGTGCGCGATAAATCAATTTTTCATTAGGTTTCTACTGAATTTAAGCCTATTTTTGTTATTTTTGATGAGGAATTGCCCGCTAAGAACCAAAAACGTGTGCTTCTTCGGGTTATTCTAGTTCAATATCAGTTTTCGACCGATTTGAACCCATTTTTGACATAATGTCGTGGATTTTACTGTAGGAACCTTATAACCGGAAGTTTGCATGCGATTCATCCGCTTCGTAGCAGATACTAGCCGCATTTTCACGTCTTATCGCCTAAGGAATGAAGGAATATTACATTTCTTTGTTGAAAATGAGTAATTATTGGTATATTACGGAATATGAGCGATAGCGGTACATTTATTTATGCATATTCACGTTTCCACCATAGTGGAGTAAGATTTGTGCGCGATAAATCAATATTTCATTAGGTTTAACTGAATTGAAGCGTATTTTTGTTATTTTTGATGAGGAATAGCACGATAAGATCCCAAAACGTGTGCTTCTTCGGGTTATTCTAGTTCAATATAAGTTTTCGACCGATTTTGAACCCATTCTAGACATTATGTTGTGGATATAACTGTAAGAACCATATAACCGGAAGTTTGCGTGCGATTCATCCGCTTCGTAGCAGATACTAGCCGTTTTCTAACGTATTATCGTGTTAAGAGTTAAGGGATATTATTTTTATTTGTTGAAAACCAGCATTTATCGGTATATTAAGGAATATGAGCGATAGCGGAACATTTATCCATGTAAATTCACGTCTCAACCATGGTGGAGTACGATTTGTGCATGATAAATCAGTATTTTATTAGGTTTTTACTGAATTGAAGGGCATTTTTGTTATATTTGATGAGAAATAGCACGCTAAGATCCCAAAACGTGTACTTCCTCGGCTTATTCTAGTTCAATATCAGTTTTCGACCGATTTTGAACCCATTCTAGACATAATGTCCTGGATATTACTGTAGGAACCTTATAACAGGAAGTTTTCATGCGATTCATCCGCTTCGTAGCAGATACTAGCAGCATATTCTCATAATTGCGCGTTCAGAATGTAGGGATATTACGTTTGTTTGTTGAAAATCAGTATTTTTCGGTATATTACGGAATATGAGCGATAGCAGTACATTTATTTATGCATATTCACGTTTTCACCATAGTGGAGTACGATTTGTGCGTGATAAATCAATATTTCATTAGGTTTAACTGAATTGAAGCCTATTTTTGTTTTTTCTTGATGAGCAATAGCACGCTAAGATCCCAAAACGTGTGCTTCTTCGGGTTATTCTAGTTCAATATAAGTTTTCGACCGATTTTGAACCCATTCTAGACATTATGTCGTGGATATAACTGTAAGAACCATATAACCGGAAGTTTGTGTGCGATTCATCCGCTTCGTAGCAGATACTAGCCGTTTTCTAACGTATTATCGTGTTTAGAGCTAAGGGATATTACGTTTCTTTGTTGAAAACCAGCATTTATCGGTATATTACGGAATATGAGCGATAGCGAAACATTTATCCATGTATATTCACGTCTCAACCATGGTGGAGTACGATTTGTGCATGATAAATCAGTATTTTATTAGGTTTTTACTGAATTTAAGCCTATTTTTGTTATTTTTGATGAGAAATAGCACGCTTAGATCCCAAAACGTGTGTTTCTTCGGGTTATTCTAGTTCAATATCAGTTTTCGACCGATTTTGTACCCATTCTAGACATTATGTCGTGGATATTACTGTAGGAACCATATAACCGGAAGTTTGCATGCGATTCATCCTCTTCGTAGCAGATACTAGCCGCATTTTCACATATTATCGCGTTTCGAATGTAGGAATATTACGTTTCTTTGTTGAAAATCAGTATTTATCGGTATATTTCGGAATATGAGCGATAGCGGAACATTCATCAATGCATATTCACGTTTCAACCATAGTGGAGTACGATTTGTGCGCGATAAATCAGTATATTGTTAGGTTTTTACTGAGTTGAAGGGAAAATTTGTTATTATTTATGAAAAATAGCACGCTCAGAACCCAGAAATTGTGCTTCTTCGGGTAATTCAAGTTCAATATCAGTTTTCGACCGATTTTGAACCCATTCTAGACATAATGTCGTGGACCTTACTGTAGGAACCTTATAACAGGTTGTTTTCATGCGATTCATCCGCTTCGTAGCACGTACTTGCCGCATTTTCACGTCTTATCGCGCTAAGAATGTAGGAATATTACATTTCTTTGTTGAAAATCGGTATTTATAGGTATACTAAGGAATAGGAGCGATAGCAGTACATTCATCAATGCATATTCACGTTTTCACCATAGTGGAGTACGATTTGTGCGCGATAAATCAATATTTCATTAGGTATATACAGAATTGAAACGTATTTTTGTTATTTTTGATGAGCAATAGCACGATAAGATCCCAAAACGTGTGCTTCTTCGGGTTATTCTAGTTCAATATAAGTTTTCGACCGATTTTGAACCCATTCTAGACATTATGTTGTGGATATAACTGTAAGAACCATATAACCGGAAGTTTGCGTGCGATTCATCCGCTTCGTAGCAGATACTAGCCGTTTTCTAACGTATTATCGTGTTAAGAGTTTAGGGATATTACGTTTCTTTGTTGAAAATCAGTATTTATCGGTATATTACGGAATATGAGCGATAGCGGAACATTTATCCATGTATATTCACGTCTCAACCATGGTGGAGTACGATTTGTGCGCGAAAAATCAATATTACATTAGGTTCAACTGAATTGAAGCCTATTTTTGTTATTTTTGATGAGGAATAGCACGCTCAGAACCCAGAAATTGTGCTTCTTCTGGTTATTCTAGTTCAATATCAGTTTTCGACCGATTTTGTACCCATTCTAGACATTATGTCGTGGACCTTACTGTAGGAACCATATAACCGGAAGTTTGCATGCGATTCATCCTCTTCGTAGCAGATACTAGCCGCATTTTCACATATTATCGCGTTTCGAATGTAGGAATATTACATTTCTTTGTTGAAAATCGGTTATTTATAGGTATACTACGGAATATGAGCGATAGCAGTACATTCATCAATGCATATTCACGTTTTCACCATAGTGGAGTACGATTTGTGCGCGATAAATCAATATTTCATTAGGTTTATACAGAATTGAACGTATTTTTGTTATTTTTGATGAGCAATAGCACGCTTAGATCCCAAAACGTGTGCTTCTTCGGGTTTTTCTAGTTCAATATAAGTTTTCGACCGATTTTGAACCCATTCTAGACATAATGTGGTGGATATTACTGTATGAACAATACAACCGGAAGTATGCTTGCGATTCATCCGCTTCGTAGCGGATACTTGCCGCATTTTCGCGTCTTATCGCGTTAAGAATGTAGGAATATATCGTTTCTTTGTTGAAAATCAGTTTTTTATCGTTATATTACGGAATATGAGCGATGGCAGTACATTTATTTATGAAATTCACGTTTCCACCATAGTGGAGTAAGATTTGTGCGCGTTAAATCAATATTTTTTTAGGTTTTTACTGAATAAAGCCTATTTTTGTTATTTTTGATGAGGAATAGCATGCTTAGAACCCAAAACCTGTGCTTCTTCGGATTATTCCAGTTCAATATCAGTTTTCGACCGATTTTGAACCCATTCTAGACATAATGTCCTGGATATTACTGTAGGAACCTTATACCAGGAAGTTTGCATGCGATTCATCCTCTTCGTAGCGGACACTAGCCGCATATTCACATAATAGCCCGTTTAGAATGTAGGGATATTACGTTTCTTTGTTGAAAACCAGCATTTATCGGTATATTACGGAATATGAGCGATAGCGAAACATTTATCCATGTATATTCACGTCTCAACCATGGTGGAGTACGATTTGTGCATGATAAATCAGTATTTTATTAGGTTTTTACTGAATTTAAGCCTATTTTTGTTATTTTTGATGAGAAATAGCACGCTTAGATCCCAAAACGTGTGTTTCTTCGGGTTATTCTAGTTCAATATCAGTTTTCGACCGATTTTGTACCCATTCTAGACATTATGTCGTGGATATTACTGTAGGAACCATATAACCGGAAGTTTGCATGCGATTCATCCTCTTCGTAGCAGATACTAGCCGCATTTTCACATATTATCGCGTTTCGAATGTAGGAATATTACGTTTCTTTGTTGAAAATCAGTATTTATCGGTATATTTCGGAATATGAGCGATAGCGGAACATTCATCAATGCATATTCACGTTTCAACCATAGTGGAGTACGATTTGTGCGCGATAAATCAGTATATTGTTAGGTTTTTACTGAGTTGAAGGGAAAATTTGTTATTATTTATGAAAAATAGCACGCTCAGAACCCAGAAATTGTGCTTCTTCGGGTAATTCAAGTTCAATATCAGTTTTCGACCGATTTTGAACCCATTCTAGACATAATGTCGTGGACCTTACTGTAGGAACCTTATAACAGGAAGTTTTCATGCGATTCATCCGCTTCGTAGCACGTACTTGCCGCATTTTCACGTCTTATCGCGTTAAGAATGTAGCTATATTACATTTCTTTGTTGAAAATCGGTATTAATAGGTATACTACGGAATATGAGCGATAGCAGTACATTCATCAATGCATATTCACGTTTCAACCATAGTGGCGTACGATTTGTGCGCGATAAATCAATTTTTCATTAGGTTTCTACTGAATTTAAGCCTATTTTTGTTATTTTTGATGAGGAATTGCCCGCTAAGAACCAAAAACGTGTGCTTCTTCGGGTTATTCTAGTTCAATATCAGTTTTCGACCGATTTGAACCCATTTTTGACATAATGTCGTGGATTTTACTGTAGGAACCTTATAACCGGAAGTTTGCATGCGATTCATCCGCTTCGTAGCAGATACTAGCCGCATTTTCACGTCTTATCGCCTAAGGAATGAAGGAATATTACATTTCTTTGTTGAAAATGAGTAATTATTGGTATATTACGGAATATGAGCGATAGCGGTACATTTATTTATGCATATTCACGTTTCCACCATAGTGGAGTAAGATTTGTGCGCGATAAATCAATATTTCATTAGGTTTAACTGAATTGAAGCGTATTTTTGTTATTTTTGATGAGGAATAGCACGATAAGATCCCAAAACGTGTGCTTCTTCGGGTTATTCTAGTTCAATATAAGTTTTCGACCGATTTTGAACCCATTCTAGACATTATGTTGTGGATATAACTGTAAGAACCATATAACCGGAAGTTTGCGTGCGATTCATCCGCTTCGTAGCAGATACTAGCCGTTTTCTAACGTATTATCGTGTTAAGAGTTAAGGGATATTATTTTTATTTGTTGAAAACCAGCATTTATCGGTATATTAAGGAATATGAGCGATAGCGGAACATTTATCCATGTAAATTCACGTCTCAACCATGGTGGAG
The DNA here is from genome assembly GCA_020796165.1 of Pantala flavescens. Lineage (NCBI taxonomy): Eukaryota > Metazoa > Arthropoda > Insecta > Odonata > Libellulidae > Pantala > Pantala flavescens. Next base: position 667,376 of record JAIUJI010000027.1, on the reverse strand, counting down.
TACGATTTGTGCATGATAAATCAGTATTTTATTAGGTTTTTACTGAATTGAAGGGCATTTTTGTTATATTTGATGAGAAATAGCACGCTAAGATCCCAAAACGTGTACTTCCTCGGCTTATTCTAGTTCAATATCAGTTTTCGACCGATTTTGAACCCATTCTAGACATAATGTCCTGGATATTACTGTAGGAACCTTATAACAGGAAGTTTTCATGCGATTCATCCGCTTCGTAGCAGATACTAGCAGCATATTCTCATAATTGCGCGTTCAGAATGTAGGGATATTACGTTTGTTTGTTAAAAATCAGTATTTTTCGGTATATTACGGAATATGAGCGATAGCAGTACATTTATTTATGCATATTCACGTTTTCACCATAGTGGAGTACGATTTGTGCGTGATAAATCAATATTTCATTAGGTTTAACTGAATTGAAGCCTATTTTTGTTTTTTCTTGATGAGCAATAGCACGCTAAGATCCCAAAACGTGTGCTTCTTCGGGTTTTTCTAGTTCAATATAAGTTTTCGACCGATTTTGAACCCATTCTAGACATTATGTCGTGGATATAACTGTAAGAACCATATAACCGGAAGTTTGTGTGCGATTCATCCGCTTCGTAGCAGATACTAGCCGTTTTCTAACGTATTATCGTGTTTAGAGCTAAGGGATATTACGTTTCTTTGTTGAAAACCAGCATTTATCGGTATATTACGGAATATGAGCGATAGCGAAACATTTATCCATGTATATTCACGTCTCAACCATGGTGGAGTACGATTTGTGCATGATAAATCAGTATTTTATTAGGTTTTTACTGAATTTAAGCCTATTTTTGTTATTTTTGATGAGAAATAGCACGCTTAGATCCCAAAACGTGTGTTTCTTCGGGTTATTCTAGTTCAATATCAGTTTTCGACCGATTTTGTACCCATTCTAGACATTATGTCGTGGATATTACTGTAGGAACCATATAACCGGAAGTTTGCATGCGATTCATCCTCTTCGTAGCAGATACTAGCCGCATTTTCACATATTATCGCGTTTCGAATGTAGGAATATTACGTTTCTTTGTTGAAAATCAGTATTTATCGGTATATTTCGGAATATGAGCGATAGCGGAACATTCATCAATGCATATTCACGTTTCAACCATAGTGGAGTACGATTTGTGCGCGATAAATCAGTATATTGTTAGGTTTTTACTGAGTTGAAGGGAAAATTTGTTATTATTTATGAAAAATAGCACGCTCAGAACCCAGAAATTGTGCTTCTTCGGGTAATTCAAGTTCAATATCAGTTTTCGACCGATTTTGAACCCATTCTAGACATAATGTCGTGGACCTTACTGTAGGAACCTTATAACAGGTTGTTTTCATGCGATTCATCCGCTTCGTAGCACGTACTTGCCGCATTTTCACGTCTTATCGCGCTAAGAATGTAGGAATATTACATTTCTTTGTTGAAAATCGGTATTTATAGGTATACTAAGGAATAGGAGCGATAGCAGTACATTCATCAATGCATATTCACGTTTTCACCATAGTGGAGTACGATTTGTGCGCGATAAATCAATATTTCATTAGGTATATACAGAATTGAAACGTATTTTTGTTATTTTTGATGAGCAATAGCACGATAAGATCCCAAAACGTGTGCTTCTTCGGGTTATTCTAGTTCAATATAAGTTTTCGACCGATTTTGAACCCATTCTAGACATTATGTTGTGGATATAACTGTAAGAACCATATAACCGGAAGTTTGCGTGCGATTCATCCGCTTCGTAGCAGATACTAGCCGTTTTCTAACGTATTATCGTGTTAAGAGTTTAGGGATATTACGTTTCTTTGTTGAAAATCAGTATTTATCGGTATATTACGGAATATGAGCGATAGCGGAACATTTATCCATGTATATTCACGTCTCAACCATGGTGGAGTACGATTTGTGCGCGAAAAATCAATATTACATTAGGTTCAACTGAATTGAAGCCTATTTTTGTTATTTTTGATGAGGAATAGCACGCTCAGAACCCAGAAATTGTGCTTCTTCTGGTTATTCTAGTTCAATATCAGTTTTCGACCGATTTTGTACCCATTCTAGACATTATGTCGTGGACCTTACTGTAGGAACCATATAACCGGAAGTTTGCATGCGATTCATCCTCTTCGTAGCAGATACTAGCCGCATTTTCACATATTATCGCGTTTCGAATGTAGGAATATTACATTTCTTTGTTGAAAATCGGTATTTATAGGTATACTACGGAATATGAGCGATAGCAGTACATTCATCAATGCATATTCACGTTTTCACCATAGTGGAGTACGATTTGTGCGCGATAAATCAATATTTCATTAGGTTTATACAGAATTGAAACGTATTTTTGTTATTTTTGATGAGCAATAGCACGCTTAGATCCCAAAACGTGTGCTTCTTCGGGTTTTTCTAGTTCAATATAAGTTTTCGACCGATTTTGAACCCATTCTAGACATAATGTGGTGGATATTACTGTATGAACAATACAACCGGAAGTATGCTTGCGATTCATCCGCTTCGTAGCGGATACTTGCCGCATTTTCGCGTCTTATCGCGTTAAGAATGTAGGAATATATCGTTTCTTTGTTGAAAATCAGTTTTTATCGTTATATTACGGAATATGAGCGATGGCAGTACATTTATTTATGAAATTCACGTTTCCACCATAGTGGAGTAAGATTTGTGCGCGTTAAATCAATATTTTTTTAGGTTTTTACTGAATAAAGCCTATTTTTGTTATTTTTGATGAGGAATAGCATGCTTAGAACCCAAAACCTGTGCTTCTTCGGATTATTCCAGTTCAATATCAGTTTTCGACCGATTTTGAACCCATTCTAGACATAATGTCCTGGATATTACTGTAGGAACCTTATACCAGGAAGTTTGCATGCGATTCATCCTCTTCGTAGCGGACACTAGCCGCATATTCACATAATAGCCCGTTTAGAATGTAGGGATATTACGTTTCTTTGTTGAAAACCAGCATTTATCGGTATATTACGGAATATGAGCGATAGCGAAACATTTATCCATGTATATTCACGTCTCAACCATGGTGGAGTACGATTTGTGCATGATAAATCAGTATTTTATTAGGTTTTTACTGAATTTAAGCCTATTTTTGTTATTTTTGATGAGAAATAGCACGCTTAGATCCCAAAACGTGTGTTTCTTCGGGTTATTCTAGTTCAATATCAGTTTTCGACCGATTTTGTACCCATTCTAGACATTATGTCGTGGATATTACTGTAGGAACCATATAACCGGAAGTTTGCATGCGATTCATCCTCTTCGTAGCAGATACTAGCCGCATTTTCACATATTATCGCGTTTCGAATGTAGGAATATTACGTTTCTTTGTTGAAAATCAGTATTTATCGGTATATTTCGGAATATGAGCGATAGCGGAACATTCATCAATGCATATTCACGTTTCAACCATAGTGGAGTACGATTTGTGCGCGATAAATCAGTATATTGTTAGGTTTTTACTGAGTTGAAGGGAAAATTTGTTATTATTTATGAAAAATAGCACGCTCAGAACCCAGAAATTGTGCTTCTTCGGGTAATTCAAGTTCAATATCAGTTTTCGACCGATTTTGAACCCATTCTAGACATAATGTCGTGGACCTTACTGTAGGAACCTTATAACAGGTTGTTTTCATGCGATTCATCCGCTTCGTAGCACGTACTTGCCGCATTTTCACGTCTTATCGCGCTAAGAATGTAGGAATATTACATTTCTTTGTTGAAAATCGGTATTTATAGGTATACTAAGGAATAGGAGCGATAGCAGTACATTCATCAATGCATATTCACGTTTTCACCATAGTGGAGTACGATTTGTGCGCGATAAATCAATATTTCATTAGGTATATACAGAATTGAAACGTATTTTTGTTATTTTTGATGAGCAATAGCACGATAAGATCCCAAAACGTGTGCTTCTTCGGGTTATTCTAGTTCAATATAAGTTTTCGACCGATTTTGAACCCATTCTAGACATTATGTTGTGGATATAACTGTAAGAACCATATAACCGGAAGTTTGCGTGCGATTCATCCGCTTCGTAGCAGATACTAGCCGTTTTCTAACGTATTATCGTGTTAAGAGTTTAGGGATATTACGTTTCTTTGTTGAAAATCAGTATTTATCGGTATATTACGGAATATGAGCGATAGCGGAACATTTATCCATGTATATTCACGTCTCAACCATGGTGGAGTACGATTTGTGCGCGAAAAATCAATATTACATTAGGTTCAACTGAATTGAAGCCTATTTTTGTTATTTTTGATGAGGAATAGCACGCTCAGAACCCAGAAATTGTGCTTCTTCTGGTTATTCTAGTTCAATATCAGTTTTCGACCGATTTTGTACCCATTCTAGACATTATGTCGTGGACCTTACTGTAGGAACCATATAACCGGAAGTTTGCATGCGATTCATCCTCTTCGTAGCAGATACTAGCCGCATTTTCACATATTATCGCGTTTCGAATGTAGGAATATTACATTTCTTTGTTGAAAATCGGTATTTATAGGTATACTACGGAATATGAGCGATAGCAGTACATTCATCAATGCATATTCACGTTTTCACCATAGTGGAGTACGATTTGTGCGCGATAAATCAATATTTCATTAGGTTTATACAGAATTGAAACGTATTTTTGTTATTTTTGATGAGCAATAGCACGCTTAGATCCCAAAACGTGTGCTTCTTCGGGTTTTTCTAGTTCAATATAAGTTTTCGACCGATTTTGAACCCATTCTAGACATAATGTGGTGGATATTACTGTATGAACAATACAACCGGAAGTATGCTTGCGATTCATCCGCTTCGTAGCGGATACTTGCCGCATTTTCGCGTCTTATCGCGTTAAGAATGTAGGAATATATCGTTTCTTTGTTGAAAATCAGTTTTTATCGTTATATTACGGAATATGAGCGATGGCAGTACATTTATTTATGAAATTCACGTTTCCACCATAGTGGAGTAAGATTTGTGCGCGTTAAATCAATATTTTTTTAGGTTTTTACTGAATAAAGCCTATTTTTGTTATTTTTGATGAGGAATAGCATGCTTAGAACCCAAAACCTGTGCTTCTTCGGATTATTCCAGTTCAATATCAGTTTTCGACCGATTTTGAACCCATTCTAGACATAATGTCCTGGATATTACTGTAGGAACCTTATACCAGGAAGTTTGCATGCGATTCATCCTCTTCGTAGCAGAAACTAGCCGCATATTCACATAATAGCCCGTTTAGAATGTAGGGATATTACGTTTCTTTGTTGAAATTCAGTATTTATCGGTAAATTACGGAATATGAGCGATAGCGGAACATTCATCAATGCATATTCACGTTTCAACCATAGTGGAGTACGATTTGTGCGCGATAAATCAGTATATTGTTAGGTTTTTACTGAGTTGAAGGGAAAATTTGTTATTTTTTATGAGAAATAGCACGCTCAGAACCCAGAAATTGTGCTTCTTCGGGTAATTCAAGTTCAATATCAGTTTTCGACCGATTTTGAACCCATTCTAGACATAATGTCGTGGACATTACTAAAGGAACCTTATAACAGGAAGTTTTCATGCGATTCATCCGCTTCGTAGCACATACTTGCCGCATTTTCACGTCTTATCGCGTTAAGAATGTAGCTATATTACATTTCTTTGTTGAAAATCGGTATTTATAGGTATACTACGGAATATGAGCGATAGCAGTACATTCATCAATGCATATTCACGTTTCAACCATAGTGGTGTACGATTTGTGCGCGATAAATCAATATTTCATTAGGTTTCTACTGAATTTAAGCCTATTTTTGTTATTTTTGATGAGGAATTGCCCGCTAAGAACCAAAAACGTGTGCTTTTTCGGGTTATTCTAGTTCAATATCAGTTTTCGACCGATTTTGAACCCATTTTTGACATTATGTCGTGGATTTTACTGTAGGAACCTTATAACCGGAAGTTTGAATGCGATTCATCCGCTTCGTAGCAGATACTAGCCGCATTTTCACGTCTTATCGCTTTAAGAATGTAGGAAAAATACCTTTCTCTGTTGAAAATCAGTTTTTATCGGTATATTACGGAATATGAGCGATAGCGGAACATTCATCAATGCATATTCACGTTTCAACCATAGTGGAGTACGATTTGTGCGCGATAAATCAGTATTTTGTTCGGTTTTTACTGATTTGAAGGGCATTTTCCTTAATTTTTATGAGAAATAGCACGCTCAGAACCCAGAAAAAGTGCTTCTTCGGGTTATTCTAGTTCAATATCAGTTTTCGACCGATTTTGTACCCATTCTAGATATTATGTCGTGGATATTACTGTAGGAACCATATAACCGGAAGTTTGCATGCGATTTATCCGCTTCGTAGCAGAAACTAGCCGCATTTTCACATATTATTGCGTTTCGAATGTAGGAATATTACGTTACTTTGTTGAAAACCAGCATTTATTGGTATATTACGGAATATGAGCGATAGCGGAACATTTATTTATGTATATTCACGTTTCAATTATAGTGGAGTACGATTTGTGCGCGATAAATCAATATTTCTTTAGGTTTAACTGTATTGAAGCCTATTATTGTTATTTTTGATGAGGAATAGCACGCTAAGATCCCAAAACGTGTGCTTCTTCGGGTTATTCCAGTACAATATCAGTTTTCGACCGATTTTGAACCCATTCTAGACATTATGTCCTGGATATTACTGTAGGAACCTTATAACAGGAAGTTTTCATGCGATTCATCCGCTTCGTAGCAGATACTAGCAGCATATTCACATAATTGCGCGTTTAGAATGTAGGAATATATCGTTTCTTTGTTAAAAATCAGTATTTATCGTTATATTGCGGAATATGAGCGATAGCGGAACATTTATTTATGCATATTCACATTTTCACCATAGTGGAGTACGATTTGTGCGTGATAAATCAATATTTCATTAGGTATTTACTGAATTGAAGCGTATATTTGTTATTCTTGATGAGCAATAGCACGCTAAGATCCCAAAACGTGTGCTTCATCGGGTTATTCTAGTTCAATATAAGTTTTCGACCGATTTTGAACCCATTCTAGACATTATGTCGTGGATATAACTGTAAGAACCATATAACCGGAAGTTTGCGTGCGATTCATCCGCTTCGTAGCAGATACAAGCCGTTTTCTAACGTATTATCGTGTTCAGAGTTTAGGGATATTACGTTTCTTTGTTGAAAATCAGTATTTATCGGTATATTACGGAATATGAGCGATAGCGGAACATTTATCCATGTATATTCACGTCTCAACCATGGTGGAGTACGATTTGTGCGCGAAAAATCAATATTACATTAGGTTCAACTGAATTGAAGCCTATTTTTGTTATTTTTGATGAGGAATAGCACGCTTAGATCCCAAAACGTGTGTTTCTTCTGGTTATTCTAGTTCAATATCAGTTTTCGACCGATTTTGTACCCATTCTAGACATTATGTCGTGGATATTACTGTAGGAACCATATAACCGGAAGTTTGCATGCGATTCATCCTCTTCGTAGCAGATACTAGCCGCATTTTCAACTATTATCGCGTTTCGAATGTAGGAATATTACGTTTCTTTGTTGAAAATCAGTATTTATCGGTATATTTCGGAATATGAGCGATAGCGGAACATTCATGAATGCATATTCACGTTTCAACCATAGTGGAGTACGATTTGTGCGCGATAAATCAGTATATTGTTAGGTTTTTACTGAGTTGAAGGGAAAATTTGTTATTATTTATGAAAAATAGCACGCTCAGAACCCAGAAATTGTGCTTCTTCGGGTAATTTAAGTTCAATATCAGTTTTCGACCGATTTTGAACCCATTCTAGACATAATGTCGTGGACCTTACTGTAGGAACCTTATAACAGGAAGTTTTCATGCGATTCATCCGCTTCGTAGCACGTACTTGCCGCATTTTCACGTCTTATCGCGTTAAGAATGTAGGAATATTACATTTCTTTGTTGAAAATCGGTATTTATAGGTATTCTACGGAATATGAGCGATAGCAGTACATTCATCAATGCATATTCACGTTTTCACCATAGTGGAGTACGATTTGTGCGCGATAAATCAATATTTCATTAGGTTTATACAGAATTGAAACGTATTTTTGTTATTTTTGATGAGCAATAGCACGCTTAGATCCCAAAACGTGTGCTTCTTCGGGTTTTTCTAGTTCAATATAAGTTTTCGACCGATTTTGAATCCATTCTAGTCATTATGTCGTGGATATATTTGTAAGAACCATAAAACCGGAAGTTTGTGTGCGATTCATCCGCTTCGTAGCAGATACTAGCCGCATATTTACGTCTTATCGCGTTTAGAATGTAGGAATATATCGTTTCTTTGTTGAAAATCAGTATTTATCGTTATATTGCGGAATATGAGCGATAGCGGAACATTTATTTATGCATATTCACGTTTCAATTATAGTGGAGTACGATTTTGCGCGATAAATCAATATTTCATTAGGTTTTTACTGAATAAAGCCTATTTTTGTTATTTTTGATGAGGAATAGCATGCTTAGAACCCAAAACCTGTGCTTCTTCGGATTATTCCAGTTCAATATCAGTTTTCGACCGATTTTGAACCCATTCTAGACATAATGTCCTGGATATTACTGTAGGAACCTTATACCAGGAAGTTTGCATGCGATTCATCCTCTTCGTAGCGGACACTAGCCGCATATTCACATAATAGCCCGTTTAGAATGTAGGGATATTACGTTTCTTTGTTGAAAATCAGTATTTATCGGTATATTACGGAATATGAGCGATAGCGGAACATTCATCAATGCATATTCACGTTTCAACCATAGTGGAGTACGATTTGTGCTCGATAAATCAGTATATTGTTAGGTTTTTACTGAGTTGAAGGGAAAATTTGTTATTTTTTATGAGAAATAGCACGCTCAGAACCCAAAAATTGTGCTTCTTCGGGTAATTCAAGTTCAATATCAGTTTTCGACCGATTTTGAACCCATTCTAGACATAATGTCGTGGACATTACTATAGGAACCTTATAACAGGAAGTTTTCATGCGATTCATCCGCTTCGTAGCACATACTTGCCGCTTTTTCACGTCTTATCGCGTTAAGAATGTAGCTATATTACATTTCTTTGTTGAAAATCGGTATTTATAGGTATACTACGGAATATGAGCGATAGCAGTACATTCATCAATGCATATTCACGTTTCAACCATAGTGGTGTACGATTTGTGCGCGATAAATCAATATTTCATTAGGTTTCTACTGAATTTAAGCCTATTTTTGTTATTTTTGATGAGGAATTGCCCGCTAAGAACCAAAAACGTGTGCTTCTTCGGGTTATTCTAGTTCAATATCAGTTTTCGACCGATTTTGAACCCATTTTTGACATTATGTCGTGGATTTTACTGTAGGAACCTTACAACCGGAAGTTTGCATGCGATTCATCCGCTTCGTAGCAGATACTAGCCGCATTTTCACGTCTTATCGCCTAAGGAATGAAGGAATATTACATTTCTTTGTTGAAAATCAGTAATTATTGGTATATTACGGAATATGAGCGATAGCGGTACATTTATTTATGCATATTCACGTTTCCACCATAATGGAGTAAGATTTGTGCGCGATAAATCAATATTTCTTTAGGTTTAACTGAATTGAAGCGTATTTTTGTTATTTTTGATGAGGAATAGCACGATAAGATCCCAAAACGCGTGCTTCTTCGGGTTTTTCCAGTTCAATATCAGTTTTCGACCGATTTTTAACCCGTTCTAGACCTTATGTGTTGGATATTACTGTGGGAACCATACATGCGGAAGTATGCTTGCGATTCATCCGCTTCGTAGCAGATACTTGCCGCATTTTCACGTCTTATCGCATTAAGAATGTAGGAAAAATACCTTTCTCTGTTGAAAATCAGTTTTTATCGGTATATTACGGAATATGAGCGATAGCGGAACATTCATGAATGCATATTCACGTTTCAACCATAGTGGAGTACGATTTGTGCGCGATAAATCAGTATATTGTTAGGTTTTTACTGAGTTGAAGGGAAAATTTGTTATTATTTATGAAAAATAGCACGCTCAGAACCCAGAAATTGTGCTTCTTCGGGTAATTTAAGTTCAATATCAGTTTTCGACCGATTTTGAACCCATTCTAGACATAATGTCGTGTACCTTACTGTAGGAACCTTATAACAGGAAGTTTTCATGCGATTCATCCGCTTCGTAGCACGTACTTGCCGCATTTTCACGTCTTATCGCGTTAAGAATGTAGGAATATTACATTTCTTTGTTGAAAATCGGTATTTATAGGTATTCTACGGAATATGAGCGATAGCAGTACATTCATCAATGCATATTCACGTTTTCACCATAGTGGAGTACGATTTGTGCGCGATAAATCAATATTTCATTAGGTTTATACAGAATTGAAACGTATTTTTGTTATTTTTGATGAGCAATAGCACGCTTAGATCCCAAAACGTGTGCTTCTTCGGGTTTTTCTAGTTCAATATAAGTTTTCGACCGATTTTGAACCCATTCTAGTCATTATGTCGTGGATATATTTGTAAGAACCATAAAACCGGAAGTTTGTGTGCGATTCATCCGCTTCGTAGCAGATACTAGCCGCATATTTACGTCTTATCGCGTTTAGAATGTAGGAATATATCGTTTCTTTGTTGAAAATCAGTATTTATCGTTATATTGCGGAATATGAGCGATAGCGGAACATTTATTTATGCATATTCACGTTTCAATTATAGTGGAGTACGATTTTGCGCGATAAATCAATATTTCATTAGGTTTTTACTGAATAAAGCCTATTTTTGTTATTTTTGATGAGGAATAGCATGCTTAGAACCCAAAACCTGTGCTTCTTCGGATTATTCCAGTTCAATATCAGTTTTCGACCGATTTTGAACCCATTCTAGACATAATGTCCTGGATATTACTGTAGGAACCTTATACCAGGAAGTTTGCATGCGATTCATCCTCTTCGTAGCGGACACTAGCCGCATATTCACATAATAGCCCGTTTAGAATGTAGGGATATTACGTTTCTTTGTTGAAAATCAGTATTTATCGGTATATTACGGAATATGAGCGATAGCGGAACATTCATCAATGCATATTCACGTTTCAACCATAGTGGAGTACGATTTGTGCTCGATAAATCAGTATATTGTTAGGTTTTTACTGAGTTGAAGGGAAAATTTGTTATTTTTTATGAGAAATAGCACGCTCAGAACCCAAAAATTGTGCTTCTTCGGGTAATTCAAGTTCAATATCAGTTTTCGACCGATTTTGAACCCATTCTAGACATAATGTCGTGGACATTACTATAGGAACCTTATAACAGGAAGTTTTCATGCGATTCATCCGCTTCGTAGCACATACTTGCCGCTTTTTCACGTCTTATCGCGTTAAGAATGTAGCTATATTACATTTCTTTGTTGAAAATCGGTATTTATAGGTATACTACGGAATATGAGCGATAGCAGTACATTCATCAATGCATATTCACGTTTCAACCATAGTGGTGTACGATTTGTGCGCGATAAATCAATATTTCATTAGGTTTCTACTGAATTTAAGCCTATTTTTGTTATTTTTGATGAGGAATTGCCCGCTAAGAACCAAAAACGTGTGCTTCTTCGGGTTATTCTAGTTCAATATCAGTTTTCGACCGATTTTGAACCCATTTTTGACATTATGTCGTGGATTTTACTGTAGGAACCTTACAACCGGAAGTTTGCATGCGATTCATCCGCTTCGTAGCAGATACTAGCCGCATTTTCACGTCTTATCGCCTAAGGAATGAAGGAATATTACATTTCTTTGTTGAAAATCAGTAATTATTGGTATATTACGGAATATGAGCGATAGCGGTACATTTATTTATGCATATTCACGTTTCCACCATAATGGAGTAAGATTTGTGCGCGATAAATCAATATTTCTTTAGGTTTAACTGAATTGAAGCGTATTTTTGTTATTTTTGATGAGGAATAGCACGATAAGATCCCAAAACGCGTGCTTCTTCGGGTTTTTCCAGTTCAATATCAGTTTTCGACCGATTTTTAACCCGTTCTAGACCTTATGTGTTGGATATTACTGTGGGAACCATACATGCGGAAGTATGCTTGCGATTCATCCGCTTCGTAGCAGATACTTGCCGCATTTTCACGTCTTATCGCATTAAGAATGTAGGAAAAATACCTTTCTCTGTTGAAAATCAGTTTTTATCGGTATATTACGGAATATGAGCGATAGCGGAACATTCATCAATGCATATTCACGTTTCAACCATAGTGGAGTACGATTTGTGCGCGATAAATCAGTATTTTGTTAGGTTTTTACTGATTTGAAGGGCATTTTCGTTATTTTTTATGAGAAATAGCACGCTCAGAACTCAGAAAAAGTGCTTCTTCGGGTTATTCTAGTTCAATATCAGTTTTCGACCGATTTTGTACCCATTCTAGATATTATGTCGTGGATATTACTGTAGGAACCATATAACCGGAAGTTTGCATGCGATTCATCCGCTTCGTAGCAGATACTAGCCGCATTTTCACATATTATTGCGTTTCGAATGTAGGAATATTACGTTACTTTGTTGAAAATCAGTATTTATTGTTACATTACGGAATATCAGTGATAGCAGTACATTTATTTATGCATATTCACGTTTTCACCATTGTGGAGTACGATTTGTGCGCGATAAATCAGTATTTTACTAGGTTTTTACTGATTTGAAGGGCATTTTAGTTATTTTTGATGAGGAATAGCACGCTAAGATTCCAAAACGTGTGCTTCTTCGGCTTATTCTAGTTCAATATCAGTTTTCGACCGATTTTGAACCCATTCTAGACATAATGTCCTGGATATTACTGTAGGAACCTTATAACAGGAAGTTTTCATGCGATTCATCCGCTTCGTAGCAGATACTAGCACCATATTCACATAATTACGCGTTCAGAATGTAGGGATATTAAGTTTCTTTGTTGAAAACCAGCATTTATTGGTATATTACGGAATATGAGCGATAGCGGAACATTTATTTATGTATATTCACGTTTCAATTATAGTGGAGTACGATTTGTGCGCGATAAATCAATATTTCTTTAGGTTTAACTGTATTGAAGCCTATTATTGTTATTTTTGATGAGGAATAGCACGCTAAGATCCCAAAACGTGTGCTTCTTCGGGTTATTCCAGTACAATATCAGTTTTCGACCGATTTTGAACCCATTCTAGACATTATGTCGTGGATATTACTGTAGGAACCATATAACCGGAAGTTTGCATGCGATTCATCCGCTTCGTAGCAGATACTTGCCGCTTTTTCACGTCTTATCGCGTTAAGAATGTAGCTATATTACATTTCTTTGTTGAAAATCGGTATTTATAGGTATACTACGGAATATGAGCGATAGCAGTACATTCATCAATGCATATTCACGTTTCAACCATAGTGGTGTACGATTTGTGCGCGATAAATCAATATTTCATTAGGTTTCTACTGAATTTAAGCCTATTTTTGTTATTTTTGATGAGGAATTGCCCGCTAAGAACCAAAAACGTGTGCTTCTTCGGGTTATTCTAGTTCAATATCAGTTTTCGACCGATTTTGAACCCATTTTTGACATTATGTCGTGGATTTTACTGTAGGAACCTTACAACCGGAAGTTTGCATGCGATTCATCCGCTTCGTAGCAGATACTAGCCGCATTTTCACGTCTTATCGCCTAAGGAATGAAGGAATATTACATTTCTTTGTTGAAAATCAGTAATTATTGGTATATTACGGAATATGAGCGATAGCGGTACATTTATTTATGCATATTCACGTTTCCACCATAATGGAGTAAGATTTGTGCGCGATAAATCAATATTTCTTTAGGTTTAACTGAATTGAAGCGTATTTTTGTTATTTTTGATGAGGAATAGCACGATAAGATCCCAAAACGTGTGCTTCTTCGGGTTTTTCCAGTTCAATATCAGTTTTCGACCGATTTTTAACCCGTTCTAGACCTTATGTGTTGGATATTACTGTGGGAACCATACATGCGGAAGTATGCTTGCGATTCATCCGCTTCGTAGCAGATACTTGCCGCATTTTCACGTCTTATCGCATTAAGAATGTAGGAAAAATACCTTTCTCTGTTGAAAATCAGTTTTTATCGGTATATTACGGAATATGAGCGATAGCGGAACATTCATCAATGCATATTCACGTTTCAACCATAGTGGAGTACGATTTGTGCGCGATAAATCAGTATTTTGTTAGGTTTTTACTGATTTGAAGGGCATTTTCGTTATTTTTTATGAGAAATAGCACGCTCAGAACCCAGAAAAAGTGCTTCTTCGGGTTATTCTAGTTCAATATCAGTTTTCGACCGATTTTGTACCCATTCTAGATATTATGTCGTGGATATTACTGTAGGAACCATATAACCGGAAGTTTGCATGCGATTCATCCGCTTCGTAGCAGATACTAGCCGCATTTTCACATATTATTGCGTTTCGAATGTAGGAATATTACGTTACTTTGTTGAAAATCAGTATTTATTGTTACATTACGGAATATCAGTGATAGCAGTACATTTATTTATGCATATTCACGTTTTCACCATTTTGGAGTACGATTTGTGCGCGATAAATCAGTATTTTACTAGGTTTTTACTGATTTGAAGGGCATTTTAGTTATTTTTGATGAGGAATAGCACGCTAAGATTCCAAAACGTGTGCTTCTTCGGCTTATTCTAGTTCAATATCAGTTTTCGACCGATTTTGAACCTATTCTAGACATAATGTCCTGGATATTACTGTAGGAACCTTATAACAGGAAGTTTTCATGCGATTCATCCGCTTCGTAGCAGATACTAGCACCATATTCACATAATTACGCGTTCAGAATGTAGGGATATTAAGTTTCTTTGTTGAAAACCAGCATTTATTGGTATATTACGGAATATGAGCGATAGCGGAACATTTATTTATGTATATTCACGTTTCAATTATAGTGGAGTACGATTTGTGCGCGATAAATCAATATTTCTTTAGGTTTAACTGTATTGAAGCCTATTATTGTTATTTTTGATGAGGAATAGCACGCTAAGATCCCAAAACGTGTGCTTCTTCGGGTTATTCCAGTACAATATCAGTTTTCGACCGATTTTGAACCCATTCTAGACATTATGTCGTGGATATTACTGTAGGAACCATATAACCGGAAGTTTGCATGCGATTCATCCGCTTCGTAGCAGATACTTGCCGCATTTTCACATATTATCGCGTTTCGAATGTAGGAATATTACATTTTTCTTGTTGAAAATCAGTATTGTATGAAAGTGAGTGAAATAGTGTATGAAAGCTGGTTTCTTGTACTTATAGACCCTTCTTTTTCTTTCCAGAGCATCTTATTCATTTACGATCAATATTTCCCTATTCTTCATCAGTTCACTTCTTGCCATGCGAACCTGTTCATTTTACAAATTGAGGCTTTTAATGGATGATGAAAGATGGACTAGTATAATTCCTAATTGTGTTCAGATGTTCATTACTACGTAGAACACTGTATCGCCCGCAATTTTTGTAAGCCTGGTATCAATTCCTACTCTGAGGTCGTTGGTATATATTAAAAAAATAGGAGCGGCCCGATTTCGCTTTGATACGATATTCCGGTTATAAAACTTGCGAAATAGTTCGCACGCCGGATCCCTGTCTTTTAGAGGGGCGGAAAGCGGAAAAATATCCGCAACACTGGCGATGGCGGACCCAAAAAAACGTTCTCTCGATATGAACAAAAAAATTTTGGAAGGATATGAAATTTTGGACTTCCGAAGCTATTCAAATTCTTCGGAAATTTTTTCATCTGCAAGCCCACCAGCCTGCCGCATCCTAAGCTCACCGTCGCGAAAATAACATGCTAAATTTTCCTTCCACGACGCATGCTCAAACCGTGTTACTCGCTAAATGATTCGAGCACTTAAATCATATCTCCCAATATCACTTCCAAAATCGTAGCTCGATCCTAGTGCTCGCCTCAACAAAGCTTTAAAGCAAGATTAGTTTCCGCGTTGGATGGTAACGGAATGGAAACGGGAGGAAAGATACAGTTATCTGAAAAGTCTATGGAACTTCAACGGATGCATCTACTGATATACCAAATCTGTTAGCTAGACCTTTCTTTTCTTTGGATTTTTTTTATGCGAAAGCCACTCGAATAACTATAAATACCGGACTTTTTGATCGTTCGCATCTCACCTACGTCTCTATAGTACGATAACTTTCCATTGCTTGCACACGAATTTACTGCACGTGTGTGAATTCAGAGACGTCTTATAGTTGAACTGCCACTAGATTAGCTGGACGTTTCCGATGCATATTTTAAAAGACTACCTCTAGTATTCGAATACCAAAGGCAGAAAACGAATGCCGCAACTACAGCGGGAATTGGATGTGATGAGCAGAGGATATGAATCCGTCTGCAGGATGCACTCTTAAAAATATTCTATGATCGGTCCTTGATAATAAGCGAATGCCAATTGATTCTTGGACAAAGTTTATTTAAAAATTCACATAAATTACATGTCAAGTATCACTCTTCCATCAGTGTTTACATCAGATAGTAGCCGAGGTTTTCCTTCCCTTCTCTGCTATCGCTCCCGAATCGAAATCCTCTCCCCAACGGTCGTTGGAGGTACCTGAAACGAGAGTGAAAGAGATTATTCAAAATGTGAAAGAATGACTAGGTTCACTGTCAGAATGAGAGGGCATCACCCGTTTGCCAAAACCTTTGTTTCCGGAATGTAAACGATACGGTTAAGTAATTCGAAATGTCAGCAACGGTTCGAAAAGTAAGAGATCCCATATCTAATGAAGATGTCTGATGAATCCGGAGAGAAATAAAAAAGAATATATTTTTCTCTTCCTGTGGCACTTGGGAAACGCATTCGGTTTTTTGTTGAGTGAACGGAAATGTTCTGCCAAATATCAGGAAATTGGTGCTTGATGAACTCCATCAAATCCTCGTCCCTTCACAGAGGATGGATGAATGCAATTTCTTTGAGAAAAGTTTGCTTGGTGCCCTAAGAAGGAAGATAATGTCTGTAGCATTCTACGGCATCGTATCCCTTTGAAAGCAAGAAAGAAGAATGAGGGAACAACTTTATCTTTTGGTAGGTTTATCCCAAGAGTGGTTATCCTTGGATGTTACAGGGATGTTAAATTGCAAAATATGGAATCGTACTTGCACCTACTGAAGGAAGGCGGCTAGAAGGTACACTATAACAGGAATCGTGAAAAATGGAAATTCTCAATAATGAAGGAAAGAACACAGAGCTGAATATGAAACAAATCGAGGAGTGAAGATTCTGCAAGTCACTATATTGGAGTGTTTTCCATGTAGCATATCACACGTTGCAAGATCCTAGAAATATTTGGTCGAATCCATTGAAATAGTCAAAAGAAGATGCCACTTCTTGCTCCTGGAACGAATGCTAGAAGCAAAGGAAAGGATGAAGAAGTGAGTGAATGAGGAAGTAAACAAGTCGTATTTAAAATCAGCCCCTGAACGCTTGGAAGCATGATGGAATTCTGAAGAACATTGCCACGGTGCACAGAAAATATTTCCGAGGAAACACTCAAGACTTGGTTACATATTGGCAGTTGAAAACTCTGGCAATAAGAAGCAAGGATACGGTCGGGCATTCAGGAAGGAGATGGGAGGTCCAAAGATGCACAAAATCGTCCAGTATAGAAGATAAAAAGGGCTGAAAAGAAGTTAATTTGCTCACAATCTACCTCATAGTCATGTGCTGCGCGAAAAGGCAACAGTAGAGAGAGAGGAAAAATAGAAGAGTTTATCAACAAGGAACGACCTAACTGCAGATAGAATGGAAACCGATGATGCTAAGGCTCATGGGCCCATCTTGATGTTCTTCAGTTTCATTTGCAACAAGAAGGTATATGGTCTTCTTTCACAAGTAAGAAATCGCCCATTGTATGAAAAGGCTCATTTTTCATCGAATAGTAGTTTCAGTTCAGTAGCAACGAAAGAAAAATATGACCAGGTCCAAATCGTACCTTGAGAAAGTAGTCTACTCAGATGTGCAAAGTTGTAAGCAATTTCCTTCATCATCTAAGAATAGGCTTGGCAATCCAATCCGTGAAGACCCTCCTCGTGGACAGCATGGTGAAGGTTCTCGAATCCAAAGGCATCCTGGAATTGAAAGATGATGAGTTCATTGAAAATGAAGACTTTGTCAAGGACCTAGGCGCACACCTTCTGCACGAACGGTTTTAAGGCTGTATAATTGATTTCTTTTAACGATGTACGGCTATTTATTCACCTGTCGTACTTTTGAAATAATTAAAAATTAAAACCTCGTATCAGGGAAAGTTTTTGCATGCAGTGCATGCTTGTAAAACATATAAACTGTTGGTGGCAAAGCTCTACGTCGTAATAAATAGGAATATAGAATCAGGCGATAGTAAAACTTGACAAATCAAAGCTTCGGTACGTACCAAAATGCTGAGAATTCATCAGTCATCAATTAAATTGTTGAAAAAAAAATTTACAAATTTTGAACTACCGCTAAACATTTATCTCGCTTCTGATTGGCTGAGAGAAATGCCACCGCTGTCAGTGTAGAAGCTGTATTGTTAAATTTTATGCCAAATATTTCTTTACCTGATTGCCGATCGAATATCACCAAAAAATCTCTCTCCATTTACGTGGACACCGAGCAATGGCGGTTTTCTTGAAATCCAAAGCATTACGATGACGAAACTTATGAATTCAATATTTTTGCACAGTAAGACTCACGTAGTTGGTAAAAATCATAATAAATACTAATCTTCATTAAATTATAATCCGTCACGACTCACCTCACGTTCATTTTCTAAAATCTTTCTCGAATTTTAGATTCCCGCCGGTGACAATCGCGTCTCCAAATACCGCGGCGCGTTATTCACTTTCCACTGCGACCTCTCCGTGTCAACATCCTCCCTTTCACCAGTCATTCATTTTCCCCTTTTTCTAATTTAATGCACTCTTTGGAGCATATAATCATCCTCATTAAAACTATGAAGCTACGCCCGAGCTCTCTGTTCGAAGAAACGGCTTCGGAAACGCACTAAATTTCCCATTGTAGCGATAAGTTACGAGCCCATAAGCACGATGCTGTCGTGAGATATATAAGCCGTCCGTGGATATTATTGTCATTAGTACTTATCTGGTCATTTTCACCGAGGTAAAGATATCTTGAATGGCGATGAATAGGAAGCTAGGTATTCGAAACGCTTCGGTCGGACGCAATCGGTAAATAAAATTCCTGGGCACATTCTTGTCGTCGAGGGAAGAGAAATATTTTTTAATGGGACGTTTCTTACCTTACTTGGCTTTTCGACTGAACCTTGCATCCTCACCAAAAGCCGTGCTGCATCGCCTGCACTGGGATGAGGTGTCACATAGCCGTCCTCTACGAAGCTGCAGTAAATCTAATCAATCTCTTATGTGCAACGCCAACCACAGAACGCAACAACGTTGTCACAATCACTTCATACAGGGAGAAACTTGGAGATTTGATAGCTATTTCCATGGATAGTAAAACGGCGTAACGAAAGCATGGGGAAACTCGATTCACAAATCACAAGTACGAACTCTGCTCGCTGGTGATAGCCGCCTACTGAGGCGACACCGATACGATAACTTGGCCCTCTGTCGGATTTCGAATATTCTCCATATGACGGAAAATGACGATCTATTTCTAGCGCTCCTCATTCCTGCGAAGAGATCTATGCGTTTATAACTCTGCTACGATTCGCTTTTTCGAGGACTAAAGTTGGATCGAGTTGCGGCTTGCGCTTAGGTATTTGTCAAGAAGATATCTCGTTCCTTGGAAAAGGGATGATATAAAATGGCAATGACTTAATAAGAAAGAAGAAGATGAAGGACGTCGTCTCTCGAAAACCCTAACGTCCGCAAAGTATCGACGAAAATTACCACTGTCTCTTCGGAAGAGAGAAGTATCGCACAGAAGCCGAATTAAATCCACCGCAGACTTTCCCCACGGAGGAGCTGCATGCGTCCAATGCGTTGTTTTCCTATTCGCCTCTCCTCACCACCGGGTAATCGTTCGCTGAAACTACCTCCCGTAGCAGGCGTAAGAAGAACCATTCAAATCGGAATGAAAATTCAAATGATTTAATATTTCACCAGGCATTTTCAAGGCGAGCTGTGACTTTCACGATGTAAGATCGCTCGCGAACATTCTCAACGCTCTTACCGACTACCCTCTCAGCGGAACCGAGTTTCTGTATGGCTTTTCCACAAGTTTTACGTATAGATTAAGATTGCAGAGATTCTACTATTAAAATTTTTCTCCGCGGATCGTACATGTTCATTTACAGTTTTCCGGTCAAAGTGGTCGACGACTAAACACTCGTTAATATATTTTAATCTCATTCCCCATTTTCCGCACCCTATCATGACCTTATCTAAATCATTTCTAAGAACTAATCTATCCTCACTGCCGTATATTTCCATGTAGAACATTGTATCGCCCGCAATTATCCTATCCTTACATGGAGTGTAAGTATAGGTGTCTCCTGACTTTTGAATGAGACTAGCATAGATCGATAGAGGATCAAAATTAAGAATACACGTCTTTTTTTATAGACGTTTCTCGCCGTAAGTTTAGGAGATATTAACGTTCAAAGATTGCAATTTTTTTCAAATTTCGCGCTTGGACAACCCAAATCCGCTTATCCCTCTTTCGAGCTCCTACGTAATCAGCGAGTTCGGTGGTGGAGATGGTTGATGCAAAGACAAAACTTTTTCTGACAGTCATTTTTGCGCGCTGGTCGCTGGTTCGCGGCCCGGCAACGGAAATTTTTTTCTCTTCGATTATGATATATTTGTCTCGTATTCAGCGTCTATTACGCAATGTGCATAAAATTTGGAGTTATTATGCGATTTAATATTAACTTTTCTTAGGATTTCTGTTCCAGTTTATTATTCATACAATTGGTGCATATTTATACCCTTACATAGTCAGGAGACACCTATGTTTACACTCATTGTTAGTATCAATTTCTCGTCAAAGGTCGTTGATATATATAAAAAAAATAGGAGCGGCCCGATTTCGCTTTGATACGATATTCCTGTAATAAAACTTGCGAAATAGTTCGCACGCCGGAACCCTGTCTTTCAGAGGGGCGAAAAGCGGAAAAGAATATCCGCAATGCTGGCGATGGCGGACCTAAAAAAACATTCTCCCGATATGAAAAAAAAAAATTGTGGAAGGATTTGAAAGTTTGGACTTCGGAAGCTTTTCGAATTCTTCGGAAATTTTTCATCTGCAAGCCCACCAGCCTGCCGCATCCTAAGCTCACCGTCGCGAAAATTACATGCTAATTTCTCCTTCCACGACGCATGCTCAAACCGTGTTACTCGCTAAATGATTCGAGCACTTAAATCATATCTCCCAATATCACTTCCAAAATCGTAGCTCGATCCTAGTGCTCGCCTCAACAAAGCTTTAAAGCAAGATTAGTTTCCGCGTTGGATGGTAACGGAATGGAAAGGGGAGGAAAGATACAGTTATCTGAAAAGTCTATGGAACTTCAACGGATGCATCTACTGATATACCAAATCTGTTAGCTAGACCTTTCTTTTCTTTGGATTTTTTTTATGCGAAAGCCACTCGAATAACTATAAATACCGGACTTTTTGATCGTTCGCATCTCACCTACGTCTCTATAGTACGATAACTTTCCATTGCTTGCACACGAATTTACTGCACGTGTGTGAATTCAGAGACGTCTTATAGTTGAACTGCCACTAGATTAGCTGGACGTTTCCGATGCATATTTTAAAAGACTACCTCTAGTATTCGAATACCAAAGGCAGAAAACGAATGCCGCAACTACAGCGGGAATTGGATGTGATGAGCAGAGGATATGAATCCGTCTGCAGGATGCACTCTTAAAAATATTCTATGATCGGTCCTTGATAATAAGCGAATGCCAATTGATTCTTGGACAAAGTTTATTTAAAAATTCACATAAATTACATGTCAAGTATCACTCTTCCATCAGTGTTTACATCAGATAGTAGCCGAGGTTTTCCTTCCCTTCTCTGCTATCGCTCCCGAATCGAAATCCTCTCCCCAACGGTCGTTGGAGGTACCTGAAACGAGAGTGAATGAGATTATTCAAAATGTGAAAGAATGACTAGGTTCACTGTCAGAATGAGAGGGCATCACCCGTTTGCCAAAACCTTTGTTTCCGGAATGTAAACGATACGGTTAAGTAATTCGAAATGTCAGCAACGGTTCGAAAAGTAAGAGATCCCATATCTAATGAAGATGTCTGATGAATCCGGAGAGAAATAAAAAAGAATATATTTTTCTCTTCCTGTGGCACTTGGGAAACGCATTCGGTTTTTTGTTGAGTGAACGGAAATGTTCTGCCAAATATCAGGAAATTGGTGCTTGATGAACTCCATCAAATCCTCGTCCCTTCACAGAGGATGGATGAATGCAATTTCTTTGAGAAAAGTTTGCTTGGTGCCCTAAGAAGGAAGATAATGTCTGTAGCATTCTACGGCATCGTATCCCTTTGAGAAGCAAGAAAGAAGAATGAGGGAACAACTTTATCTTTTGGTAGGTTTATCCCAAGGGTGGTTATCCTTGGATGTTACAGGGATGTTAAATTGCAAAATATGGAATCGTACTTGCACCTACTGAAGGAAGGCGGCTAGAAGGTACACTATAACAGGAATCGTGAAAAATGGAAATTCTCAATAATGAAGGAAAGAACACAGAGCTGAATATGAAACAAATCGAGGAGTGAAGATTCTGCAAGTCACTATATTGGAGTGTTTTCCATGTAGCATATCACACGTTGCAAGATCCTAGAAATATTTGGTCGAATCCATTGAAATAGTCAAAAGAAGATGCCACTTCTTGCTCCTGGAACGAATGCTAGAAGCAAAGGAAAGGATGAAGAAGTGAGTGAATGAGGAAGTAAACAAGTCGTATTTAAAATCAGCCCCTGAACGCTTGGAAGCATGATGGAATTCTGAAGAACATTGCCACGGTGCACAGAAAATATTTCCGAGGAAACACTCAAGACTTGGTTACATATTGGCAGTTGAAAACTCTGGCAATAAGAAGCAAGGATACGGTCGGGCATTCAGGAAGGAGATGGGAGGTCCAAAGATGCACAAAATCGTCCAGTATAGAAGATAAAAAGGGCTGAAAAGAAGTTAATTTGCTCACAATCTACCTCATAGTCATGTGCTGCGCGAAAAGGCAACAGTAGAGAGAGAGGAAAAATAGAAGAGTTTATCAACAAGGAACGACCTAACTGCAGATAGAATGGAAACCGATGATGCTAAGGCTCATGGGCCCATCTTGATGTTCTTCAGTTTCATTTGCAACAAGAAGGTATATGGTCTTCTTTCACAAGTAAGAAATCGCCCATTGTATGAAAAGGCTCATTTTTCATCGAATAGTAGTTTCAGTTCAGTAGCAACGAAAGAAAAATATGACCAGGTCCAAATCGTACCTTGAGAAAGTAGTCTACTCAGATGTGCAAAGTTGTAAGCAATTTCCTTCATCATCTAAGAATAGGCTTGGCAATCCAATCCGTGAAGACCCTCCTCGTGGACAGCATGGTGAAGGTTCTCGAATCCAAAGGCATCCTGGAATTGAAAGATGATGAGTTCATTGAAAATGAAGACTTTGTCAAGGACCTAGGCGCACACCTTCTGCACGAACGGTTTTAAGGCTGTATAATTGATTTCTTTTAACGATGTACGGCTATTTATTCACCTGTCGTACTTTTGAAATAATTAAAAATTAAAACCTCGTATCAGGGAAAGTTTTTGCATGCAGTGCATGCTTGTAAAACATATAAACTGTTGGTGGCAAAGCTCTACGTCGTAATAAATAGGAATATAGAATCAGGCGATAGTAAAACTTGACAAATCAAAGCTTCGGTACGTACCAAAATGCTGAGAATTCATCAGTCATCAATTAAATTGTTGAAAAAAAAATTTACAAATTTTGAACTACCGCTAAACATTTATCTCGCTTCTGATTGGCTGAGAGAAATGCCACCGCTGTCAGTGTAGAAGCTGTATTGTTAAATTTTATGCCAAATATTTCTTTACCTGATTGCCGATCGAATATCACCAAAAAATCTCTCTCCATTTACGTGGACACCGAGCAATGGCGGTTTTCTTGAAATCCAAAGCATTACGATGACGAAACTTATGAATTCAATATTTTTGCACAGTAAGACTCACGTAGTTGGTAAAAATCATAATAAATACTAATCTTCATTAAATTATAATCCGTCACGACTCACCTCACGTTCATTTTCTAAAATCTTTCTCGAATTTTAGATTCCCGCCGGTGACAATCGCGTCTCCAAATACCGCGGCGCGTTATTCACTTTCCACTGCGACCTCTCCGTGTCAACATCCTCCCTTTCACCAGTCATTCATTTTCCCCTTTTTCTAATTTAATGCACTCTTTGGAGCATATAATCATCCTCATTAAAACTATGAAGCTACGCCCGAGCTCTCTGTTCGAAGAAACGGCTTCGGAAACGCACTAAATTTCCCATTGTAGCGATAAGTTACGAGCCCATAAGCACGATGCTGTCGTGAGATATATAAGCCGTCCGTGGATATTATTGTCATTAGTACTTATCTGGTCATTTTCACCGAGGTAAAGATATCTTGAATGGCGATGAATAGGAAGCTAGGTATTCGAAACGCTTCGGTCGGACGCAATCGGTAAATAAAATTCCTGGGCACATTCTTGTCGTCGAGGGAAGAGAAATATTTTTTAATGGGACGTTTCTTACCTTACTTGGCTTTTCGACTGAACCTTGCATCCTCACCAAAAGCCGTGCTGCATCGCCTGCACTGGGATGAGGTGTCACATAGCCGTCCTCTACGAAGCTGCAGTAAATCTAATCAATCTCTTATGTGCAACGCCAACCACAGAACGCAACAACGTTGTCACAATCACTTCATACAGGGAGAAACTTGGAGATTTGATAGCTATTTCCATGGATAGTAAAACGGCGTAACGAAAGCATGGGGAAACTCGATTCACAAATCACAAGTACGAACTCTGCTCGCTGGTGATAGCCGCCTACTGAGGCGACACCGATACGATAACTTGGCCCTCTGTCGGATTTCGAATATTCTCCATATGACGGAAAATGACGATCTATTTCTAGCGCTCCTCATTCCTGCGAAGAGATCTATGCGTTTATAACTCTGCTACGATTCGCTTTTTCGAGGACTAAAGTTGGATCGAGTTGCGGCTTGCGCTTAGGTATTTGTCAAGGAGATATCTCGTTCCTTGGAAAAGGGATGATATAAAATGGCAATGACTTAATAAGAAAGAAGAAGATGAAGGACGTCGTCTCTCGAAAACCCTAACGTCCGCAAAGTATCGACGAAAATTACCACTGTCTCTTCGGAAGAGAGAAGTATCGCACAGAAGCCGAATTAAATCCACCGCAGACTTTCCCCACGGAGGAGCTGCATGCGTCCAATGCGTTGTTTTCCTATTCGCCTCTCCTCACCACCGGGTAATCGTTCGCTGAAACTACCTCCCGTAGCAGGCGTAAGAAGAACCATTCAAATCGGAATGAAAATTCAAATGATTTAATATTTCACCAGGCATTTTCAAGGCGAGCTGTGACTTTCACGATGTAAGATCGCTCGCGAACATTCTCAACGCTCTTACCGACTACCCTCTCAGCGGAACCGAGTTTCTGTATGGCTTTTCCACAAGTTTTACGTATAGATTAAGATTGCAGAGATTCTACTATTAAAATTTTTCTCCGCGGATCGTACATGTTCATTTACAGTTTTCCGGTCAAAGTGGTCGACGACTAAACACTCGTTAATATATTTTAATCTCATTCCCCATTTTCCGCACCCTATCATGACCTTATCTAAATCATTTCTAAGAACTAATCTATCCTCACTGCCGTATATTTCCATGTAGAACATTGTATCGCCCGCAATTATCCTATCCTTACATGGAGTGTAAGTATAGGTGTCTCCTGACTTTTGAATGAGACTAGCATAGATCGATAGAGGATCAAAATTAAGAATACACGTCTTTTTTTATAGACGTTTCTCGCCGTAAGTTTAGGAGATATTAACGTTCAAAGATTGCAATTTTTTTCAAATTTCGCGCTTGGACAACCCAAATCCGCTTATCCCTCTTTCGAGCTCCTACGTAATCAGCGAGTTCGGTGGTGGAGATGGTTGATGCAAAGACAAAACTTTTTCTGACAGTCATTTTTGCGCGCTGGTCGCTGGTTCGCGGCCCGGCAACGGAAATTTTTTTCTCTTCGATTATGATATATTTGTCTCGTATTCAGCGTCTATTACGCAATGTGCATAAAATTTGGAGTTATTATGCGATTTAATATTAACTTTTCTTAGGATTTCTGTTCCAGTTTATTATTCATACAATTGGTGCATATTTATACCCTTACATAGTCAGGAGACACCTATGTTTACACTCATTGTTAGTATCAATTTCTCGTCAAAGGTCGTTGATATATATAAAAAAAATAGGAGCGGCCCGATTTCGCTTTGATACGATATTCCTGTAATAAAACTTGCGAAATAGTTCGCACGCCGGAACCCTGTCTTTCAGAGGGGCGAAAAGCGGAAAAGAATATCCGCAATGCTGGCGATGGCGGACCTAAAAAAACATTCTCCCGATATGAAAAAAAAAAATTGTGGAAGGATTTGAAAGTTTGGACTTCGGAAGCTTTTCGAATTCTTCGGAAATTTTTCATCTGCAAGCCCACCAGCCTGCCGCATCCTAAGCTCACCGTCGCGAAAATTACATGCTAATTTCTCCTTCCACGACGCATGCTCAAACCGTGTTACTCGCTAAATGATTCGAGCACTTAAATCATATCTCCCAATATCACTTCCAAAATCGTAGCTCGATCCTAGTGCTCGCCTCAACAAAGCTTTAAAGCAAGATTAGTTTCCGCGTTGGATGGTAACGGAATGGAAAGGGGAGGAAAGATACAGTTATCTGAAAAGTCTATGGAACTTCAACGGATGCATCTACTGATATACCAAATCTGTTAGCTAGACCTTTCTTTTCTTTGGATTTTTTTTATGCGAAAGCCACTCGAATAACTATAAATACCGGACTTTTTGATCGTTCGCATCTCACCTACGTCTCTATAGTACGATAACTTTCCATTGCTTGCACACGAATTTACTGCACGTGTGTGAATTCAGAGACGTCTTATAGTTGAACTGCCACTAGATTAGCTGGACGTTTCCGATGCATATTTTAAAAGACTACCTCTAGTATTCGAATACCAAAGGCAGAAAACGAATGCCGCAACTACAGCGGGAATTGGATGTGATGAGCAGAGGATATGAATCCGTCTGCAGGATGCACTCTTAAAAATATTCTATGATCGGTCCTTGATAATAAGCGAATGCCAATTGATTCTTGGACAAAGTTTATTTAAAAATTCACATAAATTACATGTCAAGTATCACTCTTCCATCAGTGTTTACATCAGATAGTAGCCGAGGTTTTCCTTCCCTTCTCTGCTATCGCTCCCGAATCGAAATCCTCTCCCCAACGGTCGTTGGAGGTACCTGAAACGAGAGTGAATGAGATTATTCAAAATGTGAAAGAATGACTAGGTTCACTGTCAGAATGAGAGGGCATCACCCGTTTGCCAAAACCTTTGTTTCCGGAATGTAAACGATACGGTTAAGTAATTCGAAATGTCAGCAACGGTTCGAAAAGTAAGAGATCCCATATCTAATGAAGATGTCTGATGAATCCGGAGAGAAATAAAAAAGAATATATTTTTCTCTTCCTGTGGCACTTGGGAAACGCATTCGGTTTTTTGTTGAGTGAACGGAAATGTTCTGCCAAATATCAGGAAATTGGTGCTTGATGAACTCCATCAAATCCTCGTCCCTTCACAGAGGATGGATGAATGCAATTTCTTTGAGAAAAGTTTGCTTGGTGCCCTAAGAAGGAAGATAATGTCTGTAGCATTCTACGGCATCGTATCCCTTTGAGAAGCAAGAAAGAAGAATGAGGGAACAACTTTATCTTTTGGTAGGTTTATCCCAAGGGTGGTTATCCTTGGATGTTACAGGGATGTTAAATTGCAAAATATGGAATCGTACTTGCACCTACTGAAGGAAGGCGGCTAGAAGGTACACTATAACAGGAATCGTGAAAAATGGAAATTCTCAATAATGAAGGAAAGAACACAGAGCTGAATATGAAACAAATCGAGGAGTGAAGATTCTGCAAGTCACTATATTGGAGTGTTTTCCATGTAGCATATCACACGTTGCAAGATCCTAGAAATATTTGGTCGAATCCATTGAAATAGTCAAAAGAAGATGCCACTTCTTGCTCCTGGAACGAATGCTAGAAGCAAAGGAAAGGATGAAGAAGTGAGTGAATGAGGAAGTAAACAAGTCGTATTTAAAATCAGCCCCTGAACGCTTGGAAGCATGATGGAATTCTGAAGAACATTGCCACGGTGCACAGAAAATATTTCCGAGGAAACACTCAAGACTTGGTTACATATTGGCAGTTGAAAACTCTGGCAATAAGAAGCAAGGATACGGTCGGGCATTCAGGAAGGAGATGGGAGGTCCAAAGATGCACAAAATCGTCCAGTATAGAAGATAAAAAGGGCTGAAAAGAAGTTAATTTGCTCACAATCTACCTCATAGTCATGTGCTGCGCGAAAAGGCAACAGTAGAGAGAGAGGAAAAATAGAAGAGTTTATCAACAAGGAACGACCTAACTGCAGATAGAATGGAAACCGATGATGCTAAGGCTCATGGGCCCATCTTGATGTTCTTCAGTTTCATTTGCAACAAGAAGGTATATGGTCTTCTTTCACAAGTAAGAAATCGCCCATTGTATGAAAAGGCTCATTTTTCATCGAATAGTAGTTTCAGTTCAGTAGCAACGAAAGAAAAATATGACCAGGTCCAAATCGTACCTTGAGAAAGTAGTCTACTCAGATGTGCAAAGTTGTAAGCAATTTCCTTCATCATCTAAGAATAGGCTTGGCAATCCAATCCGTGAAGACCCTCCTCGTGGACAGCATGGTGAAGGTTCTCGAATCCAAAGGCATCCTGGAATTGAAAGATGATGAGTTCATTGAAAATGAAGACTTTGTCAAGGACCTAGGCGCACACCTTCTGCACGAACGGTTTTAAGGCTGTATAATTGATTTCTTTTAACGATGTACGGCTATTTATTCACCTGTCGTACTTTTGAAATAATTAAAAATTAAAACCTCGTATCAGGGAAAGTTTTTGCATGCAGTGCATGCTTGTAAAACATATAAACTGTTGGTGGCAAAGCTCTACGTCGTAATAAATAGGAATATAGAATCAGGCGATAGTAAAACTTGACAAATCAAAGCTTCGGTACGTACCAAAATGCTGAGAATTCATCAGTCATCAATTAAATTGTTGAAAAAAAAATTTACAAATTTTGAACTACCGCTAAACATTTATCTCGCTTCTGATTGGCTGAGAGAAATGCCACCGCTGTCAGTGTAGAAGCTGTATTGTTAAATTTTATGCCAAATATTTCTTTACCTGATTGCCGATCGAATATCACCAAAAAATCTCTCTCCATTTACGTGGACACCGAGCAATGGCGGTTTTCTTGAAATCCAAAGCATTACGATGACGAAACTTATGAATTCAATATTTTTGCACAGTAAGACTCACGTAGTTGGTAAAAATCATAATAAATACTAATCTTCATTAAATTATAATCCGTCACGACTCACCTCACGTTCATTTTCTAAAATCTTTCTCGAATTTTAGATTCCCGCCGGTGACAATCGCGTCTCCAAATACCGCGGCGCGTTATTCACTTTCCACTGCGACCTCTCCGTGTCAACATCCTCCCTTTCACCAGTCATTCATTTTCCCCTTTTTCTAATTTAATGCACTCTTTGGAGCATATAATCATCCTCATTAAAACTATGAAGCTACGCCCGAGCTCTCTGTTCGAAGAAACGGCTTCGGAAACGCACTAAATTTCCCATTGTAGCGATAAGTTACGAGCCCATAAGCACGATGCTGTCGTGAGATATATAAGCCGTCCGTGGATATTATTGTCATTAGTACTTATCTGGTCATTTTCACCGAGGTAAAGATATCTTGAATGGCGATGAATAGGAAGCTAGGTATTCGAAACGCTTCGGTCGGACGCAATCGGTAAATAAAATTCCTGGGCACATTCTTGTCGTCGAGGGAAGAGAAATATTTTTTAATGGGACGTTTCTTACCTTACTTGGCTTTTCGACTGAACCTTGCATCCTCACCAAAAGCCGTGCTGCATCGCCTGCACTGGGATGAGGTGTCACATAGCCGTCCTCTACGAAGCTGCAGTAAATCTAATCAATCTCTTATGTGCAACGCCAACCACAGAACGCAACAACGTTGTCACAATCACTTCATACAGGGAGAAACTTGGAGATTTGATAGCTATTTCCATGGATAGTAAAACGGCGTAACGAAAGCATGGGGAAACTCGATTCACAAATCACAAGTACGAACTCTGCTCGCTGGTGATAGCCGCCTACTGAGGCGACACCGATACGATAACTTGGCCCTCTGTCGGATTTCGAATATTCTCCATATGACGGAAAATGACGATCTATTTCTAGCGCTCCTCATTCCTGCGAAGAGATCTATGCGTTTATAACTCTGCTACGATTCGCTTTTTCGAGGACTAAAGTTGGATCGAGTTGCGGCTTGCGCTTAGGTATTTGTCAAGGAGATATCTCGTTCCTTGGAAAAGGGATGATATAAAATGGCAATGACTTAATAAGAAAGAAGAAGATGAAGGACGTCGTCTCTCGAAAACCCTAACGTCCGCAAAGTATCGACGAAAATTACCACTGTCTCTTCGGAAGAGAGAAGTATCGCACAGAAGCCGAATTAAATCCACCGCAGACTTTCCCCACGGAGGAGCTGCATGCGTCCAATGCGTTGTTTTCCTATTCGCCTCTCCTCACCACCGGGTAATCGTTCGCTGAAACTACCTCCCGTAGCAGGCGTAAGAAGAACCATTCAAATCGGAATGAAAATTCAAATGATTTAATATTTCACCAGGCATTTTCAAGGCGAGCTGTGACTTTCACGATGTAAGATCGCTCGCGAACATTCTCAACGCTCTTACCGACTACCCTCTCAGCGGAACCGAGTTTCTGTATGGCTTTTCCACAAGTTTTACGTATAGATTAAGATTGCAGAGATTCTACTATTAAAATTTTTCTCCGCGGATCGTACATGTTCATTTACAGTTTTCCGGTCAAAGTGGTCGACGACTAAACACTCGTTAATATATTTTAATCTCATTCCCCATTTTCCGCACCCTATCATGACCTTATCTAAATCATTTCTAAGAACTAATCTATCCTCACTGCCGTATATTTCCATGTAGAACATTGTATCGCCCGCAATTATCCTATCCTTACATGGAGTGTAAGTATAGGTGTCTCCTGACTTTTGAATGAGACTAGCATAGATCGATAGAGGATCAAAATTAAGAATACACGTCTTTTTTTATAGACGTTTCTCGCCGTAAGTTTAGGAGATATTAACGTTCAAAGATTGCAATTTTTTTCAAATTTCGCGCTTGGACAACCCAAATCCGCTTATCCCTCTTTCGAGCTCCTACGTAATCAGCGAGTTCGGTGGTGGAGATGGTTGATGCAAAGACAAAACTTTTTCTGACAGTCATTTTTGCGCGCTGGTCGCTGGTTCGCGGCCCGGCAACGGAAATTTTTTTCTCTTCGATTATGATATATTTGTCTCGTATTCAGCGTCTATTACGCAATGTGCATAAAATTTGGAGTTATTATGCGATTTAATATTAACTTTTCTTAGGATTTCTGTTCCAGTTTATTATTCATACAATTGGTGCATATTTATACCCTTACATAGTCAGGAGACACCTATGTTTACACTCATTGTTAGTATCAATTTCTCGTCAAAGGTCGTTGATATATATAAAAAAAATAGGAGCGGCCCGATTTCGCTTTGATACGATATTCCTGTAATAAAACTTGCGAAATAGTTCGCACGCCGGAACCCTGTCTTTCAGAGGGGCGAAAAGCGGAAAAGAATATCCGCAATGCTGGCGATGGCGGACCTAAAAAAACATTCTCCCGATATGAAAAAAAAAAATTGTGGAAGGATTTGAAAGTTTGGACTTCGGAAGCTTTTCGAATTCTTCGGAAATTTTTCATCTGCAAGCCCACCAGCCTGCCGCATCCTAAGCTCACCGTCGCGAAAATTACATGCTAATTTCTCCTTCCACGACGCATGCTCAAACCGTGTTACTCGCTAAATGATTCGAGCACTTAAATCATATCTCCCAATATCACTTCCAAAATCGTAGCTCGATCCTAGTGCTCGCCTCAACAAAGCTTTAAAGCAAGATTAGTTTCCGCGTTGGATGGTAACGGAATGGAAAGGGGAGGAAAGATACAGTTATCTGAAAAGTCTATGGAACTTCAACGGATGCATCTACTGATATACCAAATCTGTTAGCTAGACCTTTCTTTTCTTTGGATTTTTTTTATGCGAAAGCCACTCGAATAACTATAAATACCGGACTTTTTGATCGTTCGCATCTCACCTACGTCTCTATAGTACGATAACTTTCCATTGCTTGCACACGAATTTACTGCACGTGTGTGAATTCAGAGACGTCTTATAGTTGAACTGCCACTAGATTAGCTGGACGTTTCCGATGCATATTTTAAAAGACTACCTCTAGTATTCGAATACCAAAGGCAGAAAACGAATGCCGCAACTACAGCGGGAATTGGATGTGATGAGCAGAGGATATGAATCCGTCTGCAGGATGCACTCTTAAAAATATTCTATGATCGGTCCTTGATAATAAGCGAATGCCAATTGATTCTTGGACAAAGTTTATTTAAAAATTCACATAAATTACATGTCAAGTATCACTCTTCCATCAGTGTTTACATCAGATAGTAGCCGAGGTTTTCCTTCCCTTCTCTGCTATCGCTCCCGAATCGAAATCCTCTCCCCAACGGTCGTTGGAGGTACCTGAAACGAGAGTGAATGAGATTATTCAAAATGTGAAAGAATGACTAGGTTCACTGTCAGAATGAGAGGGCATCACCCGTTTGCCAAAACCTTTGTTTCCGGAATGTAAACGATACGGTTAAGTAATTCGAAATGTCAGCAACGGTTCGAAAAGTAAGAGATCCCATATCTAATGAAGATGTCTGATGAATCCGGAGAGAAATAAAAAAGAATATATTTTTCTCTTCCTGTGGCACTTGGGAAACGCATTCGGTTTTTTGTTGAGTGAACGGAAATGTTCTGCCAAATATCAGGAAATTGGTGCTTGATGAACTCCATCAAATCCTCGTCCCTTCACAGAGGATGGATGAATGCAATTTCTTTGAGAAAAGTTTGCTTGGTGCCCTAAGAAGGAAGATAATGTCTGTAGCATTCTACGGCATCGTATCCCTTTGAGAAGCAAGAAAGAAGAATGAGGGAACAACTTTATCTTTTGGTAGGTTTATCCCAAGGGTGGTTATCCTTGGATGTTACAGGGATGTTAAATTGCAAAATATGGAATCGTACTTGCACCTACTGAAGGAAGGCGGCTAGAAGGTACACTATAACAGGAATCGTGAAAAATGGAAATTCTCAATAATGAAGGAAAGAACACAGAGCTGAATATGAAACAAATCGAGGAGTGAAGATTCTGCAAGTCACTATATTGGAGTGTTTTCCATGTAGCATATCACACGTTGCAAGATCCTAGAAATATTTGGTCGAATCCATTGAAATAGTCAAAAGAAGATGCCACTTCTTGCTCCTGGAACGAATGCTAGAAGCAAAGGAAAGGATGAAGAAGTGAGTGAATGAGGAAGTAAACAAGTCGTATTTAAAATCAGCCCCTGAACGCTTGGAAGCATGATGGAATTCTGAAGAACATTGCCACGGTGCACAGAAAATATTTCCGAGGAAACACTCAAGACTTGGTTACATATTGGCAGTTGAAAACTCTGGCAATAAGAAGCAAGGATACGGTCGGGCATTCAGGAAGGAGATGGGAGGTCCAAAGATGCACAAAATCGTCCAGTATAGAAGATAAAAAGGGCTGAAAAGAAGTTAATTTGCTCACAATCTACCTCATAGTCATGTGCTGCGCGAAAAGGCAACAGTAGAGAGAGAGGAAAAATAGAAGAGTTTATCAACAAGGAACGACCTAACTGCAGATAGAATGGAAACCGATGATGCTAAGGCTCATGGGCCCATCTTGATGTTCTTCAGTTTCATTTGCAACAAGAAGGTATATGGTCTTCTTTCACAAGTAAGAAATCGCCCATTGTATGAAAAGGCTCATTTTTCATCGAATAGTAGTTTCAGTTCAGTAGCAACGAAAGAAAAATATGACCAGGTCCAAATCGTACCTTGAGAAAGTAGTCTACTCAGATGTGCAAAGTTGTAAGCAATTTCCTTCATCATCTAAGAATAGGCTTGGCAATCCATTCCGTGAAGACCCTCCTCGTGGACAGCATGGTGAAGGTTCTCGAATCCAAAGGCATCCTGGAATTGAAAGATGATGAGTTCATTGAAAATGAAGACTTTGTCAAGGACCTAGGCGCACACCTTCTGCACGAACGGTTTTAAGGCTGTATAATTGATTTCTTTTAACGATGTACGGCTATTTATTCACCTGTCGTACTTTTGAAATAATTAAAAATTAAAACCTCGTATCAGGGAAAGTTTTTGCATGCAGTGCATGCTTTTAAAACATATAAACTGTTGGTGGCAAAGCTCTACGTCGTAATAAATAGGAATATAGAATCAGGCGATAGTAAAACTTGACAAATCAAAGCTTCGGTACGTACCAAAATGCTGAGAATTCATCAGTCATCAATTAAATTGTTGAAAAAAAAATTTACAAATTTTGAACTACCGCTAAACATTTATCTCGCTTCTGATTGGCTGAGAGAAATGCCACCGCTGTCAGTGTAGAAGCTGTATTGTTAAATTTTATGCCAAATATTTCTTTACCTGATTGCCGATCGAATATCACCAAAAAATCTCTCTCCATTTACGTGGACACCGAGCAATGGCGGTTTTCTTGAAATCCAAAGCATTACGATGACGAAACTTATGAATTCAATATTTTTGCACAGTAAGACTCACGTAGTTGGTAAAAATCATAATAAATACTAATCTTCATTAAATTATAATCCGTCACGACTCACCTCACGTTCATTTTCTAAAATCTTTCTCGAATTTTAGATTCCCGCCGGTGACAATCGCGTCTCCAAATACCGCGGCGCGTTATTCACTTTCCACTGCGACCTCTCCGTGTCAACATCCTCCCTTTCACCAGTCATTCATTTTCCCCTTTTTCTAATTTAATGCACTCTTTGGAGCATATAATCATCCTCATTAAAACTATGAAGCTACGCCCGAGCTCTCTGTTCGAAGAAACGGCTTCGGAAACGCACTAAATTTCCCATTGTAGCGATAAGTTACGAGCCCATAAGCACGATGCTGTCGTGAGATATATAAGCCGTCCGTGGATATTATTGTCATTAGTACTTATCTGGTCATTTTCACCGAGGTAAAGATATCTTGAATGGCGATGAATAGGAAGCTAGGTATTCGAAACGCTTCGGTCGGACGCAATCGGTAAATAAAATTCCTGGGCACATTCTTGTCGTCGAGGGAAGAGAAATATTTTTTAATGGGACGTTTCTTACCTTACTTGGCTTTTCGACTGAACCTTGCATCCTCACCAAAAGCCGTGCTGCATCGCCTGCACTGGGATGAGGTGTCACATAGCCGTCCTCTACGAAGCTGCAGTAAATCTAATCAATCTCTTATGTGCAACGCCAACCACAGAACGCAACAACGTTGTCACAATCACTTCATACAGGGAGAAACTTGGAGATTTGATAGCTATTTCCATGGATAGTAAAACGGCGTAACGAAAGCATGGGGAAACTCGATTCACAAATCACAAGTACGAACTCTGCTCGCTGGTGATAGCCGCCTACTGAGGCGACACCGATACGATAACTTGGCCCTCTGTCGGATTTCGAATATTCTCCATATGACGGAAAATGACGATCTATTTCTAGCGCTCCTCATTCCTGCGAAGAGATCTATGCGTTTATAACTCTGCTACGATTCGCTTTTTCGAGGACTAAAGTTGGATCGAGTTGCGGCTTGCGCTTAGGTATTTGTCAAGGAGATATCTCGTTCCTTGGAAAAGGGATGATATAAAATGGCAATGACTTAATAAGAAAGAAGAAGATGAAGGACGTCGTCTCTCGAAAACCCTAACGTCCGCAAAGTATCGACGAAAATTACCACTGTCTCTTCGGAAGAGAGAAGTATCGCACAGAAGCCGAATTAAATCCACCGCAGACTTTCCCCACGGAGGAGCTGCATGCGTCCAATGCGTTGTTTTCCTATTCGCCTCTCCTCACCACCGGGTAATCGTTCGCTGAAACTACCTCCCGTAGCAGGCGTAAGAAGAACCATTCAAATCGGAATGAAAATTCAAATGATTTAATATTTCACCAGGCATTTTCAAGGCGAGCTGTGACTTTCACGATGTAAGATCGCTCGCGAACATTCTCAACGCTCTTACCGACTACCCTCTCAGCGGAACCGAGTTTCTGTATGGCTTTTCCACAAGTTTTACGTATAGATTAAGATTGCAGAGATTCTACTATTAAAATTTTTCTCCGCGGATCGTACATGTTCATTTACAGTTTTCCGGTCAAAGTGGTCGACGACTAAACACTCGTTAATATATTTTAATCTCATTCCCCATTTTCCGCACCCTATCATGACCTTATCTAAATCATTTCTAAGAACTAATCTATCCTCACTGCCGTATATTTCCATGTAGAACATTGTATCGCCCGCAATTATCCTATCCTTACATGGAGTGTAAGTATAGGTGTCTCCTGACTTTTGAATGAGACTAGCATAGATCGATAGAGGATCAAAATTAAGAATACACGTCTTTTTTTATAGACGTTTCTCGCCGTAAGTTTAGGAGATATTAACGTTCAAAGATTGCAATTTTTTTCAAATTTCGCGCTTGGACAACCCAAATCCGCTTATCCCTCTTTCGAGCTCCTACGTAATCAGCGAGTTCGGTGGTGGAGATGGTTGATGCAAAGACAAAACTTTTTCTGACAGTCATTTTTGCGCGCTGGTCGCTGGTTCGCGGCCCGGCAACGGAAATTTTTTTCTCTTCGATTATGATATATTTGTCTCGTATTCAGCGTCTATTACGCAATGTGCATAAAATTTGGAGTTATTATGCGATTTAATATTAACTTTTCTTAGGATTTCTGTTCCAGTTTATTATTCATACAATTGGTGCATATTTATACCCTTACATAGTCAGGAGACACCTATGTTTACACTCATTGTTAGTATCAATTTCTCGTCAAAGGTCGTTGATATATATAAAAAAAATAGGAGCGGCCCGATTTCGCTTTGATACGATATTCCTGTAATAAAACTTGCGAAATAGTTCGCACGCCGGAACCCTGTCTTTCAGAGGGGCGAAAAGCGGAAAAGAATATCCGCAATGCTGGCGATGGCGGACCTAAAAAAACATTCTCCCGATATGAAAAAAAAAAATTGTGGAAGGATTTGAAAGTTTGGACTTCGGAAGCTTTTCGAATTCTTCGGAAATTTTTCATCTGCAAGCCCACCAGCCTGCCGCATCCTAAGCTCACCGTCGCGAAAATTACATGCTAAATTCTCCTTCCACGACGCATGCTCAAACCGTGTTACTCGCTAAATGATTCGAGCACTTAAATCATATCTCCCAATATCACTTCCAAAATCGTAGCTCGATCCTAGTGCTCGCCTCAACAAAGCTTTAAAGCAAGATTAGTTTCCGCGTTGGATGGTAACGGAATGGAAAGGGGAGGAAAGATACAGTTATCTGAAAAGTCTATGGAACTTCAACGGATGCATCTACTGATATACCAAATCTGTTAGCTAGACCTTTCTTTTCTTTGGATTTTTTTTATGCGAAAGCCACTCGAATAACTATAAATACCGGACTTTTTGATCGTTCGCATCTCACCTACGTCTCTATAGTACGATAACTTTCCATTGCTTGCACACGAATTTACTGCACGTGTGTGAATTCAGAGACGTCTTATAGTTGAACTGCCACTAGATTAGCTGGACGTTTCCGATGCATATTTTAAAAGACTACCTCTAGTATTCGAATACCAAAGGCAGAAAACGAATGCCGCAACTACAGCGGGAATTGGATGTGATGAGCAGAGGATATGAATCCGTCTGCAGGATGCACTCTTAAAAATATTCTATGATCGGTCCTTGATAATAAGCGAATGCCAATTGATTCTTGGACAAAGTTTATTTAAAAATTCACATAAATTACATGTCAAGTATCACTCTTCCATCAGTGTTTACATCAGATAGTAGCCGAGGTTTTCCTTCCCTTCTCTGCTATCGCTCCCGAATCGAAATCCTCTCCCCAACGGTCGTTGGAGGTACCTGAAACGAGAGTGAATGAGATTATTCAAAATGTGAAAGAATGACTAGGTTCACTGTCAGAATGAGAGGGCATCACCCGTTTGCCAAAACCTTTGTTTCCGGAATGTAAACGATACGGTTAAGTAATTCGAAATGTCAGCAACGGTTCGAAAAGTAAGAGATCCCATATCTAATGAAGATGTCTGATGAATCCGGAGAGAAATAAAAAAGAATATATTTTTCTCTTCCTGTGGCACTTGGGAAACGCATTCGGTTTTTTGTTGAGTGAACGGAAATGTTCTGCCAAATATCAGGAAATTGGTGCTTGATGAACTCCATCAAATCCTCGTCCCTTCACAGAGGATGGATGAATGCAATTTCTTTGAGAAAAGTTTGCTTGGTGCCCTAAGAAGGAAGATAATGTCTGTAGCATTCTACGGCATCGTATCCCTTTGAGAAGCAAGAAAGAAGAATGAGGGAACAACTTTATCTTTTGGTAGGTTTATCCCAAGGGTGGTTATCCTTGGATGTTACAGGGATGTTAAATTGCAAAATATGGAATCGTACTTGCACCTACTGAAGGAAGGCGGCTAGAAGGTACACTATAACAGGAATCGTGAAAAATGGAAATTCTCAATAATGAAGGAAAGAACACAGAGCTGAATATGAAACAAATCGAGGAGTGAAGATTCTGCAAGTCACTATATTGGAGTGTTTTCCATGTAGCATATCACACGTTGCAAGATCCTAGAAATATTTGGTCGAATCCATTGAAATAGTCAAAAGAAGATGCCACTTCTTGCTCCTGGAACGAATGCTAGAAGCAAAGGAAAGGATGAAGAAGTGAGTGAATGAGGAAGTAAACAAGTCGTATTTAAAATCAGCCCCTGAACGCTTGGAAGCATGATGGAATTCTGAAGAACATTGCCACGGTGCACAGAAAATATTTCCGAGGAAACACTCAAGACTTGGTTACATATTGGCAGTTGAAAACTCTGGCAATAAGAAGCAAGCATATGGTCGGGCATTCAGGAAGAAGATGGGAAGTCCAAAGATGCACAAACTCGTCCAGTATAGAAGATAAAAAGGGCTGAAAAGAAGTGAATTTGCTCACAATCTACCTCATAGTCATGTGCTGCGCGAAGAGGCAACAGTAGAGAGAGAGGAAAAATAGAACAGTTTATCAACAAGGAACGACCTAACTGCAGATAGAATGGAAACCGATGATGCTAAGGCTCATGGGCCCATCTTGATGTTCTTCAGTTTGATTTGCAACAAGAAGGTATATGGTCTTCTTTCACAAGTAAGAAATCGCCCATTGTATGAAAAGGCTCATTTTTCATCGAATAGTAGTTTCAGTTCAGTAGCAACGAAAGAAAAATATGACCAGGTCCAAATCGTACCTTGAGAAGGTAGTCTACTCAGATGTTCAAAGTTGTAAGCAATTTCCTTCATCATCTAAGAATAGGCTTGGCAATCCAATCCGTGAAGACCCTCCTCGTGGACAGCATGGTGAAGGTTCTCGAATCCAAAGGCATCCTGGAATTGAAAGATGATGAGTTCATTGAAAATGAAGACTTTGTCAAGGACCTAGGCGCACACCTTCTGCACGAACGGTTTTAAGGCTGTATAATTGATTTCTTTTAACGATGTACGGCTATTTATTCACCTGTCGTACTTTTGAAATAATTAAAAATTAAAACCTCGTATCAGGGAAAGTTTTTGCATGCAGTGCATGCTTGTAAAACATATAAACTGTTGGTGGCAAAGCTCTACGTCGTAATAAATAGGAATATAGAATCAGGCGATAGTAAAACTTGACAAATCAAAGCTTCGGTACGTACCAAAATGCTGAGAATTCATCAGTCATCAATTAAATTGTTGAAAAAAAAATTTACAAATTTTGAACTACCGCTAAACATTTATCTCGCTTCTGATTGGCTGAGAGAAATGCCACCGCTGTCAGTGTAGAAGCTGTATTGTTAAATTTTATGCCAAATATTTCTTTACCTGATTGCCGATCGAATATCACCAAAAAATCTCTCTCCATTTACGTGGACACCGAGCAATGGCGGTTTTCTTGAAATCCAAAGCATTACGATGACGAAACTTATGAATTCAATATTTTTGCACAGTAAGACTCACGTAGTTGGTAAAAATCATAATAAATACTAATCTTCATTAAATTATAATCCGTCACGACTCACCTCACGTTCATTTTCTAAAATCTTTCTCGAATTTTAGATTCCCGCCGGTGACAATCGCGTCTCCAAATACCGCGGCGCGTTATTCACTTTCCACTGCGACCTCTCCGTGTCAACATCCTCCCTTTCACCAGTCATTCATTTTCCCCTTTTTCTAATTTAATGCACTCTTTGGAGCATATAATCATCCTCATTAAAACTATGAAGCTACGCCCGAGCTCTCTGTTCGAAGAAACGGCTTCGGAAACGCACTAAATTTCCCATTGTAGCGATAAGTTACGAGCCCATAAGCACGATGCTGTCGTGAGATATATAAGCCGTCCGTGGATATTATTGTCATTAGTACTTATCTGGTCATTTTCACCGAGGTAAAGATATCTTGAATGGCGATGAATAGGAAGCTAGGTATTCGAAACGCTTCGGTCGGACGCAATCGGTAAATAAAATTCCTGGGCACATTCTTGTCGTCGAGGGAAGAGAAATATTTTTTAATGGGACGTTTCTTACCTTACTTGGCTTTTCGACTGAACCTTGCATCCTCACCAAAAGCCGTGCTGCATCGCCTGCACTGGGATGAGGTGTCACATAGCCGTCCTCTACGAAGCTGCAGTAAATCTAATCAATCTCTTATGTGCAACGCCAACCACAGAACGCAACAACGTTGTCACAATCACTTCATACAGGGAGAAACTTGGAGATTTGATAGCTATTTCCATGGATAGTAAAACGGCGTAACGAAAGCATGGGGAAACTCGATTCACAAATCACAAGTACGAACTCTGCTCGCTGGTGATAGCCGCCTACTGAGGCGACACCGATACGATAACTTGGCCCTCTGTCGGATTTCGAATATTCTCCATATGACGGAAAATGACGATCTATTTCTAGCGCTCCTCATTCCTGCGAAGAGATCTATGCGTTTATAACTCTGCTACGATTCGCTTTTTCGAGGACTAAAGTTGGATCGAGTTGCGGCTTGCGCTTAGGTATTTGTCAAGGAGATATCTCGTTCCTTGGAAAAGGGATGATATAAAATGGCAATGACTTAATAAGAAAGAAGAAGATGAAGGACGTCGTCTCTCGAAAACCCTAACGTCCGCAAAGTATCGACGAAAATTACCACTGTCTCTTCGGAAGAGAGAAGTATCGCACAGAAGCCGAATTAAATCCACCGCAGACTTTCCCCACGGAGGAGCTGCATGCGTCCAATGCGTTGTTTTCCTATTCGCCTCTTCTTACCACCGGGTAATCGTTCGCTGAAACTACCTCCCGTAGCAGGCGTAAGAAGAACCATTCAAATCGGAATGAAAATTCAAATGATTTAATATTTCACCAGGCATTTTCAAGGCGAGCTGTGACTTTCACGATGTAAGATCGCTCGCGAACATTCTCAACGCTCTTACCGACTACCCTCTCAGCGGAACCGAGATTCTGTATGGCTTTTCCACAAGTTTTACGTATAGATTAAGATTGCAGAGATTCTACTATTAAAATTTTTCTCCGCGGATCGTACATGTTCATTTACAGTTTTCCGGTCAAAGTGGTCGACGACTAAACACTCGTTAATACATATTAATCTCATTCCCCATTTTCCGCACCCTATCATGACTTTATCTAAATCATTTCTAAGAACTAATCTATCCTCACTGCCGTATATTTCCATGTAGAACATTGTATCGCCCGCAATTATCCTATCCTTACATGGAGTGTAAGTATAGGTGTCTCCTGACTTTTGAATGAGACTAGCATAGATCGATAGAGGATCAAAATTAAGAATACACGTCTTTTTTTATAGACGTTTCTCGCCGTAAGTTTAGGAGATATTAACGTTCAAAGATTGCAATTTTTTTCAAATTTCGCGCTTGGACAACCCAAATCCGCTTATCCCTCTTTCGAGCTCCTACGTAATCAGCGAGTTTGGTGGTGGAGATGGTTGATGCATAGACAAAACTTTTTCTGACAGTCATTTTTGCGCGCTGGTCGCTGGCTCGCGACCCGGCAACGGAAATTTTTTTCTCTTCGATTATGATATATTTGTCTCGTATTCAGCGTCTATTACGCAATGTGCATAAAATTTGGAGTTATTATGCGATTTAATATTAACTTTACTTAGGATTTCTGTTCAAGTTTATTATTCATACAATTGGTGTATATTCATACCCTTACATAGTCAGGAGACACCTATGTTTACACTCCTTGTTAGTATTAATTTCTCGTCAAAGGTCGTTGATATATATAAAAAAAATAGGAGCGGCCCGATTTCGCTTTGATACGATATTCCTGTAATAAAACTTGCGAAATAGTTCGCACGCCGGAACCCTGTCTTTTAGAGGGGCGAAAAGCGGAAAAGAATATCCGCAATGCTGGCGATGGCGGACCTAAAAAAACATTCTCCCGATATGAACAAAAAAATTGTGGAAGGATTTGAAAGTTTGGACTTCGGAAGCTTTTCGAATTCTTCGGAAATTTTTCATCTGCAAGCCCACCAGCCTGCCGCATCCTAAGCTCACCGTCGCGAAAATTACATGCTAAATTCTCCTTCCACGACGCATGCTCAAACCGTGTTACTCGCTAAATGATTCGAGCACTTAAATCATATCTCCCAATATCACTTCCAAAATCGTAGCTCGATCCTAGTGCTCGCCTCAACAAAGCTTTAAAGCAAGATTAGTTTCCGCGTTGGATGGTAACGGAATGGAAAGGGGAGGAAAGATACAGTTATCTGAAAAGTCTATGGAACTTCAACGGATGCATCTACTGATATACCAAATCTGTTAGCTAGACCTTTCTTTTCTTTGGATTTTTTTTATGCGAAAGCCACTCGAATAACTATAAATACCGGACTTTTTGATCGTTCGCATCTCACCTACGTCTCTATAGTACGATAACTTTCCATTGCTTGCACACGAATTTACTGCACGTGTGTGAATTCAGAGACGTCTTATAGTTGAACTGCCACTAGATTAGCTGGACGTTTCCGATGCATATTTTAAAAGACTACCTCTAGTATTCGAATACCAAAGGCAGAAAACGAATGCCGCAACTACAGCGGGAATTGGATGTGATGAGCAGAGGATATGAATCCGTCTGCAGGATGCACTCTTAAAAATATTCTATGATCGGTCCTTGATAATAAGCGAATGCCAATTGATTCTTGGACAAAGTTTATTTAAAAATTCACATAAATTACATGTCAAGTATCACTCTTCCATCAGTGTTTACATCAGATAGTAGCCGAGGTTTTCCTTCCCTTCTCTGCTATCGCTCCCGAATCGAAATCCTCTCCCCAACGGTCGTTGGAGGTACCTGAAACGAGAGTGAATGAGATTATTCAAAATGTGAAAGAATGACTAGGTTCACTGTCAGAATGAGAGGGCATCACCCGTTTGCCAAAACCTTTGTTTCCGGAATGTAAACGATACGGTTAAGTAATTCGAAATGTCAGCAACGGTTCGAAAAGTAAGAGATCCCATATCTAATGAAGATGTCTGATGAATCCGGAGAGAAATAAAAAAGAATATATTTTTCTCTTCCTGTGGCACTTGGGAAACGCATTCGGTTTTTTGTTGAGTGAACGGAAATGTTCTGCCAAATATCAGGAAATTGGTGCTTGATGAACTCCATCAAATCCTCGTCCCTTCACAGAGGATGGATGAATGCAATTTCTTTGAGAAAAGTTTGCTTGGTGCCCTAAGAAGGAAGATAATGTCTGTAGCATTCTACGGCATCGTATCCCTTTGAGAAGCAAGAAAGAAGAATGAGGGAACAACTTTATCTTTTGGTAGGTTTATCCCAAGGGTGGTTATCCTTGGATGTTACAGGGATGTTAAATTGCAAAATATGGAATCGTACTTGCACCTACTGAAGGAAGGCGGCTAGAAGGTACACTATAACAGGAATCGTGAAAAATGGAAATTCTCAATAATGAAGGAAAGAACACAGAGCTGAATATGAAACAAATCGAGGAGTGAAGATTCTGCAAGTCACTA
Source organism: Pantala flavescens (assembly GCA_020796165.1). Taxonomy (NCBI): domain Eukaryota; kingdom Metazoa; phylum Arthropoda; class Insecta; order Odonata; family Libellulidae; genus Pantala; species Pantala flavescens. Next base: position 622,451 of record JAIUJI010000027.1, on the reverse strand, counting down.
TATTGGAGTGTTTTCCATGTAGCATATCACACGTTGCAAAATCCTAGAAATATTTGGTCGAATCCATTGAAATAGTCAAAAGAAGATGCCACTTCTTGCTCCTGGAACGAATGCTAGAAGCAAAGGAAAGGATGAAGAAGTGAGTGAATGAGGAAGTAAACAAGTCCTATTTAAAATCAGCCCCTGAACGCTTGGAAGCATGATGGAATTCTGAAGAACATTGCCACGGTGCACAGAAAATATTTCCGAGGAAACACTCAAGACTTGGTTACATATTGGCAGTTGAAAACTCTGGCAATAAGAAGCAAGGATATGGTCGGGCATTCAGGAAGGAGATGGGAGGTCCAAAGATGCACAAAATCGTCCAGTATAGAAGATAAAAAGGGCTGAAAAGAAGTGAATTTGCTCACAATCTACCTCATAGTCATGTGCTGCGCGAAGAGGCAACAGTAGAGAGAGAGGAAAAATAGAACAGTTTATCAACAAGGAACGACCTAACTGCAGATAGAATGGAAACCGATGATGCTAAGGCTCATGGGCCCATCTTGATGTTCTTCAGTTTCATTTGCAACAAGAAGGTATATGGTCTTCTTTCACAAGTAAGAAATCGCCCATTGTATGAAAAGGCTCATTTTTCATCGAATAGTAGTTTCAGTTCAGTAGCAACGAAAGAAAAATATGACCAGGTCCAAATCGTACCTTGAGAAGGTAGTCTACTCAGATGTTCAAAGTTGTAAGCAATTTCCTTCATCATCTAAGAATAGGCTTGGCAATCCAATCCGTGAAGACCCTCCTCGTGGACAGCATGGTGAAGGTTCTCGAATCCAAAGGCATCCTGGAATTGAAAGATGATGAGTTCATTGAAAATGAAGACTTTGTCAAGGACCTAGGCGCACACCTTCTGCACGAACGGTTTTAAGGCTGTATAATTGATTTCTTTTAACGATGTACGGCTATTTATTCACCTGTCGTACTTTTGAAATAATTAAAAATTAAAACCTCGTATCAGGGAAAGTTTTTGCATGCAGTGCATGCTTGTAAAACATATAAACTGTTGGTGGCAAAGCTCTACGTCGTAATAAATAGGAATATAGAATCAGGCGATAGTAAAACTTGACAAATCAAAGCTTCGGTACGTACCAAAATGCTGAGAATTCATCAGTCATCAATTAAATTGTTGAAAAAAAAATTTACAAATTTTGAACTACCGCTAAACATTTATCTCGCTTCTGATTGGCTGAGAGAAATGCCACCGCTGTCAGTGTAGAAGCTGTATTGTTAAATTTTATGCCAAATATTTCTTTACCTGATTGCCGATCGAATATCACCAAAAAATCTCTCTCCATTTACGTGGACACCGAGCAATGGCGGTTTTCTTGAAATCCAAAGCATTACGATGACGAAACTTATGAATTCAATATTTTTGCACAGTAAGACTCACGTAGTTGGTAAAAATCATAATAAATACTAATCTTCATTAAATTATAATCCGTCACGACTCACCTCACGTTCATTTTCTAAAATCTTTCTCGAATTTTAGATTCCCGCCGGTGACAATCGCGTCTCCAAATACCGCGGCGCGTTATTCACTTTCCACTGCGACCTCTCCGTGTCAACATCCTCCCTTTCACCAGTCATTCATTTTCCCCTTTTTCTAATTTAATGCACTCTTTGGAGCATATAATCATCCTCATTAAAACTATGAAGCTACGCCCGAGCTCTCTGTTCGAAGAAACGGCTTCGGAAACGCACTAAATTTCCCATTGTAGCGATAAGTTACGAGCCCATAAGCACGATGCTGTCGTGAGATATATAAGCCGTCCGTGGATATTATTGTCATTAGTACTTATCTGGTCATTTTCACCGAGGTAAAGATATCTTGAATGGCGATGAATAGGAAGCTAGGTATTCGAAACGCTTCGGTCGGACGCAATCGGTAAATAAAATTCCTGGGCACATTCTTGTCGTCGAGGGAAGAGAAATATTTTTTAATGGGACGTTTCTTACCTTACTTGGCTTTTCGACTGAACCTTGCATCCTCACCAAAAGCCGTGCTGCATCGCCTGCACTGGGATGAGGTGTCACATAGCCGTCCTCTACGAAGCTGCAGTAAATCTAATCAATCTCTTATGTGCAACGCCAACCACAGAACGCAACAACGTTGTCACAATCACTTCATACAGGGAGAAACTTGGAGATTTGATAGCTATTTCCATGGATAGTAAAACGGCGTAACGAAAGCATGGGGAAACTCGATTCACAAATCACAAGTACGAACTCTGCTCGCTGGTGATAGCCGCCTACTGAGGCGACACCGATACGATAACTTGGCCCTCTGTCGGATTTCGAATATTCTCCATATGACGGAAAATGACGATCTATTTCTAGCGCTCCTCATTCCTGCGAAGAGATCTATGCGTTTATAACTCTGCTACGATTCGCTTTTTCGAGGACTAAAGTTGGATCGAGTTGCGGCGTGCGCTTAGGTATTTGTCAAGGAGATATCTCGTTCCTTGGAAAAGGGATGATATAAAATGGCAATGACTTAATAAGAAAGAAGAAGATGAAGGACGTCGTCTCTCGAAAACCCTAACGTCCGCAAAGTATCGACGAAAATTACCACTGTCTCTTCGGAAGAGAGAAGTATCGCACAGAAGCCGAATTAAATCCACCGCAGACTTTCCCCACGGAGGAGCTGCATGCGTCCAATGCGTTGTTTTCCTATTCGCCTCTCCTCACCACCGGGTAATCGTTCGCTGAAACTACCTCCCGTAGCAGGCGTAAGAAGAACCATTCAAATCGGAATGAAAATTCAAATGATTTAATATTTCACCAGGCATTTTCAAGGCGAGCTGTGACTTTCACGATGTAAGATCGCTCGCGAACATTCTCAACGCTCTTACCGACTACCCTCTCAGCGGAACCGAGATTCTGTATGGCTTTTCCACAAGTTTTACGTATAGATTAAGATTGCAGAGATTCTACTATTAAAATTTTTCTCCGCGGATCGTACATGTTCATTTACAGTTTTCCGGTCAAAGTGGTCGACGACTAAACACTCGTTATTATATATTAATCTCATTCCCCATTTTCCGCACCCTATCATGACTTTATCTAAATCATTTCTAAGAACTAATCTATCCTCACTGCCGTATATTTCCATGTAGAACATTGTATCGCCCGCAATTATCCTATCCTTACATGGAGTGTAAGTATAGGTGTCTCCTGACTTTTGAATGAGACTAGCATAGATCGATAGAGGATCAAAATTAAGAATACACGTCTTTTTTTATAGACGTTTCTCGCCGTAAGTTTAGGAGATATTAACGTTCAAAGATTGCAATTTTCAAGCATCACCATTTGAATGTGGGTTTAACCCATTTAATAAATCCCGAATTCCATTCTCTCATCATTTTTTTCTTATTGCAGTAACCTCTAATTTTTGTTGTAGAAATTGTGATTCTTCTTCCCATAATCGAAAGAGAAAATAGAATCGTATCATGAAGAGTTGTATCACCAACGTTTATTGTAATTCTATTAGTAGGACTATACCACAAATGAAACCAGGGTGTACTTGAATGACGAAATTAGGATAATTGTTAGTTATAACATTTGATTTGCATTCAAAAAGTGGTGATTTATTCAACGTATCTTAAATCTGAAGCAAAAATTGCAATCAGTTTCGACCTGATCATCATCTGAAGTTAAAGGAAAAAAAAACAAGTTAAACCTCCCATAAAAGGGATATCCTGACAATCTCCCAGGTTGGGAATAATTATTCCAGCACGTATAAAAAGAAGAGCCTTAAATGATGCATGAGTTAATAGGTGAAAAAATGCCAATTCTGTATAACCCATAGCCAAAATTCTTATTATTAATCCAAGTTGACTTAATGCAGAAAGAGCAATAATGTTTTTTCAAATCAAATTCATAATTTGCCCCTATTCCAGATATAAATATGGTTATGCCTCCAATTAATAATAAATACTTACCTTACCCACTATTTATAACCAGAACATTAAATCGGATTATTAAATAAACCCCAGCCGTAACTAAAGTAGAAGAATGAACCAATGAAGATACTGGTGTTGGAGCCGCCATTGCAGTTCGTAATCAAGAAGAAAAAGCAATTTGAGCACTATTAGTTATAGCAGCAAAAACCATTAATAAAGAAATTATAATCCCTTCAAAATCAATAAATATATAATTTAAATAAAAAGCATAATTTCATCTACCATAATTTAATATTCAGGCAATACCTAATAAAAGGCTACATCACCGAGGGGATTAGATAAAACAGTTAATATTCCAGCTCTATAAGACTAAAAATTTTTATAGTAGATTGCTAAGAGATAAGAAATTAAACCAAGACCATCCCAAACTAATAGGATTGAAATTATATTTGGTCTAATAATAAATAATGTTATTAAAAATTCAAATATTAATACAAATAAAATAAACTGAGAGATATAAGGATCTCCTTCCATATTATTATTTCTATAAAAAATTACTATACTAGAAAGAAATAAAACAAAACGTATAAACACTAAAGATATTCAGTCAAATAGTATAGTTATTACAATATTTATGGAATTTAAAGGAAGAACACCCCATTCAAAAAATACAGTCAAATTATTTACACAAAATTAAATACCCAATGTAAGATTAGTTAAAGATAACACTTAAAATATTAAAGATCTAATAAAACAAATATTTAAGCGTCAATTAATGATCTTAAGCAAACGATATTGCATTATTGACACCACAAATCAAAATTTTAAATTAAACTTTTTAGATTAAAATCTGTCGAAAAATAAATCTCTTTTTAAAGTGATGTAATTTAAAGGAAATCAGTGTAATAATAAAGGTAAATATACACGATAGTATCCGAAATTTGAACTATACGAAGTAGAAAAAGTCTTTCCATGCTGGGTATATCTATATAAATATAAAGCATAAGCAGCTCTAAAAAATGATGAAAAAATAATTGCAATTATAGTTACTCAACTTCAACTTAGAATTCTATTACGTAAACTAATTTCCCCTAACAAATTAATTCTAGGTGGAGCAGCCATGTTACATGAACTAAGAAGAAATCACCATAAACATATTCTAGTTATTAGATTAATGAATCCCTTATTAATAAATAATCTTCAACTTCCTAATCGTTCATAAGAAATATTAGCAAGAACTTGATGAACATAAACCATGAGCAATTATTAAAACATAAGTATTACCTAAACCTCAACAAGTTATTGTTATTAATCTAGCTAATACAATCCCTATATGAACAAAAGACGAATAAGCAATTAATGACCTCAGATCAACTTGACATAAACAAATTAATCTGACAATCACTCCTCCTACTAAACAAATACCTATTCACATAAAATTAAACTTCACTCCTGCAGATGTAATTAATCTAAAAACACGCAAAAGACCATACCCTCCTAACTACCCCGCTAAAGTTATAGATCCAGAAAAAGGAGGTTCAACATGAGCCTTTGGTAATAACAAGTGAAATAAAAATATAGGCATTTTAACTAAAAAGGCAAATGGTAACGAGATATAAGAATAAAAGCTGACATTGCAAATGTGAAGATAATCAAAAACATAAATTCAGTCTACCCAAATTTTTGTATAAATTACAAATTGAAACTAATAAAGGTAGAGATGCAAATAAAGTATAAAATAATAAGTTAATACCTGCCTGTACACTTTCAGGTTGATAACCTCTCCGTAAGACTAAAAGAAATATAGGAATTAATGATATTTAAAAAAATAAATATAATATAAATAAATTAGCTATTATAAAAGTAATAATAATAATAATATTATTATTATTATTATTATTGTACATACAAAAAACTGGGTAAAGTTTTTATGAGAATAAATTGAAGATCTAGCTAGTAACATTAAACAGCAAATTCAAAATATTAAAAAATTAAACCATAACTTAACACATCATAACCAAAATAAAATCTTATATTGCAATAAGAAAAAACTATATAACCTTCTAATAAAAAAATAAAAGAAGCAAAAAAATGAAGGAGACTACTAATCAAAATGCAGGGGTAAAACATAATTGGATCATTAAAATAAGATATAAAACAAACTTTAGCATTGTAGAAGTCTAAATGAACTAAAATAATCATTGCCCTGTCTCCGAATTATAGAAACTAAAATTCCTAAACCCAAAGCTCCTTCATCTACCCCAAAAGTCATAAAATATATAAGAAAATAAAGATCAGAATAAAAAAGTAATACAAAAAAAATTAAACAAAAGTCTAAGAATTATAAATTCTAAACTTAGCGGAGTAGAAAGAAGGTTCTTGCGTTTAGATACAAATGATCATAAACCTCAAGTATTTTGAAAGTACAATAAAAGGAGTAATACCCTTATTAGTTTCACTGAAATTTGTACATTGAATTAAAAATGAAAGGATTATAATCTTTAATCCAGAGAAAAAAAATAAGTAATTTAATGAGACAGGAAGGAATCTTTTTCAAGCCAAATATATATTAATTTATCATAACGATAACAAGGCAGATTTCCAATTTTCAAGGCAGAATATAAATGATACTAATACTAACTTTAAAATAAAAATCGGTGAGTAAAAATCAACTCCTAAGAACTTTACCACAAATAAAATTCTTGAATATTCTGCTACAAAAATTAACGCAAACCCACCTCTTCTATACTCAACGTTAAATCCTGACACAAGCTCAGACTCACCTTCAGCAAAATCAAAAGGAGTATGATTAGTATCTGCTAGAAGAAGGAAATCAAATAATTATTAAAGGAATAATATATAAAGCAAATATAATCTCGATAAAGAGAAAATTGATACATTCTATATACATTAGAAAGAAAAATAAAAGAGATTAACCCATTTATGCTGAAGGTAAAAACTTTTTAATTATTATCTGATATTCATATAAATTGGTTTAAAAGAATAAAAAAAAGAGTTTGAAAGAAAATTTAGTTAAAGTTATCTGGTTACAGAGTTACATGGTGTTCCAAAAATGGAACACTAGGCAAAAGCGCTACCTAATACATAGAATGTAGTCTTCGGTATGATAGTCCTTAGAGCACTTTATTTGAAGGGCAACATTGCATTTCTTACAGCAAAAAGTGGTATATTTGCGGCATTCTACAATATTTTGGTTTGCTTTGATTGTTTTGTGATTACATGATTCTGGTCATCATAACGGGAGTCCTTATTGCGTTTCTAAGAAGGTCTTCCCAGTTTGGGCCGAATTACCATGGGTCTTCAGATAATGGCATGCCACACAGCGAAGAAACTCAAAAAGATCCATTGGCTTTGGATCGTAAGTTTTATGCAGCTGCCAAGCATTTTGTAGAGCTAATTGGTTGCTGCACTTGGATCTTCTTTTTATGTTTTTGTGAATAGCGATTGACAAGACACAGCGGATTGACACCAGCCCCAGATGATGTAACTTTGACAACACTGTTATCATTCAGCATCCATATTGACTGTGCCTTCAATTCTGTAATCAAACGCAACCCTTTCTTTATTTTTTAGGGCATCTTCTGATTCCAAAAGGATTTTGTCGATTCGATTTTTTCTCACTGTGCGGGTTGCTTGATGACCATTTGAACTGAGTGTATCAAAAAGTGCAATGTCCAGGGTGCTCCTTCATGAGTGCATCAGTAAATTGTAGGACAACGGATGCACCGACACCATATTCCTCATAATTAGTGTTTGGGTTTTACCTTGATATGGTTGAAACCAACAAATATAACCTAGGCATGTGGCACCACATCAAAACTTGTACCCAAACCGAAAAGGTTTTCCCCAAATAAACTGTTTGCGTTCATGACGACCAAAGTAAGGAATCATAGACTCGTTAAAGCTGAAGTCTGTTTTGTTTGGTACAAATAGCATGCATCTCTCTTCTGGATCAAAATTTTCTTGAACAAGGTACGCAGGGGCACGCAAAGAATCAGGCAGATTATTTATTGTTTCTCCTTCTTTATCAACAGAGTCCTCATCAGAAACAGGAGTTGTTGCATTTTCAGGAGGTCCTATGATAATTGCATTTGCTTTTATGTCATAATTTGTCTACAACAGGTCAGCTATTTTTGTAGGGTTAATGTTTTATGCAACTTGAGACTTAAAAGTGGTGAAAATTAAAAAACAAAGATAAAGGCCATATATGTAAATAAAAAAGTATACGGCGAAGTCACAGTAGTGGTTGTGCCTAGTGTACCAAAAATGGAACAATCAACTTTTCTATCCTCTTATCTTATTATTCTCTTATCTTTTCTATCCTAACAGGAGTTGTTGCATTTTCAGGAGGTCCTATGATAATTGCATTTGCTTTTATGTCATAATTTGTCTACAACAGGTCAGCTATTTTTGTAGGGTTAATGTTTTATGCAACTTGAGACTTAAAAGTGGTGAAAATTAAAAAACAAAGATAAAGGCCATATATGTAAATAAAAAAGTATACGGCGAAGTCACAGTAGTGGTTGTGCCTAGTGTACCAAAAATGGAACAATCAACTTTTCTATCCTCTAACTTGTATATGAATAACATTTTCTGTATGTTCTGATTATGACATGAAACAGTGAGTATTCAAGTAGTAATAGAAAAATAAATAAAATCTATAGACGGTAAATCACTTAAGTTATAATTAAAGTTTATCGAGTGAGTCTTGAAAAATCTACTCAAAAACATAAAGCTAGGTTTTACAACGTCCACCTAGCTCTGTGTTCGCTCTGTGACTAATTCCGTGAATTTGGTTATGCTATACATACCCTTACAAAGAAAGCAGGAAGTTTTCACCCACTTCCCAGATTTCTTGTAAGCGATAGGATATAAAATAACTTCACGTAACTGCCGTTCCAAAAACGGAACTCTAGGCATAAATGGGTTAAGAACATTCTTTTCTATGATCACCTAAGTTCATGGAAAATATCTTAATAATTGAAGCTGATCCTATCTCATCTTCTTTTCATTCTATTTTCTTAAGTCAATGTTTTTGTTTTTAGATTGTATTTCATCTAATATTTACTTATGTAACATTTGTGTAAAGGAACTCTTATATTGCTCATCTTGGTATGACAGAGAGGAATATGTGTGTTCAGTTATTGTCTTGAAGCATATAAACATATAATAATATCTTAGTGATAGATTTCAATGCTTGGTTGCAGATGTGCTTGGGACTACAAGATATAGATGAGAAGAATGGGCAACATTTTTTTGCACTGATTTACTGGGATTTAGGTTCAGCATGAAGACATTACTTTGGATCAAGAACACTGCAAGTTAGTCTTAAAGGAAAAATAATTTGAAATGGAAATGGTGCATTGATATGGATCGTAAAAGCTTTTATTTATTTCAGGACTAAGGTCCTCCAAGCAAGCACCTGAGACATATTATACATCTTCCTATTTAGGAATTGAATCCCTCTCATTGCAGCATTTCTTTGATTGTCACTACACTCGGATATAACAATGTGAAGGTTTGGCATATTCAAGAATTTCTTTACAGTTTGTCTTTTACAGATATCTACTTGATGACCTGCCTCCATATATTTATTTTGACACTTGTGAACAGAATTAGAAGAGATATCCTACCATTCATCCATGATATCTCCTTTTATAAAAGGTGAATGATGTTTGAACATAACGACATGCAATATAGACTGACAGGTAATAAAGAATTATTATAGATGCAATGAACTAGACTCTGATAATAAATAAAGCATTTTCTTATCATCTAGTTTTTTTCATGCAAGCTTCTCAGAAATTTAACATTCCAATGCTATGTTCCTGGAGGTACCTCAGGAAAGGAAGCTGAAAATTATTCCACCAAAGGTCAAAACTAAAGGAAAGGTAAGTGACTATTACATTGGGTTTAACGTGGAATACCACAGTTTTATTATTCAAATGGTCTTGAAAACGAATCGGTAATTCAAGAAATAGCATATACCAAGAGTGAGAATGATTTTGGATTTATAAGAGTTGTCAGTGTTAGTCTACATAGTTGAAGTTGTGAAATATTTGTAGAAAAGTGGATCGTGCTACCCGTGATGAGTAGGTGAAGTGCAAATATATATGCATGGATTAAGAGAATTGAGTGACAGTAATAGTAATTAGACCATCCATGGTTTTTTCTAATCGAGATAATAAGTAACTTTTAAGAAGTGACTCTTAAGATAAACTATCTTCCTTAGAGTAGTTTGCAATGTTGATGGCCAAAATAGAAATGAGTAACTATGCAATACTTACAAATGCAAGAATTACAAATGATTTTTTACCACCCAAAGTTGAATTGCAAAGATTGTGTTCCGATGTATTTGAATTCAATAAGAATAATTATACTTAGCTTAATAGGTTATAGATTTAAAACATTTTAGCAGCAAAGGAAGACCTAACTGCAGGTGGAATGGAATCTGATGATAATAATGCTGAATGCTCATGGCACTTTCTTGTTACTCATTTTGATTTGCAAAAATCAGTATTTTGGAGCTCCTTCACCGATATGAAACCGTACATTCGATCACTATAGTAATTATTTATCAAATAATAGATTCAATTCATGTCCATGTAAAAACAAGGGTGACCAGTTGGAGGACAAATTAAAGCAATACATGTTAATAAGGGAAGATAAACTAAAATTACAATTTAGTTTAGCTTTTAATTAAACAGAATCCCTCAAGTTGCATCAAAGGATTGCCTTGAATTAAATGTGAATCATAAAAGAATATCTCAATTGCTAATTCCAAATCAAAAAGGAATATTCTGCCTTTATGCATGCATATTTGAAGAGGAATATACATCGGTAATATGTTGTACCAAAATATACAAAAAATTACATTTGATAATAAAGATTTGGAGGCCTCTTATTAACAATCATAAACCGCGTTCCATCAAAATTAGGTGTTATGGGTTATTAATTTGTTAAACCTTTATGATTGAGTAGTGTGTCCTCCTGTCAGTAAAGAAGTAAATGAAGCAGAAGGTATGATCATAATAAGGAATGTGTGAGGATTTCATACTTTCCACACACTAAGTATGAAGAAGCAGATTGAAATGAAATAGTTCAGAGACTTAAGAGATATACAGAAAAAAATTCATAAAATAGAAAATGAATAAAAATATTTCTTATGAAACTTCATATGCAATGAATCTTTTATAGAGTATCTGAGTAGTCAGGAGTAAGTAGGGATTGGTATGTTTTATTCATAGAATTTAAAAATGGGATGACAAATGCTGTTCAAGAGCAGTTATCTATAAGATAATGAATAATTCATTTCTTTCTCATTAAGCTCTGGAAGATTTAAAATTTTGCATCAAAAAGCATAGTAATTCTTTCTGAGTGTGAGATTGTAACCAAAGGATATGAAAAAGAGTCTCAAAAGAAAATAATCATAGAGAAATGCAAGGTTAATCTCAATGAGTGTGTCCTTTGGTACAACACTATTCTAAATTTTACGCATTAATATTTCAATTTACCCAATCATTACCAATTGCTTCTTCAGTGCATTAAAATATGGAAAAAATTAAAAATATGTTGATCTCCACCAATGGACGACTATAGTGATGCTTGATGATTGTATCAGTTGTAGAAAGAAATGAATTTTCATAAATGAGCAGAGAGAAATATCACTGGAAATAATGGATGATGGCATCCATTAGAGGAAGCTTTTTGATTAATGAATAATATGAATCTCTGTGTTAAATCACTGAAATCGATTAAAATATGAGGAGATCCAGAATTGGTCAACCTGGGTGATGTTTTAGGGATACTTTTCTCTAGGTACACATAAAGAGAAGCCTGTAGAAATATGTTGATGCAGCATTACTTTGATATGCATAAATTATATGATAACATTGAAGCAAGGAAATTATGACAATCAGTTATTGTGTAACCAATCATTGATTGAGATCTTTAGATGGAGGGATATAATTTGAAGCTGAGAATTATATTCTGCTGTTCAGGGATGAAGCATTTGTATTTCAAACTCACTTATACATTATACACCGCTTCAATCAGCTACCAAGAAATCTAATATTCAAGATTTTCCAAGTGCAGCACATACTGCTTGAGGTGATTTATCTTGTAAAGAATAACGGTGGACACCCAACCGTTACAAAATTTCTACTGTTCAAAAATACTCAATATCTTTACATAGCTGTGCAGTTTCATAATAATAAGGATAGAATAAGGCTATATAAGAATAAGGCATTATAATTAGGATAGAATATGTATCGCTATATAATATGTACAACAAATGCAGAGAACGTCCTTAATATGAATATGTAATCAACAAAAGAAAAAATTGCAACGGACGTTTATGTAAAAATATGATCGCTTTAATCTAGATCCAACGACCTCTATAGATATTCCATTTCCAATATCTTACATTAAACTCAAATGAATTTCCCGCGTCCACCTCGTCTTCGTTTCAGTATATCGATATGTACGCCGGACTAATCGTCTCGATCCTAAGCACGATTGTTCGCCATGTCTTCAGTGACTGACTTACCGTTGAGGAGGTTTCACGTGAATTGCGTATTAATAATGCGAATTTGTTCGGTCCTACGAAGAGTAAATGAGTGTGTCGTAAGCTCATATCTTTCTCAGTGCTTGGATTTCGGCTGTTTTTGGACGGACGAAGTAGCTCGTTGCCTCTAACGAGATATACCGTGCGACAAAGGACTCGGTGAGAGGAACTTCTATTTGGAGGTAGGTAATTGTTAGCATTACGTATCTATTTTTATTTTATCTACATTATCCATTCCCTGGACGCTTTGGTATCTACGTCGTGGGCGCAAAAGAATAAAATACCGATTGCTTGAGACTGGGAGAGGAACAGGTGGCAGAACATAATTTTAAAGGCAAAGGAAATTATCAGAAGGCATCCTCTCTAAACGTTTCCCTCCAAAATCATGTCCATCGCATCCCATGACCCCTTATCGATAATGGCGAAACAGAAATGCACTTTCGTGTAAATGGTTCTTGAATACGTGATGAAATACGATAAATGCGTGGTAGAATATGTTAATTTCCAATGCATCATTATAATTATTTTCATTAATTGATATCGATTAGTTAATTATTAGAAATCAAATCAAGGTTTATTTTTCTCATTCGACGACCGTAAAGACGAGAAGATGAGGAATTATAATTTACGTGAAGAAAATAGAATCAGGAAAAATTATTTAAGGATTGGCTAGGTAATAGGTTTTCGATAAAATATTTTACAATTTAACCGTTTCATTGTATGCGTAGTTGTATTTTGGAGGGAAAAGATTAGGTTTTCACCAATGAGAACGCAGGATTTGCCGCCGAAAATCAACAATAGGAGGAAAGCAGTTCAGTTCGTGCGGAGATTTCATCGGGGGAGGTTCAGAGTGACCATCACGTCGGTGGATATTGAATCCAGACTGAAGTGTACGAGTCATCTGGCGAGGAGAACGCATGGATTGTTATCTAGCACAGATAACTGGTGGTACAAGAGATCCACTGCCATCGGGAATCGGATTGGATTCAGAGATTAGCGGTTCGAGTAATACCGCAGTGGTGGGAAACAGTCTTTTTTGTACACTATGCTGTAAGCGAATTTATGTTAGGATATGTACTTTCTTTTATGCTCGTTTGCTCCCTTTGCTAACGTTATTTTATGTAGGTGATTTATCATAAGTGAACGATATCTATTTTCTTTAGTGAATGTCTTATTTTATGATGACTTGGTATACTTTGATAAGGTTCTTTATGATGATTAGGTATAATGTTATGTGTAGGCATTATATGATGAGTAGTATTATGTTATGATAGGGATTGACTGCGCGCGGTCACTCTTGTTCTGGGGCTCGTTATTGTCAGTGTTGTTCTTCGTCTTGGTCTTGTTTTCTGAGTATGTCGTTGGTGTTGTTTTTGGAATTGTTTGTGTAAGAGGCAATCAGTAGTATGTGTTTTCCTATGCATGTATGTGTGTCTGATGTCGCGCGCGCGCTTCACTTTTTTGTTGCTATGCAATGATATACTAATGATATTTTTTTACAGGCACATAATGATCTTTCTTTCAGGTACTCATGAAATATTGTTGTTTTCTTGTTAGTATATTTCCTTTACTGTCGGATGTTTCGTAATCATGTTGCGATTTTTTTCAGAGGTGTTTTTAATGGTAGGTACCAGTTTCATAGTTCTCTGCACGTATTATAAGATTTTGAATCCTTTTTAACATAGTATTCTTTTCAGGTATCACGATAGGGTCTGTTGTTACATCCTTGGGAGATGAGAGGAGCCAAAAAGTCCAAGTCTAGGATCACCCTCAGGCGGTGGGAAACCCGGGAGCAGTTCCTACGGTTCATGTGATATTTTTGTTGCTTTTGATGGTACATTTCGCTTTCTGTCTTGTTGTTTCGTAACCATGTTGCAATTTTTTTCAGAGGCGTATTTAATGGTAGGTATCAGTTTCATAGTTCTATGCATGAATTATAAGAATTCGAATCCCTTTTAACATGGTAATCTTTTCAGGTATCATGATAGGGTCTGTTGTTACATCCTTGGGAGATGAGAGGAGCCAAAAAGTCCAAGTCTAGGATCAACCTCAGGCGGTGGGAATCCCGGGAGCAGTTCCTGCGGCTCATGTGATATTTTTATTTTTGGTGTCTACGCTTCTGATACGTAGTGTTGCAATTGTTTGTTACATGGTATTTATATGAAATCAGGTTGTCTGAAGTCCAAGTTTATGATTACGCTCACGCTGTGTGTAACCATGAAACGGCATCTAAAATTGTTCAGCTAGTGTTCCATGTGTATGTTACATGTTATTTACATCAAATCAGTTTGTCCATTGTTTTGATCATGCATTTAATTTGTAAAAGCATTCATTTTTATGGATTGGGTTGTCAATAATTTTAATAACAAGGCCTTGTTTGGTAGTTTAACTTTCTATCATTGCAACTGATGTACAGAACTGGAATGGCGCCCATGCTTTTGTGTGTGTGTGTGAGTGTGTTACGAGTGCTTGTGAATGCGGAGTATACTCCTGTGTGAATGTTTATTTTTGCGGTTCCGAATTATTAGTAGTAGAATTTTGGTAGTTACTAACTAACTGGTGGTGGTAGAATTGTGTGTGCTGAGAGTATGGGTTCCATTCCAAACTGTGCATTTCAAGCAAATTAAGCTTCTCATTTCATCACAGTTATTTTGATCAGAGTTTATATTGGGTTTTTGCATGTATTGATTGAGTTTTGTATTCGCTGGATGTAAATCTCCTCCAGAAACTGGATTTCATTGTAAACATTTATATATTTTGTAGCTGTTTATAGCTTATATGATT
This sequence comes from Pantala flavescens, assembly GCA_020796165.1. Taxonomy (NCBI): domain Eukaryota; kingdom Metazoa; phylum Arthropoda; class Insecta; order Odonata; family Libellulidae; genus Pantala; species Pantala flavescens. The sequence goes on along the minus strand of JAIUJI010000027.1, from coordinate 607,127 downwards.
CAATGAACCAAGGAGGTTTTACCCCCTTGTTTTCCTCCTTGAATAAATTGAATTTTTTTGAAAGATGATTTGTGTGTTTCTTGAACCCTCATTGTTATTTTGACGAATTGCTTCAGTTCAAAAAAGGAGTCTTTGGAATTTGCCACTCATGATTTCTAAGTTTAATTCAATTATTGTGCTAATTTTATCATTCCTGATCTGATAATCTACTTTAGTACGTTTCTACAAGTTGTAAATTTGCGAATACCGGGCATGAATGCTTCGCGTTTGGATGAGAAAATCTTGTATACTTGTAAGTTGTTTCTCACAGGAGTAAAATTAAAACTTCCCCTATAGAAAGAAATTATGATGAAAAAGACGATGGAAGACAGAGAAATGAAAATTTCAATTGATTCTGAACCTTGAATCGAATTTTCAATCGTACATAAACCTTTAGATTAGGGAACGCATTCCCTCTATCTAGTTTTCAATGGCCGTGAATCAAAAGCTGATATTTATATAACCGGTGCACAATTTGCACCACCCGTTGCAAAAGATGGTTGCGCACCAGATAAATGATTTTTGGATAAAATACGGTAAATCTAAAGCTAAGGACAGGAGAGAACATAGTTTCCCAAATTAAAAGTAACTTTTTCAATTCTTTTAGAGAGACCGTGCTAGTTCATACATTCTCGTTTTATACACAGTAAATAATTCTAAAGACGGCCAATAAATAATCAAAAGAAAATTGATTTCAGCCTCTAGCATGGTATTTAAGAAAAACTAATTAAAAATCAAAAGATCTGCACAAACTTTAGTGTATGATGGCCGGTTTCCACCGGTTTTAGACCTCACGTTTTAATTCTAAATTATCTGCATAATTTACGATCAAAAATTTTTTCTATCCTCAGCCAGTTTGCTAGATGCAATGCGAACCTGTTCACTTAAAAAAATTGATGCTTGTCATTGATGATTAGCAACTTTTGCAATTAGTGACGTTCTCTTCGAATATTCATCTGTGAGAGAGCTGGCGATTTTTCCAACGCCCACTTCTCGGATTGGAAAGGATTTGCAACTACGCAGGTTTTCAATGCGTAACATTTTTAATGGCTACAGCATGCAAGGCCAATTGCGTTTAACATCTGCACGATTTGTGCGCGATAAATCAATATTTCATTAGATTTTTACTGAATTGAAGCGTACTTTTGTTATTTTTTATGAGGATTAGCACGCTCAGATACCAAAACGTGTGCTACTTCGGGATATTCTAGTTCAATATCAGTTTTCGACCGATTTTGAACCCATTCTAGACATTATGTCGTAGATATTACTGTAGGAACCATATAACCGGAAGTTTGCATGCGATTCACCCGCTTCGTAGCAGATACTAGCCGCATTTTCACATAATATCGCGTTAAGAATGGACGAATATTACGTTTCCTTGTTGAAAATCAGTATTTATCGGTATATTACGGAATATGAGCGATAGCGGAACATGTATCTATGCATATTTAGTTTCAACCATAGTGGAGTACGATTTGTGTGCGATAAAACAATATTACATTAGGTTTTTACTGAATTGAAGCCTATTTTTGTTATTTTTTATGAGGAATAGCACGCTCAGATACCAAAACGTGTGCTTCTTCGGCTTAACCTAGTTCAATATCAGTTTTCGACCGATTTTGAACCCAATCTAGACATTATTTCATGGATATTACTGTAGGAACCATATAACCAGAATTATGCAAGAGATTCATCCGCTTCGTAGCAGATACTAGCCGCATTTTCACATATTGATATCGCGTTTCGAATGTAGGAATATTACGTTTCTTTGTTGAAAATCAGTTTTTATCGGTATATTACGGAATATGAGCGTTAGTGGAACATTTATCCATGTATATTCACGTCTCAACCATGGTGGAGTACGATTTGTGCATGATAACTCAGTATTTTATTAGGATTTTACTGAATTGAAGGGCATTTTTGTTATATTTGATGAGAAATAGCACGCTAAGATCCCAAAACGTGTACTTCCTCGGCTTATTCTAGTTCAATATCAGTTTTCGACCGATTTTGAACCCATTCTAGACATTATGTCCTGGATATTACTATAGGAACCTTATAACAGGAAGTTTTCATGCGATTCATCTGCTTCGTAGCAGATACTAGCAGCATATTCACATAATTGCGCGTTCAGAATGTAGGGATATTACGTTTCTTTGTTAAAAATCAGTATTTATCGGTATATTACGGAATATGAGCGATAGCGGAACATTTATTAATGCATATTTATGTTTGAATTATAGTGGAGTACGATTTGTGCATGATAAATCAGTATTTTATTAGGTTTTTACTGAATTGAAGGGCATTTTTGTTATATTTGATGAGAAATAGCACGCTAAGATCCCAAAACATGTGCTTCTTCGGCTTATTCTAGTTCAATATCAGTTTTCGACCGATTTTGAACCCATTCTAGACATAATGTCCTGGATATTAGTGTAGGAACCTTATAACAGGAAGTTTTCATGCGATTCATCCGCTTCGTAGCATATACTAGCAGCATATTCACAAACTTGCGCGTTCAGAATGTAGGGATATTACGTTTCTTTGTTGAAAATCAGTATTTATCGGTAAATTACGGAATATGAGCGATAGCGGAACATTTATTAATGCATATTTACGTTTGAATTATAGTGGAGTACGATTTGTTCGCGAAAAATCAATATTACATTAGGTTCAACTGAATTGAAGCCTATTTTTGTTATTTTTGATGAGCAATAGCACGCTAAGATCCCAAAACGTGTGCTTCTTCGGGTTATTCTAGTTCAATGTACGTTTTCGACCGATATTGAACCCATTCTAGACATTATGTCGTGGATATTACTGTAAGAACCATGAAACCGGAAGTTTGCGTGCGATTCATCCGCTTCGTAGCAGATACTAGCCGTTTTCTAACGTATTATCCTGTTTAGAGTTTAGGGATATTACGTTTCTTTGATGAAAACCAGCATTTATCGGTATGTTACGGAATAAAAGCGATAGCGGAACATTTATCCATGTATATTCACGTCTCAACCATGGTGGAGTACGATTTGTGCATGATAAATCAGTATTATATTAGGTTTTTACTAAATTGAAGGGCATTTTTGTTATATTTGATGAGAAATAGCACGCTAAGATCCCAAAACGTGTGCTTCTTCGGCCTATTCTAGTTCAATATCAGTTTTCGACCGATTTTGAACCCATTCTAGACATAATGTCCTGGATATTACTGTAGGAACCTTATAACAGGAAGTTTTCATGCGATTCGTCCGCTTCGTAGCAGATACTAGCAGCATATTCACATAATTGCGCGTTCAGAATGTAGAGATATTACGTTTCTTTGTTGAAAATCAGTATTTATAGGTATATTACGGAATATGAGCGATAGCGGAACATTTATTAATGCATATTTACGTTTGAATTATAGTGGAGTACGATTTGTGCGTGATAAATCAATATTTCATTAGGTTTAACTGAATTGAAGCCTATTTTTGTTATATTTGATGTTGAATAGCACGCTTAGATCCCAAAACGTGTGCTTCTTCGGGTTATTCCAGTTCAATATCAGTTTTCGACCGATTTTGAACCCATTCTAGACATAATGTCGTGGATATTACTGTATGAACCATACAACCGGAAGTATGCTTGCGATTCATCCGCTTCGTAGCAGATAATAGCAGCATATTCACATAATAGCGCGTTAAGAATAAAGGAATATTACGTTTCTTTGTTGAAATCAGTATTTATCGGTATATTACGGAATATGAGCGATGGCAGTACATTTATTTATGAAATTCACGTTTCCACCGTAGTGGATTAAGATTTTTGCGCGATAAATCAATATTTCATCAGGTTTTTACTGAATTTAAGCCTATTTTTGTTATTTTTGATAAGGAATAGCACGCTAAGATCCCAAAACGTGTGCTTCCTCGGCTTATTCTAGTTCAATAACAGTTTTCGACCGATTTTGAACCCATTCTAGACATTATGTCCTGGATATTACTGTAGGAACCTTATAACAGGAAGTTTTCATGCGATTCATCCGCTTCGTAGCAGATACTAGCAGCATATTCACATAATTGCGCGTTCAGAATGTAGGGATATTACGTTTCTTTGTTAAAAATCAGTATTTATCGGTATATATTACGGAATATGAGCGATAGCGGAACATTTATTAATGCATATTTACGTTTGAATTATAGTGGAGTACGATTTGTGCGCGAAAAATCAATATTTCATTAGGTTTAACTGAATTGAAGCCTATTTTTGTTATTTTTGATGAGCAATAGCACGCTAAGATCCCAAAACGTGTGCTTCTTCGGGTTATTCTAGTTCAATATACGTTTTCGACCGATGTTGAACCCATTCTAGACATTATGTCGTGGATATAACTGTAAGAACCATATAACCGGAAGTTTGCGTGCGATTCATCCGCTTCGTAGCAGATACTAGCCGTTTTCTAACGTATTATCGTGTTTAGAGTTAAGGGATATTACGTTTCTTTGTTGAAAACCAGCATTTATCGGTATATTACGGAATATGAGCGATAGCGGAACATTTATCCATGTATATTCACGTCTCAACCATGGTGGAGTACGATTTGTGCAAGATAAATCAGTATTTTATTAGTTTTTTACTGAATTGAAGGGCATTTTTATTATATTTGATGAGAAATAGCACGCTAAGATCCCGAAACGTGTGCTTCTACGGCTTATTCTAGTTCAATATCAGTTTTCGACCGATTTTGAACGCATTCTAGACATAATGTCCTGGATATTACTGTAGGAACCTTATAACAGGAAGTGTTCATGCGATTCATCCGCTTCGTAGCAGATACTAGCAGCATATTCACATAATTGCGCGTTCAGTATGTAGGGATATATCGTTACTTTGTTGAAAATCAGTTTTTATCGGTATATTACGGAATATGAGCGATGGCAGTACATTTATTTATGAAATTCACGTTTCCACCAAAGTGGAGTAGGAATTGTGCGCTATAAATCAGTATTTCATTATGTTTTTACTGAATTGAAGCCTATTTTTGTTATTTTTGATGAGGAATAGCATGCTAAGAACCCAAAACGTGTGCTTCTTCCGCATATTCTAGTTCAATATCAGTTTTCGACCGATTTTGAACCCATTCTAGACATGATGTACTGGATATTACTGTAGGAACCTTATAACAGGAAGATTGCATGCGATTTTTCCTCTTCGTAGCAGAAACTAGCCGCATATTCACATAATAGCCCGTTAAGAATGTAGGGATATTACGTTTCTTTGTTGAAAATCTGTATTTATCGGTATATTACGGATTATGACCGATAGCGGAACATTTATTTATGCATATTCACGTTTCAATTATAGTGGAGTACGATTTCTGCGCGAAAAATCAATATTTAATTAGGTTCAACTGAATTAAAGGGCATTTTTGTTATATTTGATGAGAAATAGCACGCTAAGATCCCAAAACGTGTGCTTCTTCGGCTTATTCTAGTTCAATATCAGTTTTCGACCGATTTTGAACCCATTCTAGACATAATGTCCTGGATATTACTGTAGGAACCTTATACCAGGAAGTTTTCATGCGATTCATCCGCTTCGTAGCAGATACTAGCAGCATATTCACATATTTGCGCGTTCAGAATGTAGGGATATTACGTTTCTTTGTTGAAATCATTATTTATCGGTATATTACGGAATATGAGCGATGGCAGTACATTTATTTGTGAAATTCACGTTTCCACCATAGTGGAGTAAGATTTTTACGCGATAAATCAATATTTCATTAGGTTTTTACTGAATTTAAGCCTTTTTTTGTTATTTTTGATGAGGAATAGCACGCTAAGATCCCAAAACGTGTGCTTCCTCGACTTATTCTAGTTCAATATCAGTTATCGACCGATTTTGAACCCATTCTAGACATTATGTCCTGGATATTACTGTAGGAACCTTATAACAGGAAGTTTTCATGCGATTCATCCGCTTCGTAGCAGATACTAGCAGCATATTCACATAATTGCGCGTTCAGAATGTAGAGATATTACGTTTCTTTGTTGAAAATCAGTATTTATCGGTATATTACGGAATATGAGCGATAGCGGAACATTGATAAATGCATATTTACGTTTGAATTATAGTGGAGTACGATTTGTGCGCGAAAAATCAATATTTCATTAGGTTTAACTGAATTGAAGCCAATTTTTGTTATTTTTGATGTTGAATAGCACGCTTAGATCCCAAAACGTGTGCTTCTTCGGGTTATTCCAGTTCAATATCAGTTTTCGACCGATTTTGAACCCATTCTAGTCATTATGTCGTGGATATATTTGTAAGAACCATATAACCGGAAGTTTGTGTGCGATTCATCCGCTTCGTAGCAGATACTAGCCGCATATTTACGTCTTATCGCGTTTAGAATGTAGGAATATATCGTTTCTTTGTTGAAAATCAGTATTTATCGTTATATTGCGGAATATGAGCGATAGCGGAACATTTTTTTATGCATATTCACGTTTCAATTATAGTGGAGTACGATTTTGCGCGATATATCAATATTTCATTAGGTTTTTACTGAATTGAAGCCTATTTTTGTTATTTTTGATGAGGAATAGCATGCTTAGAACCCAAAACCTGTGCTTCTTCGGATTATTCCAGTTCAATATCAGTTTTCGACCGATTTTGAACACATTCTAGACATAATGTCCTGGATATTACTGTAGGAACCTTATAGCAGGAAGATTGCATGCGATTCATCCTCTTCGTAGCAGAAACTAGCCGCATATTCACATAATAGACCGTTAAGAATGTAGGGATATTACGTTTCTTTGTTGAAAATCAGTATTTATCGGTATATTACGGAATATGAGCGATAGCGGAACATTTATTTATGCATATTCACGTTTCAATTATAGTGGAGTACGATTTGTGCGCGAAAAATCAATATTTAATTAGGTTCAACTGAAATGAAGGGCATTTCTGTTATATTTGATGAGAAATAGCACGCTAAGATCCCAAAACGTGTGCTTCTTCGGCTTATTCTAGTTCAATATCAGTTTTCGACCGATTTTGAACACATTCTAGACATAATGTCCTGGATATTACTGTAGGAACCTTATAACAGGAAGTTTTCATGCGATTCATCCGCTTCGTAGCAGATACTAGCAGCATATTCACATAATTGCGCGTTCAGAATGTAGGGACATTACGTTTCTTTGTTGAAAATCAGTATTTATCGGTATATTACGGAATATGAGCGATAGCGGAACATTTATTAATGCATATTTACGTTTGAATTATAGTGGAGTACGATTTGTTCGCGAAAAATCAATATTTCATTAGGTTCAACTGAATTCAAGCCTATTTTTGTTATTTTTGATGAGGAATAGCACGCTTAGATCCCAAAACGTGTGCTTCTTCGGCTTATTCTAATTCAATATCAGTTTTCGACCGATTTTGAACCCATTCTAGACATAATGTAATGGATATTACTGTAGGATCCTTATAACAGGAAGTTTTCATGCGATTCATCCGCTTCGTAGCAGATAATAGCAGCATATTCACATAATAGCGCGTTAAGAATAAAGGAATATTACGTTTCTTTGTTGAAATCAGTATTTATCGGTATATTACGGAATATGAGCGATGGCAGTACATTTATTTGTGAAATTCACGTTTCCACCATAGTGTAGTAAGATTTTTGCGCGATAAATCAATATTTCATTAGGTTTTTACTGAATTTAAGCCTATTTTTGTTATTTTTGATGAGGAATAGCACGCTAAGATCCCAAAACGTGTGCTTCCTCGGCTTATTCTAGTTCAATTACAGTTTTCGACCGATTTTGAACCCATTCTAGACATTATGTCCTAGGTATAACTGTAGGAACCTTATAACAGGAAGTTTTCATGCGATTCATCCGCTTCGTAGCAGATACTAGCAGCATATTCACATAATTGCGCGTTCAGAATGTAGGGATATTACGTTTCTTTGTTAAAAATCAGTATTGATCGGTATATATTACGGAATATGAGCGATAGCGGAACATTTATTAATGCATATTTACGTTTGAATTATAGTGGAGTACGATTTGTGTTCGAAAAATCAATATTTCATTAGGTTTAACTGAATGGAAGCCTATTTTTGTTATTTTTGATGAGCAATAGCACGCTAAGATCCCAAAACGTTTGCTTCTTCGGGTTATTCTAGTTCAATATAAGTTTTCGACCGATTTTGAACCCATTCTAGACATTATGTTGTGGATATAACTGTAAGAACCATATAACCGGAAGTTTGCGTGCGATTCATCCGCTTCGTAGCAGATACTAGCCGTTTTCTAACGTATTATCGTGTTAAGAGTTAAGGGATATTACGTTTCTTTGTTGAAAACCAGCATTTATCGGTATATTACGGAATATGAGCGATAGCGGAACATTTATCCGTGTAAATTCACGTCTCAACCATGGTGGAGTACGATTTGTGCATGATAAATCAGTATTTTATTAGGTTTTTACTGAATTGAAGGGCATTTTTGTTATATTTGATGAGAAATAGCACGCTAAGATCCCAAAACGTGTACTTCCTCGGCTTATTCTAGTTCAATATCAGTTTTCGACCGATCTTGAACCCATTCTAGACATAATGTCCTGGATATTACTGTAGGAACCTTATAACAGGAAGTTTTCATGCGATTCATCCGCTTCGTAGCAGATACTAGCAGCATATTCACATAATTGCGCGTTCAGAATGTAGGGATATTACGTTTGTTTGCTGAAAATCAGTATTTATCGGTATATTACGGAATATGAGCGATAGCAGTACATTTATTTATGCATATTCACGTTTTCACCATAGTGGAGTACGATTTGTGCGTGATAAATCAATATTTCATTAGGTTTAACTGAATTGAAGCCTATTTTTGTTATTCTTGATGAGCAATAGCACGCTAAGATCCCAAAACGTGTGCTTCTTCGGCTTATTCTAGTTCAATATAAGTTTTCGATCGATTTTGAACCCATTCTAGACATTATGTCGTGGATATAACTGTAAGAACCATATAACCGGAAGTTTGTGTGCGATTCATCCGCTTCGTAGCAGATACTAGCCGTTTTCTAACGTATTATCGTGTTTAGAGTTAAGGGATATAACGTTTCTTTTTTGAAAACCAGCATTTATCGGTATATTACGGAATATGAGCGATAGCGAAACATTTATCCATGTATATTCACGTCTCAACCATGGTGGAGTACGATTTGTGCATGATAAATCAGTATTTTATTAGGTTTTTACTGAAATGAAGGGCATGTTTGTTATATTTGATGAGAAATAGCACGCTAAGATCCAAAAACGTGTACTTCCTCGGCTTATTCTAGTTCAATTACAGTTTTCGACCGATTTTGAACCCATTCTAGACATTATGTCCTGGATATTACTGTAGGAACCTTATAACAGGAAGTTTTCATGCGATTCATCCGCTTCGTAGCAGATACTAGCAGCATATTCACAGAATTGCGCGTTCAGTATGTAGGGATATTACGTTTCTTTGTTAAAAATCAGTATTGATCGGTATATATTACGGAATATGAGCGATAGCGGAACATTTATTAATGCATATTTACGTTTGAATTATAGTGGAGTACGATATGTGCGCGAAAAATCAATGTTTCATTAGGTTTAACTGAATTGAAGCCTATTTTTGTTATTTTTGATGTTGAATAGCACGCTTCGATCCCAAAACGTGTGCTTCTTCGGGTTATTCCAGTTCAATATCAGTTTTCGAGCGATTTTGAACCCATTCTAGACATAATGTGGTGGATATTACTGTATGAACCATACAACCGGAAGTATACTTGCGATTCATCCGCTTCGTAGCAGATACTTGCCGCATATTCGCGTCTTATCGCGTTAAGAATGTAGGAATATATCGTTTCTTTGTTGAAAATCAGTTTTTATCGGTATATTACGGAATATGAGCGATGGCAGTACATTTATTTATGAAATTCACGTTTCCACCATAGTGGAGTAAGATTTGTGCGCGATAAATCAATATTTCATTATGTTTTTACTGAATTGAAGCGTATTTTTGTTATTTTTGATGAGCAATAGCACGCTAAGATCCCAAAACGTGTGCTTCTTCGGGTTATTCTAATTCAATATCAGTTTTCAACCGATTTTGAACCCATTCTAGACATTATGTCGTGGATATAACTGTAAGAACCATATAACCGGAAGTTTGCGTGCGATTCATCCGCTTCGTAGCAGATACTAGCCGTTTTCTAACGTATTATCGTGTTCAGAGTTTAGGGATATTACGTTTCTTTGTTGAAAATCAGTATTTATCGGTATATTACGGAATATGAGCGATAGCGGAACATTTATCCATGTAATTCACGTCTCAACCATGGTGGAGTACGATTTGTGCGCGAAAAATCAATATTACATTAGGTTCAACTGAATTGAAGCCTATTTTTGTTATTTTTGATGAGGAATAGCACGCTAAGATCCCAAAACGTGTGCTTCTTCGGGTTATTCCAGTTCAATATCAGTTTTCGACCGATTTTGAACCCATTCTAGACATAATGTCCTGGATATTACTGTAGGAACCTTATAACAGGAAGTTTTCATGCGATTCATCCGCTTCGTAGCAGATACTAGCACCATATTCACATAATTACGCGTTCAGAATGTAGGGATATTAAGTTTCTTTGTTGAAAACCAGCATTTATCGTTATATTGCGGAATATGAGCGATAGCGGAACATTTATTTATGCATATTCACGTTTTCACCATAGTGGAGTACGATTTGTGCGCGATAAATCAATATTTCATTAGGTATATACAGAATTGAAACGTATTTTTGTTATTTTTGATGAGCAATAGCACGCTTAGATCCCAAAACGTGTGCTTCTTCGGGTTTTTCTAGTTCAATATAAGTTTTCGACCGATTTTGAACCCATTCTAGTCATTATGTCGTGGATATATTTGTAAGAACCATATAACCGGAAGTTTGTGTGCGATTCATCCGCTTCGTAGCAGATACTAGCCGCATATTTACGTCTTATCGCGTTTAGAATGTAGGAATATATCGTTTCTTTGTTGAAAATCAGTATTTATCGTTATATTGCGGAATATGAGCGATAGCGGAACATTTATTTATGCATATTCACGTTTCAATTATAGTGGAGTACGATTTTGCGCGATAAATCAATATTTCATTAGGTTTTTACTTAATAAAGCCTATTTTTGTTATTTTTGATGAGGAATAGCATGCTTAGAACCCAAAACCTGTGCTTCTTCGGATTATTCCAGTTCAATATCAGTTTTCGACCGATTTTGAACCCATTCTATACATTATGTCCTGGATATTACTGTAGGAACCTTATACCAGGAAGTTTGCATGCGATTCATCCTCTTCGTAGCAGAAACTAGCCGCATATTCACATATTAGCCCGTTTAGAATGTAGGGATATTACGTTTCTTTGTTGAAAATCAGTATTTATCGGTATATTACGGAATATGAGCGATAGCGGAACATTCATCAATGCATATTCACGTTTCAACCATAGTGGAGTACGATTTGTGCTCGATAAATCAGTATATTGTTAGGTTTTTACTGAGTTGAAGGGAAATTTGTTATTTTTTATGAGAAATAGCACGCTCAGAACCCAGAAATTGTGCTTCTTCGGGTAATTCAAGTTCAATATCAGTTTTCGACCGATTTTGAACCCATTCTAGACATAATGTCGTGGACATTACTATAGGAACCTTATAACAGGAAGTTTTCATGTGATTCATCCGCTTCGTAGCACATACTTGCCGCATTTTCACGTCTTATCGCGTTAAGAATGTAGCTATATTACATTTCTTTGTTGAAAATCGGTATTTATAGGTATAATTCGGAATATGAGCGATAGCAGTACATTCATCAATGCATATTCACGTTTCAACCATAGTGGTGTACGATTTGTGCGCGATAAATCAATATTTCATTAGGTTTCTACTGAATTTAAGCCTATTTTTGTTATTTTTGATGAGGAATTGCCCGTTAAGAACCAAAAACGTGTGCTTCTTCGGGTTATTCCAGTACAATATCAGTTTTCGACCGATTTTGAACCCATTCTAGACATTATGTCGTGGATATTACTGTAGGAACCATATAACCGGAAGTTTGCATGCGATTCATCCGCTTCGTAGCAGATACTAGCCGCATTTTCACATAATTACGCGTTCAGAATGTAGGGATATTAAGTTTCTTTGTTGAAAACCAGCATTTATCGTTATATTGCGGAATATGAGCGATAGCGGAACATTTATTTATGCATATTCACGTTTTCACCATAGTGGAGTACGATTTGTGCGCGATAAATCAATATTTCATTAGGTATATACAGAATTGAAACGTATTTTTGTTATTTTTGATGAGCAATAGCACGCTTAGATCCCAAAACGTGTGCTTCTTCGGGTTTTTCTAGTTCAATATAAGTTTTCGACCGATTTTGAACCCATTCTAGTCATTATGTCGTGGATTTAATTGTAAGAACCATATAACCGGAAGTTTGTGTGCGATTCATCCGCTTCGTAGCAGATACTAGCCGCATATTTACGTCTTATCGCGTTTAGAATGTAGGAATATATCGTTTTTTTGTTGAAAATCAGTATTTATCGTTATATTGCGGAATATGAGCGATAGCGGAACATTTATTTATGCATATTCACGTTTCAATTATAGTGGAGTACGATTTTGCGCGATAAATCAATATTTCATTAGGTTTTTACTTGATAAAGCCTATTTTTGTTATTTTTGATGAGGAATAGCATGCTTAGAACCCAAAACCTGTGCTTCTTCGGATTATTCCAGTTCAATATCAGTTTTCGACCGATTTTGAACCCATTCTATACATAATGTCCTGGATATTACTGTAGGAACCTTATACCAGGAAGTTTGCATGCGATTCATCCTCTTCGTAGCAGAAACTAGCCGCATATTCACATATTAGCCCGTTTAGAATGTAGGGATATTACGTTTCTTTGTTGAAAATCAGTATTTATCGGTATATTACGGAATATGAGCGATAGCGGAACATTCATCAATGCATATTCACGTTTCAACCATAGTGGAGTACGATTTGTGCTCGATAAATCAGTATATTGTTAGGTTTTTACTGAGTTGAAGGGAAAATTTGTTATTTTTTATGAGAAATAGCACGCTCAGAACCCAGAAATTGTGCTTCTTCGGGTAATTCAAGTTCAATATCAGTTTTCGACCGATTTTGAACCCATTCTAGACATAATGTCGTGGACATTACTATAGGAACCTTATAACAGGAAGTTTTCATGCGATTCATCCGCTTCGTAGCACATACTTGCCGCATTTTCACGTCTTATCGCGTTAAGAATGTAGCTATATTACATTTCTTTGTTGAAAATCGGTTATTTATAGGTATAATTCGGAATATGAGCGATAGCAGTACATTCATCAATGCATATTCACGTTTCAACCATAGTGGTGTACGATTTGTGCGCGATAAATCAATATTTCATTAGGTTTCTACTGAATTTAAGCCTATTTTTGTTATTTTTGATGAGGAATTGCCCGTTAAGAACCAAAAACGTGTGCTTCTTCGGGTTATTCCAGTACAATATCAGTTTTCGACCGATTTTGAACCCATTCTAGACATTATGTCGTGGATATTACTGTAGGAACCATATAACCGGAAGTTTGCATGCGATTCATCCGCTTCGTAGCAGATACTAGCCGCATTTTCACATATTATCGCGTTTCGAATGTAGGAATATTACATTTCTCTTGTTGAAAATCAGTATTGTATGAAAGTGAGTGAAATAGTGTATGAAAGCTGGTTTCTTGTACTTATAGACCTTACGTTTTCTTTCCAGAGCATCTTATTCATTTACGATCAATATTTCCCTATTCTTCATCAGTTCACTTCTTGCCATGCGAACCTGTTCATTTTACAAATTGAGGCTTTTAATGGATGATGAAAGATGGACTAGTATAATTCCTAATTGTGTTCAGATGTTCATTACTACGTAGAACACTGTATCGCCCGCAATTTTTGTAAGCCTGGTATCAATTCCTACTCTGAGGTCGTTGGTATATATTAAAAAAATAGGAGCGTCCCGATTTCGCTTTGATACGATATTCCGGTTATAAAACTTGCGAAATAGTTCGCACGCCGGATCCCTGTCTTTTAGAGGGGCGGAAAGCGGAAAAATATCCGCAACACTGGCGATGGCGGACCCAAAAAAACATTCTCTCGATATGAACAAAAAAATTTTGGAAGGATATGAAATTTTGGACTTCCGAAGCTATTCAAATTTTTCGGAAATTTTTTCATCTGCAAGCCCACCAGCCTGCCGCATCCTAAGCTCACCGTCGCGAAAATTACATGCTAAATTCTCCTTCCACGACGCATGCTCAAACCGTGTTACTCGCTAAATGATTCGAGCACTTAAATCATATCTCCCAATATCACTTCCAAAATCGTAGCTCGATCCTAGTGCTCGCCTCAACAAAGCTTTAAAGCAAGATTAGTTTCCGCGTTGGATGGTAACGGAATGGAAAGGGGAGGAAAGATACAGTTATCTGAAAAGTCTATGGAACTTCAACGGATGCATCTACTGATATACCGAATCTGTTAGCTAGACCTTTCTTTTCTTTGGATTTTTTTTATGCGAAAGCCACTCGAATAACTATAATTACCGGACTTTTTGATCGTTCGCATCTCACCTACGTCTCTATAGTACGATAACTTTCCATTGCTTGCACACGAATTTACTGCACGTGTGTGAATTCAGAGACGTCTTATAGTTGAACTGCCACTAGATTAGCTGGACGTTTCCGATGCATATTTTAAAAGACTACCTCTAGTATTCGAATACCAAAGGCAGAAAACGAATGCCGCAACTACAGCGGGAATTGGATGTGATGAGCAGAGGATATGAATCCGTCTGCCACTCTTAAAAATATTCTATGATCGGTCCTTGATAATAAGCGAATGCCAATTGATTCTTGGACAAAGTTTATTTAAAAATTCACATAAATTACATGTCAAGTATCACTCTTCCATCAGTGTTTACATCAGATAGTAGCCGAGGTTTTCCTTCCCTTCTCTGCTATCGCTCCCGAATCGAAATCCTCTCCCCAACGGTCGTTGGAGGTACCTGAAACGAGAGTGAAAGAGAATATTCAAAATGTGAAAGAATGACTAGGTTCACTGTCAGAATGAGAGGGCATCACCCGTTTGCCAAAACCTTTGTTTCCGGAATGTAAACGATACGGTTAAGTAATTCGAAATGTCAGCAACGGTTCGAAAAGTAAGAGATCCCATATCTAATGAAGATGTCTGATGAATCCGGAGAGAAATAAAAAAGAATATATTTTTCTCTTCCTGTGGCACTTGGGAAACGCATTCGGTTTTTTGTTGAGTGAACGGAAATGTTCTGCCAAATATCAGGAAATTGGTGCTTGATGAACTCCATCAAATCCTCGTCCCTTCACAGAGGATGGATGAATGCAATTTCTTTGAGAAAAGTTTGCTTGGTGCCCTAAGAAGGAAGATAATGTCTGTAGCATTCTACGGCATCGTATCCCTTTGAGAAGCAAGAAAGAAGAATGAGGGAACAACTTTATCTTTTGGTAGGTTTATCCCAAGAGTGGTTATCCTTGGATGTTACAGGGATGTTAAATTGCAAAATATGGAATCGTACTTGCACCTACTGAAGGAAGGCGGCTAGAAGGTACACTATAACAGGAATCGTGAAAAATGGAAATTCTCAATAATGAAGGAAAGAACACAGAGCTGAATATGAAACAAATCGAGGAGTGAAGATTCGGCAAGTCACTATATTGGAGTGTTTTCCATGTAGCATATCACACGTTGCAAGATCCTAGAAATATTTGGTCGAATCCATTGAAATAGTCAAAAGAAGATGCCACTTCTTGCTCCTGGAACGAATGCTAGAAGCAAAGGAAAGGATGAAGAAGTGAGTGAATGAGGAAGTAAACAAGTCCTATTTAAAATCAGCCCCTGAACGCTTGGAAGCATGATGGAATTCTGAAGAACATTGCCACGGTGCACAGAAAATATTTCCGAGGAAACACTCAAGACTTGGTTACATATTGGCAGTTGAAAACTCTGGAAATAAGAAGCAAGGATATGGTCGGGCATTCAGGAAGGAGATGGGAGGTCCAAAGATACACAAAATCGTCCAGTATAGAAGATAAAAAGGGCTGAAAAGAAGTGAATTTGCTCACAATCTACCTCATAGTCATGTGATGCGCGAAGAGGCAACAGTAGAGAGAGAGGAAAAATAGAACAGTTTATCAACAAGGAACGACCTAACTGCAGATAGAATGGAAACCGATGATGCTAAGGCTCATGGGCCCATCTTGATGTTCTTCAGTTTGATTTGCAACAAGAAGGTATATGGTCTTCTTTCACAAGTAAGAAATCGCCCATTGTATGAAAAGGCTCATTTTTCATCGAATAGTAGTTTCAGTTCAGTAGCAACGAAAGAAAAATATGACCAGGTCCAAATCGTACCTTGAGAAGGTAGTCTACTCAGATGTTCAAAGTTGTAAGCAATTTCCTTCATCATCTAAGAATAGGCTTGGCAATCCAATCCGTGAAGACCCTCCTCGTGGACAGCATGGTGAAGGTTCTCGAATCCAAAGGCATCCTGGAATTGAAAGATGATGAGTTCATTAAAAAGGAAGACATTGTCAAGGACCTAGGCGCACACCTACTGCACGAACGGTTTTAAGGCTGTATAATTGATTTCTTTTAACGATGTACGGCTATTTATTCACCTGTCGTACTTTTGAAATAATTAAAAATTAAAACCTCGTATCAGGGAAAGTTTTTGCATGCAGTGCATGCTTGTAAAACATATAAACTGTTGGTGGCAAAGCTCTACGTCGTAATAAATAGGAATATAGAATCAGGCGATAGTAAAACTTGACAAATCAAAGCTTCGGTACGTACCAAAATGCTGAGAATTCATCAGTCATCAATTAAATTGTTGAAAAAAAAATTTACAAATTTTGAACTACCGCTAAACATTTATCTCGCTTCTGATTGGCTGAGAGAAATGCCACCGCTGTCAGTGTAGAAGCTGTATTGTTAAATTTTATGCCAAATATTTCTTTACCTGATTGCCGATCGAATATCACCAAAAAATCTCTCTCCATTTACGTGGACACCGAGCAATGGCGGTTTTCTTGAAATCCAAAGCATTACGATGACGAAACTTATGAATTCAATATTTTTGCACAGTAAGACTCACGTAGTTGGTAAAAATCATAATAAATACTAATCTTCATTAAATTATAATCCGTCACGACTCACCTCACGTTCATTTTCTAAAATCTTTCTCGAATTTTAGATTCCCGCCGGTGACAATCGCGTCTCCAAATACCGCGGCGCGTTATTCACTTTCCACTGCGACCTCTCCGTGTCAACATCCTCCCTTTCACCAGTCATTCATTTTCCCCTTTTTCTAATTTAATGCACTCTTTGGAGCATATAATCATCCTCATTAAAACTATGAAGCTACGCCCGAGCTCTCTGTTCGAAGAAACGGCTTCGGAAACGCACTAAATTTCCCATTGTAGCGATAAGTTACGAGCCCATAAGCACGATGCTGTCGTGAGATATATAAGCCGTCCGTGGATATTATTGTCATTAGTATTTATCTGGTCATTTTCACCGAGGTAAAGATATCTTGAATGGCGATGAATAGGAAGCTAGGTATTCGAAACGCTTCGGTCGGACGCAATCGGTAAATAAAATTCCTGGGCACATTCTTGTCGTCGAGGGAAGAGAAATATTTTTTAATGGGACGTTTCTTACCTTACTTGGCTTTTCGACTGAACCTTGCATCCTCACCAAAAGCCGTGCTGCATCGCCTGCACTGGGATGAGGTGTCACATAGCCGTCCTCTACGAAGCTGCAGTAAATCTAATCAATCTCTTATGTGCAACGCCAAACACAGAACGCAACAACGTTGTCACAATCACTTCATACAGGGAGAAACTTGGAGATTTGATAGCTATTTCCATGGATAGTAAAACGGCGTAACGAAAGCATGGGGAAACTCGATTCACAAATCACAAGTACGAACTCTGCTCACTGGTGATAGCCGCCTACTGAGGCGACACGGATACGATAACTTGGCCCTCTGTCGGATTTCGAATATTCTCCATATGACGGAAAATGACGATCTATTTCTAGCGCTCCTCATTCCTGCGAAGAGATCTATGCGTTTATAACTCTGCTACGATTCGCTTTTTCGAGGACTAAAGTTGGATCGAGTTGCGGCGTGCGCTTAGGTATTTGTCAAGGAGATATCTCGTTCCTTGGAAAAGGGATGATATAAAATGGCAATGACTTAATAAGAAAGAAGAAGATGAAGGACGTCGTCTCTCGAAAACCCTAACGTCCGCAAAGTATCGACGAAAATTACCACTGTCTCTTCGGAAGAGAGAAGTATCGCACAGAAGCCGAATTAAATCCACCGCAGACTTTCCCCACGGTAGAGCTGCATGCGTCCAATGCGTTGTTTTCCTATTCGCCTCTCCTCACCACCGGGTAATCGTTCGCTGAAACTACCTCCCGTAGCAGGCGTAAGAAGAACCATTCAAATCGGAATGAAAATTCAAATGATTTAATATTTCACCAGGCATTTTCAAGGCGAGCTGTGACTTTCACGATGTAAGATCGCTCGCGAACATTCTCAACGCTCTTACCGACTACCCTCTCAGCGGAACCGAGATTCTGTATGGTTTTTCCACAAGTTTTACGTATAGATTAAGATTGCAGAGATTCTACTATTAAAATCTTTCTCCGCGGATCGTACATGTTCATTTACAGTTTTCCGGTCAAAGTGGTCGACGACTAAACACTCGTTAATATATATTAATCTCATTCCCCATTTTCCGCACCCTATCATGACTTTATCTAAATCATTTCTAAGAACTAATCTATCCTCACTGCCATATATTTCCATGTAGAACATTGTATCGCCCGCAATTATCCTAACCTTACATGGAGTGTAAGTATAGGTGTCTCCTGACTTTTGAATGAGACTAGCATAGATCGATAGAGGATCAAAATTAAGAATACACGTCTTTTTTTATAGACGTTTCTCGCCGTAAGTTTAGGAGATATTAACGTTCAAAGATTGCAATTTTTTTCAAATTTCGCGCTTGGACAACCCAAATCCGCTTATCCCTCTTTCGAGCTCCTACGTAATCAGCGAGTTCGGTGGTGGAGATGGTTGATGCATAGACAAAACTTTTTCTGACAGTCATTTTTGCGCGCTGGTCGCTGGTTCGCGACCCGGCAACGGAAATTTTTTTCTCTTCGATTATGATATATTTGTCTCGTATTCAGCGTCTATTACGCAATGTGCATAAAATTTGGAGTTATTATGCGATTTAATATTAACTTTTCTTAGGATTTCTGTTCAAGTTTATTATTCATACAATTGGTGCATATTCATACCCTTACATAGTCAGGAGACACCTATGTTTACACTCCTTGTTAGTATCAATTTCTCGTCAAAGGTCGTTGATATATATAAAAAAAATAGGAGCGGCCCGATTTCGCTTTGATACGATATTCCGGTTATAAAACTTGCGAAATAGTTCGCACGCCGGATCCCTGTCTTTTAGAGGGACGGAAAGCGGAAAAATATCCGCAACACTGTCGATTGCGGACCCAAAAAAACATTCTCTCGATATGAGCAAAAAAATTTTGGAAGGATATGAAAGTTTGGACTTCGGAAGCTTTTCGAATTCTTCGGAAATTTTTTCATCTGCAAGCCCACCAGCCTGCCGCATCCTAAGCTCACCGTCGCGAAAATAACATGCTAAATTTTCCTTCCACGACGCATGCTCAAACCGTGTTACTCGCTAAATGATTCGAGCACTTAAATCATATCTCCCAATATCACTTCCAAAATCGTAGCTCGATCCTAGTGCTCGCCTCAACAAAGCTTTAAAGCAAGATTAGTTTCCGCGTTGGATGGTAACGGAATGGAAAGGGGAGGAAAGATACAGTTATCTGAAAAGTCTATGGAACTTCAACGGATGCATCTACTGATATACCAAATCTGTTAGCTAGACCTTTCTTTTCTTTGGATTTTTTTTATGCGAAAGCCACTCGAATAACTATAATTACCGGACTTTTTGATCGTTCGCATCTCACCTACGTCTCTATAGTACGATAACTTTCCATTGCTTGCACACGAATTTACTGCACGTGTGTGAATTCAGAGACGTCTTATAGTTGAACTGCCACTAGATTAGCTGGACGTTTCCGATGCATATTTTAAAAGACTACCTCTAGTATTCGAATACCAAAGGCAGAAAACGAATGCCGCAACTACAGCGGGAATTGGATGTGATGAGCAGAGGATATGAATCCGTCTGCCACTCTTAAAAATATTCTATGATCGGTCCTTGATAATAAGCGAATGCCAATTGATTCTTGGACAAAGTTTATTTAAAAATTCACATAAATTACATGTCAAGTATCACTCTTCCATCAGTGTTTACATCAGATAGTAGCCGAGGTTTTCCTTCCCTTCTCTGCTATCGCTCCCGAATCGAAATCCTCTCCCCAACGGTCGTTGGAGGTACCTGAAACGAGAGTGAATGAGAATATTCAAAATGTGAAAGAATGACTAGGTTCACTGTCAGAATGAGAGGGCATCACCCGTTTGCCAAAACCTTTGTTTCCGGAATGTAAACGATACGGTTAAGTAATTCGAAATGTCAGCAACGGTTCGAAAAGTAAGAGATCCCATATCTAATGAAGATGTCTGATGAATCCGGAGAGAAATAAAAAAGAATATATTTTTCTCTTCCTGTGGCACTTGGGAAACGCATTCGGTTTTTTGTTGAGTGAACGGAAATGTTCTGCCAAATATCAGGAAATTGGTACTTGATGAACTCCATCAAATCCTCGTCCCTTCACAGAGGATGGATGAATGCAATTTCTTTGAGAAAAGTTTGCTTGGTGCCCTAAGAAGGAAGATAATGTCTGTAGCATTCTACGGCATCGTATCCCTTTGAGAAGCAAGAAAGAAGAATGAGGGAACAACTTTATCTTTTGGTAGGTTTATCCCAAGGGTGGTTATCCTTGGATGTTACAGGGATGTTAAATTGCAAAATATGGAATCGTACTTGCACCTACTGAAGGAAGGCGGCTAGAAGGTACACTATAACAGGAATCGTGAAAAATGGAAATTCTCAATAATGAAGGAAAGAACACAGAGCTGAATATGAAACAAATCGAGGAGTGAAGATTCTGCAAGTCACTATATTGGAGTGTTTTCCATGTAGCATATCACACGTTGCAAGATCCTAGAAATATTTGGTCGAATCCATTGAAATAGTCAAAAGAAGATGCCACTTCTTGCTCCTGGAACGAATGCTAGAAGCAAAGGAAAGGATGAAGAAGTGAGTGAATGAGGAAGTAAACAAGTCGTATTTAAAATCAGCCCCTGAACGCTTGGAAGCATGATGGAATTCTGAAGAACATATAGACACGGTGCACAGAAAATATTTCCGAGGAAACACTCAAGACTTGGTTACATATTGGCAGTTGAAAACTCTGGCAATAAGAAGCAAGCATATGGTCGGGCATTCAGGAAGGAGATGGGAAGTCCAAAGATGCACAAAATCGTCCAGTATAGAAGATAAAAAGGGCTGAAAAGAAGTGAATTTGCTCACAATCTACCTCATAGTCATGTGCTGCGCGAAGAGGCAACAGTAGAGAGAGAGGAAAAATAGAACAGTTTATCAACAAGGAACGACCTAACTGCAGATAGAATGGAAACCGATGATGCTAAGGCTCATGGGCCCATCTTGATGTTCTTCAGTTTGATTTGCAACAAGAAGGTATATGGTCTTCTTTCACAAGTAAGAAATCGCCCATTGTATGAAAAGGCTCATTTTTCATCGAATAGTAGTTTCAGTTCAGTAGCAACGAAAGAAAAATATGACCAGGTCCAAATCGTACCTTGAGAAGGTAGTCTACTCAGATGTTCAAAGTTGTAAGCAATTTCCTTCATCATCTAAGAATAGGCTTGGCAATCCAATCCGTGAAGACCCTCCTCGTGGACAGCATGGTGAAGGTTCTCGAATCCAAAGGCATCCTGGAATTGAAAGATGATGAGTTCATTAAAAAGGAAGACATTGTCAAGGACCTAGGCGCACACCTACTGCACGAACGGTTTTAAGGCTGTATAATTGATTTCTTTTAACGATGTACGGCTATTTATTCACCTGTCGTACTTTTGAAATAATTAAAAATTAAAACCTCGTATCAGGGAAAGTTTTTGCATGCAGTGCATGCTTGTAAAACATATAAACTGTTGGTGGCAAAGCTCTACGTCGTAATAAATAGGAATATAGAATCAGGCGATAGTAAAACTTGACAAATCAAAGCTTCGGTACGTACCAAAATGCTGAGAATTCATCAGTCATCAATTAAATTGTTGAAAAAAAAATTTACAAATTTTGAACTACCGCTAAACATTTATCTCGCTTCTGATTGGCTGAGAGAAATGCCACCGCTGTCAGTGTAGAAGCTGTATTGTTAAATTTTATGCCAAATATTTCTTTACCTGATTGCCGATCGAATATCACCAAAAAATCTCTCTCCATTTACGTGGACACCGAGCAATGGCGGTTTTCTTGAAATCCAAAGCATTACGATGACGAAACTTATGAATTCAATATTTTTGCACAGTAAGACTCACGTAGTTGGTAAAAATCATAATAAATACTAATCTTCATTAAATTATAATCCGTCACGACTCACCTCACGTTCATTTTCTAAAATCTTTCTCGAATTTTAGATTCCCGCCGGTGACAATCGCGTCTCCAAATACCGCGGCGCGTTATTCACTTTCCACTGCGACCTCTCCGTGTCAACATCCTCCCTTTCACCAGTCATTCATTTTCCCCTTTTTCTAATTTAATGCACTCTTTGGAGCATATAATCATCCTCATTAAAACTATGAAGCTACGCCCGAGCTCTCTGTTCGAAGAAACGGCTTCGGAAACGCACTAAATTTCCCATTGTAGCGATAAGTTACGAGCCCATAAGCACGATGCTGTCGTGAGATATATAAGCCGTCCGTGGATATTATTGTCATTAGTACTTATCTGGTCATTTTCACCGAGGTAAAGATATCTTGAATGGCGATGAATAGGAAGCTAGGTATTCGAAACGCTTCGGTCGGACGCAATCGGTAAATAAAATTCCTGGGCACATTCTTGTCGTCGAGGGAAGAGAAATATTTTTTAATGGGACGTTTCTTACCTTACTTGGCTTTTCGACTGAACCTTGCATCCTCACCAAAAGCCGTGCTGCATCGCCTGCACTGGGATGAGGTGTCACATAGCCGTCCTCTACGAAGCTGCAGTAAATCTAATCAATCTCTTATGTGCAACGCCAACCACAGAACGCAACAACGTTGTCACAATCACTTCATACAGGGAGAAACTTGGAGATTTGATAGCTATTTCCATGGATAGTAAAACGGCGTAACGAAAGCATGGGGAAACTCGATTCACAAATCACAAGTACGAACTCTGCTCGCTGGTGATAGCCGCCTACTGAGGCGACACCGATACGATAACTTGGCCCTCTGTCGGATTTCGAATATTCTCCATATGACGGAAAATGACGATCTATTTCTAGCGCTCCTCATTCCTGCGAAGAGATCTATGCGTTTATAACTCTGCTACGATTCGCTTTTTCGAGGACTAAAGTTGGATCGAGTTGCGGCGTGCGCTTAGGTATTTGTCAAGGAGATATCTCGTTCCTTGGAAAAGGGATGATATAAAATGGCAATGACTTAATAAGAAAGAAGAAGATGAAGGACGTCGTCTCTCGAAAACCCTAACGTCCGCAAAGTATCGACGAAAATTACCACTGTCTCTTCGGAAGAGAGAAGTATCGCACAGAAGCCGAATTAAATCCACCGCAGACTTTCCCCACGGAGGAGCTGCATGCGTCCAATGCGTTGTTTTCCTATTCGCCTCTTCTTACCACCGGGTAATCGTTCGCTGAAACTACCTCCCGTAGCAGGCGTAAGAAGAACCATTCAAATCGGAATGAAAATTCAAATGATTTAATATTTCACCAGGCATTTTCAAGGCGAGCTGTGACTTTCACGATGTAAGATCGCTCGCGAACATTCTCAACGCTCTTACCGACTACCCTCTCAGCGGAACCGAGATTCTGTATGGCTTTTCCACAAGATTTACGTATAGATTAAGATTGCAGAGATTCTACTATTAAAATCTTTCTCCGCGGATCGTATATGTTCATTTACAGTTTTCCGGTCAAAGTGGTCGACGACTAAACACTCGTTAATATATATTAATCTCATTCCCCATTTTCCGCACCCTATCATGACTTTATCTAAATCATTTCTAAGAACTAATCTATCCTCACTGCCGTATATTTCCATGTAGAACATTGTATCGCCCGCAATTATCCTATCCTTACATGGAGTGTAAGTATAGGTGTCTCCTGACTTTTGAATGAGACTAGCATAGATCGATAGAGGATCAAAATTAAGAATACACGTCTTTTTTATAGACGTTTCTCGCCGTAAGTTTAGGAGATATTAACGTTCAAAGATTGCAATTTTTTTCAAATTTCGCGCTTGGACAACCCAAATCCGCTTATCCCTCTTTCGAGCTCCTACGTAATCAGCGAGTTCGGTGGTGGAGATGGTTGATGCATAGACAAAACTTTTTCTGACAGTCATTTTTGCGCGCTGGTCGCTGGTTCGCGACCCGGCAACGGAAATTTTTTTCTCTTCGATTATGATATATTTGTCTCGTATTCAGCGTCTATTACGCAATGTGCATAAAATTTGGAGTTATTATGCGATTTAATATTAACTTTTCTTAGGATTTCTGTTCAAGTTTATTATTCATACAATTGGTGCATATTCATACCCTTACATAGTCAGGAGACACCTATGTTTACACTCCTTGTTAGTATCAATTTCTCGTCAAAGGTCGTTGATATATATAAAAAAAATAGGAGCGGCCCGATTTCGCTTTGATACGATATTCCTGTAATAAAACTTGCGAAATAGTTCGCACGCCGGAACCCTGTCTTTTAGAGGGGCGAAAAGCGGAAAAGAATATCCGCAATGCTGGCGATGGCGGACCTAAAAAAACATTCTCCCGATATGAACAAAAAAATTGTGGAAGGATTTGAAAGTTTGGACTTCGGAAGCTTTTCGAATTCTTCGGAAATTTTTCATCTGCAAGCCCACCAGCCTGCCGCATCCTAAGCTCACCGTCGCGAAAATTACATGCTAAATTCTCCTTCCACGACGCATGCTCAAACCGTGTTACTCGCTAAATGATTCGAGCACTTAAATCATAGCTCGATCCTAGTGCTCGCCTCAACAAAGCTTTAAAGCAAGATTAGTTTCCGCGTTGGATGGTAACGGAATGGAAAGGGGAGGAAAGATACAGTTATCTGAAAAGTCTATGGAACTTCAACGGATGCATCTACTGATATACCAAATCTGATAGCTAGACCTTTCTTTTCTTTGGATTTTTTTTATGCGAAAGCCACTCGAATAACTATAAATACCGGACTTTTTGATCGTTCGCATCTCACCTACGTCTCTATAGTACGATAACTTTCCATTGCTTGCACACGAATTTACTGCACGTGTGTGAATTCAGAGACGTCTTATAGTTGAACTGCCACTAGATTAGCTGGACGTTTCCGATGCATATTTTAAAAGACTACCTCTAGTATTCGAATACCAAAGGCAGAAAACGAATGCCGCAACTACAGCGGGAATTGGATGTGATGAGCAGAGGATATGAATCCGTCTGCAGGATGCACTCTTAAAAATATTCTATGATCGGTCCTTGATAATAAGCGAATGCCAATTGATTCTTGGACAAAGTTTATTTAAAAATTCACATAAATTACATGTCAAGTATCACTCTTCCATCAGTGTTTACATCAGATAGTAGCCGAGGTTTTCCTTCCCTTCTCTGCTATCGCTCCCGAATCGAAATCCTCTCCCCAACGGTCGTTGGAGGTACCTGAAACGAGAGTGAAAGAGAATATTCAAAATGTGAAAGAATGACTAGGTTCACTGTCAGAATGAGAGGGCATCACCCGTTTGCCAAAACCTTTGTTTCCGGAATGTAAACGATACGGTTAAGTAATTCGAAATGTCAGCAACGGTTCGAAAAGTAAGAGATCCCATATCTAATGAAGATGTCTGATGAATCCGGAGAGAAATAAAAAAGAATATATTTTTCTCTTCCTGTGGCACTTGGGAAACGCATTCGGTTTTTTGTTGAGTGAACGGAAATGTTCTGCCAAATATCAGGAAATTGGTGCTTGATGAACTCCATCAAATCCTCGTCCCTTCACAGAGGATGGATGAATGCAATTTCTTTGAGAAAAGTTTGCTTGGTGCCCTAAGAAGGAAGATAATGTCTGTAGCATTCTACGGCATCGTATCCCTTTGAGAAGCAAGAAAGACGAATGAGGGAACAACTTTATCTTTTGGTAGGTTTATCCCAAGGGTGGTTATCCTTGGATGTTACAGGGATGTTAAATTGCAAAATATGGAATCGTACTTGCACCTACTGAAGGAAGGCGGCTAGAAGGTACACTATAACAGGAATCGTGAAAAATGGAAATTCTCAATAATGAAGGAAAGAACACAGAGCTGAATATGAAACAAATCGAGGAGTGAAGATTCTGCAAGTCACTATATTGGAGTGTTTTCCATGAAGCATATCACACGTTGCAAGATCCTAGAAATATTTGGTCGAATCCATTGAAATAGTCAAAAGAAGATGCCACTTCTTGCTCCTGGAACGAATGCTAGAAGCAAAGGAAAGGATGAAGAAGTGAGTGAATGAGGAAGTAAACAAGTCGTATTTAAAATCAGCCCTTGAACGCTTGGAAGCATGATGGAATTCTGAAGAACATATAGACACGGTGCACAGAAAATATTTCCGAGGAAACACTCAAGACTTGGTTACATATTGGCAGTTGAAAACTCTGGCAATAAGAAGCAAGCATATGGTCGGGCATTCAGGAAGGAGATGGGAAGTCCAAAGATGCACAAAATCGTCCAGTATAGAAGATAAAAAGGGCTGAAAAGAAGTGAATTTGCTCACAATCTACCTCATAGTCATGTGCTGCGCGAAGAGGCAACAGTAGAGAGAGAGGAAAAATAGAACAGTTTATCAACAAGGAACGACCTAACTGCAGATAGAATGGAAACCGATGATGCTAAGGCTCATGGGCCCATCTTGATGTTCTTCAGTTTGATTTGCAACAAGAAGGTATATGGTCTTCTTTCACAAGTAAGAAATCGCCCATTGTATGAAAAGGCTCATTTTTCATCGAATAGTAGTTTCAGTTCAGTAGCAACGAAAGAAAAATATGACCAGGTCCAAATCGTACCTTGAGAAGGTAGTCTACTCAGATGTTCAAAGTTGTAAGCAATTTCCTTCATCATCTAAGAATAGGCTTGGCAATCCAATCCGTGAAGACCCTCCTCGTGGACAGCATGGTGAAGGTTCTCGAATCCAAAGGCATCCTGGAATTGAAAGATGATGAGTTCATTAAAAAGGAAGACATTGTCAAGGACCTAGGCGCACACCTACTGCACGAACGGTTTTAAGGCTGTATAATTGATTTCTTTTAACGATGTACGGCTATTTATTCACCTGTCGTACTTTTGAAATAATTAAAAATTAAAACCTCGTATCAGGGAAAGTTTTTGCATGCAGTGCATGCTTGTAAAACATATAAACTGTTGGTGGCAAAGCTCTACGTCGTAATAAATAGGAATATAGAATCAGGCGATAGTAAAACTTGACAAATCAAAGCTTCGGTACGTACCAAAATGCTGAGAATTCATCAGTCATCAATTAAATTGTTGAAAAAAAAATTTACAAATTTTGAACTACCGCTAAACATTTATCTCGCTTCTGATTGGCTGAGAGAAATGCCACCGCTGTCAGTGTAGAAGCTGTATTGTTAAATTTTATGCCAAATATTTCTTTACCTGATTGCCGATCGAATATCACCAAAAAATCTCTCTCCATTTACGTGGACACCGAGCAATGGCGGTTTTCTTGAAATCCAAAGCATTACGATGACGAAACTTATGAATTCAATATTTTTGCACAGTAAGACTCACGTAGTTGGTAAAAATCATAATAAATACTAATCTTCATTAAATTATAATCCGTCACGACTCACCTCACGTTCATTTTCTAAAATCTTTCTCGAATTTTAGATTCCCGCCGGTGACAATCGCGTCTCCAAATACCGCGGCGCGTTATTCACTTTCCACTGCGACCTCTCCGTGTCAACATCCTCCCTTTCACCAGTCATTCATTTTCCCCTTTTTCTAATTTAATGCACTCTTTGGAGCATATAATCATCCTCATTAAAACTATGAAGCTACGCCCGAGCTCTCTGTTCGAAGAAACGGCTTCGGAAACGCACTAAATTTCCCATTGTAGCGATAAGTTACGAGCCCATAAGCACGATGCTGTCGTGAGATATATAAGCCGTCCGTGGATATTATTGTCATTAGTACTTATCTGGTCATTTTCACCGAGGTAAAGATATCTTGAATGGCGATGAATAGGAAGCTAGGTATTCGAAACGCTTCGGTCGGACGCAATCGGTAAATAAAATTCCTGGGCACATTCTTGTCGTCGAGGGAAGAGAAATATTTTTTAATGGGACGTTTCTTACCTTACTTGGCTTTTCGACTGAACCTTGCATCCTCACCAAAAGCCGTGCTGCATCGCCTGCACTGGGATGAGGTGTCACATAGCCGTCCTCTACGAAGCTGCAGTAAATCTAATCAATCTCTTATGTGCAACGCCAACCACAGAACGCAACAACGTTGTCACAATCACTTCATACAGGGAGAAACTTGGAGATTTGATAGCTATTTCCATGGATAGTAAAACGGCGTAACGAAAGCATGGGGAAACTCGATTCACAAATCACAAGTACGAACTCTGCTCGCTGGTGATAGCCGCCTACTGAGGCGACACCGATACGATAACTTGGCCCTCTGTCGGATTTCGAATATTCTCCATATGACGGAAAATGACGATCTATTTCTAGCGCTCCTCATTCCTGCGAAGAGATCTATGCGTTTATAACTCTGCTACGATTCGCTTTTTCGAGGACTAAAGTTGGATCGAGTTGCGGCGTGCGCTTAGGTATTTGTCAAGGAGATATCTCGTTCCTTGGAAAAGGGATGATATAAAATGGCAATGACTTAATAAGAAAGAAGAAGATGAAGGACGTCGTCTCTCGAAAACCCTAACGTCCGCAAAGTATCGACGAAAATTACCACTGTCTCTTCGGAAGAGAGAAGTATCGCACAGAAGCCGAATTAAATCCACCGCAGACTTTCCCCACGGAGGAGCTGCATGCGTCCAATGCGTTGTTTTCCTATTCGCCTCTTCTTACCACCGGGTAATCGTTCGCTGAAACTACCTCCCGTAGCAGGCGTAAGAAGAACCATTCAAATCGGAATGAAAATTCAAATGATTTAATATTTCACCAGGCATTTTCAAGGCGAGCTGTGACTTTCACGATGTAAGATCGCTCGCGAACATTCTCAACGCTCTTACCGACTACCCTCTCAGCGGAACCGAGATTCTGTATGGCTTTTCCACAAGATTTACGTATAGATTAAGATTGCAGAGATTCTACTATTAAAATCTTTCTCCGCGGATCGTATATGTTCATTTACAGTTTTCCGGTCAAAGTGGTCGACGACTAAACACTCGTTAATATATATTAATCTCATTCCCCATTTTCCGCACCCTATCATGACTTTATCTAAATCATTTCTAAGAACTAATCTATCCTCACTGCCGTATATTTCCATGTAGAACATTGTATCGCCCGCAATTATCCTATCCTTACATGGAGTGTAAGTATAGGTGTC
Organism: Pantala flavescens; assembly: GCA_020796165.1. Classification (NCBI taxonomy): domain Eukaryota; kingdom Metazoa; phylum Arthropoda; class Insecta; order Odonata; family Libellulidae; genus Pantala; species Pantala flavescens. Next base: position 577,078 of record JAIUJI010000027.1, on the reverse strand, counting down.
TCCTGACTTTTGAATGAGACTAGCATAGATCGATAGAGGATCAAAATTAAGAATACACGTCTTTTTTATAGACGTTTCTCGCCGTAAGTTTAGGAGATATTAACGTTCAAAGATTGCAATTTTTTTCAAATTTCGCGCTTGGACAACCCAAATCCGCTTATCCCTCTTTCGAGCTCCTACGTAATCAGCGAGTTCGGTGGTGGAGATGGTTGATGCATAGACAAAACTTTTTCTGACAGTCATTTTTGCGCGCTGGTCGCTGGTTCGCGACCCGGCAACGGAAATTTTTTTCTCTTCGATTATGATATATTTGTCTCGTATTCAGCGTCTATTACGCAATGTGCATAAAATTTGGAGTTATTATGCGATTTAATATTAACTTTTCTTAGGATTTCTGTTCAAGTTTATTATTCATACAATTGGTGCATATTCATACCCTTACATAGTCAGGAGACACCTATGTTTACACTCCTTGTTAGTATCAATTTCTCGTCAAAGGTCGTTGATATATATAAAAAAAATAGGAGCGGCCCGATTTCGCTTTGATACGATATTCCTGTAATAAAACTTGCGAAATAGTTCGCACGCCGGAACCCTGTCTTTTAGAGGGGCGAAAAGCGGAAAAGAATATCCGCAATGCTGGCGATGGCGGACCTAAAAAAACATTCTCCCGATATGAACAAAAAAATTGTGGAAGGATTTGAAAGTTTGGACTTCGGAAGCTTTTCGAATTCTTCGGAAATTTTTCATCTGCAAGCCCACCAGCCTGCCGCATCCTAAGCTCACCGTCGCGAAAATTACATGCTAAATTCTCCTTCCACGACGCATGCTCAAACCGTGTTACTCGCTAAATGATTCGAGCACTTAAATCATATCTCCCAATATCACTTCCAAAATCGTAGCTCGATCCTAGTGCTCGCCTCAACAAAGCTTTAAAGCAAGATTAGTTTCCGCGTTGGATGGTAACGGAATGGAAAGGGGAGGAAAGATACAGTTATCTGAAAAGTCTATGGAACTTCAACGGATGCATCTACTGATATACCAAATCTGATAGCTAGACCTTTCTTTTCTTTGGATTTTTTTTATGCGAAAGCCACTCGAATAACTATAAATACCGGACTTTTTGATCGTTCGCATCTCACCTACGTCTCTATAGTACGATAACTTTCCATTGCTTGCACACGAATTTACTGCACGTGTGTGAATTCAGAGACGTCTTATAGTTGAACTGCCACTAGATTAGCTGGACGTTTCCGATGCATATTTTAAAAGACTACCTCTAGTATTCGAATACCAAAGGCAGAAAACGAATGCCGCAACTACAGCGGGAATTGGATGTGATGAGCAGAGGATATGAATCCGTCTGCCACTCTTAAAAATATTCTATGATCGGTCCTTGATAATAAGCGAATGCCAATTGATTCTTGGACAAAGTTTATTTAAAAATTCACATAAATTACATGTCAAGTATCACTCTTCCATCAGTGTTTACATCAGATAGTAGCCGAGGTTTTCCTTCCCTTCTCTGCTATCGCTCCCGAATCGAAATCCTCTCCCCAACGGTCGTTGGAGGTACCTGAAACGAGAGTGAAAGAGAATATTCAAAATGTGAAAGAATGACTAGGTTCACTGTCAGAATGAGAGGGCATCACCCGTTTGCCAAAACCTTTGTTTCCGGAATGTAAACGATACGGTTAAGTAATTCGAAATGTCAGCAACGGTTCGAAAAGTAAGAGATCCCATATCTAATGAAGATGTCTGATGAATCCGGAGAGAAATAAAAAAGAATATATTTTTCTCTTCCTGTGGCACTTGGGAAACGCATTCGGTTTTTTGTTGAGTGAACGGAAATGTTCTGCCAAATATCAGGAAATTGGTGCTTGATTAACTCCATCAAATCCTCGTCCCTTCACAGAGGATGGATGAATGCAATTTCTTTGAGAAAAGTTTGCTTGGTGCCCTAAGAAGGAAGATAATGTCTGTAGCATTCTACGGCATCGTATCCCTTTGAGAAGCAAGAAAGAAGAATGAGGGAACAACTTTATCTTTTGGTAGGTTTATCCCAAGGGTGGTTATCCTTGGATGTTACAGGGATGTTAAATTGCAAAATATGGAATCGTACTTGCACCTACTGAAGGAAGGCGGCTAGAAGGTACACTATAACAGGAATCGTGAAAAATGGAAATTCTCAATAATGAAGGAAAGAACACAGAGCTGAATATGAAACAAATCGAGGAGTGAAGATTCTGCAAGTCACTATATTGGAGTGTTTTCCATGAAGCATATCACACGTTGCAAGATCCTAGAAATATTTGGTCGAATCCATTGAAATAGTCAAAAGAAGATGCCACTTCTTGCTCCTGGAACGAATGCTAGAAGCAAAGGAAAGGATGAAGAAGTGAGTGAATGAGGAAGTAAACAAGTCGTATTTAAAATCAGCCCCTGAACGCTTGGAAGCATGATGGAATTCTGAAGAACATATAGACACGGTGCACAGAAAATATTTCCGAGGAAACACTCAAGACTTGGTTACATATTGGCAGTTGAAAACTCTGGCAATAAGAAGCAAGCATATGGTCGGGCATTCAGGAAGGAGATGGGAAGTCCAAAGATGCACAAAATCGTCCACTATAGAAGATAAAAAGGGCTGAAAAGAAGTGAATTTGCTCACAATCTACCTCATAGTCATGTGCTGCGCGAAGAGGCAACAGTAGAGAGAGAGGAAAAATAGAACAGTTTATCAACAAGGAACAACCTAACTGCAGATAGAATGGAAACCGATGATGCTAAGGCTCATGGGCCCATCTTGATGTTCTTCAGTTTGATTTGCAACAAGAAGGTATATGGTCTTCTTTCACAAGTAAGAAATCGCCCATTGTATGAAAAGGCTCATTTTTCATCGAATAGTAGTTTCAGTTCAGTAGCAACGAAAGAAAAATATGACCAGGTCCAAATCGTACCTTGAGAAGGTAGTCTACTCAGATGTTCAAAGTTGTAAGCAATTTCCTTCATCATCTAAGAATAGGCTTGGCAATCCAATCCGTGAAGACCCTCCTCGTGGACAGCATGGTGAAGGTTCTCGAATCCAAAGGCATCCTGGAATTGAAAGATGATGAGTTCATTGAAAATGAAGACTTTGTCAAGGACCTAGGCGCACACCTTCTGCACGAACGGTTTTAAGGCTGTATAATTGATTTCTTTTAACGATGTACGGCTATTTATTCACCTGTCGTACTTTTGAAATAATTAAAAATTAAAACCTCGTATCAGGGAAAGTTTTTGCATGCAGTGCATGCTTGTAAAACATATAAACTGTTGGTGGCAAAGCTCTACGTCGTAATAAATAGGAATATAGAATCAGGCGATAGTAAAACTTGACAAATCAAAGCTTCGGTACGTACCAAAATGCTGAGAATTCATCAGTCATCAATTAAATTGTTGAAAAAAAAATTTACAAATTTTGAACTACCGCTAAACATTTATCTCGCTTCTGATTGGCTGAGAGAAATGCCACCGCTGTCAGTGTAGAAGCTGTATTGTTAAATTTTATGCCAAATATTTCTTTACCTGATTGCCGATCGAATATCACCAAAAAATCTCTCTCCATTTACGTGGACACCGAGCAATGGCGGTTTTCTTGAAATCCAAAGCATTACGATGACGAAACTTATGAATTCAATATTTTTGCACAGTAAGACTCACGTAGTTGGTAAAAATCATAATAAATACTAATCTTCATTAAATTATAATCCGTCACGACTCACCTCACGTTCATTTTCTAAAATCTTTCTCGAATTTTAGATTCCCGCCGGTGACAATCGCGTCTCCAAATACCGCGGCGCGTTATTCACTTTCCACTGCGACCTCTCCGTGTCAACATCCTCCCTTTCACCAGTCATTCATTTTCCCCTTTTTCTAATTTAATGCACTCTTTGGAGCATATAATCATCCTCATTAAAACTATGAAGCTACGCCCGAGCTCTCTGTTCGAAGAAACGGCTTCGGAAACGCACTAAATTTCCCATTGTAGCGATAAGTTACGAGCCCATAAGCACGATGCTGTCGTGAGATATATAAGCCGTCCGTGGATATTATTGTCATTAGTACTTATCTGGTCATTTTCACCGAGGTAAAGATATCTTGAATGGCGATGAATAGGAAGCTAGGTATTCGAAACGCTTCGGTCGGACGCAATCGGTAAATAAAATTCCTGGGCACATTCTTGTCGTCGAGGGAAGAGAAATATTTTTTAATGGGACGTTTCTTACCTTACTTTGCTTTTCGACTGAACCTTGCATCCTCACCAAAAGCCGTGCTGCATCGCCTGCACTGGGATGAGGTGTCACATAGCCGTCCTCTACGAAGCTGCAGTAAATCTAATCAATCTCTTATGTGCAACGCCAACCACAGAACGCAACAACGTTGTCACAATCACTTCATACAGGGAGAAACTTGGAGATTTGATAGCTATTTCCATGGATAGTAAAACGGCGTAACGAAAGCATGGGGAAACTCGATTCACAAATCACAAGTACGAACTCTGCTCGCTGGTGATAGCCGCCTACTGAGGCGACACCGATACGATAACTTGGCCCTCTGTCGGATTTCGAATATTCTCCATATGACGGAAAATGACGATCTATTTCTAGCGCTCCTCATTCCTGCGAAGAGATCTATGCGTTTATAACTCTGCTACGATTCGCTTTTTCGAGGACTAAAGTTGGATCGAGTTGCGGCGTGCGCTTAGGTATTTGTCAAGGAGATATCTCGTTCCTTGGAAAAGGGATGATATAAAATGGCAATGACTTAATAAGAAAGAAGAAGATGAAGGACGTCGTCTCTCGAAAACCCTAACGTCCGCAAAGTATCGACGAAAATTACCACTGTCTCTTCGGAAGAGAGAAGTATCGCACAGAAGCCGAATTAAATCCACCGCAGACTTTCCCCACGGAGGAGCTGCATGCGTCCAATGCGTTGTTTTCCTATTCGCCTCTTCTTACCACCGGGTAATCGTTCGCTGAAACTACCTCCCGTAGCAGGCGTAAGAAGAACCATTCAAATCGGAATGAAAATTCAAATGATTTAATATTTCACCAGGCATTTTCAAGGCGAGCTGTGACTTTCACGATGTAAGATCGCTCGCGAACATTCTCAACGCTCTTACCGACTACCCTCTCAGCGGAACCGAGATTCTGTATGGCTTTTCCACAAGTTTTACGTATAGATTAAGATTGCAGAGATTCTACTATTAAAATTTTTCTCCGCGGATCGTACATGTTCATTTACAGTTTTCCGGTCAAAGTGGTCGACGACTAAACACTCGTTAATACATATTAATCTCATTCCCCATTTTCCGCACCCTATCATGACTTTATCTAAATCATTTCTAAGAACTAATCTATCCTCACTGCCGTATATTTCCATGTAGAACATTGTATCGCCCGCAATTATCCTATCCTTACATGGAGTGTAAGTATAGGTGTCTCCTGACTTTTGAATGAGACTAGCATAGATCGATAGAGGATCAAAATTAAGAATACACGTCTTTTTTTATAGACGTTTCTCGCCGTAAGTTTAGGAGATATTAACGTTCAAAGATTGCAATTTTTTTCAAATTTCGCGCTTGGACAACCCAAATCCGCTTATCCCTCTTTCGAGCTCCTACGTAATCAGCGAGTTCGGTGGTGGAGATGGTTGATGCATAGACAAAACTTTTTCTGACAGTCATTTTTGCGCGCTGGTCGCTGGTTCGCGACCCGGCAACGGAAATTTTTTTCTCTTCGATTATGATATATTTGTCTCGTATTCAGCGTCTATTACGCAATGTGCATAAAATTTGGAGTTATTATGCGATTTAATATTAACTTTTCTTAGGATTTCTGTTCAAGTTTATTATTCATACAATTGGTGCATATTCATACCCTTACATAGTCAGGAGACACCTATGTTTACACTCCTTGTTAGTATCAATTTCTCGTCAAAGGTCGTTGATATATATAAAAAAAATAGGAGCGGCCCGATTTCGCTTTGATACGATATTCCTGTAATAAAACTTGCGAAATAGTTCGCACGCCGGAACCCTGTCTTTTAGAGGGGCGAAAAGCGGAAAAGAATATCCGCAATGCTGGCGATGGCGGACCTAAAAAAACATTCTCCCGATATGAACAAAAAAATTTTGGAAGGATTTGAAAGTTTGGACTTCGGAAGCTTTTCGAATTCTTCGGAAATTTTTCATCTGCAAGCCCACCAGCCTGCCGCATCCTAAGCTCACCGTCGCGAAAATTACATGCTAAATTCTCCTTCCAAGACGCATGCTCAAACCGTGTTACTCGCTAAATGATTCGAGCACTTAAATCATATCTCCCAAAATCACTTCCAAAATCGTAGCTCGATCCTAGTGCTCGCCTCAACAAAGCTTTAAAGCAAGATTAGTTTCCGCGTTGGATGGTAACGGAATGGAAAGGGGAGGAAAGATACAGTTATCTGAAAAGTCTATGGAACTTCAACGGATGCATCTACTGATATACCAAATCTGATAGCTAGACCTTTCTTTTCTTTGGATTTTTTTATGCGAAAGCCACTCGAATAACTATAAATACCGGACTTTTTGATCGTTCGCATCTCACCTACGTCTCTATAGTACGATAACTTTCCATTGCTTGCACACGAATTTACTGCACGTGTGTGAATTCAGAGACGTCTTATAGTTGAACTGCCACTAGATTAGCTGGACGTTTCCGATGCATATTTTAAAAGACTACCTCTAGTATTCGAATACCAAAGGCAGAAAACGAATGCCGCAACTACAGCGGGAATTGGATGTGATGAGCAGAGGATATGAATCCGTCTGCCACTCTTAAAAATATTCTATGATCGGTCCTTGATAATAAGCGAATGCCAATTGATTCTTGGACAAAGTTTATTTAAAAATTCACATAAATTACATGTCAAGTATCACTCTTCCATCAGTGTTTACATCAGATAGTAGCCGAGGTTTTCCTTCCCTTCTCTGCTATCGCTCCCGAATCGAAATCCTCTCCCCAACGGTCGTTGGAGGTACCTGAAACGAGAGTGAAAGAGAATATTCAAAATGTGAAAGAATGACTAGGTTCACTGTCAGAATGAGAGGGCATCACCCGTTTGCCAAAACCTTTGTTTCCGGAATGTAAACGATACGGTTAAGTAATTCGAAATGTCAGCAACGGTTCGAAAAGTAAGAGATCCCATATCTAATGAAGATGTCTGATGAATCCGGAGAGAAATAAAAAAGAATATATTTTTCTCTTCCTGCGGCACTTGGGAAACGCATTCGGTTTTTTGTTGAGTGAACGGAAATGTTCTGCCAAATATCAGGAAATTGGTGCTTGATGAACTCCATCAAATCCTCGTCCCTTCACAGAGGATGGATGAATGCAATTTCTTTGAGAAAAGTTTGCTTGGTGCCCTAAGAAGGAAGATAATGTCTGTAGCATTCTACGGCATCGTATCCCTTTGAGAAGCAAGAAAGAAGAATGAGGGAACAACTTTATCTTTTGGTAGGTTTATCCCAAGGGTGGTTATCCTTGGATGTTACAGGGATGTTAAATTGCAAAATATGGAATCGTACTTGCACCTACTGAAGGAAGGCGGCTAGAAGGTACACTATAACAGGAATCGTGAAAAATGGAAATTCTCAATAATGAAGGAAAGAACACAGAGCTGAATATGAAACAAATCGAGGAGTGAAGATTCTGCAAGTCACTATATTGGAGTGTTTTCCATGAAGCATATCACACGTTGCAAGATCCTAGAAATATTTGGTCGAATCCATTGAAATAGTCAAAAGAAGATGCCACTTCTTGCTCCTGGAACGAATGCTAGAAGCAAAGGAAAGGATGAAGAAGTGAGTGAATGAGGAAGTAAACAAGTCGTATTTAAAATCAGCCCCTGAACGCTTGGAAGCATGATGGAATTCTGAAGAACATATAGACACGGTGCACAGAAAATATTTCCGAGGAAACACTCAAGACTTGGTTACATATTGGCAGTTGAAAACTCTGGCAATAAGAAGCAAGCATATGGTCGGGCATTCAGGAAGGAGATGGGAAGTCCAAAGATGCACAAAATCGTCCAGTATAGAAGATAAAAAGGGCTGAAAAGAAGTGAATTTGCTCACAATCTACCTCATAGTCATGTGCTGCGCGAAGAGGCAACAGTAGAGAGAGAGGAAAAATAGAACAGTTTATCAACAAGGAACGACCTAACTGCAGATAGAATGGAAACCGATGATGCTAAGGCTCATGGGCCCATCTTGATGTTCTTCAGTTTGATTTGCAACAAGAAGGTATATGGTCTTCTTTCACAAGTAAGAAATCGCCCATTGTATGAAAAGGCTCATTTTTCATCGAATAGTAGTTTCAGTTCAGTAGCAACGAAAGAAAAATATGACCAGGTCCAAATCGTACCTTGAGAAGGTAGTCTACTCAGATGTTCAAAGTTGTAAGCAATTTCCTTCATCATCTAAGAATAGGCTTGGCAATCCAATCCGTGAAGACCCTCCTCGTGGACAGCATGGTGAAGGTTCTCGAATCCAAAGGCATCCTGGAATTGAAAGATGATGAGTTCATTGAAAATGAAGACTTTGTCAAGGACCTAGGCGCACACCTACTGCACGAACGGTTTTAAGGCTGTATAATTGATTTCTTTTAACGATGTACGGCTATTTATTCACCTGTCGTACTTTTGAAATAATTAAAAATTAAAACCTCGTATCAGGGAAAGTTTTTGCATGCAGTGCATGCTTGTAAAACATATAAACTGTTGGTGGCAAAGCTCTACGTCGTAATAAATAGGAATATAGAATCAGGCGATAGTAAAACTTGACAAATCAAAGCTTCGGTACGTTCCAAAATGCTGAGAATTCATCAGTCATCAATTAAATTGTTGAAAAAAAAATTTACAAATTTTGAACTACCGCTAAACATTTATCTCGCTTCTGATTGGCTGAGAGAAATGCCACCGCTGTCAGTGTAGAAGCTGTATTGTTAAATTTTATGCCAAATATTTCTTTACCTGATTGCCGATCGAATATCACCAAAAAATCTCTCTCCATTTACGTGGACACCGAGCAATGGCGGTTTTCTTGAAATCCAAAGCATTACGATGACGAAACTTATGAATTCAATATTTTTGCACAGTAAGACTCACGTAGTTGGTAAAAATCATAATAAATACTAATCTTCATTAAATTATAATCCGTCACGACTCACCTCACGTTCATTTTCTAAAATCTTTCTCGAATTTTAGATTCCCGCCGGTGACAATCGCGTCTCCAAATACCGCGGCGCGTTATTCACTTTCCACTGCGACCTCTCCGTGTCAACATCCTCCCTTTCACCAGTCATTCATTTTCCCCTTTTTCTAATTTAATGCACTCTTTGGAGCATATAATCATCCTCATTAAAACTATGAAGCTACGCCCGAGCTCTCTGTTCGAAGAAACGGCTTCGGAAACGCACTAAATTTCCCATTGTAGCGATAAGTTACGAGCCCATAAGCACGATGCTGTCGTGAGATATATAAGCCGTCCGTGGATATTATTGTCATTAGTACTTATCTGGTCATTTTCACCGAGGTAAAGATATCTTGAATGGCGATGAATAGGAAGCTAGGTATTCGAAACGCTTCGGTCGGACGCAATCGGTAAATAAAATTCCTGGGCACATTCTTGTCGTCGAGGGAAGAGAAATATTTTTTAATGGGACGTTTCTTACCTTACTTGGCTTTTCGACTGAACCTTGCATCCTCACCAAAAGCCGTGCTGCATCGCCTGCACTGGGATGAGGTGTCACATAGCCGTCCTCTACGAAGCTGCAGTAAATCTAATCAATCTCTTATGTGCAACGCCAACCACAGAACGCAACAACGTTGTCACAATCACTTCATACAGGGAGAAACTTGGAGATTTGATAGCTATTTCCATGGATAGTAAAACGGCGTAACGAAAGCATGGGGAAACTCGATTCACAAATCACAAGTACGAACTCTGCTCGCTGGTGATAGCCGCCTACTGAGGCGACACCGATACGATAACTTGGCCCTCTGTCGGATTTCGAATATTCTCCATATGACGGAAAATGACGATCTATTTCTAGCGCTCCTCATTCCTGCGAAGAGATCTATGCGTTTATAACTCTGCTACGATTCGCTTTTTCGAGGACTAAAGTTGGATCGAGTTGCGGCGTGCGCTTAGGTATTTGTCAAGGAGATATCTCGTTCCTTGGAAAAGGGATGATATAAAATGGCAATGACTTAATAAGAAAGAAGAAGATGAAGGACGTCGTCTCTCGAAAACCCTAACGTCCGCAAAGTATCGACGAAAATTACCACTGTCTCTTCGGAAGAGAGAAGTATCGCACAGAAGCCGAATTAAATCCACCGCAGACTTTCCCCACGGAGGAGCTGCATGCGTCCAATGCGTTGTTTTCCTATTCGCCTCTCCTTACCACCGGGTAATCGTTCGCTGAAACTACCTCCCGTAGCAGGCGTAAGAAGAAGCATTCAAATCGGAATGAAAATTCAAATGATTTAATATTTCACCAGGCATTTTCAAGGCGAGCTCTGACTTTCACGATGTAAGATCGCTCGCGAACATTCTCAACGCTCTTACCGACTACCCTCTCAGCGGAACCGAGATTCTGTATGGCTTTTCCACAAGTTTTACGTATAGATTAAGATTGCAGAGATTCTACTATTAAAATTTTTCTCCGCGGATCGTACATGTTCATTTACAGTTTTCCGGTCAAAGTGGTCGACGACTAAACACTCGTTAATACATATTAATCTCATTCCCCATTTTCCGCACCCTATCATGACTTTATCTAAATCATTTCTAAGAACTAATCTATCCTCACTGCCGTATATTTCCATGTAGAACATTGTATCGCCCGCAATTATCCTATCCTTACATGGAGTGTAAGTATAGGTGTCTCCTGACTTTTGAATGAGACTAGCATAGATCGATAGAGGATCAAAATTAAGAATACACGTCTTTTTTTATAGACGTTTCTCGCCGTAAGTTTAGGAGATATTAACGTTCAAAGATTGCAATTTTTTTCAAATTTCGCGCTTGGACAACCCAAATCCGCTTATCCCTCTTTCGAGCTCCTACGTAATCAGCGAGTTCGGTGGTGGAGATGGTTGATGCATAGACAAAACTTTTTCTGACAGTCATTTTTGCGCGCTGGTCGCTGGTTCGCGACCCGGCAACGGAAATTTTTTTCTCTTCGATTATGATATATTTGTCTCGTATTCAGCGTCTATTACGCAATGTGCATAAAATTTGGAGTTATTATGCGATTTAATATTAACTTTTCTTAGGATTTCTGTTCAAGTTTATTATTCATACAATTGGTGCATATTCATACCCTTACATAGTCAGGAGACACCTATGTTTACACTCCTTGTTAGTATCAATTTCTCGTCAAAGGTCGTTGATATATATAAAAAAAATAGGAGCGGCCCGATTTCGCTTTGATACGATATTCCTGTAATAAAACTTGCGAAATAGTTCGCACGCCGGAACCCTGTCTTTTAGAGGGGCGAAAAGCGGAAAAGAATATCCGCAATGCTGGCGATGGCGGACCTAAAAAAACATTCTCCCGATATGAACAAAAAAATTGTGGAAGGATTTGAAAGTTTGGACTTCGGAAGCTTTTCGAATTCTTCGGAAATTTTTCATCTGCAAGCGCACCAGCCTGCCGCATCCTAAGCTCACCGTCGCGAAAATTACATGCTAAATTCTCCTTCCACGACGCATGCTCAAACCGTGTTACTCGCTAAATGATTCGAGCACTTAAATCATATCTCCCAAAATCACTTCCAAAATCGTAGCTCGATCCTAGTGCTCGCCTCAACAAAGCTTTAAAGCAAGATTAGTTTCCGCGTTGGATGGTAACGGAATGGAAAGGGGAGGAAAGATACAGTTATCTGAAAAGTCTATGGAACTTCAACGGATGCATCTACTGATATACCAAATCTGATAGCTAGACCTTTCTTTTCTTTGGATTTTTTTTATGCGAAAGCCACTCGAATAACTATAATTACCGGACTTTTTGATCGTTCGCATCTCACCTACGTCTCTATAGTACGATAACTTTCCATTGCTTGCACACGAATTTACTGCACGTGTGTGAATTCAGAGACGTCTTATAGTTGAACTGCCACTAGATTAGCTGGACGTTTCCGATGCATATTTTAAAAGACTACCTCTAGTATTCGAATACCAAAGGCAGAAAACGAATGCCGCAACTACAGCGGGAATTGGATGTGATGAGCAGAGGATATGAATCCGTCTGCCACTCTTAAAAATATTCTATGATCGGTCCTTGATAATAAGCGAATGCCAATTGATTCTTGGACAAAGTTTATTTAAAAATTCACATAAATTACATGTCAAGTATCACTCTTCCATCAGTGTTTACATCAGATAGTAGCCGAGGTTTTCCTTCCCTTCTCTGCTATCGCTCCCGAATCGAAATCCTCTCCCCAACGGTCGTTGGAGGTACCTGAAACGAGAGTGAATGAGATTATTCAAAATGTGAAAGAATGACTAGGTTCACTGTCAGAATGAGAGGGCATCACCCGTTTGCCAAAACCTTTGTTTCCGGAATGTAAACGATACGGTTAAGTAATTCGAAATGTCAGCAACGGTTCGAAAAGTAAGAGATCCCATATCTAATGAAGATGTCTGATGAATCCGGAGAGAAATAAAAAAGAATATATTTTTCTCTTCCTGTGGCACTTGGGAAACGCATTCGGTTTTTTGTTGAGTGAACGGAAATGTTCTGCCAAATATCAGGAAATTGGTGCTTGATGAACTCCATCAAATCCTCGTCCCTTCACAGAGGATGGATGAATGCAATTTCTTTGAGAAAAGTTTGCTTGGTGCCCTAAGAAGGAAGATAATGTCTGTAGCATTCTACGGCATCGTATCCCTTTGAGAAGCAAGAAAGAAGAATGAGGGAACAACTTTATCTTTTGGTAGGTTTATCCCAAGGGTGGTTATCCTTGGATGTTACAGGGATGTTAAATTGCAAAATATGGAATCGTACTTGCACCTACTGAAGGAAGGCGGCTAGAAGGTACACTATAACAGGAATCGTGAAAAATGGAAATTCTCAATAATGAAGGAAAGAACACAGAGCTGAATATGAAACAAATCGAGGAGTGAAGATTCTGCAAGTCACTATATTGGAGTGTTTTCCATGTAGCATATCACACGTTGCAAGATCCTAGAAATATTTGGTCGAATCCATTGAAATAGTCAAAAGAAGATGCCACTTCTTGCTCCTTGAACGAATGCTAGAAGCAAAGGAAAGGATGAAGAAGTGAGTGAATGAGGAAGTAAACAAGTCGTATTTAAAATCAGCCCCTGAACGCTTGGAAGCATGATGGAATTCTGAAGAACATTGCCACGGTGCACAGAAAATATTTCCGAGGAAACACTCAAGACTTGGTTACATATTGGCAGTTGAAAACTCTGGCAATAAGAAGCAAGGATATGGTCGGGCATTCAGGAAGGAGATGGGAGGTCCAAAGATGCACAAAATCGTCCAGTATAGAAGATAAAAAGGGCTGAAAAGAAGTGAATTTGCTCACAATCTACCTCATAGTCATGTGCTGCGCGAAGAGGCAACAGTAGAGAGAGAGGAAAAATAGAACAGTTTATCAACAAGGAACGACCTAACTGCAGATAGAATGGAAACCGATGATGCTAAGGCTCATAGGCCCATCTTGATGTTCTTCAGTTTGATTTGCAACAAGAAGGTATATGGTCTTCTTTCACAAGTAAGAAATCGCCCATTGTATGAAAAGGCTCATTTTTCATCGAATAGTAGTTTCAGTTCAGTAGCAACGAAAGAAAAATATGACCAGGTCCAAATCGTACCTTGAGAAGGTAGTCTACTCAGATGTTCAAAGTTGTAAGCAATTTCCTTCATCATCTAAGAATAGGCTTGGCAATCCAATCCGTGAAGACCCTCCTCGTGGACAGCATGGTGAAGGTTCTCGAATCCAAAGGCATCCTGGAATTGAAAGATGATGAGTTCATTGAAAATGAAGACTTTGTCAAGGACCTAGGCGCACACCTTCTGCACGAACGGTTTTAAGGCTGTATAATTGATTTCTTTTAACGATGTACGGCTATTTATTCACCTGTCGTACTTTTGAAATAATTAAAAATTAAAACCTCGTATCAGGGAAAGTTTTTGCATGCAGTGCATGCTTGTAAAACATATAAACTGTTGGTGGCAAAGCTCTACGTCGTAATAAATAGGAATATAGAATCAGGCGATAGTAAAACTTGACAAATCCAAGCTTCGGTACGTTCCAAAATGCTGAGAATTCATCAGTCATCAATTAAATTGTTGAAAAAAAAATTTACAAATTTTGAACTACCGCTAAACATTTATCTCGCTTCTGATTGGCTGAGAGAAATGCCACCGCTGTCAGTGTAGAAGCTGTATTGTTAAATTTTATGCCAAATATTTCTTTACCTGATTGCCGATCGAATATCACCAAAAAATCTCTCTCCATTTACGTGGACACCGAGCAATGGCGGTTTTCTTGAAATCCAAAGCATTACGATGACGAAACTTATGAATTCAATATTTTTGCACAGTAAGACTCACGTAGTTGGTAAAAATCATAATAAATACTAATCTTCATTAAATTATAATCCGTCACGACTCACCTCACGTTCATTTTCTAAAATCTTTCTCGAATTTTAGATTCCCGCCGGTGACAATCGCGTCTCCAAATACCGCGGCGCGTTATTCACTTTCCACTGCGACCTCTCCGTGTCAACATCCTCCCTTTCACCAGTCATTCATTTTCCCCTTTTTCTAATTTAATGCACTCTTTGGAGCATATAATCATCCTCATTAAAACTATGAAGCTACGCCCGAGCTCTCTGTTCGAAGAAACGGCTTCGGAAACGCACTAAATTTCCCATTGTAGCGATAAGTTACGAGCCCATAAGCACGATGCTGTCGTGAGATATATAAGCCGTCCGTGGATATTATTGTCATTAGTACTTATCTGGTCATTTTCACCGAGGTAAAGATATCTTGAATGGCGATGAATAGGAAGCTAGGTATTCGAAACGCTTCGGTCGGACGCAATCGGTAAATAAAATTCCTGGGCACATTCTTGTCGTCGAGGGAAGAGAAATATTTTTTAATGGGACGTTTCTTACCTTACTTGGCTTTTCGACTGAACCTTGCATCCTCACCAAAAGCCGTGCTGCATCGCCTGCACTGGGATGAGGTGTCACATAGCCGTCCTCTACGAAGCTGCAGTAAATCTAATCAATCTCTTATGTGCAACGCCAACCACAGAACGCAACAACGTTGTCACAATCACTTCATACAGGGAGAAACTTGGAGATTTGATAGCTATTTCCATGGATAGTAAAACGGCGTAACGAAAGCATGGGGAAACTCGATTCA
The DNA here is from genome assembly GCA_020796165.1 of Pantala flavescens. NCBI lineage: Eukaryota > Metazoa > Arthropoda > Insecta > Odonata > Libellulidae > Pantala > Pantala flavescens. Next base: position 561,590 of record JAIUJI010000027.1, on the reverse strand, counting down.
CAAATCACAAGTACGAACTCTGCTCGCTGGTGATAGCCGCCTACTGAGGCGACACCGATACGATAACTTGGCCCTCTGTCGGATTTCGAATATTCTCCATATGACGGAAAATGACGATCTATTTCTAGCGCTCCTCATTCCTGCGAAGAGATCTATGCGTTTATAACTCTGCTACGATTCGCTTTTTCGAGGACTAAAGTTGGATCGAGTTGCGGCGTGCGCTTAGGTATTTGTCAAGGAGATATCTCGTTCCTTGGAAAAGGGATGATATAAAATGGCAATGACTTAATAAGAAAGAAGAAGATGAAGGACGTCGTCTCTCGAAAACCCTAACGTCCGCAAAGTATCGACGAAAATTACCACTGTCTCTTCGGAAGAGAGAAGTATCGCACAGAAGCCGAATTAAATCCACCGCAGACTTTCCCCACGGAGGAGCTGCATGCGTCCAATGCGTTGTTTTCCTATTCGCCTCTCCTTACCACCGGGTAATCGTTCGCTGAAACTACCTCCCGTAGCAGGCGTAAGAAGAAGCATTCAAATCGGAATGAAAATTCAAATGATTTAATATTTCACCAGGCATTTTCAAGGCGAGCTGTGACTTTCACGATGTAAGATCGCTCGCGAACATTCTCAACGCTCTTACCGACTACCCTCTCAGCGGAACCGAGATTCTGTATGGCTTTTCCACAAGTTTTACGTATAGATTAAGATTGCAGAGATTCTACTATTAAAATTTTTCTCCGCGGATCGTACATGTTCATTTACAGTTTTCCGGTCAAAGTGGTCGACGACTAAACACTCGTTAATATATATTAATCTCATTCCCCATTTTCCGCACCCTATCATGACTTTATCTAAATCATTTCTAAGAACTAATCTATCCTCACTGCCGTATATTTCCATGTAGAACATTGTATCGCCCGCAATTATCCTATCCTTACATGGAGTGTAAGTATAGGTGTCTCCTGACTTTTGAATGAGACTAGCATAGATCGATAGAGGATCAAAATTAAGAATACACGTCTTTTTTTATAGACGTTTCTCGCCGTAAGTTTAGGAGATATTAACGTTCAAAGATTGCAATTTTTTTCAAATTTCGCGCTTGGACAACCCAAATCCGCTTATCCCTCTTTCGAGCTCCTACGTAATCAGCGAGTTCGGTGGTGGAGATGGTTGATGCATAGACAAAACTTTTTCTGACAGTCATTTTTGCGCGCTGGTCGCTGGTTCGCGACCCGGCAACGGAAATTTTTTTCTCTTCGATTATGATATATTTGTCTCGTATTCAGCGTCTATTACGCAATGTGCATAAAATTTGGAGTTATTATGCGATTTAATATTAACTTTACTTAGGATTTCTGTTCAAGTTTATTATTCATACAATTGGTGTATATTCATACCCTTACATAGTCAGGAGACACCTATGTTTACACTCCTTGTTAGTATCAATTTCTCGTCAAAGGTCGTTGATATATATAAAAAAAATAGGAGCGGCCCGATTTCGCTTTGATACGATATTCCTGTAATAAAACTTGCGAAATAGTTCGCACGCCGGAACCCTGTCTTTTAGAGGGGCGAAAAGCGGAAAAGAATATCCGCAATGCTGGCGATGGCGGACCTAAAAAAACATTCTCCCGATATGAACAAAAAAATTGTGGAAGGATTTGAAAGTTTGGACTTCGGAAGCTTTTCGAATTCTTCGGAAATTTTTCATCTGCAAGCCCACCAGCCTGCCGCATCCTAAGCTCACCGTCGCGAAAATTACATGCTAAATTCTCCTTCCACGACGCATGCTCAAACCGTGTTACTCGCTAATTGATTCGAGCACTTAAATCATATCTCCCAATATCACTTCCAAAATCGTAGCTCGATCCTAGTGCTCGCCTCAACAAAGCCTTAAAGCAAGATTAGTTTCCGCGTTGGATGGTAACGGAATGGAAAGGGGAGGAAAGATACAGTTATCTGAAAAGTCTATGGAACTTCAACGGATGCATCTACTGATATACCAAATCTGTTAGCTAGACCTTTCTTTTCTTTGGATTTTTTTTATGCGAAAGCCACTCGAATAACTATAATTACCGGACTTTTTGATCGTTCGCATCTCACCTACGTCTCTATAGTACGATAACTTTCCATTGCTTGCACACGAATTTACTGCACGTGTGTGAATTCAGAGACGTCTTATAGTTGAACTGCCACTAGATTAGCTGGACGTTTCCGATGCATATTTTAAAAGACTACCTCTAGTATTCGAATACCAAAGGCAGAAAACGAATGCCGCAACTACAGCGGGAATTGGATGTGATGAGCAGAGGATATGAATCCGTCTGCAGGATGCACTCTTAAAAATATTCTATGATCGGTCCTTGATAATAAGCGAATGCCAATTGATTCTTGGACAAAGTTTATTTAAAAATTCACATAAATTACATGTCAAGTATCACTCTTCCATCAGTGTTTACATCAGATAGTAGCCGAGGTTTTCCTTCCCTTCTCTGCTATCGCTCCCGAATCGAAATCCTCTCCCCAACGGTCGTTGGAGGTACCTGAAACGAGAGTGAAAGAGATTATTCAAAATGTGAAAGAATGACTAGGTTCACTGTCAGAATGAGAGGGCATCACCCGTTTGCCAAAACCTTTGTTTCCGGAATGTAAACGATACGGTTAAGTAATTCGAAATGTCAGCAACGGTTCGAAAAGTAAGAGATCCCATATCTAATGAAGATGTCTGATGAATCCGGAGAGAAATAAAAAAGAATATATTTTTCTCTTCCTGTGGCACTTGGGAAACGCATTCGGTTTTTTGTTGAGTGAACGGAAATGTTCTGCCAAATATCAGGAAATTGGTGCTTGATGAACTCCATCAAATCCTCGTCCCTTCACAGAGGATGGATGAATGCAATTTCTTTGAGAAAAGTTTGCTTGGTGCCCTAAGAAGGAAGATAATGTCTGTAGCATTCTACGGCATCGTATCCCTTTGAGAAGCAAGAAAGAAGAATGAGGGAACAACTTTATCTTTTGGTAGGTTTATCCCAAGAGTGGTTATCCTTGGATGTTACAGGGATGTTAAATTGCAAAATATGGAATCGTACTTGCACCTACTGAAGGAAGGCGGCTAGAAGGTATACTATAACAGGAATCGTGAAAAATGGAAATTCTCAATAATGAAGGAAAGAACACAGAGCTGAATATGAAACAAATCGAGGAGTGAAGATTCTGCAAGTCACTATATTGGAGTGTTTTCCATGAAGCATATCACACGTTGCAAGATCCTAGAAATATTTGGTCGAATCCATTGAAATAGTCAAAAGAAGATGCCACTTCTTGCTCCTGGAACGAATGCTAGAAGCAAAGGAAACGATGAAGAAGTGAGTGAATGAGGAAGTAAACAAGTCGTATTTAAAATCAGCCCCTGAACGCTTGGAAGCATGATGGAATTCTGAAGAACATTGCCACGGTGCACAGAAAATATTTCCGAGGAAACACTCAAGACTTGGTTACATATTGGCAGTTGAAAACTCTGGCAATAAGAAGCAAGCATATGGTCGGGCATTCAGGAAGGAGATGGGAGGTCCAAAGATGCACAAAATCGTCCAGTATAGAAGATAAAAAGGGCTGAAAAGAAGTGAATTTGCTCACAATCTACCTCATAGTCATGTGCTGCGCGAAGAGGCAACAGTAGAGAGAGAGGAAAAATAGAACAGTTTATCAACAAGGAACGACCTAACTGCAGATAGAATGGAAACCGATGATGCTAAGGCTCATGGGCCCATCTTGATGTTCTTCAGTTTGATTTGCAACAAGAAGGTATATGGTCTTCTTTCACAAGTAAGAAATCGCCCATTGTATGAAAAGGCTCATTTTTCATCGAATAGTAGTTTCAGTTCAGTAGCAACGAAAGAAAAATATGACCAGGTCCAAATCGTACCTTGAGAAGGTAGTCTACTCAGATGTTCAAAGTTGTAAGCAATTTCCTTCATCATCTAAGAATAGGCTTGGCAATCCAATCCGTGAAGACCCTCCTCGTGGACAGCATGGTGAAGGTTCTCGAATCCAAAGGCATCCTGGAATTGAAAGATGATGAGTTCATTAAAAAGGAAGACATTGTCAAGGACCTAGGCGCACACCTACTGCACGAACGGTTTTAAGGCTGTATAATTGATTTCTTTTAACGATGTACGGCTATTTATTCACCTGTCGTACTTTTGAAATAATTAAAAATTAAAACCTCGTATCAGGGAAAGTTTTTGCATGCAGTGCATGCTTGTAAAACATATAAACTGTTGGTGGCAAAGCTCTACGTCGTAATAAATAGGAATATAGAATCAGGCGATAGTAAAACTTGACAAATCAAAGCTTCGGTACGTACCAAAATGCTGAGAATTCATCAGTCATCAATTAAATTGTTGAAAAAAAAATTTACAAATTTTGAACTACCGCTAAACATTTATCTCGCTTCTGATTGGCTGAGAGAAATGCCACCGCTGTCAGTGTAGAAGCTGTATTGTTAAATTTTATGCCAAATATTTCTTTACCTGATTGCCGATCGAATATCACCAAAAAATCTCTCTCCATTTACGTGGACACCGAGCAATGGCGGTTTTCTTGAAATCCAAAGCATTACGATGACGAAACTTATGAATTCAATATTTTTGCACAGTAAGACTCACGTAGTTGGTAAAAATCATAATAAATACTAATCTTCATTAAATTATAATCCGTCACGACTCACCTCACGTTCATTTTCTAAAATCTTTCTCGAATTTTAGATTCCCGCCGGTGACAATCGCGTCTCCAAATACCGCGGCGCGTTATTCACTTTCCACTGCGACCTCTCCGTGTCAACATCCTCCCTTTCACCAGTCATTCATTTTCCCCTTTTTCTAATTTAATGCACTCTTTGGAGCATATAATCATCCTCATTAAAACTATGAAGCTACGCCCGAGCTCTCTGTTCGAAGAAACGGCTTCGGAAACGCACTAAATTTCCCATTGTAGCGATAAGTTACGAGCCCATAAGCACGATGCTGTCGTGAGATATATAAGCCGTCCGTGGATATTATTGTCATTAGTACTTATCTGGTCATTTTCACCGAGGTAAAGATATCTTGAATGGCGATGAATAGGAAGCTAGGTATTCGAAACGCTTCGGTCGGACGCAATCGGTAAATAAAATTCCTGGGCACATTCTTGTCGTCGAGGGAAGAGAAATATTTTTTAATGGGACGTTTCTTACCTTACTTGGCTTTTCGACTGAACCTTGCATCCTCACCAAAAGCCGTGCTGCATCGCCTGCACTGGGATGAGGTGTCACATAGCCGTCCTCTACGAAGCTGCAGTAAATCTAATCAATCTCTTATGTGCAACGCCAACCACAGAACGCAACAACGTTGTCACAATCACTTCATACAGGGAGAAACTTGGAGATTTGATAGCTATTTCCATGGATAGTAAAACGGCGTAACGAAAGCATGGGGAAACTCGATTCACAAATCACAAGTACGAACTCTGCTCGCTGGTGATAGCCGCCTACTGAGGCGACACCGATACGATAACTTGGCCCTCTGTCGGATTTCGAATATTCTCCATATGACGGAAAATGACGATCTATTTCTAGCGCTCCTCATTCCTGCGAAGAGATCTATGCGTTTATAACTCTGCTACGATTCGCTTTTTCGAGGACTAAAGTTGGATCGAGTTGCGGCGTGCGCTTAGGTATTTGTCAAGGAGATATCTCGTTCCTTGGAAAAGGGATGATATAAAATGGCAATGACTTAATAAGAAAGAAGAAGATGAAGGACGTCGTCTCTCGAAAACCCTAACGTCCGCAAAGTATCGACGAAAATTACCACTGTCTCTTCGGAAGAGAGAAGTATCGCACAGAAGCCGAATTAAATCCACCGCAGACTTTCCCCACGGAGGAGCTGCATGCGTCCAATGCGTTGTTCTCCTATTCGCCTCTCCTTACCACCGGGTAATCGTTCGCTGAAACTACCTCCCGTAGCAGGCGTAAGAAGAACCATTCAAATCGGAATGAAAATTCAAATGATTTAATATTTCACCAGGCATTTTCAAGGCGAGCTGTGACTTTCACGATGTAAGATCGCTCGCGAACATTCTCAACGCTCTTACCGACTACCCTCTCAGCGGAACCGAGATTCTGTATGGCTTTTCCACAAGTTTTACGTATAGATTAAGATTGCAGAGATTCTACTATTAAAATTTTTCTCCGCGGATCGTATATGTTCATTTACAGTTTTCCGGTCAAAGTGGTCGACGACTAAACACTCGTTAATATATATTAATCTCATTCCCCATTTTCCGCACCCTATCATGACTTTATCTAAATCATTTCTAAGAACTAATCTATCCTCACTGCCGTATATTTCCATGTAGAACATTGTATCGCCCGCAATTATCCTAACCTTACATGGAGTGTAAGTATAGGTGTCTCCTGACTTTTGAATGAGACTAGCATAGATCGATAGAGGATCAAAATTAAGAATACACGTCTTTTTTTATAGACGTTTCTCGCCGTAAGTTTAGGAGATATTAACGTTCAAAGATTGCAATTTTCAAGCATCACCATTTGAATGTTGGTTTAACCCATTTAATAAATCCCGAATTCCATTCTCTCATCATTTTTTTCTTATTGCAGTAACCTCTAATTTTTGTTGTAGAAATTGTGATTCTTCTTCCCATAATCGAAAGAGAAAATAGAATCGTATCATGAAGAGTTGTATCACCAACGTTTATTGTAATTCTATTAGTAGGACTATACCACAAATGAAACCAGGGTGTACTTGAATGATGAAATTAGGATAATTGTTAGTTATAACATTTGATTTGCATTCAAAAAGTGGTGATTTATTCAACGTATCTTAAATCAGAAGCAAAAATTGCAATCAGTTTCGACCTGATTATCATCTGAAGTTAAAGGAAAAAAAACAAGTTAAACCTCCCATAAAAGGGATATCCTGACAATCTCCCAGGTTGGGAATAATTATTCCAGCACGTATAAAAAGAAGAGCCTTAAATGATGCATGAGTTAATAGGTGAAAAAATGCCAATTCTGTATAACCCATAGCCAAAATTCTTATTATTAATCCAAGTTGACTTAATGCAGAAAGAGCAATAATTTTTTTTTCAAATCAAATTCATAATTTGCCCCTATTCCAGATATAAATATGGTTATGCCTCCAATTAATAATAAATACTTACCTTACCCACTATTTATAACCAGAACATTAAATCGGATTATTAAATAAACCCCAGCCGTAACTAAAGTAGAAGAATGAACCAATGAAGATACTGGTGTTGGAGCCGCCATTGCAGTTCGTAATCAAGAAGAAAAAGCAATTTGAGCACTATTAGTTATAGCAGCAAAAACCATTAATAAAGAAATTATAATCCCTTCAAAATCAATAAATATATAATTTAAATAAAAAGCATAATTTCATCTACCATAATTTAATATTCAGGCAATACCTAATAAAAGGCTACATCACCGAGGGGATTAGATAAAACAGTTAATATTCCAGCTCTATAAGACTAAAAATTTTTATAGTAGATTGCTAAGAGATAAGAAATTAAACCAAGACCATCCCAAACTAATAGGATTGAAATTATATTTGGTCTAATAATAAATAATGTTATTGAAAATTCAAATAATAATACAAATAAAATAAACTGAGAGATATAAGGATCTCCTTTCATATTATTATTTCTATAAAAAATTACTATACTAGAAAGAAATAAAACAAAACGTATAAACACTAAAGATATTCAGTCAAATAGTATAGTTATTACAATATTTATAGAATTTAAAGGAAGAACACCCCATTCAAAAAATACAGTCAAATTATTTACACAAAATTAAATACCTAATGTAAGATTAGTTAAAGATAACACTTAAAATATTAAAGATCTAATAAAACAAATATTTAAGCGTCAATTAATGATCTTAAGCAAACGATATTGCATTATTGACACCACAAATCAAAATTTTAAATTAAACTTTTTAGATTAAAATCTGTCGAAAAATAAATCTCTTTTTAAAGTGATGTAATTTAAAGGAAATCAGTGTAATAATAAAGGTAAATATACACGATAGTATCCGAAATTTGAACTATACGAAGTAGAAAAAGTCTTTCCATGCTGGGTATATCTATATAAATATAAAGCATAAGCAGCTCTAAAAAATGATGAAAAAATAATTGCAATTATAGTTACTCAACTTCAACTTAGAATTCTATTACGTAAACTAATTTCCCCTAACAAATTAATTCTAGGTGGAGCAGCCATGTTACATGAACTAAGAAGAAATCACCATAAACATATTCTAGTTATTAGATTAATGAATCCCTTATTAATAAATAATCTTCAACTTCCTAATCGTTCATAAGAAATATTAGCAAGAACTTGATGAACATAAACCATGAGCAATTATTAAAACATAAGTATTACCTAAACCTCAACAAGTTATTGTTATTAATCTAGCTAATACAATCCCTATATGAACAATAGACGAATAAGCAATTAATGACCTCAGATCAACTTGACATAAACAAATTAATCTGACAATCACTCCTCCTACTAAACAAATACCTATTCACATAAAATTAAACTTCACTCCTGCAGATGTAATTAATCTAAAAACACGCAAAAGACCATACCCTCCTAACTACCCCGCTAAAGTTATAGATCCAGAAAAAGGAGGTTCAACATGAGCCTTTGGTAATAACAAGTGAAATAAAAATATAGGCATTTTAACTAAAAAGGCAAATGGTAACGAGATATAAGAATAAAAGCTGACATTGCAAATGTGAAGATAATCAAAAACATAAATTCAGTCTACCCAAATTTTTATATAAATTACAAATAGAAACTAATAAAGGGAGAGATGCAAATAAAGTATAAAATAATAAGTTAATACCTGCCTGTACACTTTCAGGTTGATAACCTCTCCGTAAGACTAAAAGAAATATAGGAATTAATGATATTTAAAAAAATAAATATAATATAAATAAATTAGCTGTTATAAAAGTAATAATAATAATAATATTATTATTATTATTATTATTATTATTGTACATACAAAAAACTGGGTAAAGTTTTTATGAGAATAAATTGAAGATCTAGCTAGTAACATTAAACAGCAAATTCAAAATATTAAAAAATTAAACCATAACTTAACACATCATAACCAAAATAAAATCTTATATTGCAATAAGAAAAAACTATATAACCTTCTAATAAAAAAATAAAAGAAGCAAAAAAATGAAGGAGACTACTAATCAAAATGCAGGGGTAAAACATAATTGGATCATTAAAATAAGATATAAAACAAACTTTAGCATTGTAGAAGTCTAAATGAACTAAAATAATCATTGCCCTGTCTCCGAATTATAGAAACTAAAATTCCTAAACCCAAAGCTCCTTCATCTACCCCAAAAGTCATAAAATATATAAGAAAATAAAGATCAGAATAAAAAAGTAATACAAAAAAAATTAAACAAAAGTCTAAGAATTATAAATTCTAAACTTAGCGGAGTAGAAAGAAGGTTCTTGCGTTTAGATACAAATGATCATAAACCTCAAGTATTTTGAAAGTACAATAAAAGGAGTAATACCCTTATTAGTTTCACTGAAATTTGTACATTGAATTAAAAATGAAAGGATTATAATCTTTAATCCAGAGAAAAAAATAAGTAATTTAATGAGACAGGAAGGAATCTTTTTCAAGCCAAATATATATTAATTTATCATAACGATAACAAGGCAGATTTCCAATTTTCAAGGCAGAATATAAATGATACTAATACTAACTTTAAAATAAAAATCGGTGAGTAAAAATCAACTCCTAAGAACTTTACCACAAATAAAATTCTTGAATATTCTGCTACAAAAATTAACGCAAACCCACCTCTTCTATACTCAACGTTAAATCCTGACACAAGCTCAGACTCACCTTCAGCAAAATCAAAAGGAGTATGATTAGTATCTGCTAGAAGAAGGAAATCAAATAATTATTAAAGGAATAATATATAAAGCAAATATAATCTCGATAAAGAGAAAATTGATACATTCTATATACATTAGAAAGAAAAATAAAAGAGATTAACCCATTTATGCTGAAGGTAAAAACTTTTTAATTATTATCTGATATTCATATAAATTGGTTTAAAAGAATAAAAAAAAGAGTTTGAAAGAAAATTTAGTTAAAGTTATCTGGTTACAGAGTTACATGGTGTTCCAAAAATGGAACACTAGGCAAAAGCGCTACCTAATACATAGAATGTAGTCTTCGGTATGATAGTCCTTAGAGCACTTTATTTGAAGGGCAACATTGCATTTCTTACAGCAAAAAGTGGTATATTTGCGGCATTCTACAATATTTTGGTTTGCTTTGATTGTTTTGTGATTACATGATTCTGGTCATCATAACGGGAGTCCTTATTGCGTTTCTAAGAAGGTCTTCCCAGTTTGGGCCGAATTACCATGGGTCTTCAGATAATGGCATGCCACACAGCGAAGAAACTCAAAAAGATCCATTGGCTTTGGATCGTAAGTTTTATGCAGCTGCCAAGCATTTTGTAGAGCTAATTGGTTGCTGCACTTGGATCTTCTTTTTATGTTTTTGTGAATAGCGATTGACAAGACACAGCGGATTGACACCAGCCCCAGATGATGTAACTTTGACAACACTGTTATCATTCAGCATCCATATTGACTGTGCCTTCAATTCTGTAATCAAACGCAACCCTTTCTTTATTTTTTAGGGCATCTTCTGATTCCAAAAGGATTTTGTCGATTCGATTTTTTCTCACTGTGCGGGTTGCTTGATGACCATTTGAACTGAGTGTATCAAAAAGTGCAATGTCCAGGGTGCTCCTTCATGAGTGCATCAGTAAATTGTAGGACAACGGATGCACCGACACCATATTCCTCATAATTAGTGTTTGGGTTTTACCTTGATATGGTTGAAACCAACAAATATAACCTAGGCATGTGGCACCACATCAAAACTTGTACCCAAACCGAAAAGGTTTTCCCCAAATAAACTGTTTGCGTTCATGACGACCAAAGTAAGGAATCATAGACTCGTTAAAGCTGAAGTCTGTTTTGTTTGGTACAAATAGCATGCATCTCTCTTCTGGATCAAAATTTTCTTGAACAAGGTACGCAGGGGCACGCAAAGAATCAGGCAGATTATTTATTGTTTCTCCTTCTTTATCAACAGAGTCCTCATCAGAAACAGGAGTTGTTGCATTTTCAGGAGGTCCTATGATAATTGCATTTGCTTTTATGTCATAATTTGTCTACAACAGGTCAGCTATTTTTGTAGGGTTAATGTTTTATGCAACTTGAGACTTAAAAGTGGTGAAAATTAAAAAACAAAGATAAAGGCCATATATATAAATAAAAAAGTATACGGCGAAGTCACAGTAGTGGTTGTGCCTAGTGTACCAAAAATGGAACAATCAACTTTTCTATCCTCTAACTTGTATATGAATAACATTTTCTGTATGTCCTGATTATGACATGAAACAGTGAGTATTCAAGTAGTAATAGAAAAATAAATAAAATCTATAGACGGTAAATCACTTAAGTTATAATTAAAGTTTATCGAGTGAGTCTTGAAAAATCTACTCAAAAAAATAAAGCTAGGTTTTACAACGTCCACCTAGCTCTGTGTTTGCTCTGTGACTAATTCCGTGAATTCGGTTATGCTATACATACCCTTACAAAGAAGGCAGGAAGTTTTCACCCACTTCCCAGATTTCTTGTAAGCGATAGGATATAAAATAACTTCACGTAACTGCCGTTCCAAAAACGGAACTCTAGGCATAAATGGGTTAAGAACATTCTTTTCTATGATCACCTAAGTTCATGGAAAATATCTTAATAATTGAAGCTGATCCTATCTCATCTTCTTTTCATTCTATTTTCTTAAGTCAATGTTTTTGTTTTTAGATTGTATTTCATCTAATATTTACTTATGTAACATTTGTGTAAAGGAACTCTTATATTGCTCATCTTGGTATGACAGAGAGGAATATGTGTGTACAGTTATTGTCTTGAAGCATATAAACATATAATAATATCTTAGTGATAGATTTCAATGCTTGGTTGCAGATGTGCTTGGGACTACAAGATATAGATGAGAAGAATGGGCAACATTTTTTTGCACTGATTTACTGGGATTTAGGTTCAGCATGAAGACATTACTTTGGATCAAGAACACTGCAAGTTAGTCTTAAAGGAAAAATAATTTGAAATGGAAATGGTGCATTGATATGGATCGTAAAAGCTTTTATTTATTTCAGGACTAAGGTCCTCCAAGCAAGCACCTGAGACATATTATACATCTTCCTATTTAGGAATTGAATCCATCTCATTGCAGCATTTCTTTGATTGTCACTACACTCGGATATAACAATGTGAAGGTTTGGCATATTCAAGAATTTCTTTACAGTTTGTCTTTTACAGATATCTACTTGATGACCTGCCTCCATATATTTATTTTGACACTTGTGAACAGAATTAGAAGAGATATCCTACCATTCATCCATGATATCTCCTTTTATAAAAGGTGAATGATGTTTGAACATAACGACATGCAATATAGACTGACAGGTAATAAAGAATTATTATAGATGCAATGAACTAGACTCTGATAATAAATAAAGCATTTTCTTATCATCTAGTTTTTTTCATGCAAGCTTCTCAGAAATTTAACATTCCAATGCTATGTTCCTGGAGGTACCTCAGGAAAGGAAGCTGAAAATTATTCCACCAAAGGTCAAAACTAAAGGAAAGGTAAGTGACTATTACATTGGGTTTAACGTGGAATACCACAGTTTTATTATTCAAATGGTCTTGAAAACGAATCGGTAATTCAAGAAATAGCATATACCAAGAGTGAGAATGATTTTGGATTTATAAGAGTTGTCAGTGTTAGTCTACATAGTTGAAGTTGTGAAATATTTGTAGAAAAGTGGATCGTGCTACCCGTGATGAGTAGGTGAAGTGCAAATATATATGCATGGATTAAGAGAATTGAGTGACAGTAATAGTAATTAGACCATCCATGGTTTTTTCTAATCGAGATAATAAGTAACTTTTAAGAAGTGACTCTTAAGATAAACTATCTTCCTTAGAGGTGTTTGCAATGTTGATGGCCAAAATAGAAATGAGTAACTATGCAATACTTACAAATGCAAGAATTACAAATGATTTTTTACCACCCAAAGTTGAATTACAAAGATTGTGTTCCGATGTATTTCAATTCAATAAGAATAATTATACTTAGCTTAATAGGTTATAGATTTAAAACATTTTAGCAGCAAAGGAAGACCTAACTGCAGGTGGAATGGAATCTGATGATAATAATGCTGAATGCTCATGGCACTTTCTTGTTACTCATTTTGATTTGCAAAAATCAGTATTTTGGAGCTCCTTCACCGATATGAAACCGTACATTCGATCACTATAGTAATTATTTATCAAATAATAAATTCAATTCATGTCCATGTAAAAACAAGGGTGACCAGTTGGAGGACAAATTAAAGCAATACATGTTAATAAGGGAAGATAAACTAAAATTACAATTTAGTTTAGCTTTTAATTAAACAGAATCCCTCAAGTTGCATCAAAGGATTGCCTTGAATTAAATGTGAATCATAAAAGAATATCTCAATTGCTAATTCCAAATCAAAAAGGAATATTCTGCCTTTATGCATGCATATTTGAAGAGGAATATACATCCGTAATATGTTGTACCAAAATATACAAAAAATTACATTTGATAATAAAGATTTGGAGGCCTCTTATTAACAATCATAAACCGCGTTCCATCAAAATTAGGTGTTATGGGTTATTAATTTGTTAAACCTTTATGATTGAGTAGTGTGTCCTCCTGTCAGTAAAGAAGTAAATGAAGCAGAAGGTATGATCATAATAAGGAATGTGTGAGGATTTCATACTTTCCACACACTAAGTATGAAGAAGCAGATTGAAATGAAATAGTTCAGAGACTTAAGAGATATACAGAAAAAAATTCATAAAATAGAAAATGAATAAAAATATTTCTTATGAAACTTCATATGCAATGAATCTTTTATAGAGTATCTGAGTAGTCAGGAGTAAGTAGGGATTGGTATGTTTTATTCATAGAATTTAAAAATGGGATGACAAATGCTGTTCAAGAGCAGTTATCTATAAGATAATGAATAATTCATTTCTTTCTCATTAAGCTCTGGAAGATTTAAAATTTTGCATCAAAAAGCATAGTAATTCTTTCTGAGTGTGAGATTGTAACCAAAGGATATGAAAAAGAGTCTCAAAAGAAAATAATCATAGAGAAATGCAAGGTTAATCTCAATGAGTGTGTCCTTTGGTACAACACTATTCTAAATTTTACCCATTAATATTTCAATTTACCCAATCATTACCAATTGCTTCTTCAGTGCATTAAAATATGGAAAAAATTAAAAATATGTTGATCTCCACCAATGGACGACTATAGTGATGCTTGATGATTGTATCAGTTGTAGAAAGAAATGAATTTTCATAAATGAGCAGAGAGAAATATCACTGGAAATAATGGATGATGGCATCCATTAGAGGAAGCTTTTTGATTAATGAATAATATGAATCTCTGTGTTAAATCACTGAAATCGATTAAAATATGAGGAGATCCAGAATTGGTCAACCTGGGTGATGTTTTAGGGATACTTTTCTCTAGGTACACATAAAGAGAAGCCTGTAGAAATATGTTGATGCAGCATTACTTTGATATGCATAAATTATATGATAACATTGAAGCAAGGAAATTATGACAATCAGTTATTGTGTAACCAATCATTGATTGAGATCTTTAGATGGAGGGATATAATTTGAAGCTGAGAATTATATTCTGCTGTTCAGGGATGAAGCATTTGTATTTCAAACTCACTTATACATTATACACCGCTTCAATCAGCTACCAAGAAATCTAATATTCAAGATTTTCCAAGTGCAGCACATACTGCTTGAGGTGATTTATCTTGTAAAGAATAACGGTGGACACCCAACCGTTACAAAATTTCTACTGTTCAAAAATACTCAATATCTTTACATAGCTGTGCAGTTTCATAATAATAAGGATAGAATAAGGCTATATAAGAATAAGGCATTATAATTAGGATAGAATATGTATCGCTATATAATATGTACAACAAATGCAGAGAACGTCCTTAATATGAATATGTAATCAACAAAAGAAAAAATTGCAACGGACGTTTATGTAAAAATATGATCGCTTTAATCTAGATCCAACGACCTCTATAGATATTCCATTTCCAATATCTTACATTAAACTCAAATGAATTTCCCGCGTCAACCTCGTCTTCGTTTCAGTATATCGATATGTACGCCGGACTAATCGTCTCGATCCTAAGCACGATTGTTCGCCATGTCTTCAGTGACTGACTTACCGTTGAGGAGGTTTCACGTGAATTGCGTATTAATAATGCGAATTTGTTCGGTCCTACGAAGAGTAAATGAGTGTGTCGTAAGCTCATATCTTTCTCAGTGCTTGGATTTCGGCTGTTTTTGGACGGACGAAGTAGCTCGTTGCCTCTAACGAGATATACCGTGCGACAAAGGACTCGGTGAGAGGAACTTCTATTTGGAGGTAGGTAATTGTTAGCATTACGTATCTATTTTTATTTTATCTACATTATCCATTCCCTGGACGCTTTGGTATCTACGTCGTGGGCGCAAAAGAATAAAATACCGATTGCTTGAGACTGGGAGAGGAACAGGTGGCAGAACATAATTTTAAAGGCAAAGGAAATTATCAGAAGGCATCCTCTCTAAACGTTTCCCTCCAAAATCATGTCCATCGCATCCCATGACCCCTTATCGGTAATGGCGAAACAGAAATGCACTTTCGTGTAAATGGTTCTTGAATACGTGATGAAATACGATAAATGCGTGGTAGAATATGTTAATTTCCAATGCATCATTATAATTATTTTCATTAATTGATATCGATTAGTTAATTATTAGAAATCAAATCAAGGTTTATTTTTCTCATTCGACGACCGTAAAGACGAGAAGATGAGGAATTATAATTTACGTGAAGAAAATAGAATCAGGAAAAATTATTTAAGGATTGGCTAGGTAATAGGTTTTCGATAAAATATTTTACAATTTAACCGTTTCATTGTATGCGTAGTTGTATTTTGGAGGGAAAAGATTAGGTTTCCACCAATGAGAACGCAGGATTTGCCGCCGAAAATCAACAATAGGAGGAAAGCAGTTCAGTTCGTGCGGAGATTTCATCGGGGGAGGTTCAGAGTGACCATCACGTCGGTGGATATTGAATCCAGACTGAAGTGTACGAGTCATCTGGCGAGGAGAACGCATGGATTGTTATCTAGCACAGATAACTGGTGGTACAAGAGATCCACTGCCATCGGGAATCGGATTGGATTCAGAGATTAGCGGTTCGAGTAATACCGCAGTGGTGGGAAACAGTCTTTTTTGTACACTATGCTGTAAGCGAATTTATGTTAGGATATGTACTTTCTTTTATGCTCGTTTGCTCCCTTTGCTAACGTTATTTTATGTAGGTGATTTATCATAAGTGAACGATATCTATTTTCTTTAGTGAATGTCTTATTTTATGATGACTTGGTATACTTTGATAAGGTTCTTTATGATGATTAGGTATAATGTTATGTGTAGGCATTATATGATGAGTAGTATTATGTTATGATAGGGATTGACTGCGCGCGGTCACTCTTGTTCTGGGGCTCGTTATTGTCGGTGTTGTTCTTCGTCTTGGTCTTGTTTTCTGAGTATGTCGTTGGTGTTGTTTTTGGAATTGTTTGTGAAAGAGGCAATCAGTAGTATGTGTTTTCCTATGCATGTATGTGTGTGTGATGTCGCGCGCGCGCTTCACTTTTTTGTTGCTATGCAATGATATACTAATGATATTTTTTTACAGGCACATAATGATCTTTCTTTCAGGTACTCATGAAATATTGTTCTTTTCTTGTTAGTATATTTCCTTTACTGTCGGATGTTTCGTAATCATGTTGCGATTTTTTTCAGAGGTGTTTTTAATGGTAGGTACCAGTTTCATAGTTCTCTGCATGAATTATAAGAATTCGAATCCTTTTTAACATAGTATTCTTTTCAGGTATCACGATAGGGTCTGTTGTTACATCCTTGGGAGATGAGAGGAGCCAAGAAGTCCAAGTCTAGGATCACCCTCAGGCGGTGGGAAACCCGGGAGCAGTTCCTGCGGTTCATGTGATATTTTTGTTGCTTTTGATGGTACATTTCGCTTTCTATCTTGTTGTTTCGTAACCATGTTGCAATTTTTTTCAGAGGCGTATTTAATGGTAGGTATCAGTTTCATAGTTCTCTGCATGAATTATAAGAATTCGAATCCCTTTTAACATAGTAATCTTTTCAGGTATCATGATAGGGTCTGTTGTTACATCCTTGGGAGATGAGAGGAGCCAAGAAGTCCAAGTCTAGGATCACCCTCAGGCGGTGGGAAACCCGGGAGCAGTTCCTACGGTTCATGTGATATTTTTGTTGCTTTTGATGGTACATTTCGCTTTCTATCTTGTTGTTTCGTAACCATGTTGCAATTTTTTTCAGAGGCGTATTTAATGGTAGGTATCAGTTTCATAGTTCTCTGCATGAATTATAAGAATTCGAATCCCTTTTAACATAGTAATCTTTTCAGGTATCATGATAGGGTCTGTTGTTACATCCTTGGGAGATGAGAGGAGCCAAGAAGTCCAAGTCTAGGATCACCCTCAGGCGGTGGGAAACCCGGGAGCAGTTCCTACGGTTCATGTGATATTTTTGTTGCTTTTGATGGTACATTTCGCTTTCTATCTTGTTGTTTCGTAACCATGTTGCAATTTTTTTCAGAGGCGTATTTAATGGTAGGTATCAGTTTCATAGTTCTCTGCATGAATTATAAGAATTCGAATCCCTTTTAACATAGTAATCTTTTCAGGTATCATGAAAGGGTCTGTTGTTACATCCTTGGGAGATGAGAGGAGCCAAAAAGTCCAAGTCTAGGATCAACCTCAGGCGGTGGGAATCCCGGGAGCAGTTCCTGCGGCTCATGTGATATTTTTATTTTTGGTGTCTACGCTTCTGATACGTAGTGTTGCAATTGTTTGTTACATGGTATTTATATGAAATCAGGTTGTCTGAAGTCCAAGTTTATGATTACGCTCACGCTGTGTGTAACCATGAAACGGCATCTAAAATTGTTAAGCTAGTGTTCCATGTGTATGTTACATGTTATTTACATCAAATCAGTTTGTCCATTGTTTTGATCATGCATTTAATTTGTAAAAGCATTCATTTTTATGGATTGGGTTGTCAATAATTTTAATAACAAGGCCTTGTTTGGTAGTTTAACTTTCTATCATTGCAACTGATGTACAGAACTGGAATGGCGCCCATGCTTTTGTGTGTGTGTGTGAGTGTGTTACGAGTGCTTGTGAATGCGGAGTATACTCCTGTGTGAATGTTTATTTTTGCGGTTCCGAATTATTAGTAGTAGAATTTTGGTAGTTACTAACTAACTGGTGGTGGTAGAATTGTGTGTGCTGAGAGTATGGGTTCCATTCCAAACTGTGCATTTCAAGCAAATTAAGCTTCTCATTTCATCACAGTTATTTTGATCAGAGTTTATATTGGGTTTTTGCATGTATTGATTGAGTTTTGTATTCGCTGGATGTAAATCTCCTCCAGATACTGGATTTCATTGTAAACATTTATATATTTTGTAGCTGTTTATAGCTTATTTGATGCAATGAACCAAGGAGGTTTTACCCCCTTGTTTTCCTCCTTGAATAAATTGAATTTTTTTGAAAGATGATTTGTGTGTTTCTTGAACCCTCATTGTTATTTTGACGAATTGCTTCAGTTCAAAAAAGGAGTCTTTGGAATTTGCCACTCATGGTTTCTAAGTTTAATTCAATTATTGTGCTAATTTTATCATTCCTGATCTGATAATCTACTTTAGTACGTTTCTACAAGTTGTAAATTTGCAAATACCGGGCATGAATGCTTCGCGTTTGGATGAGAAAATCTTGTATACTTGTAAGTTGTTTCTCACAGGAGTAAAATTAAAACTTCCCCTATAGAAAGAAATTATGATGAAAAAGACGATGGAAGACAGAGAAATGAAAATTTCAATTGATTCTGAACCTTTAATCGAATTTTCAATCGTACATAAACCTTTAGATTAGGGAACGCATTCCCTCCATCTAGTTTTCAATGGCCGTGAATCAAAAGCTGATATTTATATAACCGGTGCACAATTTGCACCACCCGTTGCAAAAGATGGTTGCGCACCAGATAAATGATTTTTGGATAAAATACGGTAAATCTAAAGCTAAGGACAGGAGAGAACATAGTTTCCCAAATTAAAAGTAACTTTTTCAATTCTTTTAGAGAGACCGTGCTAGTTCATACATTCTCGTTTTATACACAGTAAATAATTCTAAAGACGGCCAATAAATAATCAAAAGAAAATTGATTTCAGCCTCTAGCATGGTATTTAAGAAAAACTAAATAAAAATCAAAAGATCTGCACAAACTTTAGTGTATGATGGCCGGTTTCCACCGGTTTTAGACCTCACGTTTTAATTCTAAATTATCTGCATAATTTACGATCAAAAATTTTTTCTATCCTCAGCCAGTTTGCTAGATGCAATGCGAACCTGTTCACTTTAAAAAATTGATGCTTGTCATTGATGATTAGCAACTTTTGCAATTAGTGACGTTCTCTTCGAATATTCATCTGTGAGAGAGCTGGCGATTTTTCAAACGCCCACTTCTCGGATTGGAAAGGATTTGCAACTACGCAGGTTTTCAATGCGTAACATTTTTAATGGCTACAGCATCCAAGGCCAATTGCGTTTAACATCTGCACGATTTGTGCGCGATAAATCAATATTTCATTAGGTTTAACTGAATTGAAGCCTATTTTTGTTATTTTTGATGAGCAATAGCACGCTAAGATCCCATAACGTGTGCTTCTTCGGGTTATTCTAGTTCAATTACAGTTTTCGACCGATTTTGAACCCATTCTAGACATAATGTCGTGGATATATTTGTAAGAACCATATAAACGGAAGTTTGTGTGCGATTCATCCGCTTCGTAGCAGATACTAGCCGCATATTTACGTCTTATCGCGTTTAGAATGTAGGAATATATCGTTTCTTTGTTGAAAATCAGTATTTATCGTTATATTGCGGAATATGAGCGATAGCGGAACATTTATTTATGCATATTCACGTTTCAATTATAGTGGAGTACGATTTGTTCGCGATAAATCAATATTTCATTAGGTTTTTACTGAATTGAAGCCTATTTTTGTTATTTTTGATGAGGAATAGCACGCTTAGATCCCGAAACGTGTGCTTCTTCGGCTTATTCTAGTTCAATATCAGTTTTCGACCGATTTTGAACCCATTCTAGACATAATGTCCTGGATATTACTGTAGGAACCTTATAACAGGAAGTTTTCATGCGATTCATCCGCTTCGTAGCAGATAATAGCAGCATATTCACATAATAGCGCGTTAAGAATAAAGGAATATTACGTTTCTTTGTTGAAATCAGTATTTATCGGTATATTACGGAATATGAGAGATGGCAGTACATTTGTTTATGAAATTCACGTTTCCACCGTAGTGGATTAAGATTTTTGCGCGATAAATCAATATTTCATTAGGTTTTTACTGAATTTAAGCCTATTTTTGTTATTTTTGATGAGGAATAGCACGCTAAGATCCCAAAACGTGTGCTTCCTCGGCTTATTCTAGTTCAATTACAGTATTCGACCGACTTTGAACCCATTCTAGACATTATAACCTGGATATTACAGTAGGAACCTTATAACAGGAAGTTTTCATGCGATTCATCCGCTTCGTAGCAGATACTAGCAGCATATTCACATAATTGCGCGTTCAGAATGTAGGGATATTACGTTTCTTTGTTAAAAATCAGTATTTATCGGTATATATTACGGAATATGAGCGATAGCGGAACATTTATTAATGCATATTTACGTTTGAATTATAGTGGAGTACGATTTGTGCGCGATAAATCAATATTTCATTAGGTTTAACTGAATTGAAGCCTATTTTTGTTATTTTTGATGAGCAATAGCACGCTAAGATCCCATAACGTGTGCTTCTTCGGGTTATTCTAGTTCAATATACGTTTTCGACCGATGTTGAACCCATTCTAGACATTATGTCGTGGATATAACTGTAAGAACCATATAAACGGAAGTTTGCGTGCGATTCATCAGCTTCGTAGCAGATACTAGCCGTTTTCTAACGTATTATCGTGTTTAGAGTTTAGGGATATTACGTTTCTTTGTTGAAATCCAGCATTTATCGGTATATTACGGAATATGAGCGATAGCGGAACATTTATCCATGTATATTCACGTCTCAACCATGGTGGAGTACGATTTGTGCATGATAAATCAGTATTTTATTAGGTTTTTACTGAATTGAAGGGCATTTTTGTTATATTTGATGAGAAATAGCACGCTAAGATCCCAAAACGTGTGCTTCTTCGGCTTATTCTAGTTCAATTACAGTTTTCGACCGATTTTGAACCCATTCTAGACATAATGTCCTGGATATTACTGTAGGAACCTTATAACAGGAAGTTTTCATGCGATTCATCCGCTTCGTAGCAGATACTAGCAGCATATTCACATAATTGCGCGTTCAGAATGTAGGGATATTACGTTTCTTTGTTGAAAATCAGTATTTATCGGTATATTACGGAATATGAGCGATAGCGGAACATTTATTTATGCAAATTCACGTTTCAATTATAGTGGAGTACGATTTGTGCGCGAAAAATCAATATTTAATTAGGTTCAACTGAATTGAAGGGCATTTTTGTTATATTTGATGAGAAATAGCACGCTAAGATCCCAAAACGTGTGCTTCTTCGGCTTTTTCTAGTTCAATATTAGTTTTCGACCGATTTTGAACCCATTCTAATTATAATGTCCTGGATATTACTGTAGGATCCTTATAACAGGAAGTTTTCATGCGATTCATCCGCTTCGTAGCAGAAAATAGCAGCATATTCACATAATAGCGCGTTAAGAATAAAGGAATATTACGTTTCTTTGTTGACATCAGTATTTATCGGTATATTACGGAATATGAGCGATGGCAGTACATTTATTTGTGAAATTCACGTTTCCACCATAGTGGAGTAAGATTTTTGCGCGATAAATCAATATTTCATTAGGTTTTTACTGAATTTAAGCCTATTTTTGTTATTTTTGATGAGGAATAGCACGCTAAGATCCCAAAACGTGTGCTTCCTCGGCTTATTCTAGTTCAATTACAGTTTTCGACCGATTTTGAACCCATTCTAGACATTATGTCCTGGATATTACTGTAGGATCCTTATAACAGGAAGTTTTCATGCGATTCATCCGCTTCGTAGCAGAAAATAGCAGCATATTCACATAATAGCGCGTTAAGAATAAAGGAATATTACGTTTCTTTGTTGACATCAGTATTTATCGGTATATTACGGAATATGAGCGATGGCAGTACATTTATTTGTGAAATTCACGTTTCCACCATAGTGGAGTAAGATTTTTGCGCGATAAATCAATATTTAATTAGGTTTTTACTGAATTTAAGCCTATTTTTGTTATTTTTGATGAGGAATAGCACGCTAAGATCCCAAAACGTTTGCTTCCTCGGCTTATTCTAGTTCAATATCAGTTTTCGACCAATTTTGAACCCATTCTAGACATAATGTCATGGATTTTACTGTATGAACCATAAAACCGGAAGTATGCTTGCGATTCATCCGCTTCGTAGCAGATACTAGCAGCATATTCACATAATTCGCGTTCAGAATGTAGGGATATTACGTTTCTTTGTTAAAAATCAGTATTTATCGGTATATATTACGGAATATGAGCGATAGCGGAACATTTATTAATGCATATTTACGTTTGAATTATAGTGGAGTACGATTTGTGCTCGAAAAATCAATATTTCATTAGGTTTAACTGAATGGAAGCCTATTTTTGTTATTTTTGATGAGCAATAGCACGCTAAGATCCCAAAACGTGTGCTTCTTCGGGTTATTCTAGTTCAATATAAGTTTTCGACCGATTTTGAACCCATTCTAGACATTATGTCGTGGATATAACTGTAAGAACCATATAACCGGAAGTTTGCGTGCGATTCATCCGCTTCGTAGCAGATACTAGCCGTTTTCTAACGTATTATCGTGTTTAGAGTTAAGGGATATTACGTTTCTTTGTTGAAAACCAGCATTTATCGGTATATTACGGAATATGAGCGATAGCGGAACATTTATCCATGTATATTCACGTCTCAACCATGGTGGAGTACGATTTGTGCATGATAAATCAGTATTATATTAGGTTTTTACTGAATTGAAGGGCATTTTTGTTATATTTGATGAGAAATAGCACGCTAAGATCCCAAAACGTGTGCTTCTTCGGCTTATTCTAGTTCAATTACAGTTTTCGACCGATTTTGAACCCATTCTAGACATAATGTCCTGGATATTACTGTAGGAACCTTATAACAGGAAGTTTTTATGCGATTCATCCGCTTCGTAGCAGATACTAGCAGCATATTCACATAATTGCGCGTTCAGAATGTAGGGATATTACGTTTGTTTGTTGAAAATCAGTATTTATCGGTATATTACGGAAAATGAGCGATAGCGGAACATTTATCAATGCATATTCACGTTTCAATTATAGTGGAGTACGATTTGTGCGCGAAAAATCAATATTTCATTAGGTTCAATTGAATTGAAGCCTATTTTTGTTAATTTTGATGAGGAATAGCACGCTTAGATCCCGAAACGTGTGCTTGTTCGGCTTATTCTAGTTCAATATCAGATTTCGACCGATTTTGAACCCATTCTAGACATTATGTCGTGGATATAACTGTAAGAACCATATAACCGGAAGTTTGCGTGCGATTCATCCGCTTCGTAGCAGATACTAGCCGTTTTCTAACGTATTATCGTGTTTAGAGTTTAGGGATATTACGTTTCTTTGTTGAAAACCAGCATTTATCGGTATATTACGGAATATGAGCGATAGCGGAACATTTATCCATGTATATTCACGTCTCAACCATGGTGGAGTACGATTTGTGCATGATAAATCAGTATTTTATTAGGTTTTTACTGAATTGAAGGGCATTTTTGTTATATTTGATGAGCAATAGCACGCTTAGATCCCAAAACGTGTGCTTCTTCGGGTTATTCCTGTTCAATATCAGTTTTCGACCGATTTTGAACCCATTCTAGACATAATGTCATGGATATTACTGTATGAACCATAAAACCGGAAGTATGCTTGCGATTCATCCACTTCGTAGCAGATACTTGCCGCATTTTCGCGTCTTATCGCGTTAAGAATGTAGGAATATTACATTTCTTTGTTGAAAATCAGTATTTATCGGTATATTACGGAATATGAGCGATAGCGGAACATTTATAAATGCATATTTACGTTTGAATTATAGTGGAGTACGATTTGTGCGCAAAAAATCATTATTTCATTAGGTTTAGCTGAATTGAAGCCTATTTTTGTTATTTTTGATGTTGAATAGCACGCTTCGGTCCCAAAACGTGTGCTTCTTCGGGTTATTCCAGTTCAATATCAGTTTTCGACCGATTTTGAACCCATTCTAGACATAATGTGGTGGAAATTACTGTATGAACCATACAACCGGAAGTATGCTTGCGATTCATCCGCTTCGTAGCAGATACTTGCCGCATTTTCGCGTCTTATCGCGTTAAGAATGTAGGAATATATCGTTTCTTTGTTGAAAATCAGTTTTTATCGGTATATTACGGAATATGAGCGATGGCAGTACATTTATTTATGAAATTCACGTTTCCACCATAGTGGAGTAAGATTTTTGCGCGATAAATCAATATTTCATTAGGTTTTTACTGAATTTAAGCCTATTTTTGTTATTTTTGATGAGCAATAGCACGCTAAGATCCCAAAACGTTTGCTTCTTCGGGTTATACTAGTTCAATATCAGTTTTCGACCGATTTTGAACCCATTCTAGTCATTATGTCGTGGATATATTTGTAAGAACCATATAACCGGAAGTTTGTGTGCGATTTATCCGCTTCGTAGCAGATACTAGCCGCATATTTACGTCTTATCGCGTTTAGAATGTAGGAATATATCGTTTCTTTGTTGAAAATCAGTATTTATCGGTATATTGCGGAATATGAGCGATAGCGGAACATTTATTTATGCATATTCACGTTTCAATTATAGTGGAGTACGATTTGTGCATGATAAATCAGTATTATATTAGGTTTTTACTGAATTGAAGGGCATTTTTGTTATATTTGATGAGAAATAGCACGCTAAGATCCCAAAACGTGTGCTTCTTCGGCTTATTCTAGTTCAATTACAGTTTTCGACCGATTTTGAACCCATTCTAGACATAATGTCCTGGATATTACTGTAGGAACCTTATAACAGGAAGTTTTTATGCGATTCATCCGCTTCGTAGCAGATACTAGCAGCATATTCACATAATTGCGCGTTCAGAATGTAGGGATATTACGTTTGTTTGTTGAAAATCAGTATTTATCGGTATATTACGGAAAATGAGCGATAGCGGAACATTTATCAATGCATATTCACGTTTCAATTATAGTGGAGTACGATTTGTGCGCGAAAAATCAATATTTCATTAGGTTCAATTGAATTGAAGCCTATTTTTGTTAATTTTGATGAGGAATAGCACGCTTAGATCCCGAAACGTGTGCTTGTTCGGCTTATTCTAGTTCAATATCAGATTTCGACCGATTTTGAACCCATTCTAGACATTATGTCGTGGATATAACTGTAAGAACCATATAACCGGAAGTTTGCGTGCGATTCATCCGCTTCGTAGCAGATACTAGCCGTTTTCTAACGTATTATCGTGTTTAGAGTTTAGGGATATTACGTTTCTTTGTTGAAAACCAGCATTTATCGGTATATTACGGAATATGAGCGATAGCGGAACATTTATCCATGTATATTCACGTCTCAACCATGGTGGAGTACGATTTGTGCATGATAAATCAGTATTTTATTAGGTTTTTACTGAATTGAAGGGCATTTTTGTTATATTTGATGAGCAATAGCACGCTTAGATCCCAAAACGTGTGCTTCTTCGGGTTATTCCTGTTCAATATCAGTTTTCGACCGATTTTGAACCCATTCTAGACATAATGTCATGGATATTACTGTATGAACCATAAAACCGGAAGTATGCTTGCGATTCATCCACTTCGTAGCAGATACTTGCCGCATTTTCGCGTCTTATCGCGTTAAGAATGTAGGAATATTA
Organism: Pantala flavescens; assembly: GCA_020796165.1. Lineage (NCBI taxonomy): Eukaryota > Metazoa > Arthropoda > Insecta > Odonata > Libellulidae > Pantala > Pantala flavescens. The sequence continues at coordinate 535,141 of JAIUJI010000027.1, read as the reverse complement.
CGTTTCTTTGTTGAAAATCAGTATTTATCGGTATATTACGGAATATGAGCGATAGCGGAACATTTATAAATGCATATTTACGTTTGAATTATAGTGGAGTACGATTTGTGCGCAAAAAATCATTATTTCATTAGGTTTAGCTGAATTGAAGCCTATTTTTGTTATTTTTGATGTTGAATAGCACGCTTCGGTCCCAAAACGTGTGCTTCTTCGGGTTATTCCAGTTCAATATCAGTTTTCGACCGATTTTGAACCCATTCTAGACATAATGTGGTGGATATTACTGTATGAACCATACAACCGGAAGTATGCTTGCGATTCATCCGCTTCGTAGCAGATACTTGCCGCATTTTCGCGTCTTATCGCGTTAAGAATGTAGGAATATATCGTTTCTTTGTTGAAAATCAGTTTTTATCGGTATATTACGGAATATGAGCGATGGCAGTACATTTATTTATGAAATTCACGTTTCCACCATAGTGGAGTAAGATTTTTGCGCGATAAATCAATATTTCATTAGGTTTTTACTGAATTTAAGCCTATTTTTGTTATTTTTGATGAGCAATAGCACGCTAAGATCCCAAAACGTTTGCTTCTTCGGGTTATTCTAGTTCAATATCAGTTTTCGACCGATTTTGAACCCATTCTAGTCATTATGTCGTGGATATATTTGTAAGAACCATATAACCGGAAGTTTGTGTGCGATTTATCCGCTTCGTAGCAGATACTAGCCGCATATTTACGTCTTATCGCGTTTAGAATGTAGGAATATATCGTTTCTTTGTTGAAAATCAGTATTTATCGGTATATTGCGGAATATGAGCGATAGCGGAACATTTATTTATGCATATTCACGTTTCAATTATAGTGGAGTACGATTTGTGCATGATAAATCAGTATTATATTAGGTTTTTACTGAATTGAAGGGCATTTTTGTTATATTTGATGAGAAATAGCACGCTAAGATCCCAAAACGTGTGCTTCTTCGGCTTATTCTAGTTCAATTACAGTTTTCGACCGATTTTGAACCCATTCTAGACATAATGTCCTGGATATTACTGTAGGAACCTTATAACAGGAAGTTTTTATGCGATTCATCCGCTTCGTAGCAGATACTAGCAGCATATTCACATAATTGCGCGTTCAGAATGTAGGGATATTACGTTTGTTTGTTGAAAATCAGTATTTATCGGTATATTACGGAAAATGAGCGATAGCGGAACATTTATCAATGCATATTCACGTTTCAATTATAGTGGAGTACGATTTGTGCGCGAAAAATCAATATTTCATTAGGTTCAATTGAATTGAAGCCTATTTTTGTTAATTTTGATGAGGAATAGCACGCTTAGATCCCAAAACGTGTGCTTGTTCGGCTTATTCTAGTTCAATATCAGATTTCGACCGATTTTGAACCCATTCTAGACATTATGTCGTGGATATAACTGTAAGAACCATATAACCGGAAGTTTGCGTGCGATTCATCCGCTTCGTAGCAGATACTAGCCGTTTTCTAACGTATTATCGTGTTTAGAGTTTAGGGATATTACGTTTCTTTGTTGAAAACCAGCATTTATCGGTATATTACGGAATATGAGCGATAGCGGAACATTTATCCATGTATATTCACGTCTCAACCATGGTGGAGTACGATTTGTGCATGATAAATCAGTATTTTATTAGGTTTTTACTGAATTGAAGGGCATTTTTGTTATATTTGATGAGCAATAGCACGCTTAGATCCCAAAACGTGTGCTTCTTCGGGTTATTCCTGTTCAATATCAGTTTTCGACCGATTTTGAACCCATTCTAGACATAATGTCATGGATATTACTGTATGAACCATAAAACCGGAAGTATGCTTGCGATTCATCCACTTCGTAGCAGATACTTGCCGCATTTTCGCGTCTTATCGCGTTAAGAATGTAGGAATATTACGTTTCTTTGTTGAAAATCAGTATTTATCGGTATATTACGGAATATGAGCGATAGCGGAACATTTATAAATGCATATTTACGTTTGAATTATAGTGGAGTACGATTTGTGCGCAAAAAATCATTATTTCATTAGGTTTAGCTGAATTGAAGCCTATTTTTGTTATTTTTGATGTTGAATAGCACGCTTCGGTCCCAAAACGTGTGCTTCTTCGGGTTATTCCAGTTCAATATCAGTTTTCGACCGATTTTGAACCCATTCTAGACATAATGTGGTGGATATTACTGTATGAACCATACAACCGGAAGTATGCTTGCGATTCATCCGCTTCGTAGCAGATACTTGCCGCATTTTCGCGTCTTATCGCGTTAAGAATGTAGGAATATATCGTTTCTTTGTTGAAAATCAGTTTTTATCGGTATATTACGGAATATGAGCGATGGCAGTACATTTATTTATGAAATTCACGTTTCCACCATAGTGGAGTAAGATTTTTGCGCGATAAATCAATATTTCATTAGGTTTTTACTGAATTTAAGCCTATTTTTGTTATTTTTGATGAGCAATAGCACGCTAAGATCCCAAAACGTTTGCTTCTTCGGGTTATTCTAGTTCAATATCAGTTTTCGACCGATTTTGAACCCATTCTAGTCATTATGTCGTGGATATATTTGTAAGAACCATATAACCGGAAGTTTGTGTGCGATTTATCCGCTTCGTAGCAGATACTAGCCGCATATTTACGTCTTATCGCGTTTAGAATGTAGGAATATATCGTTTCTTTGTTGAAAATCAGTATTTATCGGTATATTGCGGAATATGAGCGATAGCGGAACATTTATTTATGCATATTCACGTTTCAATTATAGTGGAGTACGATTTTGCGCGAAAAATCAATATTTTATTAGGTTTTTACTGAATTGCAGCCTATTTTTGTTATTTTTGATGAGGAATAGCATGCTAAGAACCCAAAACGTGTGCTTCTTCGTATTATTCCAGTTCAATATCAGTTATCGACCGATTTTGAACCCATTCTATGCATAATGTCATGGATATTACTGTATGAACCATAAAACCGGAAGTATGCTTGCGATTCATCCGCTTCGTAGCAGAAACTAGCAGCATATTCACATAATTCGCGTTCAGAATGTAGGGATATTACGTTTCTTTGTTAAAAATCAGTATTTATCGGTATATATTACGGAATATGAGCGATAGCGGAACATTTATTAATGCATATTTACGTTTGAATTATAGTGGAGTACGATTTGTGCTCGAAAAATCAATATTTCATTAGGTTTAACTGAATGGAAGCCTATTTTTGTTATTTTTGATGAGCAATAGCACGCTAAGATCCCAAAACGTGTGCTTCTTCGGGTTATTCTAGTTCAATATAAGTTTTCGACCGATTTTGAACCCATTCTAGACATTATGTCGTGGATATAACTGTAAGAACCATATAACCGGAAGTATGCGTGCGATTCATCCGCTTCGTAGCAGATACTAGCCGTTTTCTAACGTATTATCGTGTTTAGAGTTTAGGGATATTACGTTTCTTTGTTGAAAACCAGCATTTATCGGTATATTACGGAATATGAGCGATAGCGGAACATTTATCCATGTATATTCACGTCTCAACCATGGTGGAGTACGATTTGTGCGCGATAAATCAATATGTCATTAGGTATTTACTGAATTGAAGCGTATTTTTGTTATTCTTGATGAGCAATAGCACGCTAAGATCCCAAAACGTGTGCTTCTTCGGGTTATTCTAGTTCAATATAAGTTTTCGACCGATTTTGAACCCATTCTAGACATTATGTCGTGGATATAACTGTAAGAACCATATAACCGGAAGTTTGCGTGCGATTCATCCGCTTCGTAGCAGATACTAGCCGCATATTTACGTCTTATCGCGTTTAGAATGTAGGAATATATCGTTTCTTTGCTGAAAATCAGTATTTATCGTTATATTGCGGAATATGAGCGATAGCGGAACATTTATTTATGCATATTCACGTTTCAATTATAGTGGAGTACGATTTTGCGCGATAATTCAATATTTCATTAGGTTTTTACTGAATAAAGCCTATTTTTGTTATTTTTGATGAGGAATAGCATGCTTAGAACCCAATACCCGTGCTTCTTCGGATTATTCCAGTTCCATATCAGTTTTCGACCGATTTTGAACCCATTCTAGACATAATGTCCTGGATATTACTGTAGGAACCTTATACCAGGAAGTTTGCATGCGATTCATCCTCTTCGTAGCAGAAACTAGCCGCATATTCACATAATAGCCCGTTTAGAATGTACGGATATTACGTTTCTTTGTTGAAAATCAGTATTTATCGGTATATATTACGGAATATGAGCGATAGCGGAACATTTATTAATGCATATTTACGTTTGAATTATAGTGGAGTACGATTTGTGCTCGAAAAATCAATATTTCATTAGGTTTAACTGAATGGAAGCCTATTTTTGTTATTTTTGATGAGCAATAGCACGCTAAGATCCCAAAACGTGTGCTTCTTCGGGTTATTCTAGTTCAATATAAGTTTTCGACCGATTTTGAACCCATTCTAGACATTATGTCGTGGATATAACTGTAAGAACCATATAACCGGAAGTATGCGTGCGATTCATCCGCTTCGTAGCAGATACTAGCCGTTTTCTAACGTATTATCGTGTTTAGAGTTAAGGGATATTACGTTTCTTTGTTGAAAACCAGCATTTATCGGTATATTACGGAATATGAGCGATAGCGGAACATTTATCCATGTATATTCACGTCTCAACCATGGTGGAGTACGATTTGTGCGCGATAAATCAATATTTCATTAGGTATTTACTGAATTGAAGCGTATTTTTGTTATTCTTGATGAGCAATAGCACGCTAAGATCCCAAAACGTGTGCTTCTTCGGGTTATTCTAGTTCAATATAAGTTTTCGACCGATTTTGAACCCATTCTAGACATTATGTCGTGGATATAACTGTAAGAACCATATAACCGGAAGTTTGCGTGCGATTCATCCGCTTCGTAGCAGATACTAGCCGCATATTTACGTCTTATCGCGTTTAGAATGTAGGAATATATCGTTTCTTTGTTGAAAATCAGTATTTATCGTTATATTGCGGAATATGAGCGATAGCGGAACATTTATTTATGCATATTCACGTTTCAATTATAGTGGAGTACGATTTTGCGCGATAAATCAATATTTCATTAGGTTTTTACTGAATAAAGCCTATTTTTGTTATTTTTGATGAGGAATAGCATGCTTAGAACCCAATACCCGTGCTTCTTCGGATTATTCCAGTTCAATATCAGTTTTCGACCGATTTTGAACCCATTCTAGACATAATGTCCTGGATATTACTGTAGGAACCTTATACCAGGAAGTTTGCATGCGATTCATCCTCTTCGTAGCAGAAACTAGCCGCATATTCACATAATAGCCCGTTTAGAATGTACGGATATTACGTTTCTTTGTTGAAAATCAGTATTTATCGGTATATTACGAAATATGAGCGATAGCGGAACATTCATCAATGCATATTCACGTTTCAACCATAGTGGAGTACGATTTGTGCTCGATAAATCAGTATATTGTTAGGTTTTTACTTAGTTGAAGGGAAAATTTGTTATTTTTTATGAGAAATAGCACGCTCAGAACCCAGAAATTGTGCTTCTTCGGGTAATTGAAGTTCAATATCAGTTTTCGACCGATTTTGAACCCATTCTAGACATAATGTCGTGGACATTACTATAGGAACCTTATCACAGGAAGTTTACATGCGATTCATCCGCTTCGTAGCACATATTTGCCGCATTTTCACGTCTTATCGCGTTAAGAATGTAGCTATATTACATTTCTTTGTTGAAAATCGGTATTTATAGGTATACTACGGAATATGAGCGATAGCAGTACATTCATCAATGCATATTCACGTTTCAACCATAGTGGTGTACGATTTGTGCGCGATAAATCAATGTTTCATTAGGTTTCTACTGAATTTAAGCCTATTTTTGTTATTTTTGATGAGGAATTGCCCGCTAAGAACCAAAAACGTGTGCTTCTTCGGGTTATTCCAGTTCAATATCAGTTTTCGACCGATTTTGAACCCATTTTTGACATTATGTCGTGGATTTTACTGTAGGAACCTTATAACCGGAAGTTTGTGTGCGATTCATCCGCTTCGTAGCAGATACTAGCCGCATATTTACGTCTTATCGCGTTTAGAATGTAGGAATATATCGTTTCTTTGTTGAAAATCAGTATTTATCGTTATATTGCGGAATATGAGCGATAGCGGAACATTTATTTATGCATATTCACGTTTCAATTATGGTGGAGTACGATTTTGCGCGATAAATCAATATTTCATTAGGTTTTTACTGAATAAAGCCTATATTTGTTATTTTTGATGAGGAATAGCACGCTTAGATCCCGAAACGTGTGCTTCTTCGGCTTATTCTAGTTCAATATCAGATTTCGACCGATTTTGAACCCATTCTAGACATAATGTCGTGGATATTACTGTATGAACCATATAACCAGAAGTTTGCATGCGATTCATCCGCTTCGTAGCAGATACTAGCCGCATATTTACGTCTTATCGCGTTTAGAATGTAGGAATATATCGTTTCTTTGTTGAAAATCAGTATTTATCGTTATATTGCGGAATATGAGCGATAGCGGAACATTTATTTATGCATATTCACGTTTCAATTATAGTGGAGTACGATTTGTGCGTGATAAATCAATATTTCATTAGGTTTAACTGAATTGAAGCCTAATTTTGTTATTCTTGATGAGCAATAGCACGCTAAGATCCCAAAACGTGTGCTTCTTCGGGTTATTTTAGTTCAATATAAGTTTTCGACCGATTTTGAACCCATTCTAGACATTAAGTCGTGGATATAACTGTAAGAACCATATAACCGGAAGTTTGCGTGCGATTCATCCGCTTCGTAGCAGATACTAGCCGTTTTCTAACGTATTATCGTGTTTAGAGTTTAGGGATATTACGTTTCTTTGTTGAAAACCAGCATTTATCGGTATATTACGGAATATGAGCGATAGCGGAACATTTATTTATGCATATTCACGTTTCAATTATAGTGGAGTACGATTTTGCGCGATAAATCAATATTTCATTAGGTTTTTACTGAATAAAGCCTATTTTTGTTATTTTTGATGAGGAATAGCATGCTTAGAACCCAAAACCTGTGCTTCTTCGGATTATTCCAGTTCAATATCAGTTTTCGACCGATTTTGAACCCATTCTAGACATAATGTCCTGGATATTACTGTAGGAACCTTATACCAGGAAGTTTGCATGCGATTCATCCTCTTCGTAGCAGAAACTAGCCGCATATTCACATAATAGCCCGTTTAGAATGTACGGATATTACGTTTCTTTGTTGAAAATCAGTATTTATCGGTATATTACGGAATATGAGCGATAGCGGAACATTCATCAATGCATATTCACGTTTCAACCATAGTGGAGTACGATTTGTGCTCGATAAAACAGTATTATATTAGGTTTTTACTGAATTGAAGGGCATTTTTGTTATATTTGTAGAGAAATAGCACGCTAAGATCCCAAAACGTGTGCATCTACGGCTTATTCTAGTTCAGTATCAGTTTTCGACCGATTTTGAACCCATTCTAGACATAATGTCCTGGATATTACTGTAGGAACCTTATAACAGGAAGTTTTCATGCGATTCATCCGCTTCGTAGCAGATACTAGCAGCATATTCACATAATTGCGCGATCAGAATGTAGAGATATTACATTTCTTTGTTGAAAATCAGTATTTATCGGTATATTACGGAATATGAGCGATAGCGGAACATTTATAAATGCATATTTACGTTTGAATTATAGTGGAGGACGATTTGTGCGCAAAAAATCAATATTTCATTAGGTTTAATTGAATTGAAGCCTATTTTTGTTATTTTTGATGTTGAATAGCACGCTTAGATCCCAAAACGTGTGCTTCTTCGGGTTATTCCAGTTCAATATCAGTTTTCGACCGATTTTGAACCCATTCTAGTCATTATGTCGTGGATATATTTGTAAGAACCATATAACCGGAAGTTTGTGTGCGATTCATCCGCTTCGTAGCAGATACTAGCCGCATATTTACGTCTTATCGCGTTTAGAATGTAGGAATATATCGTTTCTTTGTTGAAAATCAGTATTTATCGTTATATTGCGGAATATGAGCGATAGCGGAACATTTATTTATGCATATTCACGTTTCAATTATAGTGGAGTACGATTTTGCGCGAAAAATCAATATTTCATTAGGTTTTTACTGAATTGAAGCCTATTTTTGTTATTTTTGATGAGGAATAGCATGCTAAGAACCCAAAACGTGTGCTTCTTCGGATTATTCCAGTTCAATATCAGTTTTCGACCGATTTTGAACCCATTCTAGACATAATGTCCTGGATATTACTGTAGGAACCTTATAACAGGAAGATTGCATGCGATTCATCCTCTTCGTAGCAGAAACAAGCCGCATATTCACATAATAGCCCGTTTAGAATGTAGGGATATTACGTTTCTTTGTTGAAAATCAGTATTTATCGGTATATTACGGAATATGAGCGATAGCGGAACATTTATTTAAGCATATTCACCTTTCAATTATAGTGGAGTACGATTTGTGGCGAAAAATCAATATTTAATTAGGTTCAAATAATTGAAGGGCATTTTTGTTATATTTGATGAGAAATAGCACGCTAAGATCCCAAAACGTGTGCTTCTTCGGCTTATTCTAGTTCAATATCAGTTTTCGACCGATTTTGAACCCATACTAGACAAAATGTCCTGGATATTACTGTAGGAACCTTATAACAGGAAGTTTTCATGCGATTCATCCGCTTCGTAGCAGATACTAGCAGCATATTCACATAATTGCGCGTTCAGAATGTAGGGATATTACGTTTCTTTGTTGAAAATCAGTATTTATCGGTATATTACGGAATATGAGCGATAGCGGAACATTTATTAATGCATATTTACGTTTGAATTATAGTGGAGTACGATTTGTGCGCAAAAAATCAATATTTCATTAGGTTTAACTGAATTGAAGCGTATTTTTGTTATTTTTGATGAGCAATAGCACGCTAAGATCCCAAAACGTGTGCTTCTTCGGGTTATTCTAGTTCAATATCAGTTTTCGACCGATTTTGAACCCATTCTAGTCATTATGTCGTGGATATTTTTGTAAGAACCATATAACCGGATGTTTGTGTGCGATTCATCCGCTTCGTAGCAGATACTAGCCGCATATTTACGTCTTATCGCGTTTAGAATGTAGGAATATATCGTTTCTTTGTTGAAAATCAGTATTTATCGGTATATTGCGGAATATGAGCGATAGCGGAACATTTATTTATGCATATTCACGTTTCAATTATAGTGGAGTACGATTTTGCGCGAAAAATCAATATTTCATTAGGTTTTTACTGAATTGCAGCCTATTTTTGTTATTTTTGATGAGGAATAGCATGCTAAGAACCCAAAACGTGTGCTTCTTCGTATTATTCCAGTTCAATATCAGTTATCGACCGATTTTGAACCCATTCTAGGCATAATGTCCTGGATATTATTGTAGGAACCTTATAACAGAAAGGTTGCATGCGATTAATCCTCTTCGTAGTAGAAACTAGCCGCATATTCACATAATAGCCCGTATAGAATGTAGGGATATTACGTTTTTTTGTTGAAAATCAGTATTTATCGGTATATTACGGAATATGAGCGATAGCGGAACATTTATTTATGCATAGTCACGTTTCAACCATAGTGGAGTATGATTTGTGAGCGAAAAATCAATATTTTATTAGGTTCAACTGAATTGAAGACTATTTTTGTTATTTTTGATGAGGAATAGCACGCTTAGATCCCGAAACATGTGCTTCTTCGGCTTATTCTAGTTCAATATCAGATTTCGACCGATTTTGAACCCATTCTAGACATAATGTCGTGGATATTACTGTATGAACCATATAACCGGAAGTTTGCATGCGATTCATCCGCTTCGTAGCAGATACTTGCCGCATTTTCGCGTCTTATCGCGTTAAGAATGTAGGAATATTACATTTCATTGTTGAAAATCAGTTTTTATCGGTATATTACGGAATATGAGCGATAGCAGTACATTAATTTATGCATATTCACGTTTTCACCATAGTGGAGTACGATTTGTGCGCGATAAATCAATATTTCATTAGGTATTTACTGAATTGAAGCGTATTTTTGTTATTCTTGATGAGCAATAGCACGCTAAGATCCCAAAACGTGTGCTTCTTCGGCTTATTCTAGTTCAGTATCAGTTTTCGACCGATTTTGAACCCATTCTAGACATAATGTCCTGGATATTACTGTAGGAACCTTATAACAGGAAGTTTGCATGCGATTCATCCTCTTCGTAGCAGAAACTAGCCGCATATTCACATAATAGCCCGGTTAGAATGTACGGATATTACGTTTCTTTGTTGAAAATCAGTATTTATCGGTATATTACGGAATATGAGCGATAGCTGGAACATTTATTTATGCCTATTCACGTTTTCACCATAGTGGAGTACGATTTGTGCGCGATAAATCAATATTTCATTAGGTTTAACTGAATTGAAGCCTATTTTTGTTATTTTTGATGAGCAATAGCACGCTAAGATCCCAAAACGTGTGCTTCTTCGGGTTATTCTAGTTCAATATAAGTTTTCGACCGATTTTGAACCCATTCTAGACATTATGTCGTGGATATAACTGTAAGAACCATATAACCGGAAGTTTGCGTGCGATTCATCCGCTTCGTAGCAGATACTAGCCGCATATTTACGTCTTATCGCGTTTAGAATGTAGGAATATATCGTTTCTTTGTTGAAAATCAGTATTTTTCGGTATATTGCGGAATATGAGCGATAGCGGAACATTTATTAATGCATATTCACGTTTCAGTTATAGTGGAGTACGATTTTGCGCGATAAATCAATATTTCATTAGGTTTTTACTGAATAAAGCCTATTTTTGTTATTTTTGATGAGGAATAGCATGCTTAGAACCCAAAACCTGTGCTTCTTCGGATTATTCCAGTTCAATATCAGTTTTCGACCGATTTTGAACCCATTCTAGACATAATGTCCTGGATATTACTGTAGGAACCTTATACCAGGAAGTTTGCATGCGATTCATCCTCTTCGTAGCAGATACTAGCCGCATTTTCACATATTATCGCGTTTCGAATGTAGGAATATTACATTTCTCTTGTTGAAAATCAGTATTGTATGAAAGTGAGTGAAATAGTGTATGAAAGCTGGTTTCTTGTACTTATAGACCTTACGTTTTCTTTCCAGAGCATCTTATTCATTTACGATCAATATTTCCCTATTCTTCATCAGTTCACTTCTTGCCATGCGAACCTGTTCATTTTACAAATTGAGGCTTTTAATGGATGATGAAAGATGGACTAGTATAATTCCTAATTGTGTTCAGATGTTCATTACTACGTAGAACACTGTATCGCCCGCAATTTTTGTAAGCCTGGTATCAATTCCTACTCTGAGGTCGTTGGTATATATTAAAAAAATAGGAGCGGCCCGATTTCGCTTTGATACGATATTCCGGTTATAAAACTTGCGAAATAGTTCGCACGCCGGATCCCTGTCTTTTAGAGGGGCGGAAAGCGGAAAAATATCCGCAACACTGGCGATGGCGGACCCAAAAAAACCTTCTCTCGATATGAACAAAAAAATTTTGGAAGGATTTGAAAGTTTGGACTTCCGAAGCTATTCGAATTCTTCGGAAATTTTTTCATCTGCAAGCCCACCAGCCTGCCGCATCCTAAGCTCACCGTCGCGAAAATAACATGCTAAATTTTCCTTCCACGACGCATGCTCAAACCGTGTTACTCGCTAAATGATTCGAGCACTTAAATCATATCTCCCAATATCACTTCCAAAATCGTAGCTCGATCCTAGTGCTCGCCTCAACAAAGCTTTAAAGCAAGATTAGTTTCCGCAATGGATGGTAACGGAATGGAAAGGGGAGGAAAGATACAGTTATCTGAAAAGTCTATGGAACTTCAACGGATGCATCTACTGATATACCAAATCTGTTAGCTAGACCTTTCTTTTCTTTGGATTTTTTTTATGCGAAAGCCACTCGAATAACTATAAATACCGGACTTTTTGATTGTTCGCATCTCACCTACGTCTCTATAGTACGATAACTTTCCATTGCTTGCACACGAATTTACTGCACGTGTGTGAATTCAGAGACGTCTTATAGTTGAACTGCCACTAGATTAGCTGGACGTTTCCGATGCATATTTTAAAAGACTACCTCTAGTATTCGAATACCAAAGGCAGAAAACGAATGCCGCAACTACAGCGGGAATTGGATGTGATGATCAGAGGATATGAATCCGTCTGCAGGATGCACTCTTAAAAATATTCTATGATCGGTCCTTGATAATAAGCGAATGCCAATTGATTCTTGGACAAAGTTTATTTAAAAATTCACATAAATTACATGTCAAGTATCACTCTTCCATCAGTGTTTACATCAGATAGTAGCCGAGGTTTTCCTTCCCTTCTCTGCTATCGCTCCCGAATCGAAATCCTCTCCCCAACGGTCGTTGGAGGTACCTGAAACGAGAGTGAAAGAGATTATTCAAAACGTGAAAGAATGACTAGGTTCACTGTCAGAATGAGAGGGCATCACCCGTTTGCCAAAACCTTTGTTTCCGGAATGTAAACGATACGGTTAAGTAATTCGAAATGTCAGCAACGGTTCGAAAAGTAAGAGATCCCATATCTAATGAAGATGTCTGATGAATCCGGAGAGAAATAAAAAAGAATATATTTTTCTCTTCCTGTGGCACTTGGGAAACGCATTCGGTTTTTTGTTGAGTGAACGGAAATGTTCTGCCAAATATCAGGAAATTGGTGCTTGATGAACTCCATCAAATCCTCGTCCCTTCACAGAGGATGGATGAATGCAATTTCTTTGAGAAAAGTTTGCTTGGTGCCCTAAGAAGGAAGATAATGTCTGTAGCATTCTACGGCATCGTATCCCTTTGAGAAGCAAGAAAGAAGAATGAGGGAACAACTTTATCTTTTGGTAGGTTTATCCCAAGGGTGGTTATCCTTGGATGTTACAGGGATGTTAAATTGCAAAATATGGAATCGTACTTGCACCTACTGAAGGAAGGCGGCTAGAAGGTACACTATAACAGGAATCGTGAAAAATGGAAATTCTCAATAATGAAGGAAAGAACACAGAGCTGAATATGAAACAAATCGAGGAGTGAAGATTCTGCAAGTCACTATATTGGAGTGTTTTCCATGTAGCATATCACACGTTGCAAGATCCTAGAAATATTTGGTCGAATCCATTGAAATAGTCAAAAGATGATGCCACTTCTTGCTCCTGGAACGAATGCTAGAAGCAAAGGAAAGGATGAAGAAGTGAGTGAATGAGGAAGTAAACAAGTCGTATTTAAAATCAGTCCCTGAACGCTGGGAAGCATGATGGAATTCTGAAGAACATTGCCACGGTGCACAGAAAATATTTCCGAGGAAACACTCAAGACTTGGTTACATATTGGCAGTTGAAAACTCTGGCAATAAGAAGCAAGGATATGGTCGGGCATTCAGGAAGGAGATGGGAGGTCCAAAGATGCACAAAATTGTCCAGTACAGAAGATAAAAAGGGCTGAAAAGAAGTGAATTTGCTCACAATCTACCTCATAGTCATGTGCTGCGCGAAGAGGCAACAGTAGAGAGAGAGGAAAAATAGAACAGTTTATCAACAAGGAACGACCTAACTGCAGATAGAATGGAAACCGATGATGCTAAGGCTCATGGGCCCATCTTGATGTTCTTCAGTTTGATTTGCAACAAGAAGGAATTTGGTCTTCTTTCACAAGTAAGAAATCGCCCATTGTATGAAAAGGCTCATTTTTCATCGAATAGTAGTTTCAATTCAGTAGCAACGAAAGAAAAATATGACCAGGTCCAAATCGTACCTTGAGAAGGTAGTCTACTCAGATGTTCAAAGTTGTAAGCAATTTCCTTCATCATCTAAGAATAGGCTTGGCAATCCAATCCGTGAAGACCCTCCTCGTGGACAGCATGGTGAAGGTTCTCGAATCCAAAGGCATCCTGGAATTGAAAGATGATGAGTTCATTAAAAAGGAAGACATTGTCAAGGACCTAGGCGCACACCTACTGCACGACCGGTTTTAAGGCTGTATAATTGATTTCTTTTAACGATGTACGGCTATTTATACACCTGTCGTACTTTTGAAATAATTAAAAATTAAAACCTCGTATCAGGGAAAGTTTTTGCATGCAGTGCATGCTTGTAAAACATATAAACTGTTGGTGGCAAAGCTCTACGTCGTAATAAATAGGAATATAGAGTCAGGCGATAGTAAAACTTGACAAATCAAAGCTTCGGTACGTTCCAAAATGCTGAGAATTTATCAGTCATCAATTAAATTGTTGAAAAAAAAATTTACAAATTTTGAACTACCGCTAAACATTTATCTCGCTTCTGATTGGCTGAGAGAAATGCCACCGCTGTCAGTGTAGAAGCTGTATTGTTAAATTTTATGCCAAATATTTCTTTACCTGATTGCCGATCGAATATCACCAAAAAATCTCTCTCCATTTACGTGGACACCGAGCAATGGCGGTTTTCTTGAAATCCAAAGCATTACGATGACGAAACTTATGAATTCAATATTTTTGCACAGTAAGACTCACGTAGTTGGTAAAAATCATAATAAATACTAATCTTCATTAAATTATAATCCGTCACGACTCACCTCACGTTCATTTTCTAAAATCTTTCTCGAATTTTAGATTCCCGCCGGTGACAATCGCGTCTCCAAATACCGCGGCGCGTTATTCACTTTCCACTGCGACCTCTCCGTGTCAACATCCTCCCTTTCACCAGTCATTCATTTTCCCCTTTTTCTAATTTAATGCACTCTTTGGAGCATATAATCATCCTCATTAAAACTATGAAGCTACGCCCGAGCTCTCTGTTCGAAGAAACGGCTTCGGAAACGCACTAAATTTCCCATTGTAGCGATAAGTTACGAGCCCATAAGCACGATGCTGTCGTGAGATATATAAGCCGTCCGTGGATATTATTGTCATTAGTATTTATCTGGTCATTTTCACCGAGGTAAAGATATCTTGAATGGCGATGAATAGGAAGCTAGGTATTCGAAACGCTTCGGTCGGACGCAATCGGTAAATAAAATTCCTGGGCACATTCTTGTCGTCGAGGGAAGAGAAATATTTTTTAATGGGACGTTTCTTACCTTACTTGGCTTTTCGACTGAACCTTGCATCCTCACCAAAAGCCGTGCTGCATCGCCTGCACTGGGATGAGGTGTCACATAGCCGTCCTCTACGAAGCTGCAGTAAATCTAATCAATCTCTTATGTGCAACGCCAACCACAGAACGCAACAACGTTGTCACAATCACTTCATACAGGGAGAAACTTGGAGATTTGATAGCTATTTCCATGCATAGTAAAACGGCGTAACGAAAGCATGGGGAAACTCGATTCACAAATCACAAGTACGAACTCTGCTCGCTGGTGATAGCCGCCTACTGAGGCGACACCGATACGATAACTTGGCCCTCTGTCGGATTTCGAATATTCTCCATATAACGGAAAATGACGATCTATTTCTAGCGCTCCTCATTCCTGCGAAGAGATCTATGCGTTTATAACTCTGCTACGATTCGCTTTTTCGAGGACTAAAGTTGGATCGAGTTGCGGCGTGCGCTTAGGTATTTGTCAAGGAGATATCTCGTTCCTTGGAAAAGGGATGATATAAAATGGCAATGACTTAATAAGAAAGAAGAAGATGAAGGACGTCGTCTCTCGAAAACCCTAACGTCCGCAAAGTATCGACGAAAATTACCACTGTCTCTTCGGAAGAGAGAAGTATCGCACAGAAGCCGAATTAAATCCACCGCAGACTTTCCCCACGGAGGAGCTGCATGCGTCCAATGCGTTGTTTTCCTATTCGCCTCTCCTTACCACCGGGTAATCGTTCGCTGAAACTACCTCCCGTAGCAGGCGTAAGAAGAACCATTCAAATCGGAATGAAAATTCAAATGATTTAATATTTCACCAGGCATTTTCAAGGCGAGCTGTGACTTTCACGATGTAAGATCGCTCGCGAACATTCTCAACGCTCTTACCGACTACCCTCTCAGCGGAACCGAGATTCTGTATGGCTTTTCCACAAGTTTTACGTATAGATTAAGATTGCAGAGATTCTACTATTAAAATTTTTCTCCGCGGATCGTACATGTTCATTTACAGTTTTCCGGTCAAAGTGGTCGACGACTAAACACTCGTTAATATATATTAATCTCATTCCCCATTTTCCGCACCCTATCATGACTTTATCTAAATCATTTCTAAGAACTAATCTATCCTCACTGCCGTATATTTCCATGTAGAACATTGTATCGCCCGCAATTATCCTATCCTTACATGGAGTGTAAGTATAGGTGTCTCCTGACTTTTGAATGAGACTAGCATAGATCGATAGAGGATCAAAATTAAGAATACACGTCTTTTTTTATAGACGTTTCTCGCCGTAAGTTTAGGAGATATTAACGTTCAAAGATTGCAATTTTTTTCAAATTTCGCGCTTGGACAACCCAAATCCGCTTATCCCTCTTTCGAGCTCCTACGTAATCAGCGAGTTCGGTGGTGGAGATGGTTGATGCATAGACAAAACTTTTTCTGACAGTCATTTTTGCGCGCTGGTCGCTGGTTCGCGACCCGGCAACGGAAATTTTTTTCTCTTCGATTATGATATATTTGTCTCGTATTCAGCGTCTATTACGCAATGTGCATAAAATTTGGAGTTATTATGCGATTTAATATTAACTTTTCTTAGGATTTCTGTTCAAGTTTATTATTCATACAATTGGTGCATATTCATACCCTCACATAGTCAGGAGACACCTATGTTTACACTCCTTGTTAGTATCAATTTCTCGTCAAAGGTCGTTGATATATATAAAAAAAATAGGAGCGGCCCGATTTCGCTTTGATACGATATTCCTGTAATAAAACTTGCGAAATAGTTCGCACGCCGGAACCCTGTCTTTTAGAGGGGCGAAAAGCGGAAAAGAATATCCGCAATGCTGGCGATGGCGGACCTAAAAAAACATTCTCCCGATATGAACAAAAAAATTGTGGAAGGATTTGAAAGTTTGGACTTCGGAAGCTTTTCGAATTCTTCGGAAATTTTTCATCTGCAAGCCCACCAGCCTGCCGCATCCTAAGCTCACCGTCGCGAAAATAACATGCTAAATTCTCCTTCCACGACGCATGCTCAAACCGTGTTACTCGCTAAATGATTCGAGCACTTAAATCATATCTCCCAATATCACTTCCAAAATCGTAGCTCGATCCTAGTGCTCGCCTCAACAAAGCCTTAAAGCAAGATTAGTTTCCGCGTTGGATGGTAACGGAATGGAAAGGGGAGGAAAGATACAGTTATCTGAAAAGTCTATGGAACTTCAACGGATGCATCTACTGATATACCAAATCTGTTAGCTAGACCTTTCTTTTCTTTGGATTTTTTTTATGCGAAAGCCACTCGAATAACTATAAATACCGGACTTTTTGATCGTTCGCATCTCACCTACGTCTCTATAGTACGATAACTTTCCATTGCTTGCACACGAATTTACTGCACGTGTGTGAATTCAGAGACGTCTTATAGTTGAACTGCCACTAGATTAGCTGGACGTTTCCGATGCATATTTTAAAAGACTACCTCTAGTATTCGAATACCAAAGGCAGAAAACGAATGCCGCAACTACAGCGGGAATTGGATGTGATGAGCAGAGGATATGAATCCGTCTGCAGGATGCACTCTTAAAAATATTCTATGATCGGTCCTTGATAATAAGCGAATGCCAATTGATTCTTGGACAAAGTTTATTTAAAAATTCACATAAATTACATGTCAAGTATCACTCTTCCATCAGTGTTTACATCAGATAGTAGCCGAGGTTTTCCTTCCCTTCTCTGCTATCGCTCCCGAATCGAAATCCTCTCCCCAACGGTCGTTGGAGGTACCTGAAACGAGAGTGAAAGAGATTATTCAAAATGTGAAAGAATGACTAGGTTCACTGTCAGAATGAGAGGGCATCACCCGTTTGCCAAAACCTTTGTTTCCGGAATGTAAACGATACGGTTAAGTAATTCGAAATGTCAGCAACGGTTCGAAAAGTAAGAGATCCCATATCTAATGAAGATGTCTGATGAATCCGGAGAGAAATAAAAAAGAATATATTTTTCTCTTCCTGTGGCACTTGGGAAACGCATTCGGTTTTTTGTTGAGTGAACGGAAATGTTCTGCCAAATATCAGGAAATTGGTGCTTGATGAACTCCATCAAATCCTCGTCCCTTCACAGAGGATGGATGAATGCAATTTCTTTGAGAAAAGTTTGCTTGGTGCCCTAAGAAGGAAGATAATGTCTGTAGCATTCTACGGCATCGTATCCCTTTGAGAAGCAAGAAAGAAGAATGAGGGAACAACTTTATCTTTTGGTAGGTTTATCCCAAGAGTGGTTATCCTTGGATGTTACAGGGATGTTAAATTGCAAAATATGGAATCGTACTTGCACCTACTGAAGGAAGGCGGCTAGAAGGTACACTATAACAGGAATCGTGAAAAATGGAAATTCTCAATAATGAAGGAAAGAACACAGAGCTGAATATGAAACAAATCGAGGAGTGAAGATTCTGCAAGTCACTATATTGGAGTGTTTTCCATGTAGCATATCACACGTTGCAAGATCCTAGAAATATTTGGTCGAATCCATTGAAATAGTCAAAAGAAGATGCCACTTCTTGCTCCTGGAACGAATGCTAGAAGCAAAGGAAAGGATGAAGAAGTGAGTGAATGAGGAAGTAAACAAGTCGTATTTAAAATCAGCCCCTGAACGCTGGGAAGCATGATGGAATTCTGAAGAACATTGCCACGGTGCACAGAAAATATTTCCGAGGAAACACTCAAGACTTGGTTACATATTGGCAGTTGAAAACTCTGGCAATAAGAAGCAAGGATATGGTCGGGCATTCAGGAAGGAGATGGGAGGTCCAAAGATGCACAAAATTGTCCAGTACAGAAGATAAAAAGGGCTGAAAAGAAGTGAATTTGCTCACAATCTACCTCATAGTCATGTGCTGCGCGAAGAGGCAACAGTAGAGAGAGAGGAAAAATAGAACAGTTTATCAACAAGGAACGACCTAACTGCAGATAGAATGGAAACCGATGATGCTAAGGCTCATGGGCCCATCTTGATGTTCTTCAGTTTGATTTGCAACAAGAAGGTATATGGTCTTCTTTCACAAGTAAGAAATCGCCCATTGTATGAAAAGGCTCATTTTTCATCGAATAGTAGTTTCAGTTCAGTAGCAACGAAAGAAAAATATGACCAGGTCCAAATCGTACCTTGAGAAGGTAGTCTACTCAGATGTTCAAAGTTGTAAGCAATTTCCTTCATCATCTAAGAATAGGCTTGGCAATCCAATCCGTGAAGACCCTCCTCGTGGACAGCATGGTGAAGGTTCTCGAATCCAAAGGCATCCTGGAATTGAAAGATGATGAGTTCATTAAAAAGGAAGACATTGTCAAGGACCTAGGCGCACACCTACTGCACGACCGGTTTTAAGGCTGTATAATTGATTTCTTTTAACGATGTACGGCTATTTATACACCTGTCGTACTTTTGAAATAATTAAAAATTAAAACCTCGTATCAGGGAAAGTTTTTGCATGCAGTGCATGCTTGTAAAACATATAAACTGTTGGTGGCAAAGCTCTACGTCGTAATAAATAGGAATATAGAGTCAGGCGATAGTAAAACTTGACAAATCAAAGCTTCGGTACGTTCCAAAATGCTGAGAATTTATCAGTCATCAATTAAATTGTTGAAAAAAAAATTTACAAATTTTGAACTACCGCTAAACATTTATCTCGCTTCTGATTGGCTGAGAGAAATGCCACCGCTGTCAGTGTAGAAGCTGTATTGTTAAATTTTATGCCAAATATTTCTTTACCTGATTGCCGATCGAATATCACCAAAAAATCTCTCTCCATTTACGTGGACACCGAGCAATGGCGGTTTTCTTGAAATCCAAAGCATTACGATGACGAAACTTATGAATTCAATATTTTTGCACAGTAAGACTCACGTAGTTGGTAAAAATCATAATAAATACTAATCTTCATTAAATTTTAATCCGTCACGACTCACCTCACGTTCATTTTCTAAAATCTTTCTCGAATTTTAGATTCCCGCCGGTGACAATCGCGTCTCCAAATACCGCGGCGCGTTATTCACTTTCCACTGCGACCTCTCCGTGTCAACATCCTCCCTTTCACCAGTCATTCATTTTCCCCTTTTTCTAATTTAATGCACTCTTTGGAGCATATAATCATCCTCATTAAAACTATGAAGCTACGCCCGAGCTCTCTGTTCGAAGAAACGGCTTCGGAAACGCACTAAATTTCCCATTGTAGCGATAAGTTACGAGCCCATAAGCACGATGCTGTCGTGAGATATATAAGCCGTCCGTGGATATTATTGTCATTAGTATTTATCTGGTCATTTTCACCGAGGTAAAGATATCTTGAATGGCGATGAATAGGAAGCTAGGTATTCGAAACGCTTCGGTCGGACGCAATCGGTAAATAAAATTTCTGGGCACATTCTTGTCGTCGAGGGAAGAGAAATATTTTTTAATGGGATGTTTCTTACCTTACTTGGCTTTTCGACTGAACCTTGCATCCTCACCAAAAGCCGTGCTGCATCGCCTGCACTGGGATGAGGTGTCACATAGCCGTCCTCTACGAAGCTGCAGTAAATCTAATCAATCTCTTATGTGCAACGCCAACCACAGAACGCAACAACGTTGTCACAATCACTTCATACAGGGAGAAACTTGGAGATTTGATAGCTATTTCCATGGATAGTAAAACGGCGTAACGAAAGCATGGGGAAACTCGATTCACAAATCACAAGTACGAACTCTGCTCGCTGGTGATAGCCGCCTACTGAGGCGACACCGATACGATAACTTGGCCCTCTGTCGGATTTCGAATATTCTCCATATGACGGAAAATGACGATCTATTTCTAGCGCTCCTCATTCCTGCGAAGAGATCTATGCGTTTATAACTCTGCTACGATTCGCTTTTTCGAGGACTAAAGTTGGATCGAGTTGCGGCGTGCGCTTAGGTATTTGTCAAGGAGATATCTCGTTCCTTGGAAAAGGGATGATATAAAATGGCAATGACTTAATAAGAAAGAAGAAGATGAAGGACGTCGTCTCTCGAAAACCCTAACGTCCGCAAAGTATCGACGAAAATTACCACTGTCTCTTCGGAAGAGAGAAGTATCGCACAGAAGCCGAATTAAATCCACCGCAGACTTTCCCCACGGAGGAGCTGCATGCGTCCAATGCGTTGTTTTCCTATTCGCCTCTGCTTACCACCGGGTAATCGTTCGCTGAAACTACCTCCCGTAGCAGGCGTAAGAAGAACCATTCAAATCGGAATGAAAATTCAAATGATTTAATATTTCACCAGGCATTTTCAAGGCGAGCTGTGACTTTCACGATGTAAGATCGCTCGCGAACATTCTCAACGCTCTTACCGACTACCCTCTCAGCGGAACCGAGATTCTGTATGGCTTTTCCACAAGTTTTACGTATAGATTAAGATTGCAGAGATTCTACTATTAAAATTTTTCTCCGCGGATCGTACATGTTCATTTACAGTTTTCCGGTCAAAGTGGTCGACGACTAAACACTCGTTAATATATATTAATCTCATTCCCCATTTTCCGCACCCTATCATGACTTTATCTAAATCATTTCTAAGAACTAATCTATCCTCACTGCCGTATATTTCCATGTAGAACATTGTATCGCCCGCAATTATCCTATCCTTACATGGAGTGTAAGTATAGGTGTCTCCTGACTTTTGAATGAGACTAGCATAGATCGATAGAGGATCAAAATTAAGAATACACGTCTTTTTTTATAGACGTTTCTCGCCGTAAGTTTAGGAGTTTTAATTAACGTTCAAAGATTGCAATTTTTTTCAAATTTCGCGCTTGGACAACCCAAATCCGCTTATCCCTCTTTCGAGCTCCTACGTAATCAGCGAGTTCGGTGGTGGAGATGGTTGATGCATAGACAAAACTTTTTCTGACAGTCATTTTTGCGCGCTGGTCGCTGGTTCGCGACCCGGCAACGGAAATTTTTTTCTCTTCGATTATGATATATTTGTCTCGTATTCAGCGTCTATTACGCAATGTGCATAAAATTTGGAGTTATTATGCGATTTTATATTAACTTTTCTTAGGATTTCTGTTCAAGTTTATTATTCATACAATTGGTGCATATTCATACCCTCACATAGTCAGGAGACACCTATGTTTACACTCCTTGTTAGTATCAATTTCTCGTCAAAGGTCGTTGATATATATAAAAAAAATAGGAGCGGCCCGATTTCGCTTTGATACGATATTCCTGTAATAAAACTTGCGAAATAGTTCGCACGCCGGAACCCTGTCTTTTAGAGGGGCGAAAAGCGGAAAAGAATATCCGCAATGTTGGCGATGGCGGACCTAAAAAAACATTCTCCCGATATGAACAAAAAAATTGTGGAAGGATTTGAAAGTTTGGACTTCGGAAGCTTTTCGAATTCTTCGGAAATTTTTCATCTGCAAGCCCACCAGCCTGCCGCATCCTAAGCTCACCGTCGCGAAAATAACATGCTAAATTCTCCTTCCACGACGCATGCTCAAACCGTGTTACTCGCTAAATGATTCGAGCACTTAAATCATATCTCCCAATATCACTTCCAAAATCGTAGCTCGATCCTAGTGCTCGCCTCAACAAAGCCTTAAAGCAAGATTAGTTTCCGCGTTGGATGGTAACGGAATGGAAAGGGGAGGAAAGATACAGTTATCTGAAAAGTCTATGGAACTTCAACGGATGCATCTACTGATATACCAAATCTGTTAGCTAGACCTTTCTTTTCTTTGGATTTTTTTTATGCGAAAGCCACTCGAATAACTATAATTACCGGACTTTTTGATCGTTCGCATCTCACCTACGTCTCTATAGTACGATAACTTTCCATTGCTTGCACACGAATTTACTGCACGTGTGTGAATTCAGAGACGTCTTATAGTTGAACTGCCACTAGATTAGCTGGACGTTTCCGATGCATATTTTAAAAGACTACCTCTAGTATTCGAATACCAAAGGCAGAAAACGAATGCCGCAACTACAGCGGGAATTGGATG
Organism: Pantala flavescens; assembly: GCA_020796165.1. NCBI lineage: Eukaryota > Metazoa > Arthropoda > Insecta > Odonata > Libellulidae > Pantala > Pantala flavescens. The sequence continues at coordinate 511,786 of JAIUJI010000027.1, read as the reverse complement.
TGATGAGCAGAGGATATGAATCCGTCTGCAGGATGCACTCTTAAAAATATTCTATGATCGGTCCTTGATAATAAGCGAATGCCAATTGATTCTTGGACAAAGTTTATTTAAAAATTCACATAAATTACATGTCAAGTATCACTCTTCCATCAGTGTTTACATCAGATAGTAGCCGAGGTTTTCCTTCCCTTCTCTGCTATCGCTCCCGAATCGAAATCCTCTCCCCAACGGTCGTTGGAGGTACCTGAAACGAGAGTGAAAGAGATTATTCAAAATGTGAAAGAATGACTAGGTTCACTGTCAGAATGAGAGGGCATCACCCGTTTGCCAAAACCTTTGTTTCCGGAATGTAAACGATACGGTTAAGTAATTCGAAATGTCAGCAACGGTTCGAAAAGTAAGAGATCCCATATCTAATGAAGATGTCTGATGAATCCGGAGAGAAATAAAAAAGAATATATTTTTCTCTTCCTGTGGCACTTGGGAAACGCATTCGGTTTTTTGTTGAGTGAACGGAAATGTTCTGCCAAATATCAGGAAATTGGTGCTTGATGAACTCCATCAAATCCTCGTCCCTTCACAGAGGATGGATGAATGCAATTTCTTTGAGAAAAGTTTGCTTGGTGCCCTAAGAAGGAAGATAATGTCTGTAGCATTCTACGGCATCGTATCCCTTTGAGAAGCAAGAAAGAAGAATGAGGGAACAACTTTATCTTTTGGTAGGTTTATCCCAAGAGTGGTTATCCTTGGATGTTACAGGGATGTTAAATTGCAAAATATGGAATCGTACTTGCACCTACTGAAGGAAGGCGGCTAGAAGGTACACTATAACAGGAATCGTGAAAAATGGAAATTCTCAATAATGAAGGAAAGAACACAGAGCTGAATATGAAACAAATCGAGGAGTGAAGATTCTGCAAGTCACTATATTGGAGTGTTTTCCATGTAGCATATCACACGTTGCAAGATCCTAGAAATATTTGGTCGAATCCATTGAAATAGTCAAAAGAAGATGCCACTTCTTGCTCCTGGAACGAATGCTAGAAGCAAAGGAAAGGATGAAGAAGTGAGTGAATGAGGAAGTAAACAAGTCGTATTTAAAATCAGCCCCTGAACGCTTGGAAGCATGATGGAATTCTGAAGAACATTGCCACGGTGCACAGAAAATATTTCCGAGGAAACACTCAAGACTTGGTTACATATTGGCAGTTGAAAACTCTGGCAATAAGAAGCAAGGATATGGTCGGGCATTCAGGAAGGAGATGGGAGGTCCAAAGATGCACAAAATCGTCCAGTATAGAAGATAAAAAGGGCTGAAAAGAAGTGAATTTGCTCACAATCTACCTCATAGTCATGTGCTGCGCGAAGAGGCAACAGTAGAGAGAGAGGAAAAATAGAACAGTTTATCAACAAGGAACGACCTAACTGCAGATAGAATGGAAACCGATGATGCTAAGGCTCATGGGCCCATCTTGATGTTCTTCAGTTTGATTTGCAACAAGAAGGTATATGGTCTTCTTTCACAAGTAAGAAATCGCCCATTGTATGAAAAGGCTCATTTTTCATCGAATAGTAGTTTCAGTTCAGTAGCAACGAAACAAAAATATGACCAGGTCCAAATCGTACCTTGAGAAGGTAGTCTACTCAGATGTTCAAAGTTGTAAGCAATTTCCTTCATCATCTAAGAATAGGCTTGGCAATCCAATCCGTGAAGACCCTCCTCGTGGACAGCATGGTGAAGGTTCTCGAATCCAAAGGCATCCTGGAATTGAAAGATGATGAGTTTATTGAAAATGAAGACTTTGTCAAGGACCTAGGCGCACACCTTCTGCACGAACGGTTTTAAGGCTGTATAATTGATTTCTTTTAACGATGTACGGCTATTTATTCACCTGTCGTACTTTTGAAATAATTAAAAATTAAAACCTCGTATCAGGGAAAGTTTTTGCATGCAGTGCATGCTTGTAAAACATATAAACTGTTGGTGGCAAAGCTCTACGTCGTAATAAATAGGAATATAGAGTCAGGCGATAGTAAAACTTGACAAATCAAAGCTTCGGTACGTTCCAAAATGCTGAGAATTTATCAGTCATCAATTAAATTGTTGAAAAAAAAATTTACAAATTTTGAACTACCGCTAAACATTTATCTCGCTTCTGATTGGCTGAGAGAAATGCCACCGCTGTCAGTGTAGAAGCTGTATTGTTAAATTTTATGCCAAATATTTCTTTACCTGATTGCCGATCGAATATCACCAAAAAATCCCTCTCCATTTACGTGGACACCGAGCAATGGCGGTTTTCTTGAAATCCAAAGCATTACGATGACGAAACTTATGAATTCAATATTTTTGCACAGTAAGACTCACGTAGTTGGTAAAAATCATAATAAATACTAATCTTCATTAAATTATAATCCGTCACGACTCACCTCACGTTCATTTTCTAAAATCTTTCTCGAATTTTAGATTCCCGCCGGTGACAATCGCGTCTCCAAATACCGCGGCGCGTTATTCACTTTCCACTGCGACCTCTCCGTGTCAACATCCTCCCTTTCACCAGTCATTCATTTTCCCCTTTTTCTAATTTAATGCACTCTTTGGAGCATATAATCATCCTCATTAAAACTATGAAGCTACGCCCGAGCTCTCTGTTCGAAGAAACGGCTTCGGAAACGCACTAAATTTCCCATTGTAGCGATAAGTTACGAGCCCATAAGCACGATGCTGTCGTGAGATATATAAGCCGTCCGTGGATATTATTGTCATTAGTATTTATCTGGTCATTTTCACCGAGGTAAAGATATCTTGAATGGCGATGAATAGGAAGCTAGGTATTCGAAACGCTTCGGTCGGACGCAATCGGTAAATAAAATTCCTGGGCACATTCTTGTCGTCGAGGGAAGAGAAATATTTTTTAATGGGACGTTTCTTACCTTACTTGGCTTTTCGACTGAACCTTGCATCCTCACCAAAAGCCGTGCTGCATCGCCTGCACTGGGATGAGGTGTCACATAGCCGTCCTCTACGAAGCTGCAGTAAATCTAATCAATCTCTTATGTGCAACGCCAACCACAGAACGCAACAACGTTGTCACAATCACTTCATACAGGGAGAAACTTGGAGATTTGATAGCTATTTCCATGCATAGTAAAACGGCGTAACGAAAGCATGGGGAAACTCGATTCACAAATCACAAGTACGAACTCTGCTCGCTGGTGATAGCCGCCTACTGAGGCGACACCGATACGATAACTTGGCCCTCTGTCGGATTTCGAATATTCTCCATATAACGGAAAATGACGATCTATTTCTAGCGCTCCTCATTCCTGCGAAGAGATCTATGCGTTTATAACTCTGCTACGATTCGCTTTTTCGAGGACTAAAGTTGGATCGAGTTGCGGCGTGCGCTTAGGTATTTGTCAAGGAGATATCTCGTTCCTTGGAAAAGGGATGATATAAAATGGCAATGACTTAATAAGAAAGAAGAAGATGAAGGACGTCGTCTCTCGAAAACCCTAACGTCCGCAAAGTATCGACGAAAATTACCACTGTCTCTTCGGAAGAGAGAAGTATCGCACAGAAGCCGAATTAAATCCACCGCAGACTTTCCCCACGGAGGAGCTGCATGCGTCCAATGCGTTGTTTTCCTATTCGCCTCTCCTTACCACCGGGTAATCGTTCGCTGAAACTACCTCCCGTAGCAGGCGTAAGAAGAACCATTCAAATCGGAATGAAAATTCAAATGATTTAATATTTCACCAGGCATTTTCAAGGCGAGCTGTGACTTTCACGATGTAAGATCGCTCGCGAACATTCTCAACGCTCTTACCGACTACCCTCTCAGCGGAACCGAGATTCTGTATGGCTTTTCCACAAGTTTTACGTATAGATTAAGATTGCAGAGATTCTACTATTAAAATTTTTCTCCGCGGATCGTACATGTTCATTTACAGTTTTCCGGTCAAAGTGGTCGACGACTAAACACTCGTTAATATATATTAATCTCATTCCCCATTTTCCGCACCCTATCATGACTTTATCTAAATCATTTCTAAGAACTAATCTATCCTCACTGCCGTATATTTCCATGTAGAACATTGTATCGCCCGCAATTATCCTAACCTTACATGGAGTGTAAGTATAGGTGTCTCCTGACTTTTGAATGAGACTAGCATAGATCGATAGAGGATCAAAATTAAGAATACACGTCTTTTTTTATAGACGTTTCTCGCCGTAAGTTTAGGAGATATTAACGTTCAAAGATTGCAATTTTTTTCAAATTTCGCGCTTGGACAACCCAAATCCGCTTACCCCTCTTTCGAGCTCCTACGTAATCAGCGAGTTCGGTGGTGGAGATGGTTGATGCATAGACAAAACTTTTTCTGACAGTCATTTTTGCGCGCTGGTCGCTGGTTCGCGACCCGGCAACGGAAATTTTTTTCTCTTCGATTATGATATATTTGTCTCGTATTCAGCGTCTATTACGCAATGTGCATAAAATTTGGAGTTATTATGCGATTTAATATTAACTTTTCTTAGGATTTCTGTTCAAGTTTATTATTCATACAATTGGTGCATATTCATACCCTTACATAGTCAGGAGACACCTATGTTTACACTCCTTGTTAGTATCAATTTCTCGTCAAAGGTCGTTGATATATATAAAAAAAATAGGAGCGGCCCGATTTCGCTTTGATACGATATTCCTGAAATAAAACTTGCGAAATAGTTCGCACGCCGGAACCCTGTCTTTTAGAGGGGCGAAAAGCGGAAAAGAATATCCGCAATGCTGGCGATGGCGGACCTAAAAAAACATTCTCCCGATATGAACAAAAAAATTGTGGAAGGATTTGAAAGTTGGACTTCGGAAGCTTTTCGAATTCTTCGGAAATTTTTCATCTGCAAGCCGACCAGCCTGCCGCTTCCTAAGCTCACCGTCGCGAAAATTACATGCTAAATTCTCCTTCCACGACGCATGCTCAAACCGTGTTACTCGCTAAATGATTCGAGCACTTAAATCATATCTCCCAATATCACTTCCAAAATCGTAGCTCGATCCTAGTGCTCGCCTCAACAATGCTTTAAAGCAAGATTAGTTTCCGCGTTGGATGGTAACGGAATGGAAAGGGGAGGAAAGATACAGTTATCTGAAAAGTCTATGGAACTTCAACGGATGCATCTACTGATATACCAAATCTGTTAGCTAGACCTTTCTTTTCTTTGGATTTTTTTTATGCGAAAGCCACTCGAATAACTATAATTACCGGACTTTTTGATCGTTCGCATCTCACCTACGTCTCTATAGTACGATAACTTTCCATTGCTTGCACACGAATTTACTGCACGTGTGTGAATTCAGAGACGTCTTATAGTTGAACTGCCACTAGATTAGCTGGACGTTTCCGATGCATATTTTAAAAGACTACCTCTAGTATTCGAATACCAAAGGCAGAAAACGAATGCCGCAACTACAGCGGGAATTGGATGTGATGAGCAGAGGATATGAATCCGTCTGCAGGATGCACTCTTAAAAATATTCTATGATCGGTCCTTGATAATAAGCGAATGCCAATTGATTCTTGGACAAAGTTTATTTAAAAATTCACATAAATTACATGTCAAGTATCACTCTTCCATCAGTGTTTACATCAGATAGTAGCCGAGGTTTTCCTTCCCTTCTCTGCTATCGCTCCCGAATCGAAATCCTCTCCCCAACGGTCGTTGGAGGTACCTGAAACGAGAGTGAAAGAGATTATTCAAAATGTGAAAGAATGACTAGGTTCACTGTCAGAATGAGAGGGCATCACCCGTTTGCCAAAACCTTTGTTTCCGGAATGTAAACGATACGGTTAAGTAATTCGAAATGTCAGCAACGGTTCGAAAAGTAAGAGATCCCATATCTAATGAAGATGTCTGATGAATCCGGAGAGAAATAAAAAAGAATATATTTTTCTCTTCCTGTGGCACTTGGGAAACGCATTCGGTTTTTTGTTGAGTGAACGGAAATGTTCTGCCAAATATCAGGAAATTGGTGCTTGATGAACTCCATCAAATCCTCGTCCCTTCACAGAGGATGGATGAATGCAATTTCTTTGAGAAAAGTTTGCTTGGTGCCCTAAGAAGGAAGATAATGTCTGTAGCATTCTACGGCATCGTATCCCTTTGAGAAGCAAGAAAGAAGAATGAGGGAACAACTTTATCTTTTGGTAGGTTTATCCCAAGAGTGGTTATCCTTGGATGTTACAGGGATGTTAAATTGCAAAATATGGAATCGTACTTGCACCTACTGAAGGAAGGCGGCTAGAAGGTACACTATAACAGGAATCGTGAAAAATGGAAATTCTCAATAATGAAGGAAAGAACACAGAGCTGAATATGAAACAAATCGAGGAGTGAAGATTCTGCAAGTCACTATATTGGAGTGTTTTCCATGTAGCATATCACACGTTGCAAGATCCTAGAAATATTTGGTCGAATCCATTGAAATAGTCAAAAGAAGATGCCACTTCTTGCTCCTGGAACGAATGCTAGAAGCAAAGGAAAGGATGAAGAAGTGAGTGAATGAGGAAGTAAACAAGTCGTATTTAAAATCAGCCCCTGAACGCTTGGAAGCATGATGGAATTCTGAAGAACATTGCCACGGTGCACAGAAAATATTTCCGAGGAAACACTCAAGACTTGGTTACATATTGGCAGTTGAAAACTCTGGCAATAAGAAGCAAGGATATGGTCGGGCATTCAGGAAGGAGATGGGAGGTCCAAAGATGCACAAAATCGTCCAGTATAGAAGATAAAAAGGGCTGAAAAGAAGTGAATTTGCTCACAATCTACCTCATAGTCATGTGCTGCGCGAAGAGGCAACAGTAGAGAGAGAGGAAAAATAGAACAGTTTATCAACAAGGAACGACCTAACTGCAGATAGAATGGAAACCGATGATGCTAAGGCTCATGGGCCCATCTTGATGTTCTTCAGTTTGATTTGCAACAAGAAGGTATATGGTCTTCTTTCACAAGTAAGAAATCGCCCATTGTATGAAAAGGCTCATTTTTCATCGAATAGTAGTTTCAGTTCAGTAGCAACGAAACAAAAATATGACCAGGTCCAAATCGTACCTTGAGAAGGTAGTCTACTCAGATGTTCAAAGTTGTAAGCAATTTCCTTCATCATCTAAGAATAGGCTTGGCAATCCAATCCGTGAAGACCCTCCTCGTGGACAGCATGGTGAAGGTTCTCGAATCCAAAGGCATCCTGGAATTGAAAGATGATGAGTTCATTGAAAATGAAGACTTTGTCAAGGACCTAGGCGCACACCTACTGCACGAACGGTTTTAAGGCTGTATAATTGATTTCTTTTAACGATGTACGGCTATTTATTCACCTGTCGTACTTTTGAAATAATTAAAAATTAAAACCTCGTATCAGGGAAAGTTTTTGCATGCAGTGCATGCTTGTAAAACATATAAACTGTTGGTGGCAAAGCTCTACGTCGTAATAAATAGGAATATAGAATCAGGCGATAGTAAAACTTGACAAATCAAAGCTTCGGTACGTTCCAAAATGCTGAGAATTCATCAGTCATCAATTAAATTGTTGAAAAAAAAATTTACAAATTTTGAACTACCGCTAAACATTTATCTCGCTTCTGATTGGCTGAGAGAAATGCCACCGCTGTCAGTGTAGAAGCTGTATTGTTAAATTTTATGCCAAATATTTCTTTACCTGATTGCCGATCGAATATCACCAAAAAATCTCTCTCCATTTACGTGGACACCGAGCAATGGCGGTTTTCTTGAAATCCAAAGCATTACGATGACGAAACTTATGAATTCAATATTTTTGCACAGTAAGACTCACGTAGTTGGTAAAAATCATAATAAATACTAATCTTCATTAAATTATAATCCGTCACGACTCACCTCACCTTCATTTTCTAAAATCTTTCTCGAATTTTAGATTCCCGCCGGTGACAATCGCGTCTCCAAATACCGCGGCGCGTTATTCACTTTCCACTGCGACCTCTCCGTGTCAACATCCTCCCTTTCACCAGTCATTCATTTTCCCCTTTTTCTAATTTAATGCACTCTTTGGAGCATATAATCATCCTCATTAAAACTATGAAGCTACGCCCGAGCTCTCTGTTCGAAGAAACGGCTTCGGAAACGCACTAAATTTCCCATTGTAGCGATAAGTTACGAGCCCATAAGCACGATGCTGTCGTGAGATATATAAGCCGTCCGTGGATATTATTGTCATTAGTACTTATCTGATCATTTTCACCGAGGTAAAGATATCTTGAATGGCGATGAATAGGAAGCTAGGTATTCGAAACGCTTCGGTCGGACGCAATCGGTAAATAAAATTCCTGGGCACATTCTTGTCGTCGAGGGAAGAGAAATATTTTTTAATGGGACGTTTCTTACCTTACTTGGCTTTTCGACTGAACCTTGCATCCTCACCAAAAGCCGTGCTGCATCGCCTGCACTGGGATGAGGTGTCACATAGCCGTCCTCTACGAAGCTGCAGTAAATCTAATCAATCTCTTATGTGCAACGCCAACCACAGAACGCAACAACGTTGTCACAATCACTTCATACAGGGAGAAACTTGGAGATTTGATAGCTATTTCCATGGATAGTAAAACGGCGTAACGAAAGCATGGGGAAACTCGATTCACAAATCACAAGTACGAACTCTGCTCGCTGGTGATAGCCGCCTACTGAGGCGACACCGATACGATAACTTGGCCCTCTGTCGGATTTCGAATATTCTCCATATGACGGAAAATGACGATCTATTTCTAGCGCTCCTCATTCCTGCGAAGAGATCTATGCGTTTATAACTCTGCTACGATTCGCTTTTTCGAGGACTAAAGTTGGATCGAGTTGCGGCGTGCGCTTAGGTATTTGTCAAGGAGATATCTCGTTCCTTGGAAAAGGGATGATATAAAATGGCAATGACTTAATAAGAAAGAAGAAGATGAAGGACGTCGTCTCTCGAAAACCCTAACGTCCGCAAAGTATCGACGAAAATTACCACTGTCTCTTCGGAAGAGAGAAGTATCGCACAGAGGCCGAATTAAATCCACCGCAGACTTTCCCCACGGAGGAGCTGCATGCGTCCAATGCGTTGTTCTCCTATTCGCCTCTGCTTACCACCGGGTAATCGTTCGCTGAAACTACCTCCCGTAGCAGGCGTAAGAAGAACCATTCAAATCGGAATGAAAATTCAAATGATTTAATATTTCACCAGGCATTTTCAAGGCGAGCTGTGACTTTCACGATGTAAGATCGCTCGCGAACATTCTCAACGCTCTTACCGACTACCCTCTCAGCGGAACCGAGATTCTGTATGGCTTTTCCACAAGTTTTACGTATAGATTAAGATTGCAGAGATTCTACTATTAAAATTTTTCTCCGCGGATCGTACATGTTCATTTACAGTTTTCCGGTCAAAGTGGTCGACGACTAAACACTCGTTAATATATATTAATCTCATTCCCCATTTTCCGCACCCTATCATGACTTTATCTAAATCATTTCTAAGAACTAATCTATCCTCACTGCCGTATATTTCCATGTAGAACATTGTATCGCCCGCAATTATCCTATCCTTACATGGAGTGTAAGTATAGGTGTCTCCTGACTTTTGAATGAGACTAGCATAGATCGATAGAGGATCAAAATTAAGAATACACGTCTTTTTTTATAGACGTTTCTCGCCGTAAGTTTAGGAGATATTAACGTTCAAAGATTGCAATTTTTTTCAAATTTCGTGCTTGGACAACCCAAATCCGCTTACCCCTCTTTCGAGCTCCTACGTAATCAGCGAGTTCGGTGGTGGAGATGGTTGATGCATAGACAAAACTTTTTCTGACAGTCATTTTTGCGCGCTGGTCGCTGGTTCGCGACCCGGCAACGGAAATTTTTTTCTCTTCGATTATGATATATTTGTCTCGTATTCAGCGTCTATTACGCAATGTGCATAAAATTTGGAGTTATTATGCGATTTTATATTAACTTTTCTTAGGATTTCTGTTCAAGTTTATTATTCATACAATTGGTGCATATTCATACCCTTACATAGTCAGGAGACACCTATGTTTACACTCCTTGTTAGTATCAATTTCTCGTCAAAGGTCGTTGATATATATAAAAAAAATAGGAGCGGCCCGATTTCGCTTTGATACGATATTCCTGTAATAAAACTTGCGAAATAGTTCGCACGCCGGAACCCTGTCTTTTAGAGGGGCGAAAAGCGGAAAAGAATATCCGCAATGCTGGCGATGGCGGACCTAAAAAAACATTCTCCCGATATGAACAAAAAAATTGTGGAAGGATTTGAAAGTTTGGACTTCGGAAGCTTTTCGAATTCTTCGGAAATTTTTCATCTGCAAGCCCACCAGCCTGCCGCATCCTAAGCTCACCGTCGCGAAAATTACATGCTAAATTCTCCTTCCACGACGCATGCTCAAACCGTGTTACTCGCTAAATGATTCGAGCACTTAAATCATATCTCCCAATATCACTTCCAAAATCGTAGCTCGATCCTAGTGCTCGCCTCAACAAAGCTTTAAAGCAAGATTAGTTTCCGCGTTGGATGGTAACGGAATGGAAAGGGGAGGAAAGATGCAGTTATCTGAAAAGTCTATGGAACTTCAACGGATGCATCTACTGATATACCAAATCTGTTAGCTAGACCTTTCTTTTCTTTGGATTTTTTTTATGCGAAAGCCACTCGAATAACTATAAATACCGGACTTTTTGATCGTTCGCATCTCACCTACGTCTCTATAGTACGATAACTTTCCATTGCTTGCACACGAATTTACTGCACGTGTGTGAATTCAGAGACGTCTTATAGTTGAACTGCCACTAGATTAGCTGGACGTTTCCGATGCATATTTTAAAAGACTACCTCTAGTATTCGAATACCAAAGGCAGAAAACGAATGCCGCAACTACAGCGGGAATTGGATGTGATGAGCAGAGGATATGAATCCGTCTGCAGGATGCACTCTTAAAAATATTCTATGATCGGTCCTTGATAATAAGCGAATGCCAATTGATTCTTGGACAAAGTTTATTTAAAAATTCACATAAATTACATGTCAAGTATCACTCTTCCATCAGTGTTTACATCAGATAGTAGCCGAGGTTTTCCTTCCCTTCTCTGCTATCGCTCCCGAATCGAAATCCTCTCCCCAACGGTCGTTGGAGGTACCTGAAACGAGAGTGAAAGAGATTATTCAAAATGTGAAAGAATGACTAGGTTCACTGTCAGAATGAGAGGGCATCACCCGTTTGCCAAAACCTTTGTTTCCGGAATGTAAACGATACGGTTAAGTAATTCGAAATGTCAGCAACGGTTCGAAAAGTAAGAGATCCCATATCTAATGAAGATGTCTGATGAATCCGGAGAGAAATAAAAAAGAATATATTTTTCTCTTCCTGTGGCACTTGGGAAACGCATTCGGTTTTTTGTTGAGTGAACGGAAATGTTCTGCCAAATATCAGGAAATTGGTGCTTGATGAACTCCATCAAATCCTCGTCCCTTCACAGAGGATGGATGAATGCAATTTCTTTGAGAAAAGTTTGCTTGGTGCCCTAAGAAGGAAGATAATGTCTGTAGCATTCTACGGCATCGTATCCCTTTGAGAAGCAAGAAAGAAGAATGAGGGAACAACTTTATCTTTTGGTAGGTTTATCCCAAGAGTGGTTATCCTTGGATGTTACAGGGATGTTAAATTGCAAAATATGGAATCGTACTTGCACCTACTGAAGGAAGGCGGCTAGAAGGTACACTATAACAGGAATCGTGAAAAATGGAAATTCTCAATAATGAAGGAAAGAACACAGAGCTGAATATGAAACAAATCGAGGAGTGAAGATTCTGCAAGTCACTATATTGGAGTGTTTTCCATGTAGCATATCACACGTTGCAAGATCCTAGAAATATTTGGTCGAATCCATTGAAATAGTCAAAAGAAGATGCCACTTCTTGCTCCTGGAACGAATGCTAGAAGCAAAGGAAAGGATGAAGAAGTGAGTGAATGAGGAAGTAAACAAGTCGTATTTAAAATCAGCCCCTGAACGCTTGGAAGCATGATGGAATTCTGAAGAACATTGCCACGGTGCACAGAAAATATTTCCGAGGAAACACTCAAGACTTGGTTACATATTGGCAGTTGAAAACTCTGGCAATAAGAAGCAAGGATATGGTCGGGCATTCAGGAAGGAGATGGGAGGTCCAAAGATGCACAAAATCGTCCAGTATAGAAGATAAAAAGGGCTGAAAAGAAGTGAATTTGCTCACAATCTACCTCATAGTCATGTGCTGCGCGAAGAGGCAACAGTAGAGAGAGAGGAAAAATAGAACAGTTTATCAACAAGGAACGACCTAACTGCAGATAGAATGGAAACCGATGATGCTAAGGCTCATGGGCCCATCTTGATGTTCTTCAGTTTGATTTGCAACAAGAAGGTATATGGTCTTCTTTCACAAGTAAGAAATCGCCCATTGTATGAAAAGGCTCATTTTTCATCGAATAGTAGTTTCAGTTCAGTAGCAACGAAAGAAAAATATGACCAGGTCCAAATCGTACCTTGAGAAGGTAGTCTACTCAGATGTTCAAAGTTGTAAGCAATTTCCTTCATCATCTAAGAATAGGCTTGGCAATCCAATCCGTGAAGACCCTCCTCGTGGACAGCATGGTGAAGGTTCTCGAATCCAAAGGCATCCTGGAATTGAAAGATGATGAGTTCATTGAAAATGAAGACTTTGTCAAGGACCTAGGCGCACACCTTCTGCACGAACGGTTTTAAGGCTGTATAATTGATTTCTTTTAACGATGTACGGCTATTTATTCACCTGTCGTACTTTTGAAATAATTAAAAATTAAAACCTCGTATCAGGGAAAGTTTTTGCATGCAGTGCATGCTTGTAAAACATATAAACTGTTGGTGGCAAAGCTCTACGTCATAATAAATAGGAATATAGAATCAGGCGATAGTAAAACTTGACAAATCAAAGCTTCGGTACGTTCCAAAATGCTGAGAATTCATCAGTCATCAATTAAATTGTTGAAAAAAAAATTTACAAATTTTGAACTACCGCTAAACATTTATCTCGCTTCTGATTGGCTGAGAGAAATGCCACCGCTGTCAGTGTAGAAGCTGTATTGTTAAATTTTATGCCAAATATTTCTTTACCTGATTGCCGATCGAATATCACCAAAAAATCCCTCTCCATTTACGTGGACACCGAGCAATGGCGGTTTTCTTGAAATCCAAAGCATTACGATGACGAAACTTATGAATTCAATATTTTTGCACAGTAAGACTCACGTAGTTGGTAAAAATCATAATAAATACTAATCTTCATTAAATTATAATCCGTCACGACTCACCTCACGTTCATTTTCTAAAATCTTTCTCGAATTTTAGATTCCCGCCGGTGACAATCGCGTCTCCAAATACCGCGGCGCGTTATTCACTTTCCACTGCGACCTCTCCGTGTCAACATCCTCCCTTTCACCAGTCATTCATTTTCCCCTTTTTCTAATTTAATGCACTCTTTGGAGCATATAATCATCCTCATTAAAACTATGAAGCTACGCCCGAGCTCTCTGTTCGAAGAAACGGCTTCGGAAACGCACTAAATTTCCCATTGTAGCGATAAGTTACGAGCCCATAAGCACGATGCTGTCGTGAGATATATAAGCCGTCCGTGGATATTATTGTCATTAGTACTTATCTGATCATTTTCACCGAGGTAAAGATATCTTGAATGGCGATGAATAGGAAGCTAGGTATTCGAAACGCTTCGGTCGGACGCAATCGGTAAATTAAATTCCTGGGCACATTCTTGTCGTCGAGGGAAGAGAAATATTTTTTAATGGGACGTTTCTTACCTTACTTGGCTTTTCGACTGAACCTTGCATCCTCACCAAAAGCCGTGCTGCATCGCCTGCACTGGGATGAGGTGTCACATAGCCGTCCTCTACGAAGCTGCAGTAAATCTAATCAATCTCTTATGTGCAACGCCAACCACAGAACGCAACAACGTTGTCACAATCACTTCATACAGGGAGAAACTTGGAGATTTGATAGCTATTTCCATGGATAGTAAAACGGCGTAACGAAAGCATGGGGAAACTCGATTCACAAATCACAAGTACGAACTCTGCTCGCTGGTGATAGCCGCCTACTGAGGCGACACCGATACGATAACTTGGCCCTCTGTCGGATTTCGAATATTCTCCATATGACGGAAAATGACGATCTATTTCTAGCGCTCCTCATTCCTGCGAAGAGATCTATGCGTTTATAACTCTGCTACGATTCGCTTTTTCGAGGACTAAAGTTGGATCGAGTTGCGGCGTGCGCTTAGGTATTTGTCAAGGAGATATCTCGTTCCTTGGAAAAGGGATGATATAAAATGGCAATGACTTAATAAGAAAGAAGAAGATGAAGGACGTCGTCTCTCGAAAACCCTAACGTCCGCAAAGTATCGACGAAAATTACCACTGTCTCTTCGGAAGAGAGAAGTATCGCACAGAAGCCGAATTAAATCCACCGCAGACTTTCCCCACGGAGGAGCTGCATGCGTCCAATGCGTTGTTCTCCTATTCGCCTCTGCTTACCACCGGGTAATCGTTCGCTGAAACTACCTCCCGTAGCAGGCGTAAGAAGAACCATTCAAATCGGAATGAAAATTCAAATGATTTAATATTTCACCAGGCATTTTCAAGGCGAGCTGTGACTTTCACGATGTAAGATCGCTCGCGAACATTCTCAACGCTCTTACCGACTACCCTCTCAGCGGAACCGAGATTCTGTATGGCTTTTCCACAAGTTTTACGTATAGATTAAGATTGCAGAGATTCTACTATTAAAATTTTTCTCCGCGGATCGTACATGTTCATTTACAGTTTTCCGGTCAAAGTGGTCGACGACTAAACACTCGTTAATATATATTAATCTCATTCCCCATTTTCCGCACCCTATCATGACTTTATCTAAATCATTTCTAAGAACTAATCTATCCTCACTGCCGTATATTTCCATGTAGAACATTGTATCGCCCGCAATTATCCTAACCTTACATGGAGTGTAAGTATAGGTGTCTCCTGACTTTTGAATGAGACTAGCATAGATCGATAGAGGATCAAAATTAAGAATACAGGTCTTTTTTTATAGACGTTTCTCGCCGTAAGTTTAGGAGATATTAACGTTCAAAGATTGCAATTTTTTTCAAATTTCGCGCTTGGACAACCCAAATCCGCTTACCCCTCTTTCGAGCTCCTACGTAATCAGCGAGTTCGGTGGTGGAGATGGTTGATGCATAGACAAAACTTTTTCTGACAGTCATTTTTGCGCGCTGGTCGCTGGTTCGCGACCCGGCAACGGAAATTTTTTTCTCTTCGATTATGATATATTTGTCTCGTATTCAGCGTCTATTACGCAATGTGCATAAAATTTGGAGTTATTATGCGATTTTATATTAACTTTTCTTAGGATTTCTGTTCAAGTTTATTATTCATACAATTGGTGCATATTCATACCCTCACATAGTCAGGAGACACCTATGTTTACACTCCTTGTTAGTATCAATTTCTCGTCAAAGGTCGTTGATATATATAAAAAAAATAGGAGCGGCCCGATTTCGCTTTGATACGATATTCCTGTAATAAAACTTGCGAAATAGTTCGCACGCCGGAACCCTGTCTTTTAGAGGGGCGAAAAGCGGAAAAGAATATCCGCAATGCTGGCGATGGCGGACCTAAAAAAACATTCTCCCGATATGAACAAAAAAATTGTGGAAGGATTTGAAAGTTTGGACTTCGGAAGCTTTTCGAATTCTTCGGAAATTTTTCATCTGCAAGCCCACCAGCCTGCCGCATCCTAAGCTCACCGTCGCGAAAATAACATGCTAAATTCTCCTTCCACGACGCATGCTCAAACCGTGTTACTCGCTAAATGATTCGAGCACTTAAATCATATCTCCCAATATCACTTCCAAAATCGTAGCTCGATCCTAGTGCTCGCCTCAACAAAGCTTTAAAGCAAGATTAGTTTCCGCGTTGGATGGTAACGGAATGGAAAGGGGAGGAAAGATACAGTTATCTGAAAAGTCTATGGAACTTCAACGGATGCATCTACTGATATACCAAATCTGTTAGCTAGACCTTTCTTTTCTTTGGATTTTTTTTATGCGAAAGCCACTCGAATAACTATAATTACCGGACTTTTTGATCGTTCGCATCTCACCTACGTCTCTATAGTACGATAACTTTCCATTGCTTGCACACGAATTTACTGCACGTGTGTGAATTCAGAGACGTCTTATAGTTGAACTGCCACTAGATTAGCTGGACGTTTCCGATGCATATTTTAAAAGACTACCTCTAGTATTCGAATACCAAAGGCAGAAAACGAATGCCGCAACTACAGCGGGAATTGGATGTGATGAGCAGAGGATATGAATCCGTCTGCAGGATGCACTCTTAAAAATATTCTATGATCGGTCCTTGATAATAAGCGAATGCCAATTGATTCTTGGACAAAGTTTATTTAAAAATTCACATAAATTACATGTCAAGTATCACTCTTCCATCAGTGTTTACATCAGATAGTAGCCGAGGTTTTCCTTCCCTTCTCTGCTATCGCTCCCGAATCGAAATCCTCTCCCCAACGGTCGTTGGAGGTACCTGAAACGAGAGTGAAAGAGATTATTCAAAATGTGAAAGAATGACTAGGTTCACTGTCAGAATGAGAGGGCATCACCCGTTTGCCAAAACCTTTGTTTCCGGAATGTAAACGATACGGTTAAGTAATTCGAAATGTCAGCAACGGTTCGAAAAGTAAGAGATCCCATATCTAATGAAGATGTCTGATGAATCCGGAGAGAAATAAAAAAGAATATATTTTTCTCTTCCTGTGGCACTTGGGAAACGCATTCGGTTTTTTGTTGAGTGAACGGAAATGTTCTGCCAAATATCAGGAAATTGGTGCTTGATGAACTCCATCAAATCCTCGTCCCTTCACAGAGGATGGATGAATGCAATTTCTTTGAGAAAAGTTTGCTTGGTGCCCTAAGAAGGAAGATAATGTCTGTAGCATTCTACGGCATCGTATCCCTTTGAGAAGCAAGAAAGAAGAATGAGGGAACAACTTTATCTTTTGGTAGGTTTATCCCAAGAGTGGTTATCCTTGGATGTTACAGGGATGTTAAATTGCAAAATATGGAATCGTACTTGCACCTACTGAAGGAAGGCGGCTAGAAGGTACACTATAACAGGAATCGTGAAAAATGGAAATTCTCAATAATGAAGGAAAGAACACAGAGCTGAATATGAAACAAATCGAGGAGTGAAGATTCTGCAAGTCACTATATTGGAGTGTTTTCCATGTAGCATATCACACGTTGCAAGATCCTAGAAATATTTGGTCGAATCCATTGAAATAGTCAAAAGAAGATGCCACTTCTTGCTCCTGGAACGAATGCTAGAAGCAAAGGAAACGATGAAGAAGTGAGTGAATGAGGAAGTAAACAAGTCGTATTTAAAATCAGCCCCTGAACGCTTGGAAGCATGATGGAATTCTGAAGAACATTGCCACGGTGCACAGAAAATATTTCCGAGGAAACACTCAAGACTTGGTTACATATTGGCAGTTGAAAACTCTGGCAATAAGAAGCAAGGATATGGTCGGGCATTCAGGAAGGAGATGGGAGGTCCAAAGATGCACAAAATCGTCCAGTATAGAAGATAAAAAGGGCTGAAAAGAAGTGAATTTGCTCACAATCTACCTCATAGTCATGTGCTGCGCGAAGAGGCAACAGTAGAGAGAGAGGAAAAATAGAACAGTTTATCAACAAGGAACGACCTAACTGCAGATAGAATGGAAACCGATGATGCTAAGGCTCATGGGCCCATCTTGATGTTCTTCAGTTTGATTTGCAACAAGAAGGTATATGGTCTTCTTTCACAAGTAAGAAATCGCCCATTGTATGAAAAGGCTCATTTTTCATCGAATAGTAGTTTCAGTTCAGTAGCAACGAAACAAAAATATGACCAGGTCCAAATCGTACCTTGAGAAGGTAGTCTACTCAGATGTTCAAAGTTGTAAGCAATTTCCTTCATCATCTAAGAATAGGCTTGGCAATCCAATCCGTGAAGACCCTCCTCGTGGACAGCATGGTGAAGGTTCTCGAATCCAAAGGCATCCTGGAATTGAAAGATGATGAGTTCATTGAAAATGAAGACTTTGTCAAGGACCTAGGCGCACACCTTCTGCACGAACGGTTTTAAGGCTGTATAATTGATTTCTTTTAACGATGTACGGCTATTTATTCACCTGTCGTACTTTTGAAATAATTAAAAATTAAAACCTCGTATCAGGGAAAGTTTTTGCATGCAGTGCATGCTTGTAAAACATATAAACTGTTGGTGGCAAAGCTCTACGTCGTAATAAATAGGAATATAGAATCAGGCGATAGTAAAACTTGACAAATCAAAGCTTCGGTACGTTCCAAAATGCTGAGAATTCATCAGTCATCAATTAAATTGTTGAAAAAAAATTTACAAATTTTGAACTACCGCTAAACATTTATCTCGCTTCTGATTGGCTGAGAGAAATGCCACCGCTGTCAGTGTAGAAGCTGTATTGTTAAATTTTATGCCAAATATTTCTTTACCTGATTGCCGATCGAATATCACCAAAAAATCTCTCTCCATTTACGTGGACACCGAGCAATGGCGGTTTTCTTGAAATCCAAAGCATTACGATGACGAAACTTATGAATTCAATATTTTTGCACAGTAAGACTCACGTAGTTGGTAAAAATCATAATAAATACTAATCTTCATTAAATTATAATCCGTCACGACTCACCTCACGTTCATTTTTTAAAATCTTTCTCGAATTTTAGATTCCCGCCGGTGACAATCGCGTCTCCAAATACCGCGGCGCGTTATTCACTTTCCACTGCGACCTCTCCGTGTCAACATCCTCCCTTTCACCAGTCATTCATTTTCCCCTTTTTCTAATTTAATGCACTCTTTGGAGCATATAATCATCCTCATTAAAACTATGAAGCTACGCCCGAGCTCTCTGTTCGAAGAAACGGCTTCGGAAACGCACTAAATTTCCCATTGTAGCGATAAGTTACGAGCCCATAAGCACGATGCTGTCGTGAGATATATAAGCCGTCCGTGGATATTATTGTCATTAGTATTTATCTGGTCATTTTCACCGAGGTAAAGATATCTTGAATGGCGATGAATAGGAAGCTAGGTATTCGAAACGCTTCGGTCGGACGCAATCGGTAAATAAAATTCCTGGGCACATTCTTGTCGTCGAGGGAAGAGAAATATTTTTTAATGGGACGTTTCTTACCTTACTTGGCTTTTCGACTGAACCTTGCATCCTCACCAAAAGCCGTGCTGCATCGCCTGCACTGGGATGAGGTGTCACATAGCCGTCCTCTACGAAGCTGCAGTAAATCTAATCAATCTCTTATGTGCAACGCCAACCACAGAACGCAACAACGTTGTCACAATCACTTCATACAGGGAGAAACTTGGAGATTTGATAGCTATTTCCATGGATAGTAAAACGGCGTAACGAAAGCATGGGGAAACTCGATTCACAAATCACAAGTACGAACTCTGCTCGCTGGTGATAGCCGCCTACTGAGGCGACACCGATACGATAACTTGGCCCTCTGTCGGATTTCGAATATTCTCCATATGACGGAAAATGACGAACTATTTCTAGCGCTCCTCATTCCTGCGAAGAGATCTATGCGTTTATAACTCTGCTTCGATTCGCTTTTTCGAGGTCTAAAGTTGGATCGAGTTGCGGCGTGCGCTTAGGTATTTGTCAAGGAGATATCTCGTTCCTTGGAAAAGGGATGATATAAAATGGCAATGACTTAATAAGAAAGAAGAAGATGAAGGACGTCGTCTCTCGAAAATCCTAACGTCCGCAAAGTATCGACGAAAATTACCACTGTCTCTTCGGAAGAGAGAAGTATCGCACAGAAGCCGAATTAAATCCACCGCAGACTTTCCCCACGGAGGAGCTGCATGCGTCCAATGCGTTGTTTTCCTATTCGCCTCTCCTTACCACCGGGTAATCGTTCGCTGAAACTACCTCCCGTAGCAGGCGTAAGAAGAACCATTCAAATCGGAATGAAAATTCAAATGATTTAATATTTCACCAGGCATTTTCAAGGCGAGCTGTGACTTTCACGATGTAAGATCGCTCGCGAACATTCTCAACGCTCTTACCGACTACCCTCTCAGCGGAACCGAGATTCTGTATGGCTTTTCCACAAGTTTTACGTATAGATTAAGATTGCAGAGATTCTACTATTAAAATTTTTCTCCGCGGATCGTACATGTTCATTTACAGTTTTCCGGTCAAAGTGGTCGACGACTAAACACTCGTTAATATATATTAATCTCATTCCCCATTTTCCGCACCCTATCATGACTTTATCTAAATCATTTCTAAGAACTAATCTATCCTCACTGCCGTATATTTCCATGTAGAACATTGTATCGCCCGCAATTATCCTATCCTTACATGGAGTGTAAGTATAGGTGTCTCCTGACTTTTGAATGAGACTAGCATAGATCGATAGAGGATCAAAATTAAGAATACAGGTCTTTTTTTATAGACGTTTCTCGCCGTAAGTTTAGGAGATATTAACGTTCAAAGATTGCAATTTTTTTCAAATTTCGCGCTTGGACAACCCAAATCCGCTTACCCCTCTTTCGAGCTCCTACGTAATCAGCGAGTTCGGTGGTGGAGATGGTTGATGCATAGACAAAACTTTTTCTGACAGTCATTTTTGCGCGCTGGTCGCTGGTTCGCGACCCGGCAACGGAAATTTTTTTCTCTTCGATTATGATATATTTGTCTCGTATTCAGCGTCTATTACGCAATGTGCATAAAATTTGGAGTTATTATGCGATTTTATATTAACTTTTCTTAGGATTTCTGTTCAAGTTTATTATTCATACAATTGGTGCATATTCATACCCTCACATAGTCAGGAGACACCTATGTTTACACTCCTTGTTAGTATCAATTTCTCGTCAAAGGTCGTTGATATATATAAAAAAAATAGGAGCGGCCCGATTTCGCTTTGATACGATATTCCTGTAATAAAACTTGCGAAATAGTTCGCACGCCGGAACCCTGTCTTTTAGAGGGGCGAAAAGCGGAAAAGAATATCCGCAATGCTGGCGATGGCGGACCTAAAAAAACATTCTCCCGATATGAACAAAAAAATTGTGGAAGGATTTGAAAGTTTGGACTTCGGAAGCTTTTCGAATTCTTCGGAAATTTTTCATCTGCAAGCCCACCAGCCTGCCGCATCCTAAGCTCACCGTCGCGAAAATTACATGCTAAATTCTCCTTCCACGACGCATGCTCAAACCGTGTTACTCGCTAAATGATTCGAGCACTTAAATCATATCTCCCAATATCACTTCCAAAATCGTAGCTCGATCCTAGTGCTCGCCTCAACAAAGCTTTAAAGCAAGATTAGTTTCCGCGTTGGATGGTAACGGAATGGAAAGGGGAGGAAAGATACAGTTATCTGAAAAGTCTATGGAACTTCAACGGATGCATCTACTGATATACCAAATCTGTTAGCTAGACCTTTCTTTTCTTTGGATTTTTTTTATGCGAAAGCCACTCGAATAACTATAATTACCGGACTTTTTGATCGTTCGCATCTCACCTACGTCTCTATAGTACGATAACTTTCCATTGCTTGCACACGAATTTACTGCACGTGTGTGAATTCAGAGACGTCTTATAGTTGAACTGCCACTAGATTAGCTGGACGTTTCCGATGCATATTTTAAAAGACTACCTCTAGTATTCGAATACCAAAGGCAGAAAACGAATGCCGCAACTACAGCGGGAATTGGATGTGATGAGCAGAGGATATGAATCCGTCTGCAGGATGCACTCTTAAAAATATTCTATGATCGGTCCTTGATAATAAGCGAATGCCAATTGATTCTTGGACAAAGTTTATTTAAAAATTCACATAAATTACATGTCAAGTATCACTCTTCCATCAGTGTTTACATCAGATAGTAGCCGAGGTTTTCCTTCCCTTCTCTGCTATCGCTCCCGAATCGAAATCCTCTCCCCAACGGTCGTTGGAGGTACCTGAAACGAGAGTGAAAGAGATTATTCAAAATGTGAAAGAATGACTAGGTTCACTGTCAGAATGAGAGGGCATCACCCGTTTGCCAAAACCTTTGTTTCCGGAATGTAAACGATACGGTTAAGTAATTCGAAATGTCAGCAACGGTTCGAAAAGTAAGAGATCCCATATCTAATGAAGATGTCTGATGAATCCGGAGAGAAATAAAAAAGAATATATTTTTCTCTTCCTGTGGCACTTGGGAAACGCATTCGGTTTTTTGTTGAGTGAACGGAAATGTTCTGCCAAATATCAGGAAATTGGTGCTTGATGAACTCCATCAAATCCTCGTCCCTTCACAGAGGATGGATGAATGCAATTTCTTTGAGAAAAGTTTGCTTGGTGCCCTAAGAAGGAAGATAATGTCTGTAGCATTCTACGGCATCGTATCCCTTTGAGAAGCAAGAAAGAAGAATGAGGGAACAACTTTATCTTTTGGTAGGTTTATCCCAAGAGTGGTTATCCTTGGATGTTACAGGGATGTTAAATTGCAAAATATGGAATCGTACTTGCACCTACTGAAGGAAGGCGGCTAGAAGGTACACTATAACAGGAATCGTGAAAAATGGAAATTCTCAATAATGAAGGAAAGAACACAGAGCTGAATATGAAACAAATCGAGGAGTGAAGATTCTGCAAGTCACTATATTGGAGTGTTTTCCATGTAGCATATCACACGTTGCAAGATCCTAGAAATATTTGGTCGAATCCATTGAAATAGTCAAAAGAAGATGCCACTTCTTGCTCCTGGAACGAATGCTAGAAGCAAAGGAAACGATGAAGAAGTGAGTGAATGAGGAAGTAAACAAGTCGTATTTAAAATCAGCCCCTGAACGCTTGGAAGCATGATGGAATTCTGAAGAACATTGCCACGGTGCACAGAAAATATTTCCGAGGAAACACTCAAGACTTGGTTACATATTGGCAGTTGAAAACTCTGGCAATAAGAAGCAAGGATATGGTCGGGCATTCAGGAAGGAGATGGGAGGTCCAAAGATGCACAAAATCGTCCAGTATAGAAGATAAAAAGGGCTGAAAAGAAGTGAATTTGCTCACAATCTACCTCATAGTCATGTGCTGCGCGAAGAGGCAACAGTAGAGAGAGAGGAAAAATAGAACAGTTTATCAACAAGGAACGACCTAACTGCAGATAGAATGGAAACCGATGATGCTAAGGCTCATGGGCCCATCTTGATGTTCTTCAGTTTGATTTGCAACAAGAAGGTATATGGTCTTCTTTCACAAGTAAGAAATCGCCCATTGTATGAAAAGGCTCATTTTTCATCGAATAGTAGTTTCAGTTCAGTAGCAACGAAAGAAAAATATGACCAGGTCCAAATCGTACCTTGAGAAGGTAGTCTACTCAGATGTTCAAAGTTGTAAGCAATTTCCTTCATCATCTAAGAATAGGCTTGGCAATCCAATCCGTGAAGACCCTCCTCGTGGACAGCATGGTGAAGGTTCTCGAATCCAAAGGCATCCTGGAATTGAAAGATGATGAGTTCATTGAAAATGAAGACTTTGTCAAGGACCTAGGCGCACACCTTCTGCACGAACGGTTTTAAGGCTGTATAATTGATTTCTTTTAACGATGTACGGCTATTTATTCACCTGTCGTACTTTTGAAATAATTAAAAATTAAAACCTCGTATCAGGGAAAGTTTTTGCATGCAGTGCATGCTTGTAAAACATATAAACTGTTGGTGGCAAAGCTCTACGTCGTAATAAATAGGAATATAGAATCAGGCGATAGTAAAACTTGACAAATCAAAGCTTCGGTACGTTCCAAAATGCTGAGAATTCATCAGTCATCAATTAAATTGTTGAAAAAAAATTTACAAATTTTGAACTACCGCTAAACATTTATCTCGCTTCTGATTGGCTGAGAGAAATGCCACCGCTGTCAGTGTAGAAGCTGTATTGTTAAATTTTATGCCAAATATTTCTTTACCTGATTGCCGATCGAATATCACCAAAAAATCTCTCTCCATTTACGTGGACACCGAGCAATGGCGGTTTTCTTGAAATCCAAAGCATTACGATGACGAAACTTATGAATTCAATATTTTTGCACAGTAAGACTCACGTAGTTGGTAAAAATCATAATAAATACTAATCTTCATTAAATTATAATCCGTCACGACTCACCTCACGTTCATTTTTTAAAATCTTTCTCGAATTTTAGATTCCCGCCGGTGACAATCGCGTCTCCAAATACCGCGGCGCGTTATTCACTTTCCACTGCGACCTCTCCGTGTCAACATCCTCCCTTTCACCAGTCATTCATTTTCCCCTTTTTCTAATTTAATGCACTCTTTGGAGCATATAATCATCCTCATTAAAACTATGAAGCTACGCCCGAGCTCTCTGTTCGAAGAAACGGCTTCGGAAACGCACTAAATTTCCCATTGTAGCGATAAGTTACGAGCCCATAAGCACGATGCTGTCGTGAGATATATAAGCCGTCCGTGGATATTATTGTCATTAGTATTTATCTGGTCATTTTCACCGAGGTAAAGATATCTTGAATGGCGATGAATAGGAAGCTAGGTATTCGAAACGCTTCGGTCGGACGCAATCGGTAAATAAAATTCCTGGGCACATTCTTGTCGTCGAGGGAAGAGAAATATTTTTTAATGGGACGTTTCTTACCTTACTTGGCTTTTCGACTGAACCTTGCATCCTCACCAAAAGCCGTGCTGCATCGCCTGCACTGGGATGAGGTGTCACATAGCCGTCCTCTACGAAGCTGCAGTAAATCTAATCAATCTCTTATGTGCAACGCCAACCACAGAACGCAACAACGTTGTCACAATCACTTCATACAGGGAGAAACTTGGAGATTTGATAGCTATTTCCATGGATAGTAAAACGGCGTAACGAAAGCATGGGGAAACTCGATTCACAAATCACAAGTACGAACTCTGCTCGCTGGTGATAGCCGCCTACTGAGGCGACACCGATACGATAACTTGGCCCTCTGTCGGATTTCGAATATTCTCCATATGACGGAAAATGACGAACTATTTCTAGCGCTCCTCATTCCTGCGAAGAGATCTATGCGTTTATAACTCTGCTTCGATTCGCTTTTTCGAGGTCTAAAGTTGGATCGAGTTGCGGCGTGCGCTTAGGTATTTGTCAAGGAGATATCTCGTTCCTTGGAAAAGGGATGATATAAAATGGCAATGACTTAATAAGAAAGAAGAAGATGAAGGACGTCGTCTCTCGAAAATCCTAACGTCCGCAAAGTATCGACGAAAATTACCACTGTCTCTTCGGAAGAGAGAAGTATCGCACAGAAGCCGAATTAAATCCACCGCAGACTTTCCCCACGGAGGAGCTGCATGCGTCCAATGCGTTGTTTTCCTATTCGCCTCTCCTTACCACCGGGTAATCGTTCGCTGAAACTACCTCCCGTAGCAGGCGTAAGAAGAACCATTCAAATCGGAATGAAAATTCAAATGATTTAATATTTCACCAGGCATTTTCAAGGCGAGCTGTGACTTTCACGATGTAAGATCGCTCGCGAACATTCTCAACGCTCTTACCGACTACCCTCTCAGCGGAACCGAGATTCTGTATGGCTTTTCCACAAGTTTTACGTATAGATTAAGATTGCAGAGATTCTACTATTAAAATTTTTCTCCGCGGATCGTACATGTTCATTTACAGTTTTCCGGTCAAAGTGGTCGACGACTAAACACTCGTTAATATATATTAATCTCATTCCCCATTTTCCGCACCCTATCATGACTTTATCTAAATCATTTCTAAGAACTAATCTATCCTCACTGCCGTATATTTCCATGTAGAACATTGTATCGCCCGCAATTATCCTATCCTTACATGGAGTGTAAGTATAGGTGTCTCCTGACTTTTGAATGAGACTAGCATAGATCGATAGAGGATCAAAATTAAGAATACAGGTCTTTTTTTATAGACGTTTCTCGCCGTAAGTTTAGGAGATATTAACGTTCAAAGATTGCAATTTTTTTCAAATTTCGCGCTTGGACAACCCAAATCCGCTTACCCCTCTTTCGAGCTCCTACGTAATCAGCGAGTTCGGTGGTGGAGATGGTTGATGCATAGACAAAACTTTTTCTGACAGTCATTTTTGCGCGCTGGTCGCTGGTTCGCGACCCGGCAACGGAAATTTTTTTCTCTTCGATTATGATATATTTGTCTCGTATTCAGCGTCTATTACGCAATGTGCATAAAATTTGGAGTTATTATGCGATTTAATATTAACTTTTCTTAGGATTTCTGTTCAAGTTTATTATTCATACAATTGGTGCATATTCATACCCTTACATAGTCAGGAGACACCTATGTTTACACTCCTTGTTAGTATCAATTTCTCGTCAAAGGTCGTTGATATATATAAAAAAAATAGGAGCGGCCCGATTTCGCTTTGATACGATATTCCTGTAATAAAACTTGCGAAATAGTTCGCACGCCGGAACCCTGTCTTTTAGAGGGGCGAAAAGCGGAAAAGAATATCCGCAATGCTGGCGATGGCGGACCTAAAAAAACATTCTCCCGATATGAACAAAAAAATTGTGGAAGGATTTGAAAGTTTGGACTTCGGAAGCTTTTCGAATTCTTCGGAAATTTTTCATCTGCAAGCCCACCAGCCTGCCGCATCCTAAGCTCACCGTCGCGAAAATTACATGCTAAATTCTCCTTCCACGACGCATGCTCAAACCGTGTTACTCGCTAAATGATTCGAGCACTTAAATCATATCTCCCAATATCACTTCCAAAATCGTAGCTCGATCCTAGTGCTCGCCTCAACAAAGCTTTAAAGCAAGATTAGTTTCCGCGTTGGATGGTAACGGAATGGAAAGGGGAGGAAAGATACAGTTATCTGAAAAGTCTATGGAACTTCAACGGATGCATCTACTGATATACCAAATCTGTTAGCTAGACCTTTCTTTTCTTTGGATTTTTTTTATGCGAAAGCCACTCGAATAACTATAATTACCGGACTTTTTGATCGTTCGCATCTCACCTACGTCTCTATAGTACGATAACTTTCCATTGCTTGCACACGAATTTACTGCACGTGTGTGAATTCAGAGACGTCTTATAGTTGAACTGCCACTAGATTAGCTGGACGTTTCCGATGCATATTTTAAAAGACTACCTCTAGTATTCGAATACCAAAGGCAGAAAACGAATGCCGCAACTACAGCGGGAATTGGATGTGATGAGCAGAGGATATGAATCCGTCTGCAGGATGCACTCTTAAAAATATTCTATGATCGGTCCTTGATAATAAGCGAATGCCAATTGATTCTTGGACAAAGTTTATTTAAAAATTCACATAAATTACATGTCAAGTATCACTCTTCCATCAGTGTTTACATCAGATAGTAGCCGAGGTTTTCCTTCCCTTCTCTGCTATCGCTCCCGAATCGAAATCCTCTCCCCAACGGTCGTTGGAGGTACCTGAAACGAGAGTGAAAGAGATTATTCAAAATGTGAAAGAATGACTAGGTTCACTGTCAGAATGAGAGGGCATCACCCGTTTGCCAAAACCTTTGTTTCCGGAATGTAAACGATACGGTTAAGTAATTCGAAATGTCAGCAACGGTTCGAAAAGTAAGAGATCCCATATCTAATGAAGATGTCTGATGAATCCGGAGAGAAATAAAAAAGAATATATTTTTCTCTTCCTGTGGCACTTGGGAAACGCATTCGGTTTTTTGTTGAGTGAACGGAAATGTTCTGCCAAATATCAGGAAATTGGTGCTTGATGAACTCCATCAAATCCTCGTCCCTTCACAGAGGATGAATGAATGCAATTTCTTTGAGAAAAGTTTGCTTGGCGCCCTAAGAAGGAAGATAATGTCTGTAGCATTCTACGGCATCGTATCCCTTTGAGAAGCAAGAAAGAAGAATGAGGGAACAACTTTATCTTTTGGTAGGTTTATCCCAAGGGTAGTTATCCTTGGATGTTACAGGGATGTTAAATTGCAAAATATGGAATCGTACTTGCACCTACTGAAGGAAGGCGGCTAGAAGGTACACTATAACAGGAATCGTGAAAAATGGAAATTCTCAATAATGAAGGAAAGAACACAGAGCTGAATATGAAACAAATCGAGGAGTGAAGATTCTGCAAGTCACTATATTGGAGTGTTTTCCATGTAGCATATCACACGTTGCAAGATCCTAGAAATATTTGGTCGAATCCATTGAAATAGTCAAAAGAAGATGCCACTTCTTGCTCCTGGAACGAATGCTAGAAGCAAAGGAAAGGATGAAGAAGTGAGTGAATGAGGAAGTAAACAAGTCGTATTTAAAATCAGCCCCTGAACGCTTGGAAGCATGATGGAATTCTGAAGAACATTGCCACGGTGCACAGAAAATATTTCCGAGGAAACACTCAAGACTTGATTACATATTGGCAGTTGAAAACTCTGGCAATAAGAAGCAAGCATATGGTCGGGCATTCAGGAAGGAGATGGGAGGTCCAAAGATGCACAAAATCGTCCAGTATAGAAGATAAAAAGGGCTGAAAAGAAGTGAATTTGCTCACAATCTACCTCATAGTCATGTGCTGCGCGAAGAGGCAACAGTAGAGAGAGAGGAAAAATAGAACAGTTTATCAACAAGGAACGACCTAACTGCAGATAGAATGGAAACCGATGATGCTAAGGCTCATGGGCCCATCTTGATGTTCTTCAGTTTGATTTGCAACAAGAAGGTATATGGTCTTCTTTCACAAGTAAGAAATCGCCCATTGTATGAAAAGGCTCATTTTTCATCGAATAGTAGTTTCAGTTCAGTAGCAACGAAAGAAAAATATGACCAGGTCCAAATCGTACCTTGAGAAGGTAGTCTACTCAGATGTTCAAAGTTGTAAGCAATTTCCTTCATCATCTAAGAATAGGCTTGGCAATCCAATCCGTGAAGACCCTCCTCGTGGACAGCATGGTGAAGGTTCTCGAATCCAAAGGCATCCTGGAATTGAAAGATGATGAGTTCATTGAAAATGAAGACTTTGTCAAGGACCTAGGCGCACACCTTCTGCACGAACGGTTTTAAGGCTGTATAATTGATTTCTTTTAACGATGTACGGCTATTTATTCACCTGTCGTACTTTTGAAATAATTAAAAATTAAAACCTCGTATCAGGGAAAGTTTTTGCATGCAGTGCATGCTTGTAAAACATATAAACTGTTGGTGGCAAAGCTCTACGTCGTAATAAATAGGAATATAGAATCAGGCGATAGTAAAACTTGACAAATCAAAGCTTCGGTACGTTCCAAAATGCTGAGAATTCATCAGTCATCAATTAAATTGTTGAAAAAAAATTTACAAATTTTGAACTACCGCTAAACATTTATCTCGCTTCTGATTGGCTGAGAGAAATGCCACCGCTGTCAGTGTAGAAGCTGTATTGTTAAATTTTATGCCAAATATTTCTTTACCTGATTGCCGATCGAATATCACCAAAAAATCTCTCTCCATTTACGTGGACACCGAGCAATGGCGGTTTTCTTGAAATCCAAAGCATTACGATGACGAAACTTATGAATTCAATATTTTTGCACAGTAAGACTCACGTAGTTGGTAAAAATCATAATAAATACTAATCTTCATTAAATTATAATCCGTCACGACTCACCTCACGTTCATTTTTTAAAATCTTTCTCGAATTTTAGATTCCCGCCGGTGACAATCGCGTCTCCAAATACCGCGGCGCGTTATTCACTTTCCACTGCGACCTCTCCGTGTCAACATCCTCCCTTTCACCAGTCATTCATTTTCCCCTTTTTCTAATTTAATGCACTCTTTGGAGCATATAATCATCCTCATTAAAACTATGAAGCTACGCCCGAGCTCTCTGTTCGAAGAAACGGCTTCGGAAACGCACTAAATTTCCCATTGTAGCGATAAGTTACGAGCCCATAAGCACGATGCTGTCGTGAGATATATAAGCCGTCCGTGGATATTATTGTCATTAGTATTTATCTGGTCATTTTCACCGAGGTAAAGATATCTTGAATGGCGATGAATAGGAAGCTAGGTATTCGAAACGCTTCGGTCGGACGCAATCGGTAAATAAAATTCCTGGGCACATTCTTGTCGTCGAGGGAAGAGAAATATTTTTTAATGGGACGTTTCTTACCTTACTTGGCTTTTCGACTGAACCTTGCATCCTCACCAAAAGCCGTGCTGCATCGCCTGCACTGGGATGAGGTGTCACATAGCCGTCCTCTACGAAGCTGCAGTAAATCTAATCAATCTCTTATGTGCAACGCCAACCACAGAACGCAACAACGTTGTCACAATCACTTCATACAGGGAGAAACTTGGAGATTTGATAGCTATTTCCATGGATAGTAAAACGGCGTAACGAAAGCATGGGGAAACTCGATTCACAAATCACAAGTACGAACTCTGCTCGCTGGTGATAGCCGCCTACTGAGGCGACACCGATACGATAACTTGGCCCTCTGTCGGATTTCGAATATTCTCCATATGACGGAAAATGACGAACTATTTCTAGCGCTCCTCATTCCTGCGAAGAGATCTATGCGTTTATAACTCTGCTACGATTCGCTTTTTCGAGGACTAAAGTTGGATCGAGTTGCGGCGTGCGCTTAGGTATTTGTCAAGGAGATATCTCGTTCCTTGGAAAAGGGATGATATAAAATGGCAATGACTTAATAAGAAAGAAGAAGATGAAGGACGTCGTCTCTCGAAAACCCTAACGTCCGCAAAGTATCGACGAAAATTACCACTGTCTCTTCGGAAGAGAGAAGTATCGCACAGAGGCCGAATTAAATCCACCGCAGACTTTCCCCACGGAGGAGCTGCATGCGTCCAATGCGTTGTTCTCCTATTCGCCTCTCCTTACCACCGGGTAATCGTTCGCTGAAACTACCTCCCGTAGCAGGCGTAAGAAGAACCATTCAAATCGGAATGAAAATTCAAATGATTTAATATTTCACCAGGCATTTTCAAGGCGAGCTGTGACTTTCACGATGTAAGATCGCTCGCGAACATTCTCAACGCTCTTACCGACTACCCTCTCAGCGGAACCGAGATTCTGTATGGCTTTTCCACAAGTTTTACGTATAGATTAAGATTGCAGAGATTCTACTATTAAAATTTTTCTCCGCGGATCGTACATGTTCATTTACAGTTTTCCGGTCAAAGTGGTCGACGACTAAACACTCGTTAATATATATTAATCTCATTCCCCATTTTCCGCACCCTATCATGACTTTATCTAAATCATTTCTAAGAACTAATCTATCCTCACTGCCGTATATTTCCATGTAGAACATTGTATCGCCCGCAATTATCCTATCCTTACATGGAGTGTAAGTATAGGTGTCTCCTGACTTTTGAATGAGACTAGCATAGATCGATAGAGGATCAAAATTAAGAATACACGTCTTTTTTTATAGACGTTTCTCGCCGTAAGTTTAGGAGATATTAACGTTCAAAGATTGCAATTTTTTTCAAATTTCGCGCTTGGACAACCCAAATCCGCTTACCCCTCTTTCGAGCTCCTACGTAATCAGCGAGTTCGGTGGTGGAGATGGTTGATGCATAGACAAAACTTTTTCTGACAGTCATTTTTGCGCGCTGGTCGCTGGTTCGCGACCCGGCAACGGAAATTTTTTTCTCTTCGATTATGATATATTTGTCTCGTATTCAGCGTCTATTACGCAATGTGCATAAAATTTGGAGTTATTATGCGATTTAATATTAACTTTTCTTAGGATTTCTGTTCAAGTTTATTATTCATACAATTGGTGCATATTCATACCCTTACATAGTCAGGAGACACCTATGTTTACACTCCTTGTTAGTATCAATTTCTCGTCAAAGGTCGTTGATATATATAAAAAAAATAGGAGCGGCCCGATTTCGCTTTGATACGATATTCCTGTAATAAAACTTGCGAAATAGTTCGCACGCCGGAACCCTGTCTTTTAGAGGGGCGAAAAGCGGAAAAGAATATCCGCAATGCTGGCGATGGCGGACCTAAAAAAACATTCTCCCGATATGAACAAAAAAATTGTGGAAGGATTTGAAAGTTTGGACTTCGGAAGCTTTTCGAATTCTTCGGAAATTTTTCATCTGCAAGCCCACCAGCCTGCCGCATCCTAAGCTCACCGTCGCGAAAATTACATGCTAAATTCTCCTTCCACGACGCATGCTCAAACCGTGTTACTCGCTAAATGATTCGAGCACTTAAATCATATCTCCCAATATCACTTCCAAAATCGTAGCTCGATCCTAGTGCTCGCCTCAACAAAGCTTTAAAGCAAGATTAGTTTCCGCGTTGGATGGTAACGGAATGGAAAGGGGAGGAAAGATACAGTTATCTGAAAAGTCTATGGAACTTCAACGGATGCATCTACTGATATACCAAATCTGTTAGCTAGACCTTTCTTTTCTTTGGATTTTTTTTATGCGAAAGCCACTCGAATAACTATAATTACCGGACTTTTTGATCGTTCGCATCTCACCTACGTCTCTATAGTACGATAACTTTCCATTGCTTGCACACGAATTTACTGCACGTGTGTGAATTCAGAGACGTCTTATAGTTGAACTGCCACTAGATTAGCTGGACGTTTCCGATGCATATTTTAAAAGACTACCTCTAGTATTCGAATACCAAAGGCAGAAAACGAATGCCGCAACTACAGCGGGAATTGGATGTGATGAGCAGAGGATATGAATCCGTCTGCAGGATGCACTCTTAAAAATATTCTATGATCGGTCCTTGATAATAAGCGAATGCCAATTGATTCTTGGACAAAGTTTATTTAAAAATTCACATAAATTACATGTCAAGTATCACTCTTCCATCAGTGTTTACATCAGATAGTAGCCGAGGTTTTCCTTCCCTTCTCTGCTATCGCTCCCGAATCGAAATCCTCTCCCCAACGGTCGTTGGAGGTACCTGAAACGAGAGTGAAAGAGATTATTCAAAATGTGAAAGAATGACTAGGTTCACTGTCAGAATGAGAGGGCATCACCCGTTTGCCAAAACCTTTGTTTCCGGAATGTAAACGATACGGTTAAGTAATTCGAAATGTCAGCAACGGTTCGAAAAGTAAGAGATCCCATATCTAATGAAGATGTCTGATGAATCCGGAGAGAAATAAAAAAGAATATATTTTTCTCTTCCTGTGGCACTTGGGAAACGCATTCGGTTTTTTGTTGAGTGAACGGAAATGTTCTGCCAAATATCAGGAAATTGGTGCTTGATGAACTCCATCAAATCCTCGTCCCTTCACAGAGGATGAATGAATGCAATTTCTTTGAGAAAAGTTTGCTTGGCGCCCTAAGAAGGAAGATAATGTCTGTAGCATTCTACGGCATCGTATCCCTTTGAGAAGCAAGAAAGAAGAATGAGGGAACAACTTTATCTTTTGGTAGGTTTATCCCAAGGGTGGTTATCCTTGGATGTTACAGGGATGTTAAATTGTAAATTATGGAATCGTACTTGCACCTACTGAAGGAAGGCGGCTAGAAGGTACACTATAACAGGAATCGTGAAAAATGGAAATTCTCAATAATGAAGGAAAGAACACAGAGCTGAATATGAAACAAATCGAGGAGTGAAGATTCTGCAAGTCACTATATTGGAGTGTTTTCCATGTAGCATATCACACGTTGCAAGATCCTAGAAATATTTGGTCGAATCCATTGAAATAGTCAAAAGAAGATGCCACTTCTTGCTCCTGGAACGAATGCTAGAAGCAAAGGAAAGGATGAAGAAGTGAGTGAATGAGGAAGTAAACAAGTCGTATTTAAAATCAGCCCCTGAACGCTTGGAAGCATGATGGAATTCTGAAGAACATTGCCACGGTGCACAGAAAATATTTCCGAGGAAACACTCAAGACTTGGTTACATATTGGCAGTTGAAAACTCTGGCAATAAGAAGCAAGGATATGGTCGGGCATTCAGGAAGGAGATGGGAGGTCCAAAGATGCACAAAATCGTCCAGTATAGAAGATAAAAAGGGCTGAAAAGAAGTGAATTTGCTCACAATCTACCTCATAGTCATGTGCTGCGCGAAGAGGCAACAGTAGAGAGAGAGAAAAAATAGAACAGTTTATCAACAAGGAACGACCTAACTGCAGATAGAATGGAAACCGATGATGCTAAGGCTCATGGGCCCATCTTGATGTTCTTCAGTTTGATTTGCAACAAGAAGGTATATGGTCTTCTTTCACAAGTAAGAAATCGCCCATTGTATGAAAAGGCTCATTTTTCATCGAATAGTAGTTTCAGTTCAGTAGCAACGAAAGAAAAATATGACCAGGTCCAAATCGTACCTTGAGAAGGTAGTCTACTCAGATGTTCAAAGTTGTAAGCAATTTCCTTCATCATCTAAGAATAGGCTTGGCAATCCAATCCGTGAAGACCCTCCTCGTGGACAGCATGGTGAAGGTTCTCGAATCCAAAGGCATCCTGGAATTGAAAGATGATGAGTTCATTGAAAATGAAGACTTTGTCAAGGACCTAGGCGCACACCTTCTGCACGAACGGTTTTAAGGCTGTATAATTGATTTCTTTTAACGATGTACGGCTATTTATTCACCTGTCGTACTTTTGAAATAATTAAAAATTAAAACCTCGTATCAGGGAAAGTTTTTGCATGCAGTGCATGCTTGTAAAACATATAAACTGTTGGTGGCAAAGCTCTACGTCGTAATAAATAGGAATATAGAATCAGGCGATAGTAAAACTTGACAAATCCAAGCTTCGGTACGTTCCAAAATGCTGAGAATTCATCAGTCATCAATTAAATTGTTGAAAAAAAAATTTACAAATTTTGAACTACCGCTAAACATTTATCTCGCTTCTGATTGGCTGAGAGAAATGCCACCGCTGTCAGTGTAGAAGCTGTATTGTTAAATTTTATGCCAAATATTTCTTTACCTGATTGCCGATCGAATATCACCAAAAAATCTCTCTCCATTTACGTGGACACCGAGCAATGGCGGTTTTCTTGAAATCCAAAGCATTACGATGACGAAACTTATGAATTCAATATTTTTGCACAGTAAGACTCACGTAGTTGGTAAAAATCATAATAAATACTAATCTTCATTAAATTATAATCCGTCACGACTCACCTCACGTTCATTTTCTAAAATCTTTCTCGAATTTTAGATTCCCGCCGGTGACAATCGCGTCTCCAAATACCGCGGCGCGTTATTCACTTTCCACTGCGACCTCTCCGTGTCAACATCCTCCCTTTCACCAGTCATTCATTTTCCCCTTTTTCTAATTTAATGCACTCTTTGGAGCATATAATCATCCTCATTAAAACTATGAAGCTACGCCCGAGCTCTCTGTTCGAAGAAACGGCTTCGGAAACGCACTAAATTTCCCATTGTAGCGATAAGTTACGAGCCCATAAGCACGATGCTGTCGTGAGATATATAAGCCGTCCGTGGATATTATTGTCATTAGTATTTATCTGGTCATTTTCACCGAGGTAAAGATATCTTGAATGGCGATGAATAGGAAGCTAGGTATTCGAAACGCTTCGGTCGGACGCAATCGGTAAATAAAATTCCTGGGCACATTCTTGTCGTCGAGGGAAGAGAAATATTTTTTAATGGGACGTTTCTTACCTTACTTGGCTTTTCGACTGAACCTTGCATCCTCACCAAAAGCCGTGCTGCATCGCCTGCACTGGGATGAGGTGTCACATAGCCGTCCTCTACGAAGCTGCAGTAAATCTAATCAATCTCTTATGTGCAACGCCAACCACAGAACGCAACAACGTTGTCACAATCACTTCATACAGGGAGAAACTTGGAGATTTGATAGCTATTTCCATGGATAGTAAAACGGCGTAACGAAAGCATGGGGAAACTCGATTCACAAATCACAAGTACGAACTCTGCTCGCTGGTGATAGCCGCCTACTGAGGCGACACCGATACGATAACTTGGCCCTCTGTCGGATTTCGAATATTCTCCATATGACGGAAAATGACGAACTATTTCTAGCGCTCCTCATTCCTGCGAAGAGATCTATGCGTTTATAACTCTGCTTCGATTCGCTTTTTCGAGGTCTAAAGTTGGATCGAGTTGCGGCGTGCGCTTAGGTATTTGTCAAGGAGATATCTCGTTCCTTGGAAAAGGGATGATATAAAATGGCAATGACTTAATAAGAAAGAAGAAGATGAAGGACGTCGTCTCTCGAAAATCCTAACGTCCGCAAAGTATCGACGAAAATTACCACTGTCTCTTCGGAAGAGAGAAGTATCGCACAGAAGCCGAATTAAATCCACCGCAGACTTTCCCCACGGAGGAGCTGCATGCGTCCAATGCGTTGTTTTCCTATTCGCCTCTCCTTACCACCGGGTAATCGTTCGCTGAAACTACCTCCCGTAGCAGGCGTAAGAAGAACCATTCAAATCGGAATGAAAATTCAAATGATTTAATATTTCACCAGGCATTTTCAAGGCGAGCTGTGACTTTCACGATGTAAGATCGCTCGCGAACATTCTCAACGCTCTTACCGACTACCCTCTCAGCGGAACCGAGATTCTGTATGGCTTTTCCACAAGTTTTACGTATAGATTAAGATTGCAGAGATTCTACTATTAAAATTTTTCTCCGCGGATCGTACATGTTCATTTACAGTTTTCCGGTCAAAGTGGTCGACGACTAAACACTCGTTAATATATATTAATCTCATTCCCCATTTTCCGCACCCTATCATGACTTTATCTAAATCATTTCTAAGAACTAATCTATCCTCACTGCCATATATTTCCATGTAGAACATTGTATCGCCCGCAATTATCCTAACCTTACATGGAGTGTAAGTATAGGTGTCTCCTGACTTTTGAATGAGACTAGCATAGATCGATAGAGGATCAAAATTAAGAATACACGTCTTTTTTTATAGAC
Organism: Pantala flavescens; assembly: GCA_020796165.1. Lineage (NCBI taxonomy): Eukaryota > Metazoa > Arthropoda > Insecta > Odonata > Libellulidae > Pantala > Pantala flavescens. The sequence goes on along the minus strand of JAIUJI010000027.1, from coordinate 474,632 downwards.
GTTTCTCGCCGTAAGTTTAGGAGATATTAACGTTCAAAGATTGCAATTTTCAAGCATCACCATTTGAATGTGGGTTTAACCCATTTAATAAATCCCGAATTCCATTCTCTCATCATTTTTTTCTTATTGCAGTAACCTCTAATTTTTGTTGTAGAAATTGTGATTCTTCTTCCCATAATCGAAAGAGAAAATAGAATCGTATCATGAAGAGTTGTATCACCAACGTTTATTGTAATTCTATTAGTAGGACTATACCACAAATGAAACCAGGGTGTACTTGAATGATGAAATTAGGATAATTGTTAGTTATAACATTTGATTTGCATTCAAAAAGTGGTGATTTATTCAATGTATCTTAAATCAGAAGCAAAAATTGCCAACAGTTTCGACCTGATTATCATCTGAAGTTAAAGGAAAAAAAACAAGTTAAACCTCCCATAAAAGGGATATCCTGACAATCTCCCAGGTTGGGAATAATTATTCCAGCACGTATAAAAAGAAGAGCCTTAAATGATGCATGAGTTAATAGGTGAAAAAATGCCAATTCTGTATAACCCATAGCCAAAATTCTTATTATTAATCCAAGTTGACTTAATGCAGAAAGAGCAATAATTTTTTTTCAAATCAAATTCATAATTTGCCCCTATTCCAGATATAAATATGGTTATGCCTCCAATTAATAATAAATACTTACCTTACCCACTATTTATAACCAGAACATTAAATCGGATTATTAAATAAACCCCAGCCGTAACTAAAGTAGAAGAATGAACCAATGAAGATACTGGTGTTGGAGCCGCCATTGCAGTTCGTAATCAAGAAGAAAAAGCAATTTGAGCACTATTAGTTATAGCAGCAAAAACCATTAATAAAGAAATTATAATCCCTTCAAAATCAATAAATATATAATTTAAATAAAAAGCATAATTTCATCTACCATAATTTAATATTCAGGCAATACCTAATAAAAGGCTACATCACCGAGGGGATTAGATAAAACAGTTAATATTCCAGCTCTATAAGACTAAAAATTTTTATAGTAGATTGCTAAGAGATAAGAAATTAAACCAAGACCATCCCAAACTAATAGGATTGAAATTATATTTGGTCTAATAATAAATAATGTTATTGAAAATTCAAATAATAATACAAATAAAATAAACTGAGAGATATAAGGATCTCCTTTCATATTATTATTTCTATAAAAAATTACTATACTAGAAAGAAATAAAACAAAACGTATAAACACTAAAGATATTCAGTCAAATAGTATAGTTATTACAATATTTATAGAATTTAAAGGAAGAACACCCCATTCAAAAAATACAGTCAAATTATTTACACAAAATTAAATACCTAATGTAAGATTAGTTAAAGATAACACTTAAAATATTAAAGATCTAATAAAACAAATATTTAAGCGTCAATTAATGATCTTAAGCAAACGATATTGCATTATTGACACCACAAATCAAAATTTTAAATTAAACTTTTTAGATTAAAATCTGTCGAAAAATAAATCTCTTTTTAAAGTGATGTAATTTAAAGGAAATCAGTGTAATAATAAAGGTAAATATACACGATAGTATCCGAAATTTGAACTATACGAAGTAGAAAAAGTCTTTCCATGCTGGGTATATCTATATAAATATAAAGCATAAGCAGCTCTAAAAAATGATGAAAAAATAATTGCAATTATAGTTACTCAACTTCAACTTAGAATTCTATTACGTAAACTAATTTCCCCTAACAAATTAATTCTAGGTGGAGCAGCCATGTTACATGAACTAAGAAGAAATCACCATAAACATATTCTAGTTATTAGATTAATGAATCCCTTATTAATAAATAATCTTCAACTTCCTAATCGTTCATAAGAAATATTAGCAAGAACTTGATGAACATAAACCATGAGCAATTATTAAAACATAAGTATTACCTAAACCTCAACAAGTTATTGTTATTAATCTAGCTAATACAATCCCTATATGAACAATAGACGAATAAGCAATTAATGACCTCAGATCAACTTGACATAAACAAATTAATCTGACAATCACTCCTCCTACTAAACAAATACCTATTCACATAAAATTAAACTTCACTCCTGCAGATGTAATTAATCTAAAAACACGCAAAAGACCATACCCTCCTAACTACCCCGCTAAAGTTATAGATCCAGAAAAAGGAGGTTCAACATGAGCCTTTGGTAATAACAAGTGAAATAAAAATATAGGCATTTTAACTAAAAAGGCAAATGGTAACGAGATATAAGAATAAAAGCTGACATTGCAAATGTGAAGATAATCAAAAACATAAATTCAGTCTACCCAAATTTTTATATAAATTACAAATAGAAACTAATAAAGGGAGAGATGCAAATAAAGTATAAAATAATAAGTTAATACCTGCCTGTACACTTTCAGGTTGATAACCTCTCCGTAAGACTAAAAGAAATATAGGAATTAATGATATTTAAAAAAATAAATATAATATAAATAAATTAGCTATTATAAAAGTAATAATAATAATAATAATATTATTATTATTATTATTATTATTATTATTATTATTATTGTACATACAAAAAACTGGGTAAAGTTTTTATGAGAATAAATTGAAGATCTAGCTAGTAACATTAAACAGCAAATTCAAAATATTAAAAAATTAAACCATAACTTAACACATCATAACCAAAATAAAATCTTATATTGCAATAAGAAAAAACTATATAACCTTCTAATAAAAAAATAAAAGAAGCAAAAAAATGAAGGAGACTACTAATCAAAATGCAGGGGTAAAACATAATTGGATCATTAAAATAAGATATAAAACAAACTTTAGCATTGTAGAAGTCTAAATGAACTAAAATAATCATTGCCCTGTCTCCGAATTATAGAAACTAAAATTCCTAAACCCAAAGCTCCTTCATCTACCCCAAAAGTCATAAAATATATAAGAAAATAAAGATCAGAATAAAAAAGTAATACAAAAAAAATTAAACAAAAGTCTAAGAATTATAAATTCTAAACTTAGCGGAGTAGAAAGAAGGTTCTTGCGTTTAGATACAAATGATCATAAACCTCAAGTATTTTGAAAGTACAATAAAAGGAGTAATACCCTTATTAGTTTCACTGAAATTTGTACATTGAATTAAAAATGAAAGGATTATAATCTTTAATCCAGAGAAAAAAATTAAGTAATTTAATGAGACAGGAAGGAATCTTTTTCAAGCCAAATATATATTAATTTATCATAACGATAACAAGGCAGATTTCCAATTTTCAAGGCAGAATATAAATGATACTAATACTAACTTTAAAATAAAAATCGGTGAGTAAAAATCAACTCCTAAGAACTTTACCACAAATAAAATTCTTGAATATTCTGCTACAAAAATTAACGCAAACCCACCTCTTCTATACTCAACGTTAAATCCTGACACAAGCTCAGACTCACCTTCAGCAAAATCAAAAGGAGTATGATTAGTATCTGCTAGAAGAAGGAAATCAAATAATTATTAAAGGAATAATATATAAAGCAAATATAATCTCGATAAAGAGAAAATTGATACATTCTATATACATTAGAAAGAAAAATAAAAGAGATTAACCCATTTATGCTGAAGGTAAAAACTTTTTAATTATTATCTGATATTCATATAAATTGGTTTAAAAGAATAAAAAAAAGAGTTTGAAAGAAAATTTAGTTAAAGTTATCTGGTTACAGAGTTACATGGTGTTCCAAAAATGGAACACTAGGCAAAAGCGCTACCTAATACATAGAATGTAGTCTTCGGTATGATAGTCCTTAGAGCACTTTATTTGAAGGGCAACATTGCATTTCTTACAGCAAAAAGTGGTATATTTGCGGCATTCTACAATATTTTGGTTTGCTTTGATTGTTTTGTGATTACATGATTCTGGTCATCATAACGGGAGTCCTTATTGCGTTTCTAAGAAGGTCTTCCCAGTTTGGGCCGAATTACCATGGGTCTTCAGATAATGGCATGCCACACAGCGAAGAAACTCAAAAAGATCCATTGGCTTTGGATCGTAAGTTTTATGCAGCTGCCAAGCATTTTGTAGAGCTAATTGGTTGCTGCACTTGGATCTTCTTTTTATGTTTTTGTGAATAGCGATTGACAAGACACAGCGGATTGACACCAGCCCCAGATGATGTAACTTTGACAACACTGTTATCATTCAGCATCCATATTGACTGTGCCTTCAATTCTGTAATCAAACGCAACCCTTTCTTTATTTTTTAGGGCATCTTCTGATTCCAAAAGGATTTTGTCGATTCGATTTTTTCTCACTGTGCGGGTTGCTTGATGACCATTTGAACTGAGTGTATCAAAAAGTGCAATGTCCAGGGTGCTCCTTCATGAGTGCATCAGTAAATTGTAGGACAACGGATGCACCGACACCATATTCCTCATAATTAGTGTTTGGGTTTTACCTTGATATGGTTGAAACCAACAAATATAACCTAGGCATGTGGCACCACATCAAAACTTGTACCCAAACCGAAAAGGTTTTCCCCAAATAAACTGTTTGCGTTCATGACGACCAAAGTAAGGAATCATAGACTCGTTAAAGCTGAAGTCTGTTTTGTTTGGTACAAATAGCATGCATCTCTCTTCTGGATCAAAATTTTCTTGAACAAGGTACGCAGGGGCACGCAAAGAATCAGGCAGATTATTTATTGTTTCTCCTTCTTTATCAACAGAGTCCTCATCAGAAACAGGAGTTGTTGCATTTTCAGGAGGTCCTATGATAATTGCATTTGCTTTTATGTCATAATTTGTCTACAACAGGTCAGCTATTTTTGTAGGGTTAATGTTTTATGCAACTTGAGACTTAAAAGTGGTGAAAATTAAAAAACAAAGATAAAGGCCATATATATAAATAAAAAAGTATACGGCGAAGTCACAGTAGTGGTTGTGCCTAGTGTACCAAAAATGGAACAATCAACTTTTCTATCCTCTAACTTGTATATGAATAACATTTTCTGTATGTTCTGATTATGACATGAAACAGTGAGTATTCAAGTAGTAATAGAAAAATAAATAAAATCTATAGACGGTAAATCACTTAAGTTATAATTAAAGTTTATCGAGTGAGTCTTGAAAAATCTACTCAAAAAAATAAAGCTAGGTTTTACAACGTCCACCTAGCTCTGTGTTTGCTCTGTGACTAATTCCGTGAATTCGGTTATGCTATACATACCCTTACAAAGAAGGCAGGAAGTTTTCACCCACTTCCCAGATTTCTTGTAAGCGATAGGATATAAAATAACTTCACGTAACTGCCGTTCCAAAAACGGAACTCTAGGCATAAATGGGTTAAGAACATTCTTTTCTATGATCACCTAAGTTCATGGAAAATATCTTAATAATTGAAGCTGATCCTATCTCATCTTCTTTTCATTCTATTTTCTTAAGTCAATGTTTTTGTTTTTAGATTGTATTTCATCTAATATTTACTTATGTAACATTTGTGTAAAGGAACTCTTATATTGCTCATCTTGGTATGACAGAGAGGAATATGTGAGTACAGTTATTGTCTTGAAGCATATAAACATATAATAATATCTTAGTGATAGATTTCAATGCTTGGTTGCAGATGTGCTTGGGACTACAAGATATAGATGAGAAGAATGGGCAACATTTTTTTGCACTGATTTACTGGGATTTAGGTTCAGCATGAAGACATTACTTTGGATCAAGAACACTGCAAGTTAGTCTTAAAGGAAAAATAATTTGAAATGGAAATGGTGCATTGATATGGATCGTAAAAGCTTTTATTTATTTCAGGACTAAGGTCCTCCAAGCAAGCACCTGAGACATATTATACATCTTCCTATTTAGGAATTGAATCCCTCTCATTGCAGCATTTCTTTGATTGTCACTACACTCGGATATAACAATGTGAAGGTTTGGCATATTCAAGAATTTCTTTACAGTTTGTCTTTTACAGATATCTACTTGATGACCTGCCTCCATATATTTATTTTGACACTTGTGAACAGAATTAGAAGAGATATCCTACCATTCATCCATGATATCTCCTTTTATAAAAGGTGAATGATGTTTGAACATAACGACATGCAATATAGACTGACAGGTAATAAAGAATTATTATAGATGCAATGAACTAGACTCTGATAATAAATAAAGCATTTTCTTATCATCTAGTTTTTTTCATGCAAGCTTCTCAGAAATTTAACATTCCAATGCTATGTTCCTGGAGGTACCTCAGGAAAGGAAGCTGAAAATTATTCCACCAAAGGTCAAAACTAAAGGAAAGGTAAGTGACTATTACATTGGGTTTAACGTGGAATACCACAGTTTTATTATTCAAATGGTCTTGAAAACGAATCGGTAATTCAAGAAATAGCATATACCAAGAGTGAGAATGATTTTGGATTTATAAGAGTTGTCAGTGTTAGTCTACATAGTTGAAGTTGTGAAATATTTGTAGAAAAGTGGATCGTGCTACCCGTGATGAGTAGGTGAAGTGCAAATATATATGCATGGATTAAGAGAATTGAGTGACAGTAATAGTAATTAGACCATCCATGGTTTTTTCTAATCGAGATAATAAGTAACTTTTAAGAAGTGACTCTTAAGATAAACTATCTTCCTTAGAGGTGTTTGCAATGTTGATGGCCAAAATAGAAATGAGTAACTATGCAATACTTACAAATGCAAGAATTACAAATGATTTTTTACCACCCAAAGTTGAATTACAAAGATTGTGTTCCGATGTATTTCAATTCAATAAGAATAATTATACTTAGCTTAATAGGTTATAGATTTAAAACATTTTAGCAGCAAAGGAAGACCTAACTGCAGGTGGAATGGAATCTGATGATAATAATGCTGAATGCTCATGGCACTTTCTTGTTACTCATTTTGATTTGCAAAAATCAGTATTTTGGAGCTCCTTCACCGATATGAAACCGTACATTCGATCACTATAGTAATTATTTATCAAATAATAGATTCAATTCATGTCCATGTAAAAACAAGGGTGACCAGTTGGAGGACAAATTAAAGCAATACATGTTAATAAGGGAAGATAAACTAAAATTACAATTTAGTTTAGCTTTTAATTAAACAGAATCCCTCAAGTTGCATCAAAGGATTGCCTTGAATTAAATGTGAATCATAAAAGAATATCTCAATTGCTAATTCCAAATCAAAAAGGAATATTCTGCCTTTATGCATGCATATTTGAAGAGGAATATACATCGGTAATATGTTGTACCAAAATATACAAAAAATTACATTTGATAATAAAGATTTGGAGGCCTCTTATTAACAATCATAAACCGCGTTCCATCAAAATTAGGTGTTATGGGTTATTAATTTGTTAAACCTTTATGATTGAGTAGTGTGTCCTCCTGTCAGTAAAGAAGTAAATGAAGCAGAAGGTATGATCATAATAAGGAATGTGTGAGGATTTCATACTTTCCACACACTAAGTATGAAGAAGCAGATTGAAATGAAATAGTTCAGAGACTTAAGAGATATACAGAAAAAAATTCATAAAATAGAAAATGAATAAAAATATTTCTTATGAAACTTCATATGCAATGAATCTTTTATAGAGTATCTGAGTAGTCAGGAGTAAGTAGGGATTGGTATGTTTTATTCATAGAATTTAAAAATGGGATGACAAATGCTGTTCAAGAGCAGTTATCTATAAGATAATGAATAATTCATTTCTTTCTCATTAAGCTCTGGAAGATTTAAAATTTTGCATCAAAAAGCATAGTAATTCTTTCTGAGTGTGAGATTGTAACCAAAGGATATGAAAAAGAGTCTCAAAAGAAAATAATCATAGAGAAATGCAAGGTTAATCTCAATGAGTGTGTCCTTTGGTACAACACTATTCTAAATTTTACGCATTAATATTTCAATTTACCCAATCATTACCAATTGCTTCTTCAGTGCATTAAAATATGGAAAAAATTAAAAATATGTTGATCTCCACCAATGGACGACTATAGTGATGCTTGATGATTGTATCAGTTGTAGAAAGAAATGAATTTTCATAAATGAGCAGAGAGAAATATCACTGGAAATAATGGATGATGGCATCCATTAGAGGAAGCTTTTTGATTAATGAATAATATGAATCTCTGTGTTAAATCACTGAAATCGATTAAAATATGAGGAGATCCAGAATTGGTCAACCTGGGTGATGTTTTAGGGATACTTTTCTCTAGGTACACATAAAGAGAAGCCTGTAGAAATATGTTGATGCAGCATTACTTTGATATGCATAAATTATATGATAACATTGAAGCAAGGAAATTATGACAATCAGTTATTGTGTAACCAATCATTGATTGAGATCTTTAGATGGAGGGATATAATTTGAAGCTGAGAATTATATTCTGCTGTTCAGGGATGAAGCATTTGTATTTCAAACTCACTTATACATTATACACCGCTTCAATCAGCTACCAAGAAATCTAATATTCAAGATTTTCCAAGTGCAGCACATACTGCTTGAGGTGATTTATCTTGTAAAGAATAACGGTGGACACCCAACCGTTACAAAATTTCTACTGTTCAAAAATACTCAATATCTTTACATAGCTGTGCAGTTTCATAATAATAAGGATAGAATAAGGCTATATAAGAATAAGGCATTATAATTAGGATAGAATATGTATCGCTATATAATATGTACAACAAATGCAGAGAACGTCCTTAATATGAATATGTAATCAACAAAAGAAAAAATTGCAACGGACGTTTATGTAAAAATATGATCGCTTTAATCTAGATCCAACGACCTCTATAGATATTCCATTTCCAATATCTTACATTAAACTCAAATGAATTTCCCGCGTCAACCTCGTCTTCGTTTCAGTATATCGATATGTACGCCGGACTAATCGTCTCGATCCTAAGCACGATTGTTCGCCATGTCTTCAGTGACTGACTTACCGTTGAGGAGGTTTCACGTGAATTGCGTATTAATAATGCGAATTTGTTCGGTCCTACGAAGAGTAAATGAGTGTGTCGTAAGCTCATATCTTTCTCAGTGCTTGGATTTCGGCTGTTTTTGGACGGACGAAGTAGCTCGTTGCCTCTAACGAGATATACCGTGCGACAAAGGACTCGGTGAGAGGAACTTCTATTTGGAGGTAGGTAATTGTTAGCATTACGTATCTATTTTTATTTTATCTACATTATCCATTCCCTGGACGCTTTGGTATCTACGTCGTGGGCGCAAAAGAATAAAATACCGATTGCTTGAGACTGGGAGAGGAACAGGTGGCAGAACATAATTTTAAAGGCAAAGGAAATTATCAGAAGGCATCCTCTCTAAACGTTTCCCTCCAAAATCATGTCCATCGCATCCCATGACCCCTTATCGGTAATGGCGAAACAGAAATGCACTTTCGTGTAAATGGTTCTTGAATACGTGATGAAATACGATAAATGCGTGGTAGAATATGTTAATTTCCAATGCATCATTATAATTATTTTCATTAATTGATATCGATTAGTTAATTATTAGAAATCAAATCAAGGTTTATTTTTCTCATTCGACGACCGTAAAGACGAGAAGATGAGGAATTATAATTTACGTGAAGAAAATAGAATCAGGAAAAATTATTTAAGGATTGGCTAGGTAATAGGTTTTCGATAAAATATTTTACAATTTAACCGTTTCATTGTATGCGTAGTTGTATTTTGGAGGGAAAAGATTAGGTTTCCACCAATGAGAACGCAGGATTTGCCGCCGAAAATCAACAATAGGAGGAAAGCAGTTCAGTTCGTGCGGAGATTTCATCGGGGGAGGTTCAGAGTGACCATCACGTCGGTGGATATTGAATCCAGACTGAAGTGTACGAGTCATCTGGCGAGGAGGACGCATGGATTGTTATCTAGCACAGATAACTGGTGGTACAAGAGATCCACTGCCATCGGGAATCGGATTGGATTCAGAGATTAGCGGTTCGAGTAATACCGCAGTGGTGGGAAACAGTCTTTTTTGTACACTATGCTGTATGCGAATTTATGTTAGGATATGTACTTTCTTTTATGCTCGTTTGCTCCCTTTGCTAACGTTATTTTATGTAGGTGATTTATCCTAAGTGAACGATATCTATTTTCTTTAGTGAATGTTTTATTTTATGATGACTTGGTATACTTTGATAAGGTTCTTTATGATGATTAGGTATAATGTTATGTGTAGGCATTATATGATGAGTAGTATTATGTTATGATAGGGATTGACTGCGCGCGGTCACTCTTGTTCTGGGGCTCGTTATTGTCGGTGTTGTTCTTCGTCTTGGTCTTGTTTTCTGAGTATGTCGTTGGTGTTGTTTTTGGAATTGTTTGTGAAAGAGGCAATCAGTAGTATGTGTTTTCCTATGCATGTATGTGTGTGTGATGTCGCGCGCGCGCTTCACTTTTTTGTTGCTATGCAATGATATACTAATGATATTTTTTTACAGGCACATAATGATCTTTCTTTCAGGTACTCATGAAATATTGTTCTTTTCTTGTTAGTATATTTCCTTTACTGTCGGATGTTTCGTAATCATGTTGCGATTTTTTTCAGAGGTGTTTTTAATGGTAGGTACCAGTTTCATAGTTCTCTGCATGAATTATAAGAATTCGAATCCTTTTTAACATAGTATTCTTTTCAGGTATCACGATAGGGTCTGTTGTTACATCCTTGGGAGATGAGAGGAGCCAAGAAGTCCAAGTCTAGGATCACCCTCAGGCGGTGGGAAACCCGGGAGCAGTTCCTGCGGTTCATGTGATATTTTTGTTGCTTTTGATGGTACATTTCGCTTTCTATCTTGTTGTTTCGTAACCATTTTGCGATTTTTTTCAGAGGTGTTTTTAATGGTAGGTACCAGTTTCATAGTTCTCTGCATGAATTATAAGAATTCGAATCCTTTTTAACATAGTATTCTTTTCAGGTATCACGATAGGGTCTGTTGTTACATCCTTGGGAGATGAGAGGAGCCAAGAAGTCCAAGTCTAGGATCACCCTCAGGCGGTGGGAAACCCGGGAGCAGTTCCTGCGGTTCATGTGATATTTTTGTTGCTTTTGATGGTACATTTCGCTTTCTATCTTGTTGTTTCGTAACCATGTTGCAATTTTTTTCAGAGGCGTATTTAATGGTAGGTATCAGTTTCATAGTTCTCTGCATGAATTATAAGAATTCGAATCCCTTTTAACATAGTAATCTTTTCAGGTATCATGATAGGGTCTGTTGTTACATCCTTGGGAGATGAGAGGAGCCAAGAAGTCCAAGTCTAGGATCACCCTCAGGCGGTGGGAAACCCGGGAGCAGTTCCTACGGTTCATGTGATATTTTTGTTGCTTTTGATGGTACATTTCGCTTTCTATCTTGTTGTTTCGTAACCATGTTGCAATTTTTTTCAGAGGCGTATTTAATGGTAGGTATCAGTTTCATAGTTCTCTGCATGAATTATAAGAATTCGAATCCCTTTTAACATGGTAATCTTTTCAGGTATCATGAAAGGGTCTGTTGTTACATCCTTGGGAGATGAGAGGAGCCAAAAAGTCCAAGTCTAGGATCAACCTCAGGCGGTGGGAATCCCGGGAGCAGTTCCTGCGGCTCATGTGATATTTTTATTTTTGGTGTCTACGCTTCTGATACGTAGTGTTGCAATTGTTTGTTACATGGTATTTATATGAAATCAGGTTGTCTGAAGTCCAAGTTTATGATTACGCTCACGCTGTGTGTAACCATGAAACGGCATCTAAAATTGTTAAGCTAGTGTTCCATGTGTATGTTACATGTTATTTACATCAAATCAGTTTGTCCATTGTTTTGATCATGCATTTAATTTGTAAAAGCATTCATTTTTATGGATTGGGTTGTCAATAATTTTAATAACAAGGCCTTGTTTGGTAGTTTAACTTTCTATCATTGCAACTGATGTACAGAACTGGAATGGCGCCCATGGTTTTGTGTGTGTGTGTGAGTGTGTTACGAGTGCTTGTGAATGCGGAGTATACTCCTGTGTGAATGTTTATTTTTGCGGTTCCGAATTATTAGTAGTAGAATTTTGGTAGTTACTAACTAACTGGTGGTGGTAGAATTGTGTGTGCTGAGAGTATGGGTTCCATTCCAAACTGTGCATTTCAAGCAAATTAAGCTTCTCATTTCATCACAGTTATTTTGATCAGAGTTTATATTGGGTTTTTGCATGTATTGATTGAGTTTTGTATTCGCTGGATGTAAATCTCCTCCAGATACTGGATTTCATTGTAAACATTTATATATTTTGTAGCTGTTTATAGCTTATTTGATGCAATGAACCAAGGAGGTTTTACCCCCTTGTTTTCCTCCTTGAATAAATTGAATTTTTTTGAAAGATGATTTGTGTGTTTCTTGAACCCTCATTGTTATTTTGACGAATTGCTTCAGTTCAAAAAAGGAGTCTTTGGAATTTGCCACTCATGGTTTCTAAGTTTAATTCAATTATTGTGCTAATTTTATCATTCCTGATCTGATAATCTACTTTAGTACGTTTCTACAAGTTGTAAATTTGCAAATACCGGGCATGAATGCTTCGCGTTTGGATGAGAAAATCTTGTATACTTGTAAGTTGTTTCTCACAGGAGTAAAATTAAAACTTCCCCTATAGAAAGAAATTATGATGAAAAAGACGATGGAAGACAGAGAAATGAAAATTTCAATTGATTCTGAACCTTTAATCGAATTTTCAATCGTACATAAACCTTTAGATTAGGGAACGCATTCCCTCCATCTAGTTTTCAATGGCCGTGAATCAAAAGCTGATATTTATATAACCGGTGCACAATTTGCACCACCCGTTGCAAAAGATGGTTGCGCACCAGATAAATGATTTTTGGATAAAATACGGTAAATCTAAAGCTAAGGACAGGAGAGAACATAGTTTCCCAAATTAAAAGTAACTTTTTCAATTCTTTTAGAGAGACCGTGCTAGTTCATACATTCTCGTTTTATACACAGTAAATAATTCTAAAGACGGCCAATAAATAATCAAAAGAAAATTGATTTCAGCCTCTACCATGGTATTTAAGAAAAACTAATTAAAAATCAAAAGATCTGCACAAACTTTAGTGTATGATGGCCGGTTTCCACCGGTTTTAGACCTCACGTTTTAATTCTAAATTATCTGCATAATTTACGATCAAAAATTTTTTCTATCCTCAGCCAGTTTGCTAGATGCAATGCGAACCTGTTCACTTTAAAAAATTGATGCTTGTCATTGATGATAAGCAACTTTTGCAATTAGTGACGTTCTCTTCGAATATTCATCTGTGAGAGAGCTGGCGATTTTTCAAACGCCCACTTCTCGGATTGGAAAGGATTTGCAACTACGCAGGTTTTCAATGCGTAACATTTTTAATGGCTACAGCATGCAAGGCCAATTGCGTTTAACATCTGCACGATTTGTGCGCGATAAATCAATATTTCATTAGATTTTTACTGAATTGAAGCGTATTTTTGTTATTTTTTATGAGGATTAGCACGCTCAGATACCAAAACGTGTGCTACTTCGGGATATTCTAGTTCAATATCAGTTTTCGACCGATTTTGAACCCATTCTAGTCAATATGTCGTGGATATATTTGTAAGAACCATCTAAACGGAAGTTTGTGTGCGATTCATCCGCTTCGTAGCAGATACTAGCCGCATATTTACGTCTTATCGCGTTTAGAATGTAGGAATATATCGTTTCTTTGTTGAAAATCAGTATTTATCGTTATATTGCGGAATATGAGCGATAGCGGAACATTTATTTATGCATATTCACGTTTCAATTATAGTGGAGTACGATTTGTTCGCGATAAATCAATATTTCATTAGGTTTTTACTGAATTGAAGCCTATTTTTGTTATTTATGATGAGGAATAGCACGCTTAGATCCCGAAACGTGTGCTTCTTCGGCTTATTCTAGTTCAATATCAGTTTTCGACCGATTTTGAACCCATTCTAGACATAATGTCCTGGATATTACTGTAGGAACCTTATAACAGGAAGTTTTCATGCGATTCATCCGCTTCGTAGCAGATAATAGCAGCATATTCACATAATAGCGCGTTAAGAATAAAGGAATATTACGTTTCTTTGTTGAAATCAGTATTTATCGGTATATTACGGAATATGAGAGATGGCAGTACATTTGTTTATGAAATTCACGTTTCCACCGTAGTGGATTAAGATTTTTGCGCGATAAATCAATATTTCATTAGGTTTTTACTGAATTTAAGCCTATTTTTGTTATTTTTGATGAGGAATAGCACGCTAAGATCCCAAAACGTGTGCTTCCTCGGCTTATTCTAGTTCAATTACAGTATTCGACCGATTTTGAACCCATTCTAGACATTATAACCTGGATATTACAGTAGGAACCTTATAACAGGAAGTTTTCATGCGATTCATCCGCTTCGTAGCAGATACTAGCAGCATATTCACATAATTGCGCGTTCAGAATGTAGAGATATTACGTTTCTTTGTTAAAAATCAGTATTTATCGGTATATATTACGGAATATGAGCGATAGCGGAACATTTATTAATGCATATTTACGTTTGAATTATAGTGGAGTACGATTTGTGCGCGAAAAATCAATATTTCATTAGGTTTAACTGAATTGAAGCCTATTTTTGTTATTTTTGATGAGCAATAGCACGCTAAGATCCCATAACGTGTGCTTCTTCGGGTTATTCTAGTTCAATATACGTTTTCGACCGATGTTGAACCCATTCTAGACATTATGTCGTGGATATAACTGTAAGAACCATATAACCGGAAGTTTGTGTGCGATTCATCCGCTTCGTAGCAGATACTAGCCGCATATTTACGTCTTATCGCGTTTAGAATGTAGGAATATATCGTTTCTTTGTTGAAAATCAGTATTTATCGTTATATTGCGGAATATGAGCGATAGCGGAACATTTATCCATGTATATTCACGTCTCAACCATGGTGGAGTACGATTTGTGCATGATAAATCAGTATTTTATTAGGTTTTTACTGAATTGAAGGGCATTTTTGTTATATTTGATGAGAAATAGCACGCTAAGATCCCAAAACGTGTGCTTCTTCGGCTTATTCTAGTTCAATTACAGTTTTCGACCGATTTTGAACCCATTCTAGACATAATGTCCTGGATATTACTGTAGGAACCTTATAACAGGAAGTTTTCATGCGATTCATCCGCTTCGTAGCAGATACTAGCAGCATATTCACATAATTGCGCGTTCAGAATGTAGGGATATTACGTTTCTTTGTTGAAAATCAGTATTTATCGGTATATTACGGAATATGAGCGATAGCGGAACATTTATAAATGCATATTTACGTTTGAATTATAGTGGAGTACGATTTGTGCGCGAAAAATCAATATTTCATTAGGTTTAACTGAATTGAAGCCTATTTTTGTTATTTTTGATGTTGAATAGCACGCTTAGATCCCAAAACGTGTGCATCTTCGGGTTATTCCAGTTCAATATCAGTTTTCGACCGATTTTGAACCCATTCTAGACATAATGTCATGGATATTACTGAAAGAACCATAAAACCGGAAGTATGCTTGCGATTCATCCGCTTCGTAGCAGATACTTGCCGCATTTTCGCGTCTTATCGCGTTAAGAATGTAGGAATATATCGTTACTTTGTTGAAAATCAGTTTTTATCGGTATATTACGGAATATGAGCGATGGCAGTACATTTATTTATGAAATTCACGTTTCCACCAAAGTGCAGTAGGATTTGTGCACGATAAATCAATATTTCATTATGTTTTTACTGAATTGAAGCGTATTTTTGTTATTTTTGATGAGAAATAGCACGCTAAGATCCCAAAACGTGTGCTTCTTCGGGTTATTCTAGTTCAATATCAGTTATCGACCTATTTTAAACCCATTCTAGTCATTATGTCGTGGATATATTTGTAAGAACCATATAACCGGAAGTTTGTGTGCGATTCATCCGCTTCGTAGCAGATACTAGCCGCATATTTACGTCTTATCGCGTTTAGAATGTAGGAATATATCGTTTCTTTGTTGAAAATCAGTATTTATCGTTATATTGCGGAATAGGAGCGATAGCGGAACATTTATTAATGCATATTCACGTTTGAATTATAGTGGAGTACGATTTGTGCGCGAAAAATCAATATTTCATTAGGTTTAACTGAATTGAAGCCTATTTTTGTTATTTTTGATGTTGAATAGCACGCTGAGATCCCAAAACGTGTGCTTCTTCGGGTTATTCTAGTTCAATATCAGTTTTCGACCGATTTTGAACCCATTCTAGACATAATGTCCTATATATTACTGTAGGATCCTTATAACAGGAAGTTTTTATGCGATTCATCCGCTTCGTAGCAGAAAATAGCAGCATATTCACATAATAGCGCGTTAAGAATAAAGGAATATTAGGATTCTTTGTTGAAAATCAGTATTTATCGGTATATTACGGAATATGAGCGATAGCGGAACATTTATCCATGTATATTCACGTTTCAATTATAGTGGAGTACGATTTGTGCGCGAAAAATCAATATTTCATTAGGTTCAATTGATTTGAAGCCTATTTTTGTTATTTTTGATGAGGAATAGCACGCTTAGATCCCGAAACATGTGCTTGTTCGGCTTATTCTAGTTCAATATCAGATTTCGACCGATTTTGAACCCATTCTAGACATTATGTCGTGGATATAACTGTAAGAACCATATAACCGGAAGTTTGCGTGCGATTCATCCGCTTCGTAGCAGATACTAGCCGTTTTCTAACGTATTATCGTGTTTAGAGTTTAGGGATATTACGTTTCTTTGTTGAAAACCAGCATTTATCGGTATATTACGGAATATGAGCGATAGCGGAACATTTATCCATGTATATTCGCGTCTCAACCATGGTGGAGTACGATTTGTGCATGATAAATCAGTATTTTATTAGGTTTTTACTGAATTGAAGGGCATTTTTGTTATATTTGATGAGAAATAGCACGCTAAGATCCCTAAACGTGTGCTTCTTCGGCTTATTCTAGTTCAATTACAGTTTTCGACCGATTTTGAACCCATTCTAGACATAATGTCCTGGATATTACTGTAGGAACCTTATAACAGGAAGTTTTTATGCGATTCATCCGCTTCGTAGCAGATACTAGCAGCATATTCACATAATTGCGCGTTCAGAATGTAGGGATATTACGTTTGTTTGCTGAAAATCAGTATTTATCGGTATATTACGGAATATGAGCGATAGCGGAACATTTATTAATGCATATTTACGTTTGAATTATAGTGGAGTACGATTTGTGCGCGAAAAATCAATATTTCATTAGGTTTAACTGAATTGAAGCCTATTTTTGTTATTTATGATGTTGAATAGCACGCTTAGATCCCAAAACGTGTGCTTCTTCGGGTTATTCCAGTTCAATATCAGTTTTCGACCGATTTTGAACCCATTCTAGTCATTATGTCGTGGATATATTTGTAAGAACCATATAACCGGAAGTTTATGTGCGATTCATCCGCTTCGTAGCAGATACTAGCCGCATATTTACGTCTTATCGCGTTAAGAATGTAGGAATATATCGTTTCTTTGTTGAAAATCAGTATTTATCGGTATATTGCGGAATATGAGCGATGGCAGTACATTTATTTGTGAAATTCACGTTTCCACCATAGTGGAGTAAGATTTTTGCGCGATAAATCAATATTTCATTAGGTTTTTACTGAATTTAAGCCTATTTTTGTTATTTTTGATGAGGAATAGCACGCTAAGATCCCAAAACGTGTGCTTCCTCGGCTTATTCTAGTTCAATTACAGTTTTCGACCGATTTTGAACCCATTCTAGACATTATGTCCTGGATATTACTGTAGGATCCTTATAACAGGAAGTTTTCATGCGATTCATCCGCTTCGTAGCAGATACTAGCAGCATATTCACATAATTCGCGTTCAGAATGTAGGGATATTACGTTTCTTTGTTAAAAATCAGTATTTATCGGTATATATTACGGAATATGAGCGATAGCGGAACATTTATTAATGCATATTTACGTTTGAATTATAGTGGAGTACGATTTGTGCTCGAAAAATCAATATTTCATTAGGTTTAACTGAATGGAAGCCTATTTTTGTTATTTTTGATGAGCAATAGCACGCTAAGATCCCAAAACGTGTGCTTCTTCGGGTTATTCTAGTTTAATATAAGTTTTCGACCGATTTTGAACCCATTCTAGACATTATGTCGTGGATATAACTGTAAGAACCATATAACCGGAAGTTTGCGTGCGATTCATCCGCTTCGTAGCAGATACTAGCCGTTTTCTAACGTATTATCGTGTTTAGAGTTAAGGGATATTACGTTTCTTTGTTGAAAACCAGCTTTTATCGGTATATTACGGAATATGAGCGATAGCGGAACATTTATCCATGTATATTCACGTCTCAACCATGGTGGAGTACGATTTGTGCATGATAAATCTGTATTTTATTAGGTTTTTACTGAATTGAAGGACATTTTTGTTATATTTGATGAGAAATAGCACGCTAAGATCCCAAAACGTGTGGTTCTTCGGCTTATTCTAGTTCAATATCAGTTTTCGACCGATTTTGAACCCATTCTAGACATAATGTCATGGATATTACTGTATGAACCATAAAACCGGAAGTATGCTTGCGATTCATCCGCTTCGTAGCAGATACTAGCAGCATATTCACATAATTCGCGTTCAGAATGTAGGGATATTACGTTTCTTTGTTAAAAATCAGTATTTATCGGTATATATTACGGAATATGAGCGATAGCGGAACATTTATTAATGCATATTTACGTTTGAATTATAGTGGAGTACGATTTGTGCTCGAAAAATCAATATTTCATTAGGTTTAACTGAATGGAAGCCTATTTTTGTTATTTTTGATGAGCAATAGCACGCTAAGATCCCAAAACGTGTGCTTCTTCGGATTATTCTAGTTCAATATAAGTTTTCGACCGATTTTGAACCCATTCTAGACATTATGTCGTGGATATAACTGTAAGAACCATATAACCGGAAGTTTGCGTGCGATTCATCCGCTTCGTAGCAGATACTAGCCGTTTTCTAACGTATTATCGTGTTTAGAGTTAAGGGATATTACGTTTCTTTGTTGAAAACCAGCATTTATCGGTATATTACGGAATATGAGCGATAGCGGAACATTTATCCATGTATATTCACGTCTCAACCATGGTGGAGTACGATTTGTGCATGATAAATCAGTATTATATTAGGTTTTTACTGAATTGAAGGGCATTTTTGTTATATTTGATGAGAAATAGCACGCTAAGATCCCAAAACGTGTGCTTCTTCGGCTTATTCTAGTTCAATTACAGTTTTCGACCGATTTTGAACCCATTCTAGACATAATGTCCTGGATATTACTGTAGGAACCTTATAACAGGAAGTTTTTATGCGATTCATCCGCTTCGTAGCAGATACTAGCAGCATATTCACATAATTGCGCGTTCAGAATGTAGGGATATTACGTTTGTTTGTTGAAAATCAGTATTTATCGGTATATTACGGAAAATGAGCGATAGCGGAACATTTATCAATGCATATTCACGTTTCAATTATAGTGGAGTACGATTTGTGCGCGAAAAATCAATATTTCATTAGGTTCAATTGAATTGAAGCCTATTTTTGTTATTTTTGATGAGGAATTGCCCGCTAAGAACCAAAAACGTGTGCTTCTTCGGGTTATTCCAGTTCAATATCAGATTTCGACCGATTTTGAACCCATTCTAGACATTATGTCGTGGATATAACTGTAAGAACCATATAACCGGAAGTTTGCGTGCGATTCATCCGCTTCGTAGCAGATACTAGCCGTTTTCGAACGTATTATCGTGTTTAGGGTTTAGGGATATTACGTTTCTTTGTTGAAAACCAGCATTTATCGGTATATTACGGAATATGAGCGATAGCGGAACATTTATCCATGTATATTCGCGTCTCAACCATGGTGGAGTACGATTTGTGCATGATAAATCAGTATTTTATTAGGTTTTTACTGAATTGAAGGGCATTTTTGTTATATTTGATGAGCAATAGCACGCTTAGATCCCAAAACGTGTGCTTCTTCGGGTTATTCCTGTTCAATATCAGTTTTCGACCGATTTTGAACCCATTCTAGACATAATGTCATGGATATTACTGTATGAACCATAAAACCGGAAGTATGCTTGCGATTCATCCTATTCGTAGCAGATACTTGCCGCATTTTCGCGTCTTATCGCGTTAAGAATGTAGGAATATATCGTTTCTTTGTTGAAAATCAGTATTTATCGGTATATTACGGAATATGAGTGATAGCGGAACATTTATAAATGCATATTTACGTTTGAATTATAGTGGAGTACGATTTGTGCGCAAAAAATCAATATTTCATTAGGTTTAACTGAATTGAAGCCTATTTTTGTTATTTTTGATGAGGAATAGCATGCTAAGAACCCAAAACGTGTGCTTCTTCGTATTATTCCAGTTCAATATCAGTTATCGACCGATTTTGAACCCATTCTATGCATAATGTCATGGATATTACTGTATGAACCATAAAACCGGAAGTATGCTTGCGATTCATCCGCTTCGTAGCAGATACTAGCAGCATATTCACTTAATTCGCGTTCAGAATGTAGGGATATTACGTTTCTTTGTTAAAAATCAGTATTTATCGGTATATATTACGGAATATGAGCGATAGCGGAACATTTATTAATGCATATTTACGTTTGAATTATAGTGGAGTACGATTTGTGCTCGAAAAATCAATATTTCATTAGGTTTAACTGAATGGAAGCCTATTTTTGTTATTTTTGATGAGCAATAGCACGCTAATATCCCAAAACGTGTGCTTCTTCGGGTTATTCTAGTTCAATATAAGTTTTCGACCGATTTTGAACCCATTCTAGACATAATGTCGTGGATATAACTGTAAGAACCATATAACCGGAAGTATGCGTGCGATTCATCCGCTTCGTAGCAGATACTAGCCGTTTTCTAACGTATTATCGTGTTTAGAGTTAAGGGATATTACGTTTCTTTGTTGAAAACCAGCATTTATCGGTATATTACGGAATATGAGCGATAGCGGAACATTTATCCATGTATATTCACGTCTCAACCATGGTGGAGTACGATTTGTGCGCGATAAATCAATATTTCATTAGGTATTTACTGAATTGAAGCGTATTTTTGTTATTCTTGATGAGCAATAGCACGCTAAGATCCCAAAACGTGTGCTTCTTCGGGTTATTCTAGTTCAATATAAGTTTTCGACCGATTTTGAACCCATTCTAGACATTATGTCGTGGATATAACTGTAAGAACCATATAACCGGAAGTTTGCGTGCGATTCATCCGCTTCGTAGCAGATACTAGCCGCATATTAACGTCTTATCGCGTTTAGAATGTAGGAATAAATCGTTTCTTCGTTGAAAATCAGTATTTATCGTTATATTGCGGAATATGAGCGATAGCGGAACATTTATTTATGCATATTCACGTTTCAATTATAGTGGAGTACGATTTTGCGCGATAAATCAATATTTCATTAGGTTTTTACTGAATAAAGCCTATTTTTGTTATTTTTGATGAGGAATAGCATGCTTAGAACCCAATACCCGTGCTTCTTCGGATTATTCCAGTTCAATATCAGTTTTCGACCGATTTTGAACCCATTCTAGACATAATGTCCTGGATATTACTGTAGGAACCTTATACCAGGAAGTTTGCATGCGATTCATCCTCTTCGTAGCAGAAACTAGCCGCATATTCACATAATAGCCCGTTTAGAATGTACGGATATTACGTTTCTTTGTTGAAAATCAGTATTTATCGGTATATTACGGAATATGAGCGATAGCGGAACATTCATCAATGCATATTCACGTTTCAACCATAGTGGAGTACGATTTGTGCTCGATAAATCAGTATATTGTTAGGTTTTTACTGAGTTGAAGGGAAAATTTGTATTTTTTATGAGAAATAGCACGCTCAGAACCCAGAAATTGTGCTTCTTCGGGTAATTCAAGTTCAATATCAGTTTTCGACCGATTTTGAACCCATTCTAGACATAATGTCGTGAACATTACTATAGGAACCTTATAACAGGAAGTTTACATGCGATTCATCCGCTTCGTAGCACATATTTGCCGAATTTTCACGTCTTATCGCGTTAAGAATGTAGCTATATTACATTTCTTTGTTAAAAATCGGTATTTATAGGTATACTACGGAATATGAGCGATAGCAGTACATTCATCAATGCATATTCACGTTTCAACCATAGTGGTGTACGATTTGTGCGCGATAAATCAATGTTTCATTAGGTTTCTACTGAATTTAAGCCTATTTTTGTTATTTTTGATGAGGAATTGCCCGCTAAGAACCAAAAACGTGTGCTTCTTCGGGTTATTCCAGTTCAATATCAGTTTTCGACCGATTTTGAACCCATTTTTGACATTATGTCGTGGATTTTACTGTAGGAACCTTATAACCGGAAGTTTGTGTGCGATTCATCCGCTTCGTAGCAGATACTAGCCGCATATTTACGTCTTATCGCGTTTAGAATGTAGGAATATATCATTTCTTTGTTGAAAATCAGTATTTATCGTTATATTGCGGAATAGGAGCGATAGCGGAACATTTATTAATGCATATTCACGTTTGAATTATAGTGGAGTACGATTTGTGAGCGAAAAATCAATATTTCATTAGGTTTAACTGAATTGAAGCCTATTTTTGTTATTTTTGATGAGGAATAGCACGCTTAGATCCCGAAACGTGTGCTTCTTCGGCTTATTCTAGTTCAATATCAGATTTCGACCGATTTTGAACCCATTCTAGACATAATGTCGTGGATATTACTGTATGAACCATATAACCAGAAGTTTGCATGCGATTCATCCGCTTCGTAGCAGATACTTGCCGCATTTTCGCGTCTTATCGCGTTAAGAATGTAGGAATATTACATTTCTATGTTGAACATCAGTTTTTATCGGTATATTACGGAATATGAGCGATAGCAGTTAATTTATTTATGCATATTCACGTTTTCACCATAGTGGAGTACGATTTGTGCGTGATAAATCAATATTTCATTAGGTTTAACTGAATTGAAGCCTATTTTTGTTATTCTTGATGAGCAATAGCACGCTAAGATCCCAAAACGTGTGCTTCTTCTGGTTATTCTAGTACAATATAAGTTTTCGACCGATTTTGAACCCATTCTAGACATTAAGTCGTGGATATAACTGTAAGAACCATATAACCGGAAGTTTGCGTGCGATTCATCCGCTTCGTAGCAGATACTAGCCGTTTTTTAACGTATTATCGTGTTTAGAGTTTAGGGATATTACGTTTCTTTGTTGAAAACCAGCATTTATCGGTATATTACGGAATATGAGCGATAGCGGAACATTTATTTATGCATATTCACGTTTCAATTATAGTGGAGTACGATTTTGCGCGATAAATCAATATTTCATTAGGTTTTTACTGAATAAAGCCTATTTTTGTTATTTTTGATGAGGAATAGCATGCTTAGAACCCAAAACCTGTGCTTCTTCGGATTATTCCAGTTCAATATCAGTTTTCGACCGATTTTGAACCCATTCTAGACATAATGTCCTGGATATTACTGTAGGAACCTTATACCAGGAAGTTTGCATGCGATTCATCCTCTTCGTAGCAGAAACTAGCCGCATATTCACATAATAGCCCGTTTAGAATGTACGGATATTACGTTTCTTTGTTGAAAATCAGTATTTATCGGTATATTACGGAATATGAGCGATAGCGGAACATTCATCAATGCATATTCACGTTTCAACCATAGTGGAGTACGATTTGTGCTCGATAAATCTGTATATTGTTAGGTTTTTACTGAGTTGAAGGGAAAATTTGTTATTTTTTATGAGAAATAGCACGCTCAGAACCCAGAAATTGTGCTTCTTCGGGTAATTCCAATTCAATATCAGTTTTCGACCGATTTTGAACCCATTCTAGACATAATGTCGTGGATATTACTATAAGAACCTTATAACAGGAAGTTTACATGCGATTCATCCGCTTCGTAGCACATATTTGCCGCATTTTTACGTCTTATCGCGTTAAGAATGTAGCTATATTACATTTCTTTGTTGAAAATCGGTATTTATAGGTATACTACGGAATATGAGCGATAGCAGTACATTCATCAATGCATATTCACGTTTCAACCATAGTGGTGTACGATTTGTGCGCGATAAATCAATGTTTCATTAGCTTTCTACTGAATTTAAGCCTATTTTTGTTATTTTTGATGAGGAATTGCCCGCTAAGAACCAAAAACGTGTGCTTCTTCGGGTTATTCTAGTTCAATATCAGTTTTCGACCGATTTTGAACCCATTTTTGACATTATGTCGTGGATTTTACTGTAGGAACCTTATAACCGGAAGTTTGTGTGCGATTCATCCGCTTCGTAGCAGATACTAGCCGCATATTTACGTCTTATCGCGTTTAGAATGTAGGAATATATCGTTTCTTTGTTGAAAATCAGTATTTATCGTTATATTGCGGAATATGAGCGATAGCGGAACATTTATTTATGCATATTCACGTTTCAATTATAGTGGAGTACGATTTTGCGCGATAAATCAATATTTCATTAGGTTTTTACTGAATAAAGCCTATTTTTGTTATTTTTGATGAGGAATAGCACGCTTAGATCCCGAAACGTGTGCTTCTTCGGCTTATTCTAGTTCAATATTAGATTTCGACCGATTTTGAACCCATTCTAGACATAATGTCGTGGATATTACTGTATGAACCATATAACCAGAAGTTTGCATGCGAGTCATCCGCTTCGTAGCAGATACTTGCCGCATTTTCGCGTCTTATCGCGTTAAGAATGTAGGAATATTACATTTCTTTGTTGAACATCAGTTTTTATCGGTATATTACGGAATATGAGCGATAGCAGTTAATTTATTTATGCATATTCACGTTTTCACCATAGTGGAGTACGATTTGTGCGTGATTAATCAATATTTCATTAGGTTTAACTGAATTGAAGCCTATTTTTGTTATTCTTGATGAGCAATAACACGCTAAGATCCCAAAACGTGTGCTTCTTCGGGTTATTCTAGTTCAATATAAGTTTTCGACTGATTTTGAACCCATTCTAGACATTAAGTCGTGGATATAACTGTAAGAACCATATAACCGGAAGTTTGCGTGCGATTCATCCGCTTCGTAGCAGATACTAGCCGTTTTCTAACGTATTATCGTGTTTAGAGTTTAGGGATATTACGTTTCTTTGTTGAAAACCAGCATTTATCGGTATATTACGGAATATGAGAGATAGCGGAACATTTATCCATGTATATTCACGTCTCAACCATGGTGGAGTACGATTTGTGCATGATAAATCAGTATTATATTAGGTTTTTACTGAATTGATGGGCATTTTTGTTATATTTGATGAGAAATAGCACGCTAAGATCCCAAAACGTGTGCATCTACGGCTTATTCTAGTTCAGTATCAGTTTTCGACCGATTTTGAACCCATTCTAGACATAATGTCCTGGATATTACTGTAGGAACCTTATAACAGGAAGTTTTCATGCGATTCATCCGCTTCGTAGCAGATACTAGCAGCATATTCACATAATTGCGCGTTCAGAATGTAGGGATATTACGTTTCTTTGTTGAAAATCAGTATTTATCGGTATATTACGGAATATGAGCGATAGCGGAACATTTATTAATGCATATTTACGTTTGAATTATAGTGGAGTACGATTTGTGCGCAAAAAATCAATATTTCATTAGGTTTAACTGAATTGAAGCCTATTTTTGTTATTTTTGATGTTGAATAGCACGCTTAGATCCCAAAACGTGTTCTTCTTCGGCTTATTCTAGTTCAATATCAGTTTTCGACCGATTTTGAACCCATTCTAGACATAATGTCCTGGATATTACTGTAGGATCCTTATAACAGGAAGTTTTCATGCGATTCATCCGCTTCGTAGCAGAAACAAGCCGCATATTCACATAATAGCGCGTTAAGAATAAAGAAATATTACGTTTCTTTGTTGAAATCAGTATTTATCGGTATATTACGGAATATGAGCGATGGCAGTACATTTATTTATGAAATTCACGTTTCCACCATAGTGAAGTAAGATTTGTGCGCGATAAATCAATATTTCATTATGTTTTTACTGAATTGAAGCGTATTTTTGTTATTTTTGATGAGCAATAGCACGCTAAGATCCCAAAACGTGTGCTTCTTCGGGTTATTCTAGTTCAATATCAGTTTTCGACCGATTTTGAACCCATTCTAGTCATTATGTCGTGGATATATTTGTAAGAACCATATAACCGGAAGTTTGCGTGCGAATCATCCGCTTCGTAGCAGATACTAGCCGCATATTTACGTCTTATCGCGTTTAGAATGTAGGAATGTATCGTTTCTTTGTTGAAAATCAGTATTTATCGGTATATTGCGGAATATGAGCGATAGCGGAACATTTATTTATGCATATTCACGTTTCAATTATAGTGGAGTACGATTTTGCGCGAAAAATCAATATTTCATTAGGTTTTTACTGAATTGCAGCCTATTTTTGTTATTTTTGATGAGGAATAGCATGCTAAGAACCCAAAACGTGTGCTTCTTCGTATTATTCCAGTTCAATATCAGTTATCGACCGATTTTGAACCCATTCTAGGCATAATGTCCTGGATATTACTGTAGGAACCTTATAACAGAAAGGTTGCATGCGATTAATCCTCTTCGTAGCAGAAACTAGCCGCATATTCACATAATAGCCCGTTTAGAATGTAGGGATATTACGTTTTTTTGTTGAAAATCAGTATTTATCGGTATATTACGGAATATGAGCGATAGCGGAACATTTATTTATGCATATTCACGTTTCAACCATAGTGGAGTATGATTTGTGAGCGAAAAATCAATATTTTATTAGGTTCAACTGAATTGAAGACTATTTTTGTTATTTTTGATGAGGAATAGCACGCTTAGATCCCGAAACATGTGCTTCTTCGGCTTATTCTAGTTCAATATCAGATTTCGACCGATTTTGAACCCATTCTAGACATAATGTCGTGGATATTACTGTATGAACCATATAACCGGAAGTTTGCATGCGATTCATCCGCTTCGTAGCAGATACTTGCCGCATTTTCGCGTCTTATCGCGTTAAGAATGTAGGAATATTACGTTTCTTTGTTGAAAATCAGTTTTTATCGGTATATTACGGAATATGAGCGATAGCAGTACATTAATTTATGCATATTCACGTTTTCACCAAAGTGGAGTACGATTTGTGCGCGATAAATCAATATTTCATTAGGTATTTACTGAATTGAAGCGTATTTTTGTTATTCTTGATGAGCAATAGCACGCTAAGATCCCAAAACGTGTGCTTCTTCGGGTTATTCTAGTTCAATATAAGTTTTCGACCGATTTTGAACCCATTCTAGACATTATGTCGTGGATATAACTGTAAGAACCATATAACCGGAAGTTTGCGTGCGATTCATCCGCTTCGTAGCAGATACTAGCCGCATATTTACGTCTTATCGCGTTTAGAATGTAGGAATATATCGTTTCTTTGTTGAAAATCAGTATTTATCGTTATATTGCGGAATATGAGCGATAGCGGAACATTTATTAATGCATATTCACGTTTCAGTTATAGTGGAGTACGATTTTGCGCGATAAATCAATATTTCATTAGGTTTTTACTGAATAAAGCCTATTTTTGTTATTTTTGATGAGGAATAGCATGCTTAGAACCCAAAACCTGTGCTTCTTCGGATTATTCCAGTTCAATATCAGTTTTCGACCGATTTTGAACCCATTCTAGACATAATGTCCTGGATATTACTGTAGGAACCTTATACCAGGAAGTTTGCATGCGATTCATCCTCTTCGTAGCAGATACTAGCCGCATTTTCACATATTATCGCGTTTCGAATGTAGGAATATTACATTTCTCTTGTTGAAAATCAGTATTGTATGAAAGTGAGTGAAATAGTGTATGAAAGCTGGTTTCTTGTACTTATAGACCTTACGTTTTCTTTCCAGAGCATCTTATTCATTTACGATCAATATTTCCCTATTCTTCATCAGTTCACTTCTTGCCATGCGAACCTGTTCATTTTACAAATTGAGGCTTTTAATGGATGATGAAAGATGGACTAGTATAATTCCTAATTGTGTTCAGATGTTCATTACTACGTAGAACACTGTATCGCCCGCAATTTTTGTAAGCCTGGTATCAATTCCTACTCTGAGGTCGTTGGTATATATTAAAAAAATAGGAGCGGCCCGATTTCGCTTTGATACGATATTCCGGTTATAAAACTTGCGAAATAGTTCGCACGCCGGATCCCTGTCTTTTAGAGGGGCGGAAAGCGGAAAAATATCCGCAACACTGGCGATGGCGGACCCAAAAAAACCTTCTCTCGATATGAACAAAAAAATTTTGGAAGGATTTGAAAGTTTGGACTTCGGAAGCTTTTCGAATTCTTCGGATATTTTTCATCTGCAAGCCCACCAGCCTGCCGCATCCTAAGCTCACCGTCGCGAAAATTACATGCTAAATTCTCCTTCCACGACGCATGCTCAAACCGTGTTACTCGCTAAATGATTCGAGCACTTAAATCATATCTCCCAATATCACTTCCAAAATCGTAGCTCGATCCTAGTGCTCGCCTCAACAATGCTTTAAAGCAAGATTAGTTTCCGCGTTGGATGGTAACGGAATGGAAAGGGGAGGAAAGATACAGTTATCTGAAAAGTCTATGGAACTTCAACGGATGCATCTACTGATATACCAAATCTGTTAGCTAGACCTTTCTTTTCTTTGGATTTTTTTTATGCGAAAGCCACTCGAATAACTATAAATACCGGACTTTTTGATCGTTCGCATCTCACCTACGTCTCTATAGTACGATAACTTTCCATTGCTTGCACACGAATTTACTGCACGTGTGTGAATTCAGAGACGTCTTATAGTTGAACTGCCACTAGATTAGCTGGACGTTTCCGATGCATATTTTAAAAGACTACCTCTAGTATTCGAATACCAAAGGCAGAAAACGAATGCCGCAACTACAGCGGGAATTGGATGTGATGAGCAGAGGATATGAATCCGTCTGCAGGATGCACTCTTAAAAATATTCTATGATCGGTCCTTGATAATAAGCGAATGCCAATTGATTCTTGGACAAAGTTTATTTAAAAATTCACATAAATTACATGTCAAGTATCACTCTTCCATCAGTGTTTACATCAGATAGTAGCCGAGGTTTTCCTTCCCTTCTCTGCTATCGCTCCCGAATCGAAATCCTCTCCCCAACGGTCGTTGGAGGTACCTGAAACGAGAGTGAAAGAGATTATTCAAAATGTGAAAGAATGACTAGGTTCACTGTCAGAATGAGAGGGCATCACCCGTTTGCCAAAACCTTTGTTTCCGGAATGTAAACGATACGGTTAAGTAATTCGAAATGTCAGCAACGGTTCGAAAAGTAAGGGATCCCATATCTAATGAAGATGTCTGATGAATCCGGAGAGAAATAAAAAAGAATATATTTTTCTCTTCCTGTGGCACTTGGGAAACGCATTCGGTTTTTTGTTGAGTGAACGGAAATGTTCTGCCAAATATCAGGAAATTGGTGCTTGATGAACTCCATCAAATCCTCGTCCCTTCACAGAGGATGGATGAATGCAATTTCTTTGAGAAAAGTTTGCTTGGTGCCCTAAGAAGGAAGATAATGTCTGTAGCATTCTACGGCATCGTATCCCTTTGAGAAGCAAGAAAGAAGAATGAGGGAACAACTTTATCTTTTGGTAGGTTTATCCCAAGAGTGGTTATCCTTGGATGTTACAGGGATGTTAAATTGCAAAATATGGAATCGTACTTGCACCTACTGAAGGAAGGCGGCTAGAAGGTACACTATAACAGGAATCGTGAAAAATGGAAATTCTCAATAATGAAGGAAAGAACACAGAGCTGAATATGAAACAAATCGAGGAGTGAAGATTCTGCAAGTCACTATATTGGAGTGTTTTCCATGTAGCATATCACACGTTGCAAGATCCTAGAAATATTTGGTCGAATCCATTGAAATAGGCAAAAGAAGATGCCACTTCTTGCTCCTGGAACGAATGCTAGAAGCAAAGGAAAGGATGAAGAAGTGAGTGAATGAGGAAGTAAACAAGTCGTATTTAAAATCAGCCCCTGAACGCTGGGAAGCATGATGGAATTCTGAAGAACATTGCCACGGTGCACAGAAAATATTTCCGAGGAAACACTCAAGACTTGGTTACATATTGGCAGTTGAAAACTCTGGCAATAAGAAGCAAGGATATGGTCGGGCATTCAGGAAGGAGATGGGAGGTCCAAAGATGCACAAAATTGTCCAGTACAGAAGATAAAAAGGGCTGAAAAGAAGTGAATTTGCTCACAATCTACCTCATAGTCATGTGCTGCGCGAAGAGGCAACAGTAGAGAGAGAGGAAAAATAGAACAGTTTATCAACAAGGAACGACCTAACTGCAGATAGAATGGAAACCGATGATGCTAAGGCTCATGGGCCCATCTTGATGTTCTTCAGTTTGATTTGCAACAAGAAGGAATATGGTCTTCTTTCACAAGTAAGAAATCGCCCATTGTATGAAAAGGCTCATTTTTCATCGAATAGTAGTTTCAATTCAGTAGCAACGAAAGAAAAATATGACCAGGTCCAAATCGTACCTTGAGAAGGTAGTCTACTCAGATGTTCAAAGTTGTAAGCAATTTCCTTCATCATCTAAGAATAGGCTTGGCAATCCAATCCGTGAAGACCCTCCTCGTGGACAGCATGGTGAAGGTTCTCGAATCCAAAGGCATCCTGGAATTGAAAGATGATGAGTTCATTAAAAAGGTAGACATTGTCAAGGACCTAGGCGCACACCTACTGCACGACCGGTTTTAAGGCTGTATAATTGATTTCTTTTAACGATGTACGGCTATTTATTCACCTGTCGTACTTTTGAAATAATTAAAAATTAAAACCTCGTATCAGGGAAAGTTTTTGCATGCAGTGCATGCTTGTAAAACATATAAACTGTTGGTGGCAAAGCTCTACGTCGTAATAAATAGGAATATAGAATCAGGCGATAGTAAAACTTGACAAATCAAAGCTTCGGTACGTTCCAAAATGCTGAGAATTTATCAGTCATCAATTAAATTGTTGAAAAAAAAATTTACAAATTTTGTACTACCGCTAAACATTTATCTCGCTTCTGATTGGCTGAGAGAAATGCCACCGCTGTCAGTGTAGAAGCTGTATTGTTAAATTTTATGCCAAATATTTCTTTACCTGATTGCCGATCGAATATCACCAAAAAATCTCTCTCCATTTACGTGGACACCGAGCAATGGCGGTTTTCTTGAAATCCAAAGCATTACGATGACGAAACTTATGAATTCAATATTTTTGCACAGTAAGACTCACGTAGTTGGTAAAAATCATAATAAATACTAATCTTCATTAAATTATAATCCGTCACGACTCACCTCACGTTCATTTTCTAAAATCTTTCTCGAATTTTAGATTCCCGCCGGTGACAATCGCGTCTCCAAATACCGCGGCGCGTTATTCACTTTCCACTGCGACCTCTCCGTGTCAACATCCTCCCTTTCACCAGTCATTCATTTTCCCCTTTTTCTAATTTAATGCACTCTTTGGAGCATATAATCATCCTCATTAAAACTATGAAGCTACGCCCGAGCTCTCTGTTCGAAGAAACGGCTTCGGAAACGCACTAAATTTCCCATTGTAGCGATAAGTTACGAGCCCATAAGCACGATGCTGTCGTGAGATATATAAGCCGTCCGTGGATATTATTGTCATTAGTATTTATCTGGTCATATTCACCGAGGTAAAGATATCTTGAATGGCGATGAATAGGAAGCTAGGTATTCGAAACGCTTCGGTCGGACGCAATCGGTAAATAAAATTCCTGGGCACATTCTTGTCGTCGAGGGAAGAGAAATATTTTTTAATGGGACGTTTCTTACCTTACTTGGCTTTTCGACTGAACCTTGCATCCTCACCAAAAGCCGTGCTGCATCGCCTGCACTGGGATGAGGTGTCACATAGCCGTCCTCTACGAAGCTGCAGTAAATCTAATCAATCTCTTATGTGCATTGCCAACCACAGAACGCAACAACGTTGTCACAATCACTTCATACAGGGAGAAACTTGGAGATTTGATAGCTATTTCCATGCATAGTAAAACGGCGTAACGAAAGCATGGGGAAACTCGATTCACAAATCACAAGTACGAACTCTGCTCGCTGGTGATAGCCGCCTACTGAGGCGACACCGATACGATAACTTGGCCCTCTGTCGGATTTCGAATATTCTCCATATGACGGAAAATGACGATCTATTTCTAGCGCTCCTCATTCCTGCGAAGAGATCTATGCGTTTATAACTCTGCTACGATTCGCTTTTTCGAGGACTAAAGTTGGATCGAGTTGCGGCGTGCGCTTAGGTATTTGTCAAGGAGATATCTCGTTCCTTGGAAAAGGGATGATATAAAATGGCAATGACTTAATAAGAAAGAAGAAGATGAAGGACGTCGTCTCTCGAAAACCCTAACGTCCGCAAAGTATCGACGAAAATTACCACTGTCTCTTCGGAAGAGAGAAGTATCGCACAGAAGCCGAATTAAATCCACCGCAGACTTTCCCCACGGAGGAGCTGCATGCGTCCAATGCGTTGTTTTCCTATTAGCCTCTGCTTACCACCGGGTAATCGTTCGCTGAAACTACCTCCCGTAGCAGGCGTAAGAAGAACCATTCAAATCGGAATGAAAATTCAAATGATTTAATATTTCACCAGGCATTTTCAAGGCGAGCTGTGACTTTCACGATGTAAGATCGCTCGCGAACATTCTCAACGCTCTTACCGACTACCCTCTCAGCGGAACCGAGATTCTGTATGGCTTTTCCACAAGTTTTACGTATAGATTAAGATTGCAGAGATTCTACTATTAAAATCTTTCTCCGCGGATCGTACATGTTCATTTACAGTTTTCCGGTCAAAGTGGTCGACGACTAAACACTCGTTAATATATATTAATCTCATTCCCCATTTTCCGCACCCTATCATGACTTTATCTAAATCATTTCTAAGAACTAATCTATCCTCACTGCCGTATATTTCCATGTAGAACATTGTATCGCCCGCAATTATCCTATCCTTACATGGAGTGTAAGTATAGGTGTCTCCTGACTTTTGAATGAGACTAGCATAGATCGATAGAGGATCAAAATTAAGAATACACGTCTTTTTTTATAGACGTTTCTCGCCGTAAGTTTAGGAGATATTAACGTTCAAAGATTGCAATTTTTTTCAAATTTCGCGCTTGGACAACCCAAATCCGCTTATCCCTCTTTCGAGCTCCTACGTAATCAGCGAGTTCGGTGGTGGAGATGGTTGATGCATAGACAAAACTTTTTCTGACACTCATTTTTGCGCGCTGGTCGCTGGTTCGCGACCCGGCAACGGAAATTTTTTTCTCTTCGATTATGATATATTTGTCTCGTATTCAGCGTCTATTACGCAATGTGCATAAAATTTGGAGTTATTATGCGATTTTATATTAACTTTTCTTAGGATTTCTGTTCAAGTTTATTATTCATACAATTGGTGCATATTCATACCCTTACATAGTCAGGAGACACCTATGTTTACACTCCTTGTTAGTATCAATTTCTCGTCAAAGGTCGTTGATATATATGAAAAAAATAGGAGCGGCCCGATTTCGCTTTGATACGATATTCCTGTAATAAAACTTGCGAAATAGTTCGCACGCCGGAACCCTGTCTTTTAGAGGGGCGAAAAGCGGAAAAGAATATCCGCAATGCTGGCGATGGCGGACCTAAAAAAACATTCTCCCGATATGAACAAAAAAATTGTGGAAGGATTTGAAAGTTGGACTTCGGAAGCTTTTCGAATTCTTCGGAAATTTTTCATCTGCAAGCCCACCAGCCTGCCGCATCCTAAGCTCACCGTCGCGAAAATAACATGCTAAATTCTCCTTCCACGACGCATGCTCAAACCGTGCTACTCGCTAAATGATTCGAGCACATAAATCATATCTCCCAATATCACTTCCAAAATCGTAGCTCGATCCTAGTGCTCGCCTCAACAAAGCCTTAAAGCAAGATTAGTTTCCGCGTTGGATGGTAACGGATTGGAAAGGGGAGGAAAGATACAGTTATCTGAAAAGTCTATGGAACTTCAACGGATGCATCTACTGATATACCAAATCTGTTAGCTAGACCTTTCTTTTCTTTGGATTTTTTTTATGCGAAAGCCACTCGAATAACTATAATTACCGGACTTTTTGATCGTTCGCATCTCACCTACGTCTCTATAGCACGATAACTTTCCATTGCTTGCACACGAATTTACTGCACGTGTGTGAATTCAGAGACGTCTTATAGTTGAACTGCCACTAGATTAGCTGGACGTTTCCGATGCATATTTTAAAAGACTACCTCTAGTATTCGAATACCAAAGGCAGAAAACGAATGCCGCAACTACAGCGGGAATTGGATGTGATGAGCAGAGGATATGAATCCGTCTGCCACTCTTAAAAATATTCTATGATCGGTCCTTGATAATAAGCGAATGCCAATTGATTCTTGGACAAAGTTTATTTAAAAATTCACATAAATTACATGTCAAGTATCACTCTTCCATCAGTGTTTACATCAGATAGTAGCCGAGGTTTTCCTTCCCTTCTCT
The DNA here is from genome assembly GCA_020796165.1 of Pantala flavescens. NCBI lineage: Eukaryota > Metazoa > Arthropoda > Insecta > Odonata > Libellulidae > Pantala > Pantala flavescens. Next base: position 439,739 of record JAIUJI010000027.1, on the reverse strand, counting down.
GCTATCGCTCCCGAATCGAAATCCTCTCCCCAACGGTCGTTGGAGGTACCTGAAACGAGAGTGAAAGAGATTATTCAAAATGTGAAAGAATGACTAGGTTCACTGTCAGAATGAGAGGGCATCACCCGTTTGCCAAAACCTTTGTTTCCGGAATGTAAACGATACGGTTAAGTAATTCGAAATGTCAGCAACGGTTCGAAAAGTAAGAGATCCCATATCTAATGAAGATGTCTGATGAATCCGGAGAGAAATAAAAAAGAATATATTTTTCTCTTCCTGTGGCACTTGGGAAACGCATTCGGTTTTTTGTTGAGTGAACGGAAATGTTCTGCCAAATATCAGGAAAATGGTGCTTGATGAACTCCATCAAATCCTCGTCCCTTCACAGAGGATGGATGAATGCAATTTCTTTGAGAAAAGTTTGCTTGGTGCCCTAAGAAGGAAGATAATGTCTGTAGCATTCTACGGCATCGTATCCCTTTGAGAAGCAAGAAAGAAGAATGAGGGAACAACTTTATCTTTTGGTAGGTTTATCCCAAGAGTGGTTATCCTTGGATGTTACAGGGATGTTAAATTGTAAATTATGGAATCGTACTTGCACCTACTGAAGGAAGGCGGCTAGAAGGTACACTATAACAGGAATCGTGAAAAATGGAAATTCTCAATAATGAAGGAAAGAACACAGAGCTGAATATGAAACAAATCGAGGAGTGAAGATTCTGCAAGTCACTATATTGGAGTGTTTTCCATGTAGCATATCACACGTTGCAAGATCCTAGAAATATTTGGTCGAATCCATTGAAATAGTCAAAAGAAGATGCCACTTCTTGCTCCTGGAACGAATGCTAGAAGCAAAGGAAAGGATGAAGAAGTGAGTGAATGAGGAAGTAAACAGGTCGTATTTAAAATCAGCCCCTGAACGCTGGGAAGCATGATGGAATTCTGAAGAACATTGCCACGGTGCACAGAAAATATTTCCGAGGAAACACTCAAGACTTGGTTACATATTGGCAGTTGAAAACTCTGGCAATAAGAAGCAAGGATATGGTCGGGCATTCAGGAAGGAGATGGGAGGTCCAAAGATGCACAAAATCGTCCAGTATAGAAGATAAAAAGGGCTGAAAAGAAGTGAATTTGCTCACAATCTACCTCATAGTCATGTGCTGCGCGAAGAGGCAACAGTAGAGAGAGAGGAAAAATAGAACAGTTTATCAACAAGGAACGACCTAACTGCAGATAGAATGGAAACCGATGATGCTAAGGCTCATGGGCCCATCTTGATGTTCTTCAGTTTGATTTGCAACAAGAAGGAATATGGTCTTCTTTCACAAGTAAGAAATCGCCCATTGTATGAAAAGGCTCATTTTTCATCGAATAGTAGTTTCAATTCAGTAGCAACGAAAGAAAAATATGACCAGGTCCAAATCGTACCTTGAGAAGGTAGTCTACTCAGATGTTCAAAGTTGTAAGCAATTTCCTTCATCATCTAAGAATAGGCTTGGCAATCCAATCCGTGAAGACCCTCCTCGTGGACAGCATGGTGAAGGTTCTCGAATCCAAAGGCATCCTGGAATTGAAAGATGATGATTTCATTAAAAAGGAAGACATTGTCAAGGACCTAGGCGCACACCTACTGCACGACCGGTTTTAAGGCTGTATAATTGATTTCTTTTAACGATGTACGGCTATTTATACACCTGTCGTACTTTTGAAATAATTAAAAATTAAAACCTCGTATCAGGGAAAGTTTTTGCATGCAGTGCATGCTTGTAAATCATATAAACTGTTGGTGGCAAAGCTCTACGTCGTAATAAATAGGAATATAGAGTCAGGCGATAGTAAAACTTGACAAATCAAAGCTTCGGTACGTTCCAAAATGCTGAGAATTTATCAGTCATCAATTAAATTGTTGAAAAAAAAATTTACAAATTTTGAACTACCGCTAAACATTTATCTCGCTTCTGATTGGCTGAGAGAAATGCCACCGCTGTCAGTGTAGAAGCTGTATTGTTAAATTTTATGCCAAATATTTCTTTACCTGATTGCCGATCGAATATCACCAAAAAATCTCTCTCCATTTACGTGGACACCGAGCAATGGCGGTTTTCTTGAAATCCAAAGCATTACGATGACGAAACTTATGAATTCAATATTTTTGCACAGTAAGACTCACGTAGTTGGTAAAAATCATAATAAATACTAATCTTCATTAAATTATAATCCGTCACGACTCACCTCACGTTCATTTTCTAAAATCTTTCTCGAATTTTAGATTCCCGCCGGTGACAATCGCGTCTCCAAATACCGCGGCGCGTTATTCACTTTCCACTGCGACCTCTCCGTGTCAACATCCTCCCTTTCACCAGTCATTCATTTTCCCCTTTTTCTAATTTAATGCACTCTTTGGAGCATATAATCATCCTCATTAAAACTATGAAGCTACGCCCGAGCTCTCTGTTCGAAGAAACGGCTTCGGAAACGCACTAAATTTCCCATTGTAGCGATAAGTTACGAGCCCATAAGCACGATGCTGTCGTGAGATATATAAGCCGTCCGTGGATATTATTGTCATTAGTACTTATCTGGTCATTTTCACCGAGGTAAAGATATCTTGAATGGCGATGAATAGGAAGCTAGGTATTCGAAACGCTTCGGTCGGACGCAATCGGTAAATAAAATTCCTGGGCACATTCTTGTCGTCGAGGGAAGAGAAATATTTTTTAATGGGACGTTTCTTACCTTACTTGGCTTTTCGACTGAACCTTGCATCCTCACCAAAAGCCGTGCTGCATCGCCTGCACTGGGATGAGGTGTCACATAGCCGTCCTCTACGAAGCTGCAGTAAATCTAATCAATCTCTTATGTGCAACGCCAACCACAGAACGCAACAACGTTGTCACAATCACTTCATACAGGGAGAAACTTGGAGATTTGATAGCTATTTCCATGGATAGTAAAACGGCGTAACGAAAGCATGGGGAAACTCGATTCACAAATCACAAGTACGAACTCTGCTCGCTGGTGATAGCCGCCTACTGAGGCGACACCGATACGATAACTTGGCCCTCTGTCGGATTTCGAATATTCTCCATATGACGGAAAATGACGATCTATTTCTAGCGCTCCTCATTCCTGCGAAGAGATCTATGCGTTTATAACTCTGCTACGATTCGCTTTTTCGAGGACTAAAGTTGGATCGAGTTGCGGCGTGCGCTTAGGTATTTGTCAAGGAGATATCTCGTTCCTTGGAAAAGGGATGATATAAAATGGCAATGACTTAATAAGAAAGAAGAAGATGAAGGACGTCCTCTCTCGAAAACCCTAACGTCCGCAAAGTATCGACGAAAATTACCACTGTCTCTTCGGAAGAGAGAAGTATCGCACAGAAGCCGAATTAAATCCACCGCAGACTTTCCCCACGGAGGAGCTGCATGCGTCCAATGCGTTGTTTTCCTATTCGCCTCTCCTTACCACCGGGTAATCGTTCGCTGAAACTACCTCCCGTAGCAGGCGTAAGAAGAACCATTCAAATCGGAATGAAAATTCAAATGATTTAATATTTCACCAGGCATTTTCAAGGCGAGCTGTGACTTTCACGATGTAAGATCGCTCGCGAACATTCTCAACGCTCTTACCGACTACTCTCTCAGCGGAACCGAGATTCTGTATGGCTTTTCCACAAGTTTTACGTATAGATTAAGATTGCAGAGATTCTACTATTAAAATTTTTCTCCGCGGATCGTACATGTTCATTTACAGTTTTCCGGTCAAAGTGGTCGACGACTAAACACTCGTTAATATATATTAATCTCATTCCCCATTTTCCGCACCCTATCATGACTTTATCTAAATCATTTCTAAGAACTAATCTATCCTCACTGCCATATATTTCCATGTAGAACATTGTATCGCCCGCAATTATACTATCCTTACATGGAGTGTAAGTATAGGTGTCTCCTGACTTTTGAATGAGACTAGCATAGATCGATAGAGGATCAAAATTAAGAATACACGTCTTTTTTTATAGACGTTTCTCGCCGTAAGTTTAGGAGATATTAACGTTCAAAGATTGCAATTTTTTTCAAATTTCGCGCTTGGACAACCCAAATCCGCTTATCCCTCTTTCGAGCTCCTACGTAATCAGCGAGTTCGGTGGTGGAGATGGTTGATGCATAGACAAAACTTTTTCTGACACTCATTTTTGCGCGCTGGTCGCTGGTTCGCGACCCGGCAACGGAAATTTTTTTCTCTTCGATTATGATATATTTGTCTCGTATTCAGCGTCTATTACGCAATGTGCATAAAATTTGGAGTTATTATGCGATTTTATATTAACTTTTCTTAGGATTTCTGTTCAAGTTTATTATTCATACAATTGGTGCATATTCATACCCTTACATAGTCAGGAGACACCTATGTTTACACTCCTTGTTAGTATCAATTTCTCGTCAAAGGTCGTTGATATATATGAAAAAAATAGGAGCGGCCCGATTTCGCTTTGATACGATATTCCTGTAATAAAACTTGCGAAATAGTTCGCACGCCGGAACCCTGTCTTTTAGAGGGGCGAAAAGCGGAAAAGAATATCCGCAATGCTGGCGATGGCGGACCTAAAAAAACATTCTCCCGATATGAACAAAAAAATTGTGGAAGGATTTGAAAGTTGGACTTCGGAAGCTTTTCGAATTCTTCGGAAATTTTTCATCTGCAAGCCGACCAGCCTGCCGCTTCCTAAGCTCACCGTCGCGAAAATTACATGCTAAATTCTCCTTCCACGACGCATGCTCAAACCGTGTTACTCGCTAAATGATTCGAGCACTTAAATCATATCTCCCAATATCACTTCCAAAATCGTAGCTCGATCCTAGTGCTCGCCTCAACAAAGCCTTAAAGCAAGATTAGTTTCCGCGTTGGATGGTAACGGAATGGAAAGGGGAGGAAAGATACAGTTATCTGAAAAGTCTATGGAACTTCAACGGATGCATCTACTGATACACCAAATCTGTTAGCTAGACCTTTCTTTTCTTTGGATTTTTTTTATGCGAAAGCCACTCGAATAACTATAAATACCGGACTTTTTGATCGTTCGCATCTCACCTACGTCTCTATAGTACGATAACTTTCCATTGCTTGCACACGAATTTACTGCACGTGTGTGAATTCAGAGACGTCTTATAGTTGAACTGCCACTAGATTAGCTGGACGTTTCCGATGCATATTTTAAAAGACTACCTCTAGTATTCGAATACCAAAGGCAGAAAACGAATGCCGCAACTACAGCGGGAATTGGATGTGATGAGCAGAGGATATGAATCCGTCTGCAGGATGCACTCTTAAAAATATTCTATGATCGGTCCTTGATAATAAGCGAATGCCAATTGATTCTTGGACAAAGTTTATTTAAAAATTCACATAAATTACATGTCAAGTATCACTCTTCCATCAGTGTTTACATCAGATAGTAGCCGAGGTTTTCCTTCCCTTCTCTGCTATCGCTCCCGAATCGAAATCCTCTCCCCAACGGTCGTTGGAGGTACCTGAAACGAGAGTGAAAGAGATTATTCAAAATGTGAAAGAATGACTAGGTTCACTGTCAGAATGAGAGGGCATCACCCGTTTGCCAAAACCTTTGTTTCCGGAATGTAAACGATACGGTTAAGTAATTCGAAATGTCAGCAACGGTTCGAAAAGTAAGAGATCCCATATCTAATGAAGATGTCTGATGAATCCGGAGAGAAATAAAAAAGAATATATTTTTCTCTTACTGTGGCACTTGGGAAACGCATTCGGTTTTTTGTTGAGGGAACGGAAATGTTCTGCCAAATATCAGGAAATTGGTGCTTGATGAACTCCATCAAATCCTCGTCCCTTCAAAGAGGATGGATGAATGCAATTTCTTTGAGAAAAGTTTGCTTGGTGCCCTAAGAAGGAAGATAATGTCTGTAGCATTCTACGGCATCGTATCCCTTTGAGAAGCAAGAAAGAAGAATGAGGGAACAACTTTATCTTTTGGTAGGTTTATCCCAAGAGTGGTTATCCTTGGATGTTACAGGGATGTTAAATTGCAAAATATGGAATCGTACTTGCACCTACTGAAGGAAGGCGGCTAGAAGGTACACTATAACAGGAATCGTGAAAAATGGAAATTCTCAATAATGAAGGAAAGAACACAGAGCTGAATATGAAACAAATCGAGGAGTGAAGATTCTGCAAGTCACTATATTGGAGTGTTTTCCATGTAGCATATCACACGTTGCAAGATCCTAGAAATATTTGGTCGAATCCATTGAAATAGTCAAAAGAAGATGCCACTTCTTGCTCCTGGAACGAATGCTAGAAGCAAAGGAAAGGATGAAGAAGTGAGTGACTGAGGAAGTAAACAAGTCGTATTTAAAATCAGCCCCTGAACGCTTGGAAGCATGATGGAATTCTGAAGAACATTGCCACGGTGCACAGAAAATATTTCCGAGGAAACACTCAAGACTTGATTACATATTGGCAGTTGAAAACTCTGGCAATAAGAAGCAAGCATATGGTCGGGCATTCAGGAAGGAGATGGGAGGTCCAAAGATGCACAAAATCGTCCAGTATAGAAGATAAAAAGGGCTGAAAAGAAGTGAATTTGCTCACAATCTACCTCATAGTCATGTGCTGCGCGAAGAGGCAACAGTAGAGAGAGAGGAAAAATAGAACAGTTTATCAACAAGGAACGACCTAACTGCAGATAGAATGGAAACCGATGATGCTAAGGCTCATGGGCCCATCTTGATGTTCTTCAGTTTGATTTGCAACAAGAAGGTATATGGTCTTCTTTCACAAGTAAGAAATCGCCCATTGTATGAAAAGGCTCATTTTTCATCGAATAGTAGTTTCAGTTCAGTAGCAACGAAAGAAAAATATGACCAGGTCCAAATCGTACCTTGAGAAGGTAGTCTACTCAGATGTTCAAAGTTGTAAGCAATTTCCTTCATCATCTAAGAATAGGCTTGGCAATCCAATCCGTGAAGACCCTCCTCGTGGACAGCATGGTGAAGGTTCTCGAATCCAAAGGCATCCTGGAATTGAAAGATGATGAGTTCATTAAAAAGGAAGACATTGTCAAGGACCTAGGCGCACACCTACTGCACGAACGGTTTTAAGGCTGTATAATTGATTTCTTTTAACGATGTACGGCTATTTATTCACCTGTCGTACTTTTGAAATAATTAAAAATTAAAACCTCGTATCAGGGAAAGTTTTTGCATGCAGTGCATGCTTGTAAAACATATAAACTGTTGGTGGCAAAGCTCTACGTCGTAATAAATAGGAATATAGAATCAGGCGATAGTAAAACTTGACAAATCAAAGCTTCGGTACGTTCCAAAATGCTGAGAATTTATCAGTCATCAATTAAATTGTTGAAAAAAAAATTTACAAATTTTGAACTACCGCTAAACATTTATCTCGCTTCTGATTGGCTGAGAGAAATGCCACCGCTGTCAGTGTAGAAGCTGTATTGTTAAATTTTATGCCAAATATTTCTTTACCTGATTGCCGATCGAATATCACCAAAAAATCTCTCTCCATTTACGTGGACACCGAGCAATGGCGGTTTTCTTGAAATCCAAAGCATTACGATGACGAAACTTATGAATTCAATATTTTTGCACAGTAAGACTCACGTAGTTGGTAAAAATCATAATAAATACTAATCTTCATTAAATTATAATCCGTCACGACTCACCTCACGTTCATTTTCTAAAATCTTTCTCGAATTTTAGATTCCCGCCGGTGACAATCGCGTCTCCAAATACCGCGGCGCGTTATTCACTTTCCACTGCGACCTCTCCGTGTCAACATCCTCCCTTTCACCAGTCATTCATTTTCCCCTTTTTCTAATTTAATGCACTCTTTGGAGCATATAATCATCCTCATTAAAACTATGAAGCTACGCCCGAGCTCTCTGTTCGAAGAAACGGCTTCGGAAACGCACTAAATTTCCCATTGTAGCGATAAGTTACGAGCCCATAAGCACGATGCTGTCGTGAGATATATAAGCCGTCCGTGGATATTATTGTCATTAGTACTTATCTGGTCATTTTCACCGAGGTAAAGATATCTTGAATGGCGATGAATAGGAAGCTAGGTATTCGAAACGCTTCGGTCGGACGCAATCGGTAAATAAAATTCCTGGGCACATTCTTGTCGTCGAGGGAAGAGAAATATTTTTTAATGGGACGTTTCTTACCTTACTTGGCTTTTCGACTGAACCTTGCATCCTCACCAAAAGCCGTGCTGCATCGCCTGCACTGGGATGAGGTGTCACATAGCCGTCCTCTACGAAGCTGCAGTAAATCTAATCAATCTCTTATGTGCAACGCCAACCACAGAACGCAACAACGTTGTCACAATCACTTCATACAGGGAGAAACTTGGAGATTTGATAGCTATTTCCATGGATAGTAAAACGGCGTAACGAAAGCATGGGGAAACTCGATTCACAAATCACAAGTACGAACTCTGCTCGCTGGTGATAGCCGCCTACTGAGGCGACACCGATACGATAACTTGGCCCTCTGTCGGATTTCGAATATTCTCCATATGACGGAAAATGACGATCTATTTCTAGCGCTCCTCATTCCTGCGAAGAGATCTATGCGTTTATAACTCTGCTACGATTCGCTTTTTCGAGGACTAAAGTTGGATCGAGTTGCGGCGTGCGCTTAGGTATTTGTCAAGGAGATATCTCGTTCCTTGGAAAAGGGATGATATAAAATGGCAATGACTTAATAAGAAAGAAGAAGATGAAGGACGTCGTCTCTCGAAAACCCTAACGTCCGCAAAGTATCGACGAAAATTACCACTGTCTCTTCGGAAGAGAGAAGTATCGCACAGAAGCCGAATTAAATCCACCGCAGACTTTCCCCACGGAGGAGCTGCATGCGTCCAATGCGTTGTTTTCCTATTCGCCTCTGCTTACCACCGGGTAATCGTTCGCTGAAACTACCTCCCGTAGCAGGCGTAAGAAGAACCATTCAAATCGGAATGAAAATTCAAATGATTTAATATTTCACCAGGCATTTTCAAGGCGAGCTGTGACTTTCACGATGTAAGATCGCTCGCGAACATTCTCAACGCTCTTACCGACTACCCTCTCAGCGGAACCGAGATTCTGTATGGCTTTTCCACAAGTTTTACGTATAGATTAAGATTGCAGAGATTCTACTATTAAAATTTTTCTCCGCGGATCGTACATGTTCATTTACAGTTTTCCGGTCAAAGTGGTCGACGACTAAACACTCGTTAATATATATTAATCTCATTCCCCATTTTCCGCACCCTATCATGACTTTATCTAAATCATTTCTAAGAACTAATCTATCCTCACTGCCGTATATTTCCATGTAGAACATTGTATCGCCCGCAATTATCCTATCCTTACATGGAGTGTAAGTATAGGTGTCTCCTGACTTTTGAATGAGACTAGCATAGATCGATAGAGGATCAAAATTAAGAATACACGTCTTTTTTTATAGACGTTTCTCGCCGTAAGTTTAGGAGATATTAACGTTCAAAGATTGCAATTTTTTTCAAATTTCGCGCTTGGACAACCCAAATCCGCTTATCCCTCTTTCGAGCTCCTACGTAATCAGCGAGTTCGGTGGTGGAGATGGTTGATGCATAGACAAAACTTTTTCTGACAGTCATTTTTGCGCGCTGGTCGCTGGTTCGCGACCCGGCAACGGAAATTTTTTTCTCTTCGATTATGATATATTTGTCTCGTATTCAGCGTCTATTACGCAATGTGCATAAAATTTGGAGTTATTATGCGATTTTATATTAACTTTTCTTAGGATTTCTGTTCAAGTTTATTATTCATACAATTGGTGCATATTCATACCCTTACATAGTCAGGAGACACCTATGTTTACACTCCTTGTTAGTATCAATTTCTCGTCAAAGGTCGTTGATATATATGAAAAAAATAGGAGCGGCCCGATTTCGCTTTGATACGATATTCCTGTAATAAAACTTGCGAAATAGTTCGCACGCCGGAACCCTGTCTTTTAGAGGGGCGAAAAGCGGAAAAGAATATCCGCAATGCTGGCGATGGCGGACCTAAAAAAACATTCTCCCGATATGAACAAAAAAATTGTGGAAGGATTTGAAAGTTTGGACTTCGGAAGCTTTTCGAATTCTTCGGAAATTTTTCATCTGCAAGCCCACCAGCCTGCCGCATCCTAAGCTCACCGTCGCGAAAATTACATGCTAAATTCTCCTTCCACGACGCATGCTCAAACCGTGTTACTCGCTAAATGATTCGAGCACTTAAATCATATCTCCCAATATCACTTCCAAAATCGTAGCTCGATCCTAGTGCTCGCCTCAACAAAGCCTTAAAGCAAGATTAGTTTCCGCGTTGGATGGTAACGGAATGGAAAGGGGAGGAAAGATACAGTTATCTGAAAAGTCTATGGAACTTCAACGGATGCATCTACTGATATACCAAATCTGTTAGCTAGACCTTTCTTTTCTTTGGATTTTTTTTATGCGAAAGCCACTCGAATAACTATAATTACCGGACTTTTTGATCGTTCGCATCTCACCTACGTCTCTATAGTACGATAACTTTCCATTGCTTGCACACGAATTTACTGCACGTGTGTGAATTCAGAGACGTCTTATAGTTGAACTGCCACTAGATTAGCTGGACGTTTCCGATGCATATTTTAAAAGACTACCTCTAGTATTCGAATACCAAAGGCAGAAAACGAATGCCGCAACTACAGCGGGAATTGGATGTGATGAGCAGAGGATATGAATCCGTCTGCAGGATGCACTCTTAAAAATATTCTATGATCGGTCCTTGATAATAAGCGAATGCCAATTGATTCTTGGACAAAGTTTATTTAAAAATTCACATAAATTACATGTCAAGTATCACTCTTCCATCAGTGTTTACATCAGATAGTAGCCGAGGTTTTCCTTCCCTTCTCTGCTATCGCTCCCGAATCGAAATCCTCTCCCCAACGGTCGTTGGAGGTACCTGAAACGAGAGTGAAAGAGATTATTCAAAATGTGAAAGAATGACTAGGTTCACTGTCAGAATGAGAGGGCATCACCCGTTTGCCAAAACCTTTGTTTCCGGAATGTAAACGATACGGTTAAGTAATTCGAAATGTCAGCAACGGTTCGAAAAGTAAGAGATCCCATATCTAATGAAGATGTCTGATGAATCCGGAGAGAAATAAAAAAGAATATATTTTTCTCTTCCTGTGGCACTTGAGAAACGCATTCGGTTTTTTGTTGAGTGAACGGAAATGTTCTGCCAAATATCAGGAAATTGGTGCTTGATGAACTCCATCAAATCCTCGTCCCTTCACAGAGGATGGATGAATGCAATTTCTTTGAGAAAAGTTTGCTTGGCGCCCTAAGAAGGAAGATAATGTCTGTAGCATTCTACGGCATCGTATCCCTTTGAGAAGCAAGAAAGAAGAATGAGGGAACAACTTTATCTTTTGGTAGGTTTATCCCAAGAGTGGTTATCCTTGGATGTTACAGGGATGTTAAATTGCAAAATATGGAATCGTACTTGCACCTACTGAAGGAAGGCGGCTAGAAGGTACACTATAACAGGAATCGTGAAAAATGGAAATTCTCAATAATGAAGGAAAGAACACAGAGCTGAATATGAAACAAATCGAGGAGTGAAGATTCTGCAAGTCACTATATTGGAGTGTTTTCCATGTAGCATATCACACGTTGCAAGATCCTAGAAATATTTGGTCGAATCCATTGAAATAGTCAAAAGAAGATGCCACTTCTTGCTCCTGGAACGAATGCTAGAAGCAAAGGAAAGGATGAAGAAGTGAGTGAATGAGGAAGTAAACAAGTCGTATTTAAAATCAGCCCCTGAACGCTTGGAAGCATGATGGAATTCTGAAGAACATTGCCACGGTGCACAGAAAATATTTCCGAGGAAACACTCAAGACTTGGTTACATATTGGCAGTTGAAAACTCTGGCAATAAGAAGCAAGGATATGGTCGGGCATTCAGGAAGGAGATGGGAGGTCCAAAGATGCACAAAATCGTCCAGTATAGAAGATAAAAAGGGCTGAAAAGAAGTGAATTTGCTCACAATCTACCTCATAGTCATGTGCTGCGCGAAGAGGCAACAGTAGAGAGAGAGGAAAAATAGAAAAGTTTATCAACAAGGAACGACCTTACTGCAGATAGAATGGAAACCGATGATGCTAAGGCTCATGGGCCCATCTTGATATTCTTCCGTTTGATTATCAACAAGAAGGTATATGGTCTTCTTTCACAAGTAAGAAATCGCCCATTGTATGAAAAGGCTCATTTTTCATCGAATAGTAGTTTCAGTTCAGTAGCAACGAAAGAAAAATATGACCAGGTCCAAATCGTACCTTGAGAAGGTAGTCTACTCAGATGTTCAAAGTTGTAAGCAATTTCCTTCATCATCTAAGAATAGGCTTGGCAATCCAATCCGTGAAGACCCTCCTCGTGGACAGCATGGTGAAGGTTCTCGAATCCAAAGGCATCCTGGAATTGAAAGATGATGAGTTCATTAAAAATGAAGACTTTGTCAAGGACCTAGGCGCACACCTTCTGCACGAACGGTTTTAAGGCTGTATAATTGATTTCTTTTAACGATGTACGGCTATTTATTCACCTGTCGTACTTTTGAAATAATTAAAAATTAAAACCTCGTATCAGGGAAAGTTTTTGCATGCAGTGCATGCTTGTAAAACATATAAACTGTTGGTGGCAAAGCTCTACGTCGTAATAAATAGGAATATAGAATCAGGCGATAGTAAAACTTGACAAATCAAAGCTTCGGTACGTTCCAAAATGCTGAGAATTCATCAGTCATCAATTAAATTGTTGAAAAAAAAATTTACAAATTTTGAACTACCGCTAAACATTTATCTCGCTTCTGATTGGCTGAGAGAAATGCCACCGCTGTCAGTGTAGAAGCTGTATTGTTAAATTTTATGCCAAATATTTCTTTACCTGATTGCCGATCGAATATCACCAAAAAATCTCTCTCCATTTACGTGGACACCGAGCAATGGCGGTTTTCTTGAAATCCAAAGCATTACGATGACGAAACTTATGAATTCAATATTTTTGCACAGTAAGACTCACGTAGTTGGTAAAAATCATAATAAATACTAATCTTCATTAAATTATAATCCGTCACGACTCACCTCACGTTCATTTTCTAAAATCTTTCTCGAATTTTAGATTCCCTGGTGACAATCGCGTCTCCAAATACCGCGGCGCGTTATTCACTTTCCACTGCGACCTCTCCGTGTCAACATCCTCCCTTTCACCAGTCATTCATTTTCCCCTTTTTCTAATTTAATGCACTCTTTGGAGCATATAATCATCCTCATTAAAACTATGAAGCTACGCCCGAGCTCTCTGTTCGAAGAAACGGCTTCGGAAACGCACTAAATTTCCCATTGTAGCGATAAGTTACGAGCCCATAAGCACGATGCTGTCGTGAGATATATAAGCCGTCCGTGGATATTATTGTCATTAGTACTTATCTGGTCATTTTCACCGAGGTAAAGATATCTTGAATGGCGATGAATAGGAAGCTAGGTATTCGAAACGCTTCGGTCGGACGCAATCGGTAAATAAAATTCCTGGGCACATTCTTGTCGTCGAGGGAAGAGAAATATTTTTTAATGGGACGTTTCTTACCTTACTTGGCTTTTCGACTGAACCTTGCATCCTCACCAAAAGCCGTGCTGCATCGCCTGCACTGGGATGAGGTGTCACATAGCCGTCCTCTACGAAGCTGCAGTAAATCTAATCAATCTCTTATGTGCATTGCCAACCACAGAACGCAACAACGTTGTCACAATCACTTCATACAGGGAGAAACTTGGAGATTTGATAGCTATTTCCATGCATAGTAAAACGGCGTAACGAAAGCATGGGGAAACTCGATTCACAAATCACAAGTACGAACTCTGCTCGCTGGTGATAGCCGCCTACTGAGGCGACACCGATACGATAACTTGGCCCTCTGTCGGATTTCGAATATTCTCCATATGACGGAAAATGACGATCTATTTCTAGCGCTCCTCATTCCTGCGAAGAGATCTATGCGTTTATAACTCTGCTACGATTCGCTTTTTCGAGGACTAAAGTTGGATCGAGTTGCGGCGTGCGCTTAGGTATTTGTCAAGGAGATATCTCGTTCCTTGGAAAAGGGATGATATAAAATGGCAATGACTTAATAAGAAAGAAGAAGATGAAGGACGTCGTCTCTCGAAAACCCTAACGTCCGCAAAGTATCGACGAAAATTACCACTGTCTCTTCGGAAGAGAGAAGTATCGCACAGAAGCCGAATTAAATCCACCGCAGACTTTCCCCACGGAGGAGCTGCATGCGTCCAATGCGTTGTTCTCCTATTCGCCTCTCCTTACCACCGGGTAATCGTTCGCTGAAACTACCTCCCGTAGCAGGCGTAAGAAGAACCATTCAAATCGGAATGAAAATTCAAATGATTTAATATTTCACCAGGCATTTTCAAGGCGAGCTGTGACTTTCACGATGTAAGATCGCTCGCGAACATTCTCAACGCTCTTACCGACTACCCTCTCAGCGGAACCGAGATTCTGTATGGCTTTTCCACAAGTTTTACGTATAGATTAAGATTGCAGAGATTCTACTATTAAAATTTTTCTCCGCGGATCGTACATGTTCATTTACAGTTTTCCGGTCAAAGTGGTCGACGACTAAACACTCGTTAATATATATTAATCTCATTCCCCATTTTCCGCACCCTATCATGACTTTATCTAAATCATTTCTAAGAACTAATCTATCCTCACTGCCGTATATTTCCATGTAGAACATTGTATCGCCCGCAATTATCCTATCCTTACATGGAGTGTAAGTATAGGTGTCTCCTGACTTTTGAATGAGACTAGCATAGATCGATAGAGGATCAAAATTAAGAATACACGTCTTTTTTTATAGACGTTTCTCGCCGTAAGTTTAGGAGATATTAACGTTCAAAGATTGCAATTTTTTTCAAATTTCGCGCTTGGACAACCCAAATCCGCTTATCCCTCTTTCGAGCTCCTACGTAATCAGCGAGTTCGGTGGTGGAGATGGTTGATGCATAGACAAAACTTTTTCTGACAGTCATTTTTGCGCGCTGGTCGCTGGTTCGCGACCCGGCAACGGAAATTTTTTTCTCTTCGATTATGATATATTTGTCTCGTATTCAGCGTCTATTACGCAATGTGCATAAAATTTGGAGTTATTATGCGATTTTATATTAACTTTTCTTAGGATTTCTGTTCAAGTTTATTATTCATACAATTGGTGCATATTCATACCCTTACATAGTCAGGAGACACCTATGTTTACACTCCTTGTTAGTATCAATTTCTCGTCAAAGGTCGTTGATATATATGAAAAAAATAGGAGCGGCCCGATTTCGCTTTGATACGATATTCCTGTAATAAAACTTGCGAAATAGTTCGCACGCCGGAACCCTGTCTTTTAGAGGGGCGAAAAGCGGAAAAGAATATCCGCAATGCTGGCGATGGCGGACCTAAAAAAACATTCTCCCGATATGAACAAAAAAATTGTGGAAGGATTTGAAAGTTTGGACTTCGGAAGCTTTTCGAATTCTTCGGAAATTTTTCATCTGCAAGCCCACCAGCCTGCCGCATCCTAAGCTCACCGTCGCGAAAATTACATGCTAAATTCTCCTTCCACGACGCATGCTCAAACCGTGTTACTCGCTAAATGATTCGAGCACTTAAATCATATCTCCCAATATCACTTCCAAAATCGTAGCTCGATCCTAGTGCTCGCCTCAACAAAGCCTTAAAGCAAGATTAGTTTCCGCGTTGGATGGTAACGGAATGGAAAGGGGAGGAAAGATACAGTTATCTGAAAAGTCTATGGAACTTCAACGGATGCATCTACTGATATACCAAATCTGTTAGCTAGACCTTTCTTTTCTTTGGATTTTTTTTATGCGAAAGCCACTCGAATAACTATAATTACCGGACTTTTTGATCGTTCGCATCTCACCTACGTCTCTATAGTACGATAACTTTCCATTGCTTGCACACGAATTTACTGCACGTGTGTGAATTCAGAGACGTCTTATAGTTGAACTGCCACTAGATTAGCTGGACGTTTCCGATGCATATTTTAAAAGACTACCTCTAGTATTCGAATACCAAAGGCAGAAAACGAATGCCGCAACTACAGCGGGAATTGGATGTGATGAGCAGAGGATATGAATCCGTCTGCAGGATGCACTCTTAAAAATATTCTATGATCGGTCCTTGATAATAAGCGAATGCCAATTGATTCTTGGACAAAGTTTATTTAAAAATTCACATAAATTACATGTCAAGTATCACTCTTCCATCAGTGTTTACATCAGATAGTAGCCGAGGTTTTCCTTCCCTTCTCTGCTATCGCTCCCGAATCGAAATCCTCTCCCCAACGGTCGTTGGAGGTACCTGAAACGAGAGTGAAAGAGATTATTCAAAATGTGAAAGAATGACTAGGTTCACTGTCAGAATGAGAGGGCATCACCCGTTTGCCAAAACCTTTGTTTCCGGAATGTAAACGATACGGTTAAGTAATTCGAAATGTCAGCAACGGTTCGAAAAGTAAGAGATCCCATATCTAATGAAGATGTCTGATGAATCCGGAGAGAAATAAAAAAGAATATATTTTTCTCTTACTGTGGCACTTGGGAAACGCATTCGGTTTTTTGTTGAGTGAACGGAAATGTTCTGCCAAATATCAGGAAATTGGTGCTTGATGAACTCCATCAAATCCTCGTCCCTTCACAGAGGATGGATGAATGCAATTTCTTTGAGAAAAGTTTGCTTGGCGCCCTAAGAAGGAAGATAATGTCTGTAGCATTCTACGGCATCGTATCCCTTTGAGAAGCAAGAAAGAAGAATGAGGGAACAACTTTATCTTTTGGTAGGTTTATCCCAAGAGTGGTTATCCTTGGATGTTACAGGGATGTTAAATTGCAAAATATGGAATCGTACTTGCACCTACTGAAGGAAGGCGGCTAGAAGGTACACTATAACAGGAATCGTGAAAAATGGAAATTCTCAATAATGAAGGAAAGAACACAGAGCTGAATATGAAACAAATCGAGGAGTGAAGATTCTGCAAGTCACTATATTGGAGTGTTTTCCATGTAGCATATCACACGTTGCAAGATCCTAGAAATATTTGGTCGAATCCATTGAAATAGTCAAAAGAAGATGCCACTTCTTGCTCCTGGAACGAATGCTAGAAGCAAAGGAAAGGATGAAGAAGTGAGTGAATGAGGAAGTAAACAAGTCGTATTTAAAATCAGCCCCTGAACGCTTGGAAGCATGATGGAATTCTGAAGAACATTGCCACGGTGCACAGAAAATATTTCCGAGGAAACACTCAAGACTTGATTACATATTGGCAGTTGAAAACTCTGGCAATAAGAAGCAAGGATATGGTCGGGCATTCAGGAAGGAGATGGGAGGTCCAAAGATGCACAAAATCGTCCAGTATAGAAGATAAAAAGGGCTGAAAAGAAGTGAATTTGCTCACAATCTACCTCATAGTCATGTGCTGCGCGAAGAGGCAACAGTAGAGAGAGAGGAAAAATAGAACAGTTTATCAACAAGGAACGACCTAACTGCAGATAGAATGGAAACCGATGATGCTAAGGCTCATGGGCCCATCTTGATGTTCTTCAGTTTGATTTGCAACAAGAAGGTATATGGTCTTCTTTCACAAGTAAGAAATCGCCCATTGTATGAAAAGGCTCACTTTTCATCGAATAGTAGTTTCAGTTCAGTAGCAACGAAAGAAAAATATGACCAGGTCCAAATCGTACCTTGAGAAGGTAGTCTACTCAGATGTTCAAAGTTGTAAGCAATTTCCTTCATCATCTAAGAATAGGCTTGGCAATCCAATCCGTGAAGACCCTCCTCGTGGACAGCATGGTGAAGGTTCTCGAATCCAAAGGCATCCTGGAATTGAAAGATGATGAGTTCATTGAAAATGAAGACTTTGTCAAGGACCTAGGCGCACACCTTCTGCACGAACGGTTTTAAGGCTGTATAATTGATTTCTTTTAACGATGTACGGCTATTTATTCACCTGTCGTACTTTTGAAATAATTAAAAATTAAAACCTCGTATCAGGGAAAGTTTTTGCATGCAGTGCATGCTTGTAAAACATATAAACTGTTGGTGGCAAAGCTCTACGTCGTAATAAATAGGAATATAGAATCAGGCGATAGTAAAACTTGACAAATCAAAGCTTCGGTACGTTCCAAAATGATGAGAATTCATCAGTCATCAATTAAATTGTTGAAAAAAAAATTTACAAATTTTGAACTACCGCTAAACATTTATCTCGCTTCTGATTGGCTGAGAGAAATGCCACCGCTGTCAGTGTAGAAGCAGTATTGTTAAATTTTATGCCAAATATTTCTTTACCTGATTGCCGATCGAATATCACCAAAAAATCTCTCTCCATTTACGTGGACACCGAGCAATGGCGGTTTTCTTGAAATCCAAAGCATTACGATGACGAAACTTATGAATTCAATATTTTTGCACAGTAAGACTCACGTAGTTGGTAAAAATCATAATAAATACTAATCTTCATTAAATTATAATCCGTCACGACTCACCTCACGTTCATTTTTTAAAATCTTTCTCGAATTTTAGATTCCCGCCGGTGACAATCGCGTCTCCAAATACCGCGGCGCGTTATTCACTTTCCACTGCGACCTCTCCGTGTCAACATCCTCCCTTTCACCAGTCATTCATTTTCCCCTTTTTCTAATTTAATGCACTCTTTGGAGCATATAATCATCCTCATTAAAACTATGAAGCTACGCCCGAGCTCTCTGTTCGAAGAAACGGCTTCGGAAACGCACTAAATTTCCCATTGTAGCGATAAGTTACGAGCCCATAAGCACGATGCTGTCGTGAGATATATAAGCCGTCCGTGGATATTATTGTCATTAGTACTTATCTGGTCATTTTCACCGAGGTAAAGATATCTTGAATGGCGATGAATAGGAAGCTAGGTATTCGAAACGCTTCGGTCGGACGCAATCGGTAAATAAAATTCCTGGGCACATTCTTGTCGTCGAGGGAAGAGAAATATTTTTTAATGGGACGTTTCTTACCTTACTTGGCTTTTCGACTGAACCTTGCATCCTCACCAAAAGCCGTGCTGCATCGCCTGCACTGGGATGAGGTGTCACATAGCCGTCCTCTACGAAGCTGCAGTAAATCTAATCAATCTCTTATGTGCATTGCCAACCACAGAACGCAACAACGTTGTCACAATCACTTCATACAGGGAGAAACTTGGAGATTTGATAGCTATTTCCATGCATAGTAAAACGGCGTAACGAAAGCATGGGGAAACTCGATTCACAAATCACAAGTACGAACTCTGCTCGCTGGTGATAGCCGCCTACTGAGGCGACACCGATACGATAACTTGGCCCTCTGTCGGATTTCGAATATTCTCCATATGACGGAAAATGACGATCTATTTCTAGCGCTCCTCATTCCTGCGAAGAGATCTATGCGTTTATAACTCTGCTACGATTCGCTTTTTCGAGGACTAAAGTTGGATCGAGTTGCGGCGTGCGCTTAGGTATTTGTCAAGGAGATATCTCGTTCCTTGGAAAAGGGATGATATAAAATGGCAATGACTTAATAAGAAAGAAGAAGATGAAGGACGTCGTCTCTCGAAAACCCTAACGTCCGCAAAGTATCGACGAAAATTACCACTGTCTCTTCGGAAGAGAGAAGTATCGCACAGAAGCCGAATTAAATCCACCGCAGACTTTCCCCACGGAGGAGCTGCATGCGTCCAATGCGTTGTTCTCCTATTCGCCTCTCCTTACCACCGGGTAATCGTTCGCTGAAACTACCTCCCGTAGCAGGCGTAAGAAGAACCATTCAAATCGGAATGAAAATTCAAATGATTTAATATTTCACCAGGCATTTTCAAGGCGAGCTGTGACTTTCACGATGTAAGATCGCTCGCGAACATTCTCAACGCTCTTACCGACTACCCTCTCAGCGGAACCGAGATTCTGTATGGCTTTTCCACAAGTTTTACGTATAGATTAAGATTGCAGAGATTCTACTATTAAAATTTTTCTCCGCGGATCGTACATGTTCATTTACAGTTTTCCGGTCAAAGTGGTCGACGACTAAACACTCGTTAATATATATTAATCTCATTCCCCATTTTCCGCACCCTATCATGACTTTATCTAAATCATTTCTAAGAACTAATCTATCCTCACTGCCGTATATTTCCATGTAGAACATTGTATCGCCCGCAATTATCCTATCCTTACATGGAGTGTAAGTATAGGTGTCTCCTGACTTTTGAATGAGACTAGCATAGATCGATAGAGGATCAAAATTAAGAATACACGTCTTTTTTTATAGACGTTTCTCGCCGTAAGTTTAGGAGATATTAACGTTCAAAGATTGCAATTTTTTTCAAATTTCGCGCTTGGACAACCCAAATCCGCTTATCCCTCTTTCGAGCTCCTACGTAATCAGCGAGTTCGGTGGTGGAGATGGTTGATGCATAGACAAAACTTTTTCTGACAGTCATTTTTGCGCGCTGGTCGCTGGTTCGCGACCCGGCAACGGAAATTTTTTTCTCTTCGATTATGATATATTTGTCTCGTATTCAGCGTCTATTACGCAATGTGCATAAAATTTGGAGTTATTATGCGATTTTATATTAACTTTTCTTAGGATTTCTGTTCAAGTTTATTATTCATACAATTGGTGCATATTCATACCCTTACATAGTCAGGAGACACCTATGTTTACACTCCTTGTTAGTATCAATTTCTCGTCAAAGGTCGTTGATATATATGAAAAAAATAGGAGCGGCCCGATTTCGCTTTGATACGATATTCCTGTAATAAAACTTGCGAAATAGTTCGCACGCCGGAACCCTGTCTTTTAGAGGGGCGAAAAGCGGAAAAGAATATCCGCAATGCTGGCGATGGCGGACCTAAAAAAACATTCTCCCGATATGAACAAAAAAATTGTGGAAGGATTTGAAAGTTTGGACTTCGGAAGCTTTTCGAATTCTTCGGAAATTTTTCATCTGCAAGCCCACCAGCCTGCCGCATCCTAAGCTCACCGTCGCGAAAATTACATGCTAAATTCTCCTTCCACGACGCATGCTCAAACCGTGTTACTCGCTAAATGATTCGAGCACTTAAATCATATCTCCCAATATCACTTCCAAAATCGTAGCTCGATCCTAGTGCTCGCCTCAACAAAGCTTTAAAGCAAGATTAGTTTCCGCGTTGGATGGTAACGGAATGGAAAGGGGAGGAAAGATACAGTTATCTGAAAAGTCTATGGAACTTCAACGGATGCATCTACTGATATACCAAATCTGTTAGCTAGACCTTTCTTTTCTTTGGATTTTTTTTATGCGAAAGCCACTCGAATAACTATAATTACCGGACTTTTTGATCGTTCGCATCTCACCTACGTCTCTATAGTACGATAACTTTCCATTGCTTGCACACGAATTTACTGCACGTGTGTGAATTCAGAGACGTCTTATAGTTGAACTGCCACTAGATTAGCTGGACGTTTCCGATGCATATTTTAAAAGACTACCTCTAGTATTCGAATACCAAAGGCAGAAAACGAATGCCGCAACTACAGCGGGAATTGGATGTGATGAGCAGAGGATATGAATCCGTCTGCAGGATGCACTCTTAAAAATATTCTATGATCGGTCCTTGATAATAAGCGAATGCCAATTGATTCTTGGACAAAGTTTATTTAAAAATTCACATAAATTACATGTCAAGTATCACTCTTCCATCAGTGTTTACATCAGATAGTAGCCGAGGTTTTCCTTCCCTTCTCTGCTATCGCTCCCGAATCGAAATCCTCTCCCCAACGGTCGTTGGAGGTACCTGAAACGAGAGTGAAAGAGATTATTCAAAATGTGAAAGAATGACTAGGTTCACTGTCAGAATGAGAGGGCATCACCCGTTTGCCAAAACCTTTGTTTCCGGAATGTAAACGATACGGTTAAGTAATTCGAAATGTCAGCAACGGTTCGAAAAGTAAGAGATCCCATATCTAATGAAGATGTCTGATGAATCCGGAGAGAAATAAAAAAGAATATATTTTTCTCTTCCTGTGGCACTTGGGAAACGCATTCGGTTTTTTGTTGAGTGAACGGAAATGTTCTGCCAAATATCAGGAAATTGGTGCTTGATGAACTCCATCAAATCCTCGTCCCTTCACAGAGGATGGATGAATGCAATTTCTTTGAGAAAAGTTTGCTTGGCGCCCTAAGAAGGAAGATAATGTCTGTAGCATTCTACGGCATCGTATCCCTTTGAGAAGCAAGAAAGAAGAATGAGGGAACAACTTTATCTTTTGGTAGGTTTATCCCAAGGGTGGTTATCCTTGGATGTTACAGGGATGTTAAATTGTAAATTATGGAATCGTACTTGCACCTACTGAAGGAAGGCGGCTAGAAGGTACACTATAACAGGAATCGTGAAAAATGGAAATTCTCAATAATGAAGGAAAGAACACAGAGCTGAATATGAAACAAATCGAGGAGTGAAGATTCTGCAAGTCACTATATTGGAGTGTTTTCCATGTAGCATATCACACGTTGCAAGATCCTAGAAATATTTGGTCGAATCCATTGAAATAGTCAAAAGAAGATGCCACTTCTTGCTCCTGGAACGAATGCTAGAAGCAAAGGAAAGGATGAAGAAGTGAGTGAATGAGGAAGTAAACAAGTCGTATTTAAAATCAGCCCCTGAACGCTTGGAAGCATGATGGAATTCTGAAGAACATTGCCACGGTGCACAGAAAATATTTCCGAGGAAACACTCAAGACTTGGTTACATATTGGCAGTTGAAAACTCTGGCAATAAGAAGCAAGGATATGGTCGGGCATTCAGGAAGGAGATGGGAGGTCCAAAGATGCACAAAATCGTCCAGTATAGAAGATAAAAAGGGCTGAAAAGAAGTGAATTTGCTCACAATCTACCTCATAGTCATGTGCTGCGCGAAGAGGCAACAGTAGAGAGAGAGGAAAAATAGAACAGTTTATCAACAAGGAACGACCTAACTGCAGATAGAATGGAAACCGATGATGCTAAGGCTCATGGGCCCATCTTGATGTTCTTCAGTTTCATTTGCAACAAGAAGGTATATGGTCTTCTTTCACAAGTAAGAAATCGCCCATTGTATGAAAAGGCTCATTTTTCATCGAATAGTAGTTTCAGTTCAGTAGCAACGAAAGAAAAATATGACCAGGTCCAAATCGTACCTTGAGAAGGTAGTCTACTCAGATGTTCAAAGTTGTAAGCAATTTCCTTCATCATCTAAGAATAGGCTTGGCAATCCAATCCGTGAAGACCCTCCTCGTGGACAGCATGGTGAAGGTTCTCGAATCCAAAGGCATCCTGGAATTGAAAGATGATGAGTTCATTGAAAATGAAGACTTTGTCAAGGACCTAGGCGCACACCTTCTGCACGAACGGTTTTAAGGCTGTATAATTGATTTCTTTTAACGATGTACGGCTATTTATTCACCTGTCGTACTTTTGAAATAATTAAAAATTAAAACCTCGTATCAGGGAAAGTTTTTGCATGCAGTGCATGCTTGTAAAACATATAAACTGTTGGTGGCAAAGCTCTACGTCGTAATAAATAGGAATATAGAATCAGGCGATAGTAAAACTTGACAAATCAAAGCTTCGGTACGTTCCAAAATGCTGAGAATTTATCAGTCATCAATTAAATTGTTGAAAAAAAAATTTACAAATTTTGAACTACCGCTAAACATTTATCTCGCTTCTGATTGGCTGAGAGAAATGCCACCGCTGTCAGTGTAGAAGCTGTATTGTTAAATTTTATGCCAAATATTTCTTTACCTGATTGCCGATCGAATATCACCAAAAAATCTCTCTCCATTTACGTGGACACCGAGCAATGGCGGTTTTCTTGAAATCCAAAGCATTACGATGACGAAACTTATGAATTCAATATTTTTGCACAGTAAGACTCACGTAGTTGGTAAAAATCATAATAAATACTAATCTTCATTAAATTATAATCCGTCACGACTCACCTCACGTTCATTTTTTAAAATCTTTCTCGAATTTTAGATTCCCGCCGGTGACAATCGCGTCTCCAAATACCGCGGCGCGTTATTCACTTTCCACTGCGACCTCTCCGTGTCAACATCCTCCCTTTCACCAGTCATTCATTTTCCCCTTTTTCTAATTTAATGCACTCTTTGGAGCATATAATCATCCTCATTAAAACTATGAAGCTACGCCCGAGCTCTCTGTTCGAAGAAACGGCTTCGGAAACGCACTAAATTTCCCATTGTAGCGATAAGTTACGAGCCCATAAGCACGATGCTGTCGTGAGATATATAAGCCGTCCGTGGATATTATTGTCATTAGTATTTATCTGGTCATTTTCACCGAGGTAAAGATATCTTGAATGGCGATGAATAGGAAGCTAGGTATTCGAAACGCTTCGGTCGGACGCAATCGGTAAATAAAATTCCTGGGCACATTCTTGTCGTCGAGGGAAGAGAAATATTTTTTAATGGGACGTTTCTTACCTTACTTGGCTTTTCGACTGAACCTTGCATCCTCACCAAAAGCCGTGCTGCATCGCCTGCACTGGGATGAGGTGTCACATAGCCGTCCTCTACGAAGCTGCAGTAAATCTAATCAATCTCTTATGTGCAACGCCAACCACAGAACGCAACAACGTTGTCACAATCACTTCATACAGGGAGAAACTTGGAGATTTGATAGCTATTTCCATGGATAGTAAAACGGCGTAACGAAAGCATGGGGAAACTCGATTCACAAATCACAAGTACGAACTCTGCTCGCCGGTGATAGCCGCCTACTGAGGCGACACCGATACGATAACTTGGCCCTCTGTCGGATTTCGAATATTCTCCATATGACGGAAAATGACGATCTATTTCTAGCGCTCCTCATTCCTGCGAAGAGATCTATGCGTTTATAACTCTGCTACGATTCGCTTTTTCGAGGACTAAAGTTGGATCGAGTTGCGGCGTGCGCTTAGGTATTTGTCAAGGAGATATCTCGTTCCTTGGAAAAGGGATGATATAAAATGGCAATGACTTAATAAGAAAGAAGAAGATGAAGGACGTCGTCTCTCGAAAACCCTAACGTCCGCAAAGTATCGACGAAAATTACCACTGTCTCTTCGGAAGAGAGAAGTATCGCACAGAGGCCGAATTAAATCCACCGCAGACTTTCCCCACGGAGGAGCTGCATGCGTCCAATGTGTTGTTCTCCTATTCGCCTCTCCTTACCACCGGGTAATCGTTCGCTGAAACTACCTCCCGTAGCAGGCGTAAGAAGAACCATTCAAATCGGAATGAAAATTCAAATGATTTAATATTTCACCAGGCATTTTCAAGGCGAGCTGTGACTTTCACGATGTAAGATCGCTCGCGAACATTCTCAACGCTCTTACCGACTACCCTCTCAGCGGAACCGAGATTCTGTATGGCTTTTCCACAAGTTTTACGTATAGATTAAGATTGCAGAGATTCTACTATTAAAATTTTTCTCCGCGGATCGTACATGTTCATTTACAGTTTTCCGGTCAAAGTGGTCGACGACTAAACACTCGTTAATATATATTAATCTCATTCCCCATTTTCCGCACCCTATCATGACTTTATCTAAATCATTTCTAAGAATTAATCTATCCTCACTGCCGTATATTTCCATGTAGAACATTGTATCGCCCGCAATTATCCTATCCTTACATGGAGTGTAAGTATAGGTGTCTCCTGACTTTTGAATGAGACTAGCATAGATCGATAGAGGATCAAAATTAAGAATACACGTCTTTTTTTATAGACGTTTCTCGCCGTAAGTTTAGGAGATATTAACGTTCAAAGATTGCAATTTTTTTCAAATTTCGCGCTTGGACAACCCAAATCCGCTTATCCCTCTTTCGAGCTCCTACGTAATCAGCGAGTTCGGTGGTGGAGATGGTTGATGCATAGACAAAACTTTTTCTGACAGTCATTTTTGCGCGCTGGTCGCTGGTTCGCGACCCGGCAACGGAAATTTTTTTCTCTTCGATTATGATATATTTGTCTCGTATTCAGCGTCTATTACGCAATGTGCATAAAATTTGGAGTTATTATGCGATTTTATATTAACTTTTCTTAGGATTTCTGTTCAAGTTTATTATTCATACAATTGGTGCATATTCATACCCTTACATAGTCAGGAGACACCTATGTTTACACTCCTTGTTAGTATCAATTTCTCGTCAAAGGTCGTTGATATATATGAAAAAAATAGGAGCGGCCCGATTTCGCTTTGATACGATATTCCTGTAATAAAACTTGCGAAATAGTTCGCACGCCGGAACCCTGTCTTTTAGAGGGGCGAAAAGCGGAAAAGAATATCCGCAATGCTGGCGATGGCGGACCTAAAAAGACATTCTCCCGATATGAACAAAAAAATTGTGGAAGGATTTGAAAGTTTGGACTTCGGAAGCTTTTCGAATTCTTCGGAAATTTTTCATCTGCAAGCCCACCAGCCTGCCGCATCCTAAGCTCACCGTCGCGAAAATTACATGCTAAATTCTCCTTCCACGACGCATGCTCAAACCGTGTTACTCGCTAAATGATTCGAGCACTTAAATCATATCTCCCAATATCACTTCCAAAATCGTAGCTCGATCCTAGTGCTCGCCTCAACAAAGCTTTAAAGCAAGATTAGTTTCCGCGTTGGATGGTAACGGAATGGAAAGGGGAGGAAAGATACAGTTATCTGAAAAGTCTATGGAACTTCAACGGATGCATCTACTGATATACCAAATCTGTTAGCTAGACCTTTCTTTTCTTTGGATTTTTTTTATGCGAAAGCCACTCGAATAACTATAAATACCGGACTTTTTGATCGTTCGCATCTCACCTACGTCTCTATAGTACGATAACTTTCCATTGCTTGCACACGAATTTACTGCACGTGTGTGAATTCAGAGACGTCTTATAGTTGAACTGCCACTAGATTAGCTGGACGTTTCCGATGCATATTTTAAAAGACTACCTCTAGTATTCGAATACCAAAGGCAGAAAACGAATGCCGCAACTACAGCGGGAATTGGATGTGATGAGCAGAGGATATGAATCCGTCTGCAGGATGCACTCTTAAAAATATTCTATGATCGGTCCTTGATAATAAGCGAATGCCAATTGATTCTTGGACAAAGTTTATTTAAAAATTCACATAAATTACATGTCAAGTATCACTCTTCCATCAGTGTTTACATCAGATAGTAGCCGAGGTTTTCCTTCCCTTCTCTGCTATCGCTCCCGAATCGAAATCCTCTCCCCAACGGTCGTTGGAGGTACCTGAAACGAGAGTGAAAGAGATTATTCAAAATGTGAAAGAATGACTAGGTTCACTGTCAGAATGAGAGGGCATCACCCGTTTGCCAAAACCTTTGTTTCCGGAATGTAAACGATACGGTTAAGTAATTCGAAATGTCAGCAACGGTTCGAAAAGTAAGAGATCCCATATCTAATGAAGATGTCTGATGAATCCGGAGAGAAATAAAAAAGAATATATTTTTCTCTTCCTGTGGCACTTGGGAAACGCATTCGGTTTTTTGTTGAGTGAACGGAAATGTTCTGCCAAATATCAGGAAATTGGTGCTTGATGAACTCCATCAAATCCTCGTCCCTTCACAGAGGATGGATGAATGCAATTTCTTTGAGAAAAGTTTGCTTGGTGCCCTAAGAAGGAAGATAATGTCTGTAGCATTCTACGGCATCGTATCCCTTTGAGAAGCAAGAAAGAAGAATGAGGGAACAACTTTATCTTTTGGTAGGTTTATCCCAAGAGTGGTTATCCTTGGATGTTACAGGGATGTTAAATTGCAAAATATGGAATCGTACTTGCACCTACTGAAGGAAGGCGGCTAGAAGGTACACTATAACAGGAATCGTGAAAAATGGAAATTCTCAATAATGAAGGAAAGAACACAGAGCTGAATATGAAACAAATCGAGGAGTGAAGATTCTGCAAGTCACTATATTGGAGTGTTTTCCATGTAGCATATCACACGTTGCAAGATCCTAGAAATATTTGGTCGAATCCATTGAAATAGTCAAAAGAAGATGCCACTTCTTGCTCCTGGAACGAATGCTAGAAGCAAAGGAAAGGATGAAGAAGTGAGTGAATGAGGAAGTAAACAAGTCGTATTTAAAATCAGCCCCTGAACGCTTGGAAGCATGATGGAATTCTGAAGAACATTGCCACGGTGCACAGAAAATATTTCCGAGGAAACACTCAAGACTTGGTTACATATTGGCAGTTGAAAACTCTGGCAATAAGAAGCAAGGATATGGTCGGGCATTCAGGAAGGAGATGGGAGGTCCAAAGATGCACAAAATCGTCCAGTATAGAAGATAAAAAGGGCTGAAAAGAAGTGAATTTGCTCACAATCTACCTCATAGTCATGTGCTGCGCGAAGAGGCAACAGTAGAGAGAGAGGAAAAATAGAACAGTTTATCAACAAGGAACGACCTAACTGCAGATAGAATGGAAACCGATGATGCTAAGGCTCATGGGCCCATCTTGATGTTCTTCAGTTTGATTTGCAACAAGAAGGTATATGGTCTTCTTTCACAAGTAAGAAATCGCCCATTGTATGAAAAGGCTCATTTTTCATCGAATAGTAGTTTCAGTTCAGTAGCAACGAAAGAAAAATATGACCAGGTCCAAATCGTACCTTGAGAAGGTAGTCTACTCAGATGTTCAAAGTTGTAAGCAATTTCCTTCATCATCTAAGAATAGGCTTGGCAATCCAATCCGTGAAGACCCTCCTCGTGGACAGCATGGTGAAGGTTCTCGAATCCAAAGGCATCCTGGAATTGAAAGATGATGAGTTCATTGAAAATGAAGACTTTGTCAAGGACCTAGGCGCACACCTTCTGCACGAACGGTTTTAAGGCTGTATAATTGATTTCTTTTAACGATGTACGGCTATTTATTCACCTGTCGTACTTTTGAAATAATTAAAAATTAAAACCTCGTATCAGGGAAAGTTTTTGCATGCAGTGCATGCTTGTAAAACATATAAACTGTTGGTGGCAAAGCTCTACGTCATAATAAATAGGAATATAGAATCAGGCGATAGTAAAACTTGACAAATCAAAGCTTCGGTACGTTCCAAAATGCTGAGAATTCATCAGTCATCAATTAAATTGTTGAAAAAAAAATTTACAAATTTTGAACTACCGCTAAACATTTATCTCGCTTCTGATTGGCTGAGAGAAATGCCACCGCTGTCAGTGTAGAAGCTGTATTGTTAAATTTTATGCCAAATATTTCTTTACCTGATTGCCGATCGAATATCACCAAAAAATCCCTCTCCATTTACGTGGACACCGAGCAATGGCGGTTTTCTTGAAATCCAAAGCATTACGATGACGAAACTTATGAATTCAATATTTTTGCACAGTAAGACTCACGTAGTTGGTAAAAATCATAATAAATACTAATCTTCATTAAATTATAATCCGTCACGACTCACCTCACGTTCATTTTCTAAAATCTTTCTCGAATTTTAGATTCCCGCCGGTGACAATCGCGTCTCCAAATACCGCGGCGCGTTATTCACTTTCCACTGCGACCTCTCCGTGTCAACATCCTCCCTTTCACCAGTCATTCATTTTCCCCTTTTTCTAATTTAATGCACTCTTTGGAGCATATAATCATCCTCATTAAAACTATGAAGCTACGCCCGAGCTCTCTGTTCGAAGAAACGGCTTCGGAAACGCACTAAA
Source organism: Pantala flavescens (assembly GCA_020796165.1). Lineage (NCBI taxonomy): Eukaryota > Metazoa > Arthropoda > Insecta > Odonata > Libellulidae > Pantala > Pantala flavescens. Next base: position 409,809 of record JAIUJI010000027.1, on the reverse strand, counting down.
TTTCCCATTGTAGCGATAAGTTACGAGCCCATAAGCACGATGCTGTCGTGAGATATATAAGCCGTCCGTGGATATTATTGTCATTAGTACTTATCTGATCATTTTCACCGAGGTAAAGATATCTTGAATGGCGATGAATAGGAAGCTAGGTATTCGAAACGCTTCGGTCGGACGCAATCGGTAAATTAAATTCCTGGGCACATTCTTGTCGTCGAGGGAAGAGAAATATTTTTTAATGGGACGTTTCTTACCTTACTTGGCTTTTCGACTGAACCTTGCATCCTCACCAAAAGCCGTGCTGCATCGCCTGCACTGGGATGAGGTGTCACATAGCCGTCCTCTACGAAGCTGCAGTAAATCTAATCAATCTCTTATGTGCAACGCCAACCACAGAACGCAACAACGTTGTCACAATCACTTCATACAGGGAGAAACTTGGAGATTTGATAGCTATTTCCATGGATAGTAAAACGGCGTAACGAAAGCATGGGGAAACTCGATTCACAAATCACAAGTACGAACTCTGCTCGCTGGTGATAGCCGCCTACTGAGGCGACACCGATACGATAACTTGGCCCTCTGTCGGATTTCGAATATTCTCCATATGACGGAAAATGACGATCTATTTCTAGCGCTCCTCATTCCTGCGAAGAGATCTATGCGTTTATAACTCTGCTACGATTCGCTTTTTTGAGGACTAAAGTTGGATCGAGTTGCGGCGTGCGCTTAGGTATTTGTCAAGGAGATATCTCGTTCCTTGGAAAAGGGATGATATAAAATGGCAATGACTTAATAAGAAAGAAGAAGATGAAGGACGTCGTCTCTCGAAAACCCTAACGTCCGCAAAGTATCGACGAAAATTACCACTGTCTCTTCGGAAGAGAGAAGTATCGCACAGAAGCCGAATTAAATCCACCGCAGACTTTCCCCACGGAGGAGCTGCATGCGTCCAATGCGTTGTTCTCCTATTCGCCTCTCCTTACCACCGGGTAATCGTTCGCTGAAACTACCTCCCGTAGCAGGCGTAAGAAGAACCATTCAAATCGGAATGAAAATTCAAATGATTTAATATTTCACCAGGCATTTTCAAGGCGAGCTGTGACTTTCACGATGTAAGATCGCTCGCGAACATTCTCAACGCTCTTACCGACTACCCTCTCAGCGGAACCGAGATTCTGTATGGCTTTTCCACAAGTTTTACGTATAGATTAAGATTGCAGAGATTCTACTATTAAAATTTTTCTCCGCGGATCGTACATGTTCATTTACAGTTTTCCGGTCAAAGTGGTCGACGACTAAACACTCGTTAATATATATTAATCTCATTCCCCATTTTCCGCACCCTATCATGACTTTATCTAAATCATTTCTAAGAACTAATCTATCCTCACTGCCGTATATTTCCATGTAGAACATTGTATCGCCCGCAATTATCCTATCCTTACATGGAGTGTAAGTATAGGTGTCTCCTGACTTTTGAATGAGACTAGCATAGATCGATAGAGGATCAAAATTAAGAATACACGTCTTTTTTTATAGACGTTTCTCGCCGTAAGTTTAGGAGATATTAACGTTCAAAGATTGCAATTTTTTTCAAATTTCGCGATTGGACAACCCAAATCCGCTTATCCCTCTTTCGAGCTCCTACGTAATCAGCGAGTTCGGTGGTGGAGATGGTTGATGCATAGACAAAACTTTTTCTGACAGTCATTTTTGCGCGCTGGTCGCTGGTTCGCGACCCGGCAACGGAAATTTTTTTCTCTTCGATTATGATATATTTGTCTCGTATTCAGCGTCTATTACGCAATGTGCATAAAATTTGGAGTTATTATGCGATTTAATATTAACTTTTCTTAGGATTTCTGTTCAAGTTTATTATTCATACAATTGGTGCATATTCATACCCTTACATAGTCAGGAGACACCTATGTTTACACTCCTTGTTAGTATCAATTTCTCGTCAAAGGTCGTTGATATATATAAAAAAAATAGGAGCGGCCCGATTTCGCTTTGATACGATATTCCTGTAATAAAACTTGCGAAATAGTTCGCACGCCGGAACCCTGTCTTTTAGAGGGGCGAAAAGCGGAAAAGAATATCCGCAATGCTGGCGATGGCGGACCTAAAAAAACATTCTCCCGATATGAACAAAAAAATTGTGGAAGGATTTGAAAGTTTGGACTTCGGAAGCTTTTCGAATTCTTCGGAAATTTTTCATCTGCAAGCCCACCAGCCTGCCGCATCCTAAGCTCACCGTCGCGAAAATTACATGCTAAATTCTCCTTCCACGACGCATGCTCAAACCGTGTTACTCGCTAAATGATTCGAGCACTTAAATCATATCTCCCAATATCACTTCCAAAATCGTAGCTCGATCCTAGTGCTCGCCTCAACAAAGCTTTAAAGCAAGATTAGTTTCCGCGTTGGATGGTAACGGAATGGAAAGGGGAGGAAAGATACAGTTATCTGAAAAGTCTATGGAACTTCAACGGATGCATCTACTGATATACCAAATCTGTTAGCTAGACCTTTCTTTTCTTTGGATTTTTTTTATGCGAAAGCCACTCGAATAACTATAATTACCGGACTTTTTGATCGTTCGCATCTCACCTACGTCTCTATAGTACGATAACTTTCCATTGCTTGCACACGAATTTACTGCACGTGTGTGAATTCAGAGACGTCTTATAGTTGAACTGCCACTAGATTAGCTGGACGTTTCCGATGCATATTTTAAAAGACTACCTCTAGTATTCGAATACCAAAGGCAGAAAACGAATGCCGCAACTACAGCGGGAATTGGATGTGATGAGCAGAGGATATGAATCCGTCTGCAGGATGCACTCTTAAAAATATTCTATGATCGGTCCTTGATAATAAGCGAATGCCAATTGATTCTTGGACAAAGTTTATTTAAAAATTCACATAAATTACATGTCAAGTATCACTCTTCCATCAGTGTTTACATCAGATAGTAGCCGAGGTTTTCCTTCCCTTCTCTGCTATCGCTCCCGAATCGAAATCCTCTCCCCAACGGTCGTTGGAGGTACCTGAAACGAGAGTGAAAGAGATTATTCAAAATGTGAAAGAATGACTAGGTTCACTGTCAGAATGAGAGGGCATCACCCGTTTGCCAAAACCTTTGTTTCCGGAATGTAAACGATACGGTTAAGTAATTCGAAATGTCAGCAACGGTTCGAAAAGTAAGAGATCCCATATCTAATGAAGATGTCTGATGAATCCGGAGAGAAATAAAAAAGAATATATTTTTCTCTTCCTGTGGCACTTGGGAAACGCATTCGGTTTTTTGTTGAGTGAACGGAAATGTTCTGCCAAATATCAGGAAATTGGTGCTTGATGAACTCCATCAAATCCTCGTCCCTTCACAGAGGATGAATGAATGCAATTTCTTTGAGAAAAGTTTGCTTGGCGCCCTAAGAAGGAAGATAATGTCTGTAGCATTCTACGGCATCGTATCCCTTTGAGAAGCAAGAAAGAAGAATGAGGGAACAACTTTATCTTTTGGTAGGTTTATCCCAAGGGTGGTTATCCTTGGATGTTACAGGGATGTTAAATTGCAAAATATGGAATCGTACTTGCACCTACTGAAGGAAGGCGGCTAGAAGGTACACTATAACAGGAATCGTGAAAAATGGAAATTCTCAATAATGAAGGAAAGAACACAGAGCTGAATATGAAACAAATCGAGGAGTGAAGATTCTGCAAGTCACTATATTGGAGTGTTTTCCATGTAGCATATCACACGTTGCAAGATCCTAGAAATATTTGGTCGAATCCATTGAAATAGTCAAAAGAAGATGCCACTTCTTGCTCCTGGAACGAATGCTAGAAGCAAAGGAAAGGATGAAGAAGTGAGTGAATGAGGAAGTAAACAAGTCGTATTTAAAATCAGCCCCTGAACGCTTGGAAGCATGATGGAATTCTGAAGAACATTGCCACGGTGCACAGAAAATATTTCCGAGGAAACACTCAAGACTTGATTACATATTGGCAGTTGAAAACTCTGGCAATAAGAAGCAAGCATATGGTCGGGCATTCAGGAAGGAGATGGGAGGTCCAAAGATGCACAAAATCGTCCAGTATAGAAGATAAAAAGGGCTGAAAAGAAGTGAATTTGCTCACAATCTACCTCATAGTCATGTGCTGCGCGAAGAGGCAACAGTAGAGAGAGAGGAAAAATAGAACAGTTTATCAACAAGGAACGACCTAACTGCAGATAGAATGGAAACCGATGATGCTAAGGCTCATGGGCCCATCTTGATGTTCTTCAGTTTGATTTGCAACAAGAAGGTATATGGTCTTCTTTCACAAGTAAGAAATCGCCCATTGTATGAAAAGGCTCATTTTTCATCGAATAGTAGTTTCAGTTCAGTAGCAACGAAAGAAAAATATGACCAGGTCCAAATCGTACCTTGAGAAGGTAGTCTACTCAGATGTTCAAAGTTGTAAGCAATTTCCTTCATCATCTAAGAATAGGCTTGGCAATCCAATCCGTGAAGACCCTCCTCGTGGACAGCATGGTGAAGGTTCTCGAATCCAAAGGCATCCTGGAATTGAAAGATGATGAGTTCATTGAAAATGAAGACTTTGTCAAGGACCTAGGCGCACACCTTCTGCACGAACGGTTTTAAGGCTGTATAATTGATTTCTTTTAACGATGTACGGCTATTTATTCACCTGTCGTACTTTTGAAATAATTAAAAATTAAAACCTCGTATCAGGGAAAGTTTTTGCATGCAGTGCATGCTTGTAAAACATATAAACTGTTGGTGGCAAAGCTCTACGTCGTAATAAATAGGAATATAGAATCAGGCGATAGTAAAACTTGACAAATCAAAGCTTCGGTACGTTCCAAAATGCTGAGAATTCATCAGTCATCAATTAAATTGTTGAAAAAAAATTTACAAATTTTGAACTACCGCTAAACATTTATCTCGCTTCTGATTGGCTGAGAGAAATGCCACCGCTGTCAGTGTAGAAGCTGTATTGTTAAATTTTATGCCAAATATTTCTTTACCTGATTGCCGATCGAATATCACCAAAAAATCTCTCTCCATTTACGTGGACACCGAGCAATGGCGGTTTTCTTGAAATCCAAAGCATTACGATGACGAAACTTATGAATTCAATATTTTTGCACAGTAAGACTCACGTAGTTGGTAAAAATCATAATAAATACTAATCTTCATTAAATTATAATCCGTCACGACTCACCTCACGTTCATTTTTTAAAATCTTTCTCGAATTTTAGATTCCCGCCGGTGACAATCGCGTCTCCAAATACCGCGGCGCGTTATTCACTTTCCACTGCGACCTCTCCGTGTCAACATCCTCCCTTTCACCAGTCATTCATTTTCCCCTTTTTCTAATTTAATGCACTCTTTGGAGCATATAATCATCCTCATTAAAACTATGAAGCTACGCCCGAGCTCTCTGTTCGAAGAAACGGCTTCGGAAACGCACTAAATTTCCCATTGTAGCGATAAGTTACGAGCCCATAAGCACGATGCTGTCGTGAGATATATAAGCCGTCCGTGGATATTATTGTCATTAGTATTTATCTGGTCATTTTCACCGAGGTAAAGATATCTTGAATGGCGATGAATAGGAAGCTAGGTATTCGAAACGCTTCGGTCGGACGCAATCGGTAAATAAAATTCCTGGGCACATTCTTGTCGTCGAGGGAAGAGAAATATTTTTTAATGGGACGTTTCTTACCTTACTTGGCTTTTCGACTGAACCTTGCATCCTCACCAAAAGCCGTGCTGCATCGCCTGCACTGGGATGAGGTGTCACATAGCCGTCCTCTACGAAGCTGCAGTAAATCTAATCAATCTCTTATGTGCAACGCCAACCACAGAACGCAACAACGTTGTCACAATCACTTCATACAGGGAGAAACTTGGAGATTTGATAGCTATTTCCATGGATAGTAAAACGGCGTAACGAAAGCATGGGGAAACTCGATTCACAAATCACAAGTACGAACTCTGCTCGCTGGTGATAGCCGCCTACTGAGGCGACACCGATACGATAACTTGGCCCTCTGTCGGATTTCGAATATTCTCCATATGACGGAAAATGACGATCTATTTCTAGCGCTCCTCATTCCTGCGAAGAGATCTATGCGTTTATAACTCTGCTACGATTCGCTTTTTCGAGGACTAAAGTTGGATCGAGTTGCGGCGTGCGCTTAGGTATTTGTCAAGGAGATATCTCGTTCCTTGGAAAAGGGATGATATAAAATGGCAATGACTTAATAAGAAAGAAGAAGATGAAGGACGTCGTCTCTCGAAAACCCTAACGTCCGCAAAGTATCGACGAAAATTACCACTGTCTCTTCGGAAGAGAGAAGTATCGCACAGAAGCCGAATTAAATCCACCGCAGACTTTCCCCACGGAGGAGCTGCATGCGTCCAATGCGTTGTTCTCCTATTCGCCTCTCCTTACCACCGGGTAATCGTTCGCTGAAACTACCTCCCGTAGCAGGCGTAAGAAGAACCATTCAAATCGGAATGAAAATTCAAATGATTTAATATTTCACCAGGCATTTTCAAGGCGAGCTGTGACTTTCACGATGTAAGATCGCTCGCGAACATTCTCAACGCTCTTACCGACTACCCTCTCAGCGGAACCGAGATTCTGTATGGCTTTTCCACAAGTTTTACGTATAGATTAAGATTGCAGAGATTCTACTATTAAAATTTTTCTCCGCGGATCGTACATGTTCATTTACAGTTTTCCGGTCAAAGTGGTCGACGACTAAACACTCGTTAATATATATTAATCTCATTCCCCATTTTCCGCACCCTATCATGACTTTATCTAAATCATTTCTAAGAACTAATCTATCCTCACTGCCGTATATTTCCATGTAGAACATTGTATCGCCCGCAATTATCCTAACCTTACATGGAGTGTAAGTATAGGTGTCTCCTGACTTTTGAATGAGACTAGCATAGATCGATAGAGGATCAAAATTAAGAATACACGTCTTTTTTTATAGACGTTTCTCGCCGTAAGTTTAGGAGATATTAACGTTCAAAGATTGCAATTTTTTTCAAATTTCGCGCTTGGACAACCCAAATCCGCTTACCCCTCTTTCGAGCTCCTACGTAATCAGCGAGTTCGGTGGTGGAGATGGTTGATGCATAGACAAAACTTTTTCTGACAGTCATTTTTGCGCGCTGGTCGCTGGTTCGCGACCCGGCAACGGAAATTTTTTTCTCTTCGATTATGATATATTTGTCTCGTATTCAGCGTCTATTACGCAATGTGCATAAAATTTGGAGTTATTATGCGATTTAATATTAACTTTTCTTAGGATTTCTGTTCAAGTTTATTATTCATACAATTGGTGCATATTCATACCCTTACATAGTCAGGAGACACCTATGTTTACACTCCTTGTTAGTATCAATTTCTCGTCAAAGGTCGTTGATATATATAAAAAAAATAGGAGCGGCCCGATTTCGCTTTGATACGATATTCCTGTAATAAAACTTGCGAAATAGTTCGCACGCCGGAACCCTGTCTTTTAGAGGGGCGAAAAGCGGAAAAGAATATCCGCAATGCTGGCGATGGCGGACCTAAAAAAACATTCTCCCGATATGAACAAAAAAATTGTGGAAGGATTTGAAAGTTTGGACTTCGGAAGCTTTTCGAATTCTTCGGAAATTTTTCATCTGCAAGCCGACCAGCCTGCCGCATCCTAAGCTCACCGTCGTGAAAATTACATGCTAAATTCTCCTTCCACGACGCATGCTCAAACCGTGTTACTCGCTAAATGATTCGAGCACTTAAATCATATCTCCCAATATCACTTCCAAAATCGTAGCTCGATCCTAGTGCTCGCCTCATCAAAGCTTTAAAGCAAGATTAGTTTCCGCGTTGGATGGTAACGGAATGGAAAGGGGAGGAAAGATACAGTTATCTGAAAAGTCTATGGAACTTCAACGGATGCATCTACTGATATACCAAATCTGTTAGCTAGACCTTTCTTTTCTTTGGATTTTTTTTATGCGAAAGCCACTCGAATAACTATAATTACCGGACTTTTTGATCGTTCGCATCTCACCTACGTCTCTATAGTACGATAACTTTCCATTGCTTGCACACGAATTTACTGCACGTGTGTGAATTCAGAGACGTCTTATAGTTGAACTGCCACTAGATTAGCTGGACGTTTCCGATGCATATTTTAAAAGACTACCTCTAGTATTCGAATACCAAAGGCAGAAAACGAATGCCGCAACTACAGCGGGAATTGGATGTGATGAGCAGAGGATATGAATCCGTCTGCAGGATGCACTCTTAAAAATATTCTATGATCGGTCCTTGATAATAAGCGAATGCCAATTGATTCTTGGACAAAGTTTATTTAAAAATTCACATAAATTACATGTCAAGTATCACTCTTCCATCAGTGTTTACATCAGATAGTAGCCGAGGTTTTCCTTCCCTTCTCTGCTATCGCTCCCGAATCGAAATCCTCTCCCCAACGGTCGTTGGAGGTACCTGAAACGAGAGTGAAAGAGATTATTCAAAATGTGAAAGAATGACTAGGTTCACTGTCAGAATGAGAGGGCATCACCCGTTTGCCAAAACCTTTGTTTCCGGAATGTAAACGATACGGTTAAGTAATTCGAAATGTCAGCAACGGTTCGAAAAGTAAGAGATCCCATATCTAATGAAGATGTCTGATGAATCCGGAGAGAAATAAAAAAGAATATATTTTTCTCTTCCTGTGGCACTTGGGAAACGCATTCGGTTTTTTGTTGAGTGAACGGAAATGTTCTGCCAAATATCAGGAAATTGGTGCTTGATGAACTCCATCAAATCCTCGTCCCTTCACAGAGGATGAATGAATGCAATTTCTTTGAGAAAAGTTTGCTTGGCGCCCTAAGAAGGAAGATAATGTCTGTAGCATTCTACGGCATCGTATCCCTTTGAGAAGCAAGAAAGAAGAATGAGGGAACAACTTTATCTTTTGGTAGGTTTATCCCAAGGGTGGTTATCCTTGGATGTTACAGGGATGTTAAATTGTAAATTATGGAATCGTACTTGCACCTACTGAAGGAAGGCGGCTAGAAGGTACACTATAACAGGAATCGTGAAAAATGGAAATTCTCAATAATGAAGGAAAGAACACAGAGCTGAATATGAAACAAATCGAGGAGTGAAGATTCTGCAAGTCACTATATTGGAGTGTTTTCCATGTAGCATATCACACGTTGCAAGATCCTAGAAATATTTGGTCGAATCCATTGAAATAGTCAAAAGAAGATGCCACTTCTTGCTCCTGGAACGAATGCTAGAAGCAAAGGAAAGGATGAAGAAGTGAGTGAATGAGGAAGTAAACAAGTCGTATTTAAAATCAGCCCCTGAACGCTTGGAAGCATGATGGAATTCTGAAGAACATTGCCACGGTGCACAGAAAATATTTCCGAGGAAACACTCAAGACTTGGTTACATATTGGCAGTTGAAAACTCTGGCAATAAGAAGCAAGGATATGGTCGGGCATTCAGGAAGGAGATGGGAGGTCCAAAGATGCACAAAATCGTCCAGTATAGAAGATAAAAAGGGCTGAAAAGAAGTGAATTTGCTCACAATCTACCTCATAGTCATGTGCTGCGCGAAGAGGCAACAGTAGAGAGAGAGAAAAAATAGAACAGTTTATCAACAAGGAACGACCTAACTGCAGATAGAATGGAAACCGATGATGCTAAGGCTCATGGGCCCATCTTGATGTTCTTCAGTTTGATTTGCAACAAGAAGGTATATGGTCTTCTTTCACAAGTAAGAAATCGCCCATTGTATGAAAAGGCTCATTTTTCATCGAATAGTAGTTTCAGTTCAGTAGCAACGAAAGAAAAATATGACCAGGTCCAAATCGTACCTTGAGAAGGTAGTCTACTCAGATGTTCAAAGTTGTAAGCAATTTCCTTCATCATCTAAGAATAGGCTTGGCAATCCAATCCGTGAAGACCCTCCTCGTGGACAGCATGGTGAAGGTTCTCGAATCCAAAGGCATCCTGGAATTGAAAGATGATGAGTTCATTGAAAATGAAGACTTTGTCAAGGACCTAGGCGCACACCTTCTGCACGAACGGTTTTAAGGCTGTATAATTGATTTCTTTTAACGATGTACGGCTATTTATTCACCTGTCGTACTTTTGAAATAATTAAAAATTAAAACCTCGTATCAGGGAAAGTTTTTGCATGCAGTGCATGCTTGTAAAACATATAAACTGTTGGTGGCAAAGCTCTACGTCGTAATAAATAGGAATATAGAATCAGGCGATAGTAAAACTTGACAAATCCAAGCTTCGGTACGTTCCAAAATGCTGAGAATTCATCAGTCATCAATTAAATTGTTGAAAAAAAAATTTACAAATTTTGAACTACCGCTAAACATTTATCTCGCTTCTGATTGGCTGAGAGAAATGCCACCGCTGTCAGTGTAGAAGCTGTATTGTTAAATTTTATGCCAAATATTTCTTTACCTGATTGCCGATCGAATATCACCAAAAAATCTCTCTCCATTTACGTGGACACCGAGCAATGGCGGTTTTCTTGAAATCCAAAGCATTACGATGACGAAACTTATGAATTCAATATTTTTGCACAGTAAGACTCACGTAGTTGGTAAAAATCATAATAAATACTAATCTTCATTAAATTATAATCCGTCACGACTCACCTCACGTTCATTTTCTAAAATCTTTCTCGAATTTTAGATTCCCGCCGGTGACAATCGCGTCTCCAAATACCGCGGCGCGTTATTCACTTTCCACTGCGACCTCTCCGTGTCAACATCCTCCCTTTCACCAGTCATTCATTTTCCCCTTTTTCTAATTTAATGCACTCTTTGGAGCATATAATCATCCTCATTAAAACTATGAAGCTACGCCCGAGCTCTCTGTTCGAAGAAACGGCTTCGGAAACGCACTAAATTTCCCATTGTAGCGATAAGTTACGAGCCCATAAGCACGATGCTGTCGTGAGATATATAAGCCGTCCGTGGATATTATTGTCATTAGTACTTATCTGGTCATTTTCACCGAGGTAAAGATATCTTGAATGGCGATGAATAGGAAGCTAGGTATTCGAAACGCTTCGGTCGGACGCAATCGGTAAATAAAATTCCTGGGCACATTCTTGTTGTCGAGGGAAGAGAAATATTTTTTAATGGGACGTTTCTTACCTTACTTGGCTTTTCGACTGAACCTTGCATCCTCACCAAAAGCCGTGCTGCATCGCCTGCACTGGGATGAGGTGTCACATAGCCGTCCTCTACGAAGCTGCAGTAAATCTAATCAATCTCTTATGTGCAACGCCAACCACAGAACGCAACAACGTTGTCACAATCACTTCATACAGGGAGAAACTTGGAGATTTGATAGATATTTCCATGGATAGTAAAACGGCGTAACGAAAGCATGGGGAAACTCGATTCACAAATCACAAGTACGAACTCTGCTCGCTGGTGATAGCCGCCTACTGAGGCGACACCGATACGATAACTTGGCCCTCTGTCGGATTTCGAATATTCTCCATATGACGGAAAATGACGAACTATTTCTAGCGCTCCTCATTCCTGCGAAGAGATCTATGCGTTTATAACTCTGCTACGATTCGCTTTTTCGAGGACTAAAGTTGGATCGAGTTGCGGCGTGCGCTTAGGTATTTGTCAAGGAGATATCTCGTTCCTTGGAAAAGGGATGATATAAAATGGCAATGACTTAATAAGAAAGAAGAAGATGAAGGACGTCCTCTCTCGAAAACCCTAACGTCCGCAAAGTATCGACGAAAATTACCACTGTCTCTTCGGAAGAGAGAAGTATCGCACAGAAGCCGAATTAAATCCACCGCAGACTTTCCCCACGGAGGAGCTGCATGCGTCCAATGCGTTGTTTTCCTATTCGCCTCTCCTTACCACCGGGTAATCGTTCGCTGAAACTACCTCCCGTAGCAGGCGTAAGAAGAACCATTCAAATCGGAATGAAAATTCAAATGATTTAATATTTCACCAGGCATTTTCAAGGCGAGCTGTGACTTTCACGATGTAAGATCGCTCGCGAATATTCTCAACGCTCTTACCGACTACCCTCTCAGCGGAACCGAGATTCTGTATGGCTTTTCCACAAGTTTTACGTATAGATTAAGATTGCAGAGATTCTACTATTAAAATTTTTCTCCGCGGATCGTACATGTTCATTTACAGTTTTCCGGTCAAAGTGGTCGACGACTAAACACTCGTTAATATATATTAATCTCATTCCCCATTTTCCGCACCCTATCATGACTTTATCTAAATCATTTCTAAGAACTAATCTATCCTCACTGCCATATATTTCCATGTAGAACATTGTATCGCCCGCAATTATCCTAACCTTACATGGAGTGTAAGTATAGGTGTCTCCTGACTTTTGAATGAGACTAGCATAGATCGATAGAGGATCAAAATTAAGAATACACGTCTTTTTTTATAGACGTTTCTCGCCGTAAGTTTAGGAGATATTAACGTTCAAAGATTGCAATTTTCAAGCATCACCATTTGAATGTGGGTTTAACCCATTTAATAAATCCCGAATTCCATTCTCTCATCATTTTTTTCTTATTGCAGTAACCTCTAATTTTTGTTGTAGAAATTGTGATTCTTCTTCCCATAATCGAAAGAGAAAATAGAATCGTATCATGAAGAGTTGTATCACCAACGTTTATTGTAATTCTATTAGTAGGACTATACCACAAATGAAACCAGGGTGTACTTGAATGATGAAATTAGGATAATTGTTAGTTATAACATTTGATTTGCATTCAAAAAGTGGTGATTTATTCAACGTATCTTAAATCAGAAGCAAAAATTGCAATCAGTTTCGACCTGATCATCATCTGAAGTTAAAGGAAAAAAAACAAGTTAAACCTCCCATAAAAGGGATATCCTGACAATCTCCCAGGTTGGGAATAATTATTCCAGCACGTATAAAAAGAAGAGCCTTAAATGATGCATGAGTTAATAGGTGAAAAAATGCCAATTCTGTATAACCCATAGCCAAAATTCTTATTATTAATCCAAGTTGACTTAATGCAGAAAGAGCAATAATTTTTTTTCAAATCAAATTCATAATTTGCCCCTATTCCAGATATAAATATGGTTATGCCTCCAATTAATAATAAATACTTACCTTACCCACTATTTATAACCAGAACATTAAATCGGATTATTAAATAAACCCCAGCCGTAACTAAAGTAGAAGAATGAACCAATGAAGATACTGGTGTTGGAGCCGCCATTGCAGTTCGTAATCAAGAAGAAAAAGCAATTTGAGCACTATTAGTTATAGCAGCAAAAACCATTAATAAAGAAATTATAATCCCTTCAAAATCAATAAATATATAATTTAAATAAAAAGCATAATTTCATCTACCATAATTTAATATTCAGGCAATACCTAATAAAAGGCTACATCACCGAGGGGATTAGATAAAACAGTTAATATTCCAGCTCTATAAGACTAAAAATTTTTATAGTAGATTGCTAAGAGATAAGAAATTAAACCAAGACCATCCCAAACTAATAGGATTGAAATTATATTTGGTCTAATAATAAATAATGTTATTGAAAATTCAAATAATAATACAAATAAAATAAACTGAGAGATATAAGGATCTCCTTTCATATTATTATTTCTATAAAAAATTACTATACTAGAAAGAAATAAAACAAAACGTATAAACACTAAAGATATTCAGTCAAATAGTATAGTTATTACAATATTTATAGAATTTAAAGGAAGAACACCCCATTCAAAAAATACAGTCAAATTATTTACACAAAATTAAATACCTAATGTAAGATTAGTTAAAGATAACACTTAAAATATTAAAGATCTAATAAAACAAATATTTAAGCGTCAATTAATGATCTTAAGCAAACGATATTGCATTATTGACACCACAAATCAAAATTTTAAATTAAACTTTTTAGATTAAAATCTGTCGAAAAATAAATCTCTTTTTAAAGTGATGTAATTTAAAGGAAATCAGTGTAATAATAAAGGTAAATATACACGATAGTATCCGAAATTTGAACTATACGAAGTAGAAAAAGTCTTTCCATGCTGGGTATATCTATATAAATATAAAGCATAAGCAGCTCTAAAAAATGATGAAAAAATAATTGCAATTATAGTTACTCAACTTCAACTTAGAATTCTATTACGTAAACTAATTTCCCCTAACAAATTAATTCTAGGTGGAGCAGCCATGTTACATGAACTAAGAAGAAATCACCATAAACATATTCTAGTTATTAGATTAATGAATCCCTTATTAATAAATAATCTTCAACTTCCTAATCGTTCATAAGAAATATTAGCAAGAACTTGATGAACATAAACCATGAGCAATTATTAAAACATAAGTATTACCTAAACCTCAACAAGTTATTGTTATTAATCTAGCTAATACAATCCCTATATGAACAATAGACGAATAAGCAATTAATGACCTCAGATCAACTTGACATAAACAAATTAATCTGACAATCACTCCTCCTACTAAACAAATACCTATTCACATAAAATTAAACTTCACTCCTGCAGATGTAATTAATCTAAAAACACGCAAAAGACCATACCCTCCTAACTACCCCGCTAAAGTTATAGATCCAGAAAAAGGAGGTTCAACATGAGCCTTTGGTAATAACAAGTGAAATAAAAATATAGGCATTTTAACTAAAAAGGCAAATGGTAACGAGATATAAGAATAAAAGCTGACATTGCAAATGTGAAGATAATCAAAAACATAAATTCAGTCTACCCAAATTTTTATATAAATTACAAATAGAAACTAATAAAGGGAGAGATGCAAATAAAGTATAAAATAATAAGTTAATACCTGCCTGTACACTTTCAGGTTGATAACCTCTCCGTAAGACTAAAAGAAATATAGGAATTAATGATATTTAAAAAAATAAATATAATATAAATAAATTAGCTATTATAAAAGTAATAATAATAATAATAATATTATTATTATTATTATTATTATTATTATTATTATTATTATTATTATTGTACATACAAAAAACTGGGTAAAGTTTTTATGAGAATAAATTGAAGATCTAGCTAGTAACATTAAACAGCAAATTCAAAATATTAAAAAATTAAACCATAACTTAACACATCATAACCAAAATAAAATCTTATATTGCAATAAGAAAAAACTATATAACCTTCTAATAAAAAAATAAAAGAAGCAAAAAAATGAAGGAGACTACTAATCAAAATGCAGGGGTAAAACATAATTGGATCATTAAAATAAGATATAAAACAAACTTTAGCATTGTAGAAGTCTAAATGAACTAAAATAATCATTGCCCTGTCTCCGAATTATAGAAACTAAAATTCCTAAACCCAAAGCTCCTTCATCTACCCCAAAAGTCATAAAATATATAAGAAAATAAAGATCAGAATAAAAAAGTAATACAAAAAAAATTAAACAAAAGTCTAAGAATTATAAATTCTAAACTTAGCGGAGTAGAAAGAAGGTTCTTGCGTTTAGATACAAATGATCATAAACCTCAAGTATTTTGAAAGTACAATAAAAGGAGTAATACCCTTATTAGTTTCACTGAAATTTGTACATTGAATTAAAAATGAAAGGATTATAATCTTTAATCCAGAGAAAAAAATTAAGTAATTTAATGAGACAGGAAGGAATCTTTTTCAAGCCAAATATATATTAATTTATCATAACGATAACAAGGCAGATTTCCAATTTTCAAGGCAGAATATAAATGATACTAATACTAACTTTAAAATAAAAATCGGTGAGTAAAAATCAACTCCTAAGAACTTTACCACAAATAAAATTCTTGAATATTCTGCTACAAAAATTAACGCAAACCCACCTCTTCTATACTCAACGTTAAATCCTGACACAAGCTCAGACTCACCTTCAGCAAAATCAAAAGGAGTATGATTAGTATCTGCTAGAAGAAGGAAATCAAATAATTATTAAAGGAATAATATATAAAGCAAATATAATCTCGATAAAGAGAAAATTGATACATTCTATATACATTAGAAAGAAAAATAAAAGAGATTAACCCATTTATGCTGAAGGTAAAAACTTTTTAATTATTATCTGATATTCATATAAATTGGTTTAAAAGAATAAAAAAAAGAGTTTGAAAGAAAATTTAGTTAAAGTTATCTGGTTACAGAGTTACATGGTGTTCCAAAAATGGAACACTAGGCAAAAGCGCTACCTAATACATAGAATGTAGTCTTCGGTATGATAGTCCTTAGAGCACTTTATTTGAAGGGCAACATTGCATTTCTTACAGCAAAAAGTGGTATATTTGCGGCATTCTACAATATTTTGGTTTGCTTTGATTGTTTTGTGATTACATGATTCTGGTCATCATAACGGGAGTCCTTATTGCGTTTCTAAGAAGGTCTTCCCAGTTTGGGCCGAATTACCATGGGTCTTCAGATAATGGCATGCCACACAGCGAAGAAACTCAAAAAGATCCATTGGCTTTGGATCGTAAGTTTTATGCAGCTGCCAAGCATTTTGTAGAGCTAATTGGTTGCTGCACTTGGATCTTCTTTTTATGTTTTTGTGAATAGCGATTGACAAGACACAGCGGATTGACACCAGCCCCAGATGATGTAACTTTGACAACACTGTTATCATTCAGCATCCATATTGACTGTGCCTTCAATTCTGTAATCAAACGCAACCCTTTCTTTATTTTTTAGGGCATCTTCTGATTCCAAAAGGATTTTGTCGATTCGATTTTTTCTCACTGTGCGGGTTGCTTGATGACCATTTGAACTGAGTGTATCAAAAAGTGCAATGTCCAGGGTGCTCCTTCATGAGTGCATCAGTAAATTGTAGGACAACGGATGCACCGACACCATATTCCTCATAATTAGTGTTTGGGTTTTACCTTGATATGGTTGAAACCAACAAATATAACCTAGGCATGTGGCACCACATCAAAACTTGTACCCAAACCGAAAAGGTTTTCCCCAAATAAACTGTTTGCGTTCATGACGACCAAAGTAAGGAATCATAGACTCGTTAAAGCTGAAGTCTGTTTTGTTTGGTACAAATAGCATGCATCTCTCTTCTGGATCAAAATTTTCTTGAACAAGGTACGCAGGGGCACGCAAAGAATCAGGCAGATTATTTATTGTTTCTCCTTCTTTATCAACAGAGTCCTCATCAGAAACAGGAGTTGTTGCATTTTCAGGAGGTCCTATGATAATTGCATTTGCTTTTATGTCATAATTTGTCTACAACAGGTCAGCTATTTTTGTAGGGTTAATGTTTTATGCAACTTGAGACTTAAAAGTGGTGAAAATTAAAAAACAAAGATAAAGGCCATATATATAAATAAAAAAGTATACGGCGAAGTCACAGTAGTGGTTGTGCCTAGTGTACCAAAAATGGAACAATCAACTTTTCTATCCTCTAACTTGTATATGAATAACATTTTCTGTATGTTCTGATTATGACATGAAACAGTGAGTATTCAAGTAGTAATAGAAAAATAAATAAAATCTATAGACGGTAAATCACTTAAGTTATAATTAAAGTTTATCGAGTGAGTCTTGAAAAATCTACTCAAAAAAATAAAGCTAGGTTTTACAACGTCCACCTAGCTCTGTGTTTGCTCTGTGACTAATTCCGTGAATTCGGTTATGCTATACATACCCTTACAAAGAAGGCAGGAAGTTTTCACCCACTTCCCAGATTTCTTGTAAGCGATAGGATATAAAATAACTTCACGTAACTGCCGTTCCAAAAACGGAACTCTAGGCATAAATGGGTTAAGAACATTCTTTTCTATGATCACCTAAGTTCATGGAAAATATCTTAATAATTGAAGCTGATCCTATCTCATCTTCTTTTCATTCTATTTTCTTAAGTCAATGTTTTTGTTTTTAGATTGTATTTCATCTAATATTTACTTATGTAACATTTGTGTAAAGGAACTCTTATATTGCTCATCTTGGTATGACAGAGAGGAATATGTGAGTACAGTTATTGTCTTGAAGCATATAAACATATAATAATATCTTAGTGATAGATTTCAATGCTTGGTTGCAGATGTGCTTGGGACTACAAGATATAGATGAGAAGAATGGGCAACATTTTTTTGCACTGATTTACTGGGATTTAGGTTCAGCATGAAGACATTACTTTGGATCAAGAACACTGCAAGTTAGTCTTAAAGGAAAAATAATTTGAAATGGAAATGGTGCATTGATATGGATCGTAAAAGCTTTTATTTATTTCAGGACTAAGGTCCTCCAAGCAAGCACCTGAGACATATTATACATCTTCCTATTTAGGAATTGAATCCCTCTCATTGCAGCATTTCTTTGATTGTCACTACACTCGGATATAACAATGTGAAGGTTTGGCATATTCAAGAATTTCTTTACAGTTTGTCTTTTACAGATATCTACTTGATGACCTGCCTCCATATATTTATTTTGACACTTGTGAACAGAATTAGAAGAGATATCCTACCATTCATCCATGATATCTCCTTTTATAAAAGGTGAATGATGTTTGAACATAACGACATGCAATATAGACTGACAGGTAATAAAGAATTATTATAGATGCAATGAACTAGACTCTGATAATAAATAAAGCATTTTCTTATCATCTAGTTTTTTTCATGCAAGCTTCTCAGAAATTTAACATTCCAATGCTATGTTCCTGGAGGTACCTCAGGAAAGGAAGCTGAAAATTATTCCACCAAAGGTCAAAACTAAAGGAAAGGTAAGTGACTATTACATTGGGTTTAACGTGGAATACCACAGTTTTATTATTCAAATGGTCTTGAAAACGAATCGGTAATTCAAGAAATAGCATATACCAAGAGTGAGAATGATTTTGGATTTATAAGAGTTGTCAGTGTTAGTCTACATAGTTGAAGTTGTGAAATATTTGTAGAAAAGTGGATCGTGCTACCCGTGATGAGTAGGTGAAGTGCAAATATATATGCATGGATTAAGAGAATTGAGTGACAGTAATAGTAATTAGACCATCCATGGTTTTTTCTAATCGAGATAATAAGTAACTTTTAAGAAGTGACTCTTAAGATAAACTATCTTCCTTAGAGGTGTTTGCAATGTTGATGGCCAAAATAGAAATGAGTAACTATGCAATACTTACAAATGCAAGAATTACAAATGATTTTTTACCACCCAAAGTTGAATTACAAAGATTGTGTTCCGATGTATTTCAATTCAATAAGAATAATTATACTTAGCTTAATAGGTTATAGATTTAAAACATTTTAGCAGCAAAGGAAGACCTAACTGCAGGTGGAATGGAATCTGATGATAATAATGCTGAATGCTCATGGCACTTTCTTGTTACTCATTTTGATTTGCAAAAATCAGTATTTTGGAGCTCCTTCACCGATATGAAACCGTACATTCGATCACTATAGTAATTATTTATCAAATAATAGATTCAATTCATGTCCATGTAAAAACAAGGGTGACCAGTTGGAGGACAAATTAAAGCAATACATGTTAATAAGGGAAGATAAACTAAAATTACAATTTAGTTTAGCTTTTAATTAAACAGAATCCCTCAAGTTGCATCAAAGGATTGCCTTGAATTAAATGTGAATCATAAAAGAATATCTCAATTGCTAATTCCAAATCAAAAAGGAATATTCTGCCTTTATGCATGCATATTTGAAGAGGAATATACATCGGTAATATGTTGTACCAAAATATACAAAAAATTACATTTGATAATAAAGATTTGGAGGCCTCTTATTAACAATCATAAACCGCGTTCCATCAAAATTAGGTGTTATGGGTTATTAATTTGTTAAACCTTTATGATTGAGTAGTGTGTCCTCCTGTCAGTAAAGAAGTAAATGAAGCAGAAGGTATGATCATAATAAGGAATGTGTGAGGATTTCATACTTTCCACACACTAAGTATGAAGAAGCAGATTGAAATGAAATAGTTCAGAGACTTAAGAGATATACAGAAAAAAATTCATAAAATAGAAAATGAATAAAAATATTTCTTATGAAACTTCATATGCAATGAATCTTTTATAGAGTATCTGAGTAGTCAGGAGTAAGTAGGGATTGGTATGTTTTATTCATAGAATTTAAAAATGGGATGACAAATGCTGTTCAAGAGCAGTTATCTATAAGATAATGAATAATTCATTTCTTTCTCATTAAGCTCTGGAAGATTTAAAATTTTGCATCAAAAAGCATAGTAATTCTTTCTGAGTGTGAGATTGTAACCAAAGGATATGAAAAAGAGTCTCAAAAGAAAATAATCATAGAGAAATGCAAGGTTAATCTCAATGAGTGTGTCCTTTGGTACAACACTATTCTAAATTTTACGCATTAATATTTCAATTTACCCAATCATTACCAATTGCTTCTTCAGTGCATTAAAATATGGAAAAAATTAAAAATATGTTGATCTCCACCAATGGACGACTATAGTGATGCTTGATGATTGTATCAGTTGTAGAAAGAAATGAATTTTCATAAATGAGCAGAGAGAAATATCACTGGAAATAATGGATGATGGCATCCATTAGAGGAAGCTTTTTGATTAATGAATAATATGAATCTCTGTGTTAAATCACTGAAATCGATTAAAATATGAGGAGATCCAGAATTGGTCAACCTGGGTGATGTTTTAGGGATACTTTTCTCTAGGTACACATAAAGAGAAGCCTGTAGAAATATGTTGATGCAGCATTACTTTGATATGCATAAATTATATGATAACATTGAAGCAAGGAAATTATGACAATCAGTTATTGTGTAACCAATCATTGATTGAGATCTTTAGATGGAGGGATATAATTTGAAGCTGAGAATTATATTCTGCTGTTCAGGGATGAAGCATTTGTATTTCAAACTCACTTATACATTATACACCGCTTCAATCAGCTACCAAGAAATCTAATATTCAAGATTTTCCAAGTGCAGCACATACTGCTTGAGGTGATTTATCTTGTAAAGAATAACGGTGGACACCCAACCGTTACAAAATTTCTACTGTTCAAAAATACTCAATATCTTTACATAGCTGTGCAGTTTCATAATAATAAGGATAGAATAAGGCTATATAAGAATAAGGCATTATAATTAGGATAGAATATGTATCGCTATATAATATGTACAACAAATGCAGAGAACGTCCTTAATATGAATATGTAATCAACAAAAGAAAAAATTGCAACGGACGTTTATGTAAAAATATGATCGCTTTAATCTAGATCCAACGACCTCTATAGATATTCCATTTCCAATATCTTACATTAAACTCAAATGAATTTCCCGCGTCAACCTCGTCTTCGTTTCAGTATATCGATATGTACGCCGGACTAATCGTCTCGATCCTAAGCACGATTGTTCGCCATGTCTTCAGTGACTGACTTACCGTTGAGGAGGTTTCACGTGAATTGCGTATTAATAATGCGAATTTGTTCGGTCCTACGAAGAGTAAATGAGTGTGTCGTAAGCTCATATCTTTCTCAGTGCTTGGATTTCGGCTGTTTTTGGACGGACGAAGTAGCTCGTTGCCTCTAACGAGATATACCGTGCGACAAAGGACTCGGTGAGAGGAACTTCTATTTGGAGGTAGGTAATTGTTAGCATTACGTATCTATTTTTATTTTATC
This sequence comes from Pantala flavescens, assembly GCA_020796165.1. Lineage (NCBI taxonomy): Eukaryota > Metazoa > Arthropoda > Insecta > Odonata > Libellulidae > Pantala > Pantala flavescens. Next base: position 388,073 of record JAIUJI010000027.1, on the reverse strand, counting down.
TACATTATCCATTCCCTGGACGCTTTGGTATCTACGTCGTGGGCGCAAAAGAATAAAATACCGATTGCTTGAGACTGGGAGAGGAACAGGTGGCAGAACATAATTTTAAAGGCAAAGGAAATTATCAGAAGGCATCCTCTCTAAACGTTTCCCTCCAAAATCATGTCCATCGCATCCCATGACCCCTTATCGGTAATGGCGAAACAGAAATGCACTTTCGTGTAAATGGTTCTTGAATACGTGATGAAATACGATAAATGCGTGGTAGAATATGTTAATTTCCAATGCATCATTATAATTATTTTCATTAATTGATATCGATTAGTTAATTATTAGAAATCAAATCAAGGTTTATTTTTCTCATTCGACGACCGTAAAGACGAGAAGATGAGGAATTATAATTTACGTGAAGAAAATAGAATCAGGAAAAATTATTTAAGGATTGGCTAGGTAATAGGTTTTCGATAAAATATTTTACAATTTAACCGTTTCATTGTATGCGTAGTTGTATTTTGGAGGGAAAAGATTAGGTTTCCACCAATGAGAACGCAGGATTTGCCGCCGAAAATCAACAATAGGAGGAAAGCAGTTCAGTTCGTGCGGAGATTTCATCGGGGGAGGTTCAGAGTGACCATCACGTCGGTGGATATTGAATCCAGACTGAAGTGTACGAGTCATCTGGCGAGGAGGACGCATGGATTGTTATCTAGCACAGATAACTGGTGGTACAAGAGATCCACTGCCATCGGGAATCGGATTGGATTCAGAGATTAGCGGTTCGAGTAATACCGCAGTGGTGGGAAACAGTCTTTTTTGTACACTATGCTGTATGCGAATTTATGTTAGGATATGTACTTTCTTTTATGCTCGTTTGCTCCCTTTGCTAACGTTATTTTATGTAGGTGATTTATCCTAAGTGAACGATATCTATTTTCTTTAGTGAATGTTTTATTTTATGATGACTTGGTATACTTTGATAAGGTTCTTTATGATGATTAGGTATAATGTTATGTGTAGGCATTATATGATGAGTAGTATTATGTTATGATAGGGATTGACTGCGCGCGGTCACTCTTGTTCTGGGGCTCGTTATTGTCGGTGTTGTTCTTCGTCTTGGTCTTGTTTTCTGAGTATGTCGTTGGTGTTGTTTTTGGAATTGTTTGTGAAAGAGGCAATCAGTAGTATGTGTTTTCCTATGCATGTATGTGTGTGTGATGTCGCGCGCGCGCTTCACTTTTTTGTTGCTATGCAATGATATACTAATGATATTTTTTTACAGGCACATAATGATCTTTCTTTCAGGTACTCATGAAATATTGTTCTTTTCTTGTTAGTATATTTCCTTTACTGTCGGATGTTTCGTAATCATGTTGCGATTTTTTTCAGAGGTGTTTTTAATGGTAGGTACCAGTTTCATAGTTCTCTGCATGAATTATAAGAATTCGAATCCTTTTTAACATAGTATTCTTTTCAGGTATCACGATAGGGTCTGTTGTTACATCCTTGGGAGATGAGAGGAGCCAAGAAGTCCAAGTCTAGGATCACCCTCAGGCGGTGGGAAACCCGGGAGCAGTTCCTGCGGTTCATGTGATATTTTTGTTGCTTTTGATGGTACATTTCGCTTTCTATCTTGTTGTTTCGTAACCATTTTGCGATTTTTTTCAGAGGTGTTTTTAATGGTAGGTACCAGTTTCATAGTTCTCTGCATGAATTATAAGAATTCGAATCCTTTTTAACATAGTATTCTTTTCAGGTATCACGATAGGGTCTGTTGTTACATCCTTGGGAGATGAGAGGAGCCAAGAAGTCCAAGTCTAGGATCACCCTCAGGCGGTGGGAAACCCGGGAGCAGTTCCTGCGGTTCATGTGATATTTTTGTTGCTTTTGATGGTACATTTCGCTTTCTATCTTGTTGTTTCGTAACCATGTTGCAATTTTTTTCAGAGGCGTATTTAATGGTAGGTATCAGTTTCATAGTTCTCTGCATGAATTATAAGAATTCGAATCCCTTTTAACATAGTAATCTTTTCAGGTATCATGATAGGGTCTGTTGTTACATCCTTGGGAGATGAGAGGAGCCAAGAAGTCCAAGTCTAGGATCACCCTCAGGCGGTGGGAAACCCGGGAGCAGTTCCTACGGTTCATGTGATATTTTTGTTGCTTTTGATGGTACATTTCGCTTTCTATCTTGTTGTTTCGTAACCATGTTGCAATTTTTTTCAGAGGCGTATTTAATGGTAGGTATCAGTTTCATAGTTCTCTGCATGAATTATAAGAATTCGAATCCCTTTTAACATAGTAATCTTTTCAGGTATCATGAAAGGGTCTGTTGTTACATCCTTGGGAGATGAGAGGAGCCAAAAAGTCCAAGTCTAGGATCAACCTCAGGCGGTGGGAATCCCGGGAGCAGTTCCTGCGGCTCATGTGATATTTTTATTTTTGGTGTCTACGCTTCTGATACGTAGTGTTGCAATTGTTTGTTACATGGTATTTATATGAAATCAGGTTGTCTGAAGTCCAAGTTTATGATTACGCTCACGCTGTGTGTAACCATGAAACGGCATCTAAAATTGTTAAGCTAGTGTTCCATGTGTATGTTACATGTTATTTACATCAAATCAGTTTGTCCATTGTTTTGATCATGCATTTAATTTGTAAAAGCATTCATTTTTATGGATTGGGTTGTCAATAATTTTAATAACAAGGCCTTGTTTGGTAGTTTAACTTTCTATCATTGCAACTGATGTACAGAACTGGAATGGCGCCCATGGTTTTGTGTGTGTGTGTGAGTGTGTTACGAGTGCTTGTGAATGCGGAGTATACTCCTGTGTGAATGTTTATTTTTGCGGTTCCGAATTATTAGTAGTAGAATTTTGGTAGTTACTAACTAACTGGTGGTGGTAGAATTGTGTGTGCTGAGAGTATGGGTTCCATTCCAAACTGTGCATTTCAAGCAAATTAAGCTTCTCATTTCATCACAGTTATTTTGATCAGAGTTTATATTGGGTTTTTGCATGTATTGATTGAGTTTTGTATTCGCTGGATGTAAATCTCCTCCAGATACTGGATTTCATTGTAAACATTTATATATTTTGTAGCTGTTTATAGCTTATTTGATGCAATGAACCAAGGAGGTTTTACCCCCTTGTTTTCCTCCTTGAATAAATTGAATTTTTTTGAAAGATGATTTGTGTGTTTCTTGAACCCTCATTGTTATTTTGACGAATTGCTTCAGTTCAAAAAAGGAGTCTTTGGAATTTGCCACTCATGGTTTCTAAGTTTAATTCAATTATTGTGCTAATTTTATCATTCCTGATCTGATAATCTACTTTAGTACGTTTCTACAAGTTGTAAATTTGCAAATACCGGGCATGAATGCTTCGCGTTTGGATGAGAAAATCTTGTATACTTGTAAGTTGTTTCTCACAGGAGTAAAATTAAAACTTCCCCTATAGAAAGAAATTATGATGAAAAAGACGATGGAAGACAGAGAAATGAAAATTTCAATTGATTCTGAACCTTTAATCGAATTTTCAATCGTACATAAACCTTTAGATTAGGGAACGCATTCCCTCCATCTAGTTTTCAATGGCCGTGAATCAAAAGCTGATATTTATATAACCGGTGCACAATTTGCACCACCCGTTGCAAAAGATGGTTGCGCACCAGATAAATGATTTTTGGATAAAATACGGTAAATCTAAAGCTAAGGACAGGAGAGAACATAGTTTCCCAAATTAAAAGTAACTTTTTCAATTCTTTTAGAGAGACCGTGCTAGTTCATACATTCTCGTTTTATACACAGTAAATAATTCTAAAGACGGCCAATAAATAATCAAAAGAAAATTGATTTCAGCCTCTAGCATGGTATTTAAGAAAAACTAAATAAAAATCAAAAGATCTGCACAAACTTTAGTGTATGATGGCCGGTTTCCACCGGTTTTAGACCTCACGTTTTAATTCTAAATTATCTGCATAATTTACGATCAAAAATTTTTTCTATCCTCAGCCAGTTTGCTAGATGCAATGCGAACCTGTTCACTTTAAAAAATTGATGCTTGTCATTGATGATTAGCAACTTTTGCAATTAGTGACGTTCTCTTCGAATATTCATCTGTGAGAGAGCTGGCGATTTTTCAAACGCCCACTTCTCGGATTGGAAAGGATTTGCAACTACGCAGGTTTTCAATGCGTAACATTTTTAATGGCTACAGCATGCAAGGCCAATTGCGTTTAACATCTGCACGATTTGTGCGCGATAAATCAATATTTCATTAGATTTTTACTGAATTGAAGCGTATTTTTGTTATTTTTTATGAGGATTAGCACGCTCAGATACCAAAACGTGTGCTACTTCGGGATATTCTAGTTCAATATCAGTTTTCGACCGATTTTGAACCCATTCTAGTCAATATGTCGTGGATATATTTGTAAGAACCATCTAAACGGAAGTTTGTGTGCGATTCATCCGCTTCGTAGCAGATACTAGCCGCATATTTACGTCTTATCGCGTTTAGAATGTAGGAATATATCGTTTCTTTGTTGAAAATCAGTATTTATCGTTATATTGCGGAATATGAGCGATAGCGGAACATTTATTTATGCATATTCACGTTTCAATTATAGTGGAGTACGATTTGTTCGCGATAAATCAATATTTCATTAGGTTTTTACTGAATTGAAGCCTATTTTTGTTATTTATGATGAGGAATAGCACGCTTAGATCCCGAAACGTGTGCTTCTTCGGCTTATTCTAGTTCAATATCAGTTTTCGACCGATTTTGAACCCATTCTAGACATAATGTCCTGGATATTACTGTAGGAACCTTATAACAGGAAGTTTTCATGCGATTCATCCGCTTCGTAGCAGATAATAGCAGCATATTCACATAATAGCGCGTTAAGAATAAAGGAATATTACGTTTCTTTGTTGAAATCAGTATTTATCGGTATATTACGGAATATGAGAGATGGCAGTACATTTGTTTATGAAATTCACGTTTCCACCGTAGTGGATTAAGATTTTTGCGCGATAAATCAATATTTCATTAGGTTTTTACTGAATTTAAGCCTATTTTTGTTATTTTTGATGAGGAATAGCACGCTAAGATCCCAAAACGTGTGCTTCCTCGGCTTATTCTAGTTCAATTACAGTATTCGACCGATTTTGAACCCATTCTAGACATTATAACCTGGATATTACAGTAGGAACCTTATAACAGGAAGTTTTCATGCGATTCATCCGCTTCGTAGCAGATACTAGCAGCATATTCACATAATTGCGCGTTCAGAATGTAGAGATATTACGTTTCTTTGTTAAAAATCAGTATTTATCGGTATATATTACGGAATATGAGCGATAGCGGAACATTTATTAATGCATATTTACGTTTGAATTATAGTGGAGTACGATTTGTGCGCGAAAAATCAATATTTCATTAGGTTTAACTGAATTGAAGCCTATTTTTGTTATTTTTGATGAGCAATAGCACGCTAAGATCCCATAACGTGTGCTTCTTCGGGTTATTCTAGTTCAATATACGTTTTCGACCGATGTTGAACCCATTCTAGACATTATGTCGTGGATATAACTGTAAGAACCATATAACCGGAAGTTTGTGTGCGATTCATCCGCTTCGTAGCAGATACTAGCCGCATATTTACGTCTTATCGCGTTTAGAATGTAGGAATATATCGTTTCTTTGTTGAAAATCAGTATTTATCGTTATATTGCGGAATATGAGCGATAGCGGAACATTTATCCATGTATATTCACGTCTCAACCATGGTGGAGTACGATTTGTGCATGATAAATCAGTATTTTATTAGGTTTTTACTGAATTGAAGGGCATTTTTGTTATATTTGATGAGAAATAGCACGCTAAGATCCCAAAACGTGTGCTTCTTCGGCTTATTCTAGTTCAATTACAGTTTTCGACCGATTTTGAACCCATTCTAGACATAATGTCCTGGATATTACTGTAGGAACCTTATAACAGGAAGTTTTCATGCGATTCATCCGCTTCGTAGCAGATACTAGCAGCATATTCACATAATTGCGCGTTCAGAATGTAGGGATATTACGTTTCTTTGTTGAAAATCAGTATTTATCGGTATATTACGGAATATGAGCGATAGCGGAACATTTATAAATGCATATTTACGTTTGAATTATAGTGGAGTACGATTTGTGCGCGAAAAATCAATATTTCATTAGGTTTAACTGAATTGAAGCCTATTTTTGTTATTTTTGATGTTGAATAGCACGCTTAGATCCCAAAACGTGTGCATCTTCGGGTTATTCCAGTTCAATATCAGTTTTCGACCGATTTTGAACCCATTCTAGACATAATGTCATGGATATTACTGAAAGAACCATAAAACCGGAAGTATGCTTGCGATTCATCCGCTTCGTAGCAGATACTTGCCGCATTTTCGCGTCTTATCGCGTTAAGAATGTAGGAATATATCGTTACTTTGTTGAAAATCAGTTTTTATCGGTATATTACGGAATATGAGCGATGGCAGTACATTTATTTATGAAATTCACGTTTCCACCAAAGTGCAGTAGGATTTGTGCACGATAAATCAATATTTCATTATGTTTTTACTGAATTGAAGCGTATTTTTGTTATTTTTGATGAGAAATAGCACGCTAAGATCCCAAAACGTGTGCTTCTTCGGGTTATTCTAGTTCAATATCAGTTATCGACCTATTTTAAACCCATTCTAGTCATTATGTCGTGGATATATTTGTAAGAACCATATAACCGGAAGTTTGTGTGCGATTCATCCGCTTCGTAGCAGATACTAGCCGCATATTTACGTCTTATCGCGTTTAGAATGTAGGAATATATCGTTTCTTTGTTGAAAATCAGTATTTATCGTTATATTGCGGAATAGGAGCGATAGCGGAACATTTATTAATGCATATTCACGTTTGAATTATAGTGGAGTACGATTTGTGCGCGAAAAATCAATATTTCATTAGGTTTAACTGAATTGAAGCCTATTTTTGTTATTTTTGATGTTGAATAGCACGCTGAGATCCCAAAACGTGTGCTTCTTCGGGTTATTCTAGTTCAATATCAGTTTTCGACCGATTTTGAACCCATTCTAGACATAATGTCCTATATATTACTGTAGGATCCTTATAACAGGAAGTTTTTATGCGATTCATCCGCTTCGTAGCAGAAAATAGCAGCATATTCACATAATAGCGCGTTAAGAATAAAGGAATATTACGATTCTTTGTTGAAAATCAGTATTTATCGGTATATTACGGAATATGAGCGATAGCGGAACATTTATCCATGTATATTCACGTCTCAACCATGGTGGAGTACGATTTTATGCATGATAAATCTGTATTTTATTAGGTTCAACTGAATTGAAGGGCATTTTTGTTATAATTGATGAGAAAAAGCACGCTAAGATCCCAAAACGTGTGGTTCTTCGGCTTATTCTAGTTCAATTACAGTTTTCGACCGATTTTGAACCCATTCTAGACATAATGTCCTGGATATTACTGTAGGAACCTTATAACAGGAAGTTTTTATGCGATTCATCCGCTTCGTAGCAGATACTAGCAGCATATTCACATAATTGCGCGTTCAGAATGTAGGGATATTACGTTTGTTTGTTGAAAATCAGTATTTATCGGTATATTACGGAAAATGAGCGATAGCGGAACATTTATCAATGCATATTCACGTTTCAATTATAGTGGAGTACGATTTGTGCGCGAAAAATCAATATTTCATTAGGTTCAATTGATTTGAAGCCTATTTTTGTTATTTTTGATGAGGAATAGCACGCTTAGATCCCGAAACATGTGCTTGTTCGGCTTATTCTAGTTCAATATCAGATTTCGACCGATTTTGAACCCATTCTAGACATTATGTCATGGATATAACTGTAAGAACCATATAACCGGAAGTTTGCGTGCGATTCATCCGCTTCGTAGCAGATACTAGCCGTTTTCTAACGTATTATCGTGTTTAGAGTTTAGGGATATTACGTTTCTTTGTTGAAAACCAGCATTTATCGGTATATTACGGAATATGAGCGATAGCGGAACATTTATCCATGTATATTCGCGTCTCAACCATGGTGGAGTACGATTTGTGCATGATAAATCAGTATTTTATTAGGTTTTTACTGAATTGAAGGGCATTTTTGTTATATTTGATGAGAAATAGCACGCTAAGATCCCTAAACGTGTGCTTCTTCGGCTTATTCTAGTTCAATTACAGTTTTCGACCGATTTTGAACCCATTCTAGACATAATGTCCTGGATATTACTGTAGGAACCTTATAACAGGAAGTTTTTATGCGATTCATCCGCTTCGTAGCAGATACTAGCAGCATATTCACATAATTGCGCGTTCAGAATGTAGGGATATTACGTTTGTTTGCTGAAAATCAGTATTTATCGGTATATTACGGAATATGAGCGATAGCGGAACATTTATTAATGCATATTTACGTTTGAATTATAGTGGAGTACGATTTGTGCGCGAAAAATCAATATTTCATTAGGTTTAACTGAATTGAAGCCTATTTTTGTTATTTATGATGTTGAATAGCACGCTTAGATCCCAAAACGTGTGCTTCTTCGGGTTATTCCAGTTCAATATCAGTTTTCGACCGATTTTGAACCCATTCTAGTCATTATGTCGTGGATATATTTGTAAGAACCATATAACCGGAAGTTTATGTGCGATTCATCCGCTTCGTAGCAGATACTAGCCGCATATTTACGTCTTATCGCGTTAAGAATGTAGGAATATATCGTTTCTTTGTTGAAAATCAGTATTTATCGGTATATTGCGGAATATGAGCGATGGCAGTACATTTATTTGTGAAATTCACGTTTCCACCATAGTGGAGTAAGATTTTTGCGCGATAAATCAATATTTCATTAGGTTTTTACTGAATTTAAGCCTATTTTTGTTATTTTTGATGAGGAATAGCACGCTAAGATCCCAAAACGTGTGCTTCCTCGGCTTATTCTAGTTCAATTACAGTTTTCGACCGATTTTGAACCCATTCTAGACATTATGTCCTGGATATTACTGTAGGATCCTTATAACAGGAAGTTTTCATGCGATTCATCCGCTTCGTAGCAGATACTAGCAGCATATTCACATAATTCGCGTTCAGAATGTAGGGATATTACGTTTCTTTGTTAAAAATCAGTATTTATCGGTATATATTACGGAATATGAGCGATAGCGGAACATTTATTAATGCATATTTACGTTTGAATTATAGTGGAGTACGATTTGTGCTCGAAAAATCAATATTTCATTAGGTTTAACTGAATGGAAGCCTATTTTTGTTATTTTTGATGAGCAATAGCACGCTAAGATCCCAAAACGTGTGCTTCTTCGGGTTATTCTAGTTTAATATAAGTTTTCGACCGATTTTGAACCCATTCTAGACATTATGTCGTGGATATAACTGTAAGAACCATATAACCGGAAGTTTGCGTGCGATTCATCCGCTTCGTAGCAGATACTAGCCGTTTTCTAACGTATTATCGTGTTTAGAGTTAAGGGATATTACGTTTCTTTGTTGAAAACCAGCTTTTATCGGTATATTACGGAATATGAGCGATAGCGGAACATTTATCCATGTATATTCACGTCTCAACCATGGTGGAGTACGATTTGTGCATGATAAATCTGTATTTTATTAGGTTTTTACTGAATTGAAGGACATTTTTGTTATATTTGATGAGAAATAGCACGCTAAGATCCCAAAACGTGTGCTTCCTCGGCTTATTCTAGTTCAATATCAGTTTTCGACCGATTTTGAACCCATTCTAGACATAATGTCATGGATATTACTGTATGAACCATAAAACCGGAAGTATGCTTGCGATTCATCCGCTTCGTAGCAGATACTAGCAGCATATTCACATAATTCGCGTTCAGAATGTAGGGATATTACGTTTCTTTGTTAAAAATCAGTATTTATCGGTATATATTACGGAATATGAGCGATAGCGGAACATTTATTAATGCATATTTACGTTTGAATTATAGTGGAGTACGATTTGTGCTCGAAAAATCAATATTTCATTAGGTTTAACTGAATGGAAGCCTATTTTTGTTATTTTTGATGAGCAATAGCACGCTAAGATCCCAAAACGTGTGCTTCTTCGGGTTATTCTAGTTTAATATAAGTTTTCGACCGATTTTGAACCCATTCTAGACATTATGTCGTGGATATAACTGTAAGAACCATATAACCGGAAGTTTGCGTGCGATTCATCCGCTTCGTAGCAGATACTAGCCGTTTTCTAACGTATTATCGTGTTTAGAGTTAAGGGATATTACGTTTCTTTGTTGAAAACCAGCATTTATCGGTATATTACGGAATATGAGCGATAGCGGAACATTTATCCATGTATATTCACGTCTCAACCATGGTGGAGTACGATTTGTGCATGATAAATCAGTATTATATTAGGTTTTTACTGAATTGAAGGGCATTTTTGTTATATTTGATGAGAAATAGCGCGCTAAGATCCCAAAACGTGTGCTTCTTCGGCTTATTCTAGTTCAATTACAGTTTTCGACCGATTTTGAACCCATTCTAGACATAATGTCCTGGATATTACTGTAGGAACCTTATACCAGGAAGTTTGCATGCGATTCATCCTCTTCGTAGCAGAAACTAGCCGCATATTCACATAATAGCCCGTTTAGAATGTACGGATATTACGTTTCTTTGTTGAAAATCAGTATTTATCGGTATATTACGGAATATGAGCGATAGCGGAACATTCATCAATGCATATTCACGTTTCAACCATAGTGGAGTACGATTTGTGCTCGATAAATCAGTATATTGTTAGGTTTTTACTGAGTTGAAGGGAAAATTTGTATTTTTTATGAGAAATAGCACGCTCAGAACCCAGAAATTGTGCTTCTTCGGGTAATTCAAGTTCAATATCAGTTTTCGACCGATTTTGAACCCATTCTAGACATAATGTCGTGGACATTACTATAGGAACCTTATAACAGGAAGTTTACATGCGATTCATCCGCTTCGTAGCACATATTTGCCGAATTTTCACGTCTTATCGCGTTAAGAATGTAGCTATATTACATTTCTTTGTTAAAAATCGGTATTTATAGGTATACTACGGAATATGAGCGATAGCAGTACATTCATCAATGCATATTCACGTTTCAACCATAGTGGTGTACGATTTGTGCGCGATAAATCAATGTTTCATTAGGTTTCTACTGAATTTAAGCCTATTTTTGTTATTTTTGATGAGGAATTGCCCGCTAAGAACCAAAAACGTGTGCTTCTTCGGGTTATTCCAGTTCAATATCAGTTTTCGACCGATTTTGAACCCATTTTTGACATTATGTCGTGGATTTTACTGTAGGAACCTTATAACCGGAAGTTTGTGTGCGATTCATCCGCTTCGTAGCAGATACTAGCCGCATATTTACGTCTTATCGCGTTTAGAATGTAGGAATATATCATTTCTTTGTTGAAAATCAGTATTTATCGTTATATTGCGGAAAAAAAGCGATAGCGGAACATTTATTAATGCATATTCACGTTTGAATTATAGTGGAGTACGATTTGTGAGCGAAAAATCAATATTTCATTAGGTTTAACTGAATTGAAGCCTATTTTTGTTATTTTTGATGAGGAATAGCACGCTTAGATCCCGAAACGTGTGCTTCTTCGGCTTATTCTAGTTCAATATCAGATTTCGACCGATTTTGAACCCATTCTAGACATAATGTCGTGGATATTACTGTATGAACCATATAACCAGAAGTTTGCATGCGATTCATCCGCTTCGTAGCAGATACTTGCCGCATTTTCGCGTCTTATCGCGTTAAGAATGTAGGAATATTACATTTCTATGTTGAACATCAGTTTTTATCGGTATATTACGGAATATGAGCGATAGCAGTTAATTTATTTATGCATATTCACGTTTTCACCATAGTGGAGTACGATTTGTGCGTGATAAATCAATATTTCATTAGGTTTAACTGAATTGAAGCCTATTTTTGTTATTCTTGATGAGCAATAGCACGCTAAGATCCCAAAACGTGTGCTTCTTCGGGTTATTCTAGTTCAATATAAGTTTTCGACCGATTTTGAACCCATTCTAGACATTAAGTCGTGGATATAACTGTAAGAACCATATAACCGGAAGTTTGCGTGCGATTCATCCGCTTCGTAGCAGATACTAGCCGTTTTCTAACGTATTATCGTGTTTAGAGTTTAGGGATATTACGTTTCTTTGTTGAAAACCAGCATTTATCGGTATATTACGGAATATGAGCGATAGCGGAACATTTATTTATGCATATTCACGTTTCAATTATAGTGGAGTACGATTTTGCGCGATAAATCAATATTTCATTAGGTTTTTACTGAATAAAGCCTATTTTTGTTATTTTTGATGAGGAATAGCATGCTTAGAACCCAAAACCTGTGCTTCTTCGGATTATTCCAGTTCAATATCAGTTTTCGACCGATTTTGAACCCATTCTAGACATAATGTCCTGGATATTACTGTAGGAACCTTATACCAGGAAGTTTGCATGCGATTCATCCTCTTCGTAGCAGAAACTAGCCGCATATTCACATAATAGCCCGTTTAGAATGTACGGATATTACGTTTCTTTGTTGAAAATCAGTATTTATCGGTATATTACGGAATATGAGCGATAGCGGAACATTCATCAATGCATATTCACGTTTCAACCATAGTGGAGTACGATTTGTGCTCGATAAATCTGTATATTGTTAGGTTTTTACTGAGTTGAAGGGAAAATTTGTTATTTTTTATGAGAAATAGCACGCTCAGAACCCAGAAATTGTGCTTCTTCGGGTAATTCCAATTCAATATCAGTTTTCGACCGATTTTGAACCCATTCTAGACATAATGTCGTGGATATTACTATAAGAACCTTATAACAGGAAGTTTACATGCGATTCATCCGCTTCGTAGCACATATTTGCCGCATTTTTACGTCTTATCGCGTTAAGAATGTAGCTATATTACATTTCTTTGTTGAAAATCGGTATTTATAGGTATACTACGGAATATGAGCGATAGCAGTACATTCATCAATGCATATTCACGTTTCAACCATAGTGGTGTACGATTTGTGCGCGATAAATCAATGTTTCATTAGCTTTCTACTGAATTTAAGCCTATTTTTGTTATTTTTGATGAGGAATTGCCCGCTAAGAACCAAAAACGTGTGCTTCTTCGGGTTATTCTAGTTCAATATCAGTTTTCGACCGATTTTGAACCCATTTTTGACATTATGTCGTGGATTTTACTGTAGGAACCTTATAACCGGAAGTTTGTGTGCGATTCATCCGCTTCGTAGCAGATACTAGCCGCATATTTACGTCTTATCGCGTTTAGAATGTAGGAATATATCGTTTCTTTGTTGAAAATCAGTATTTATCGTTATATTGCGGAATATGAGCGATAGCGGAACATTTATTTATGCATATTCACGTTTCAATTATAGTGGAGTACGATTTTGCGCGATAAATCAATATTTCATTAGGTTTTTACTGAATAAAGCCTATTTTTGTTATTTTTGATGAGGAATAGCACGCTTAGATCCCGAAACGTGTGCTTCTTCGGCTTATTCTAGTTCAATATTAGATTTCGACCGATTTTGAACCCATTCTAGACATAATGTCGTGGATATTACTGTATGAACCATATAACCAGAAGTTTGCATGCGATTCATCCGCTTCGTAGCAGATACTTGCCGCATTTTCGCGTCTTATCGCGTTAAGAATGTAGGAATATTACATTTCTTTGTTGAACATCAGTTTTTATCGGTATATTACGGAATATGAGCGATAGCAGTTAATTTATTTATGCATATTCACGTTTTCACCATAGTGGAGTACGATTTGTGCGTGATAAATCAATATTTCATTAGGTTTAACTGAATTGAAGCCTATTTTTGTTATTCTTGATGAGCAATAACACGCTAAGATCCCAAAACGTGTGCTTCTTCGGGTTATTCTAGTTCAATATAAGTTTTCGACTGATTTTGAACCCATTCTAGACATTAAGTCGTGGATATAACTGTAAGAACCATATAACCGGAAGTTTGCGTGCGATTCATCCGCTTCGTAGCAGATACTAGCCGTTTTCTAACGTATTATCGTGTTTAGAGTTTAGGGATATTACGTTTCTTTGTTGAAAACCAGCATTTATCGGTATATTACGGAATATGAGCGATAGCGGAACATTTATCCATGTATATTCACGTCTCAACCATGGTGGAGTACGATTTGTGCATGATAAATCAGTATTATATTAGGTTTTTACTGAATTGAAGGGCATTTTTGTTATATTTGATGAGAAATAGCACGCTAAGATCCCAAAACGTGTGCATCTACGGCTTATTCTAGTTCAGTATCAGTTTTCGACCGATTTTGAACCCATTCTAGACATAATGTCCTGGATATTACTGTAGGAACCTTATAACAGGAAGTTTTCATGCGATTCATCCGCTTCGTAGCAGATACTAGCAGCATATTCACATAATTGCGCGTTCAGAATGTAGGGATATTACGTTTCTTTGTTGAAAATCAGTATTTATCGGTATATTACGGAATATGAGCGATAGCGGAACATTTATTTATGCATATTTACGTTTGAATTATAGTGGAGTACGATTTGTGCGCAAAAAATCAATATTTCATTAGGTTTAACTGAATTGAAGCCTATTTTTGTTATTTTTGATGTTGAATAGCACGCTTAGATCCCAAAACGTGTTCTTCTTCGGCTTATTCTAGTTCAATATCAGTTTTCGACCGATTTTGAACCCATTCTAGACATAATGTCCTGGATATTACTGTAGGATCCTTATAACAGGAAGTTTTCATGCGATTCATCCGCTTCGTAGCAGAAACAAGCCGCATATTCACATAATAGCGCGTTAAGAATAAAGAAATATTACGTTTCTTTGTTGAAATCAGTATTTATCGGTATATTACGGAATATGAGCGATGGCAGTACATTTATTTATGAAATTCACGTTTCCACCATAGTGAAGTAAGATTTGTGCGCGATAAATCAATATTTCATTATGTTTTTACTGAATTGAAGCGTATTTTTGTTATTTTTGATGAGCAATAGCACGCTAAGATCCCAAAACGTGTGCTTCTTCGGGTTATTCTAGTTCAATATCAGTTTTCGACCGATTTTGAACCCATTCTAGTCATTATGTCGTGGATATATTTGTAAGAACCATATAACCGGAAGTTTGCGTGCGAATCATCCGCTTCGTAGCAGATACTAGCCGCATATTTACGTCTTATCGCGTTTAGAATGTAGGAATGTATCGTTTCTTTGTTGAAAATCAGTATTTATCGGTATATTGCGGAATATGAGCGATAGCGGAACATTTATTTATGCATATTCACGTTTCAATTATAGTGGAGTACGATTTTGCGCGAAAAATCAATATTTCATTAGGTTTTTACTGAATTGCAGCCTATTTTTGTTATTTTTGATGAGGAATAGCATGCTAAGAACCCAAAACGTGTGCTTCTTCGTATTATTCCAGTTCAATATCAGTTATCGACCGATTTTGAACCCATTCTAGGCATAATGTCCTGGATATTACTGTAGGAACCTTATAACAGAAAGGTTGCATGCGATTAATCCTCTTCGTAGCAGAAACTAGCCGCATATTCACATAATAGCCCGTTTAGAATGTAGGGATATTACGTTTTTTTGTTGAAAATCAGTATTTATCGGTATATTACGGAATATGAGCGATAGCGGAACATTTATTTATGCATATTCACGTTTCAACCATAGTGGAGTATGATTTGTGAGCGAAAAATCAATATTTTATTAGGTTCAACTGAATTGAAGACTATTTTTGTTATTTTTGATGAGGAATAGCACGCTTAGATCCCGAAACATGTGCTTCTTCGGCTTATTCTAGTTCAATATCAGATTTCGACCGATTTTGAACCCATTCTAGACATAATGTCGTGGATATTACTGTATGAACCATATAACCGGAAGTTTGCATGCGATTCATCCGCTTCGTAGCAGATACTTGCCGCATTTTCGCGTCTTATCGCGTTAAGAATGTAGGAATATTACATTTCATTGTTGAAAATCAGTTTTTATCGGTATATTACGGAATATGAGCGATAGCAGTACATTAATTTATGCATATTCACGTTTTCACCATAGTGGAGTACGATTTGTGCGCGATAAATCAATATTTCATTAGGTATTTACTGAATTGAAGCGTATTTTTGTTATTCTTGATGAGCAATAGCACGCTAAGATCCCAAAACGTGTGCTTCTTTGGGTTATTCTAGTTCAATATAAGTTTTCGACCGATTTTGAACCCATTCTAGACATTATGTCGTGGATATAACTGTAAGAACCATATAACCGGAAGTTTGCGTGCGATTCATCCGCTTCGTAGCAGATACTAGCCGCATATTTACGTCTTATCGCGTTTAGAATGTAGGAATATATCGTTTCTTTGTTGAAAATCAGTATTTATCGTTATATTGCGGAATATGAGCGATAGCGGAACATTTATTAATGCATATTCACGTTTCAGTTATAGTGGAGTACGATTTTGCGCGATAAATCAATATTTCATTAGGTTTTCACTGAATAAAGCCTATTTTTGTTATTTTTGATGAGGAATAGCATGCTTAGAACCCAAAACCTGTGCTTCTTCGGATTATTCCAGTTCAATATCAGTTTTCGACCGATTTTGAACCCATTCTAGACATAATGTCCTGGATATTACTGTAGGAACCTTATACCAGGAAGTTTGCATGCGATTCATCCTCTTCGTAGCAGATACTAGCCGCATTTTCACATATTATCGCGTTTCGAATGTAGGAATATTACATTTCTCTTGTTGAAAATCAGTATTGTATGAAAGTGAGTGAAATAGTGTATGAAAGCTGGTTTCTTGTACTTATAGACCTTACGTTTTCTTTCCAGAGCATCTTATTCATTTACGATCAATATTTCCCTATTCTTCATCAGTTCACTTCTTGCCATGCGAACCTGTTCATTTTACAAATTGAGGCTTTTAATGGATGATGAAAGATGGACTAGTATAATTCCTAATTGTGTTCAGATGTTCATTACTACGTAGAACACTGTATCGCCCGCAATTTTTGTAAGCCTGGTATCAATTCCTACTCTGAGGTCGTTGGTATATATTAAAAAAATAGGAGCGGCCCGATTTCGCTTTGATACGATATTCCGGTTATAAAACTTGCGAAATAGTTCGCACGCCGGATCCCTGTCTTTTAGAGGGGCGGAAAGCGGAAAAATATCCGCAACACTGGCGATGGCGGACCCAAAAAAACCTTCTCTCGATATGAACAAAAAAATTTTGGAAGGATTTGAAAGTTTGGACTTCGGAAGCTTTTCGAATTCTTCGGATATTTTTCATCTGCAAGCCCACCAGCCTGCCGCATCCTAAGCTCACCGTCGCGAAAATTACATGCTAAATTCTCCTTCCACGACGCATGCTCAAACCGTGTTACTCGCTAAATGATTCGAGCACTTAAATCATATCTCCCAATATCACTTCCAAAATCGTAGCTCGATCCTAGTGCTCGCCTCAACAATGCTTTAAAGCAAGATTAGTTTCCGCGTTGGATGGTAACGGAATGGAAAGGGGAGGAAAGATACAGTTATCTGAAAAGTCTATGGAACTTCAACGGATGCATCTACTGATATACCAAATCTGTTAGCTAGACCTTTCTTTTCTTTGGATTTTTTTTATGCGAAAGCCACTCGAATAACTATAAATACCGGACTTTTTGATCGTTCGCATCTCACCTACGTCTCTATAGTACGATAACTTTCCATTGCTTGCACACGAATTTACTGCACGTGTGTGAATTCAGAGACGTCTTATAGTTGAACTGCCACTAGATTAGCTGGACGTTTCCGATGCATATTTTAAAAGACTACCTCTAGTATTCGAATACCAAAGGCAGAAAACGAATGCCGCAACTACAGCGGGAATTGGATGTGATGAGCAGAGGATATGAATCCGTCTGCAGGATGCACTCTTAAAAATATTCTATGATCGGTCCTTGATAATAAGCGAATGCCAATTGATTCTTGGACAAAGTTTATTTAAAAATTCACATAAATTACATGTCAAGTATCACTCTTCCATCAGTGTTTACATCAGATAGTAGCCGAGGTTTTCCTTCCCTTCTCTGCTATCGCTCCCGAATCGAAATCCTCTCCCCAACGGTCGTTGGAGGTACCTGAAACGAGAGTGAAAGAGATTATTCAAAATGTGAAAGAATGACTAGGTTCACTGTCAGAATGAGAGGGCATCACCCGTTTGCCAAAACCTTTGTTTCCGGAATGTAAACGATACGGTTAAGTAATTCGAAATGTCAGCAACGGTTCGAAAAGTAAGAGATCCCATATCTAATGAAGATGTCTGATGAATCCGGAGAGAAATAAAAAAGAATATATTTTTCTCTTCCTGTGGCACTTGGGAAACGCATTCGGTTTTTTGTTGAGTGAACGGAAATGTTCTGCCAAATATCAGGAAATTGGTGCTTGATGAACTCCATCAAATCCTCGTCCCTTCACAGAGGATGGATGAATGCAATTTCTTTGAGAAAAGTTTGCTTGGTGCCCTAAGAAGGAAGATAATGTCTGTAGCATTCTACGGCATCGTATCCCTTTGAGAAGCAAGAAAGAAGAATGAGGGAACAACTTTATCTTTTGGTAGGTTTATCCCAAGAGTGGTTATCCTTGGATGTTACAGGGATGTTAAATTGCAAAATATGGAATCGTACTTGCACCTACTGAAGGAAGGCGGCTAGAAGGTACACTATAACAGGAATCGTGAAAAATGGAAATTCTCAATAATGAAGGAAAGAACACAGAGCTGAATATGAAACAAATCGAGGAGTGAAGATTCTGCAAGTCACTATATTGGAGTGTTTTCCATGTAGCATATCACACGTTGCAAGATCCTAGAAATATTTGGTCGAATCCATTGAAATAGGCAAAAGAAGATGCCACTTCTTGCTCCTGGAACGAATGCTAGAAGCAAAGGAAAGGATGAAGAAGTGAGTGAATGAGGAAGTAAACAAGTCGTATTTAAAATCAGCCCCTGAACGCTGGGAAGCATGATGGAATTCTGAAGAACATTGCCACGGTGCACAGAAAATATTTCCGAGGAAACACTCAAGACTTGGTTACATATTGGCAGTTGAAAACTCTGGCAATAAGAAGCAAGGATATGGTCGGGCATTCAGGAAGGAGATGGGAGGTCCAAAGATGCACAAAATCGTCCAGTATAGAAGATAAAAAGGGCTGAAAAGAAGTGAATTTGCTCACAATCTACCTCATAGTCATGTGCTGCGCGAAGAGGCAACAGTAGAGAGAGAGGAAAAATAGAACAGTTTATCAACAAGGAACGACCTAACTGCAGATAGAATGGAAACCGATGATGCTAAGGCTCATGGGCCCATCTTGATGTTCTTCAGTTTGATTTGCAACAAGAAGGAATATGGTCTTCTTTCACAAGTAAGAAATCGCCCATTGTATGAAAAGGCTCATTTTTCATCGAATAGTAGTTTCAATTCAGTAGCAACGAAAGAAAAATATGACCAGGTCCAAATCGTACCTTGAGAAGGTAGTCTACTCAGATGTTCAAAGTTGTAAGCAATTTCCTTCATCATCTAAGAATAGGCTTGGCAATCCAATCCGTGAAGACCCTCCTCGTGGACAGCATGGTGAAGGTTCTCGAATCCAAAGGCATCCTGGAATTGAAAGATGATGAGTTCATTAGAAAGGAAGACATTGTCAAGGACCTAGGCGCACACCTACTGCACGACCGGTTTTAAGGCTGTATAATTGATTTCTTTTAACGATGTACGGCTATTTATTCACCTGTCGTACTTTTGAAATAATTAAAAATTAAAACCTCGTATCAGGGAAAGTTTTTGCATGCAGTGCATGCTTGTAAAACATATAAACTGTTGGTGGCAAAGCTCTACGTCGTAATAAATAGGAATATAGAGTCAGGCGATAGTAAAACTTGACAAATCAAAGCTTCGGTACGTTCCAAAATGCTGAGAATTTATCAGTCATCAATTAAATTGTTGAAAAAAAAATTTACAAATTTTGAACTACCGCTAAACATTTATCTCGCTTCTGATTAGCTGAGAGAAATGCCACCGCTGTCAGTGTAGAAGCTGTATTGTTAAATTTTATGCCAAATATTTCTTTACCTGATTGCCGATCGAATATCACCAAAAAATCTCTCTCCATTTACGTGGACACCGAGCAATGGCGGTTTTCTTGAAATCCAAAGCATTACGATGACGAAACTTATGAATTCAATATTTTTGCACAGTAAGACTCACGTAGTTGGTAAAAATCATAATAAATACTAATCTTCATTAAATTATAATCCGTCACGACTCACCTCACGTTCATTTTCTAAAATCTTTCTCGAATTTTAGATTCCCGCCGGTGACAATCGCGTCTCCAAATACCGCGGCGCGTTATTCACTTTCCACTGCGACCTCTCCGTGTCAACATCCTCCCTTTCACCAGTCATTCATTTTCCCCTTTTTCTAATTTAATGCACTCTTTGGAGCATATAATCATCCTCATTAAAACTATGAAGCTACGCCCGAGCTCTCTGTTCGAAGAAACGGCTTCGGAAACGCACTAAATTTCCCATTGTAGCGATAAGTTACGAGCCCATAAGCACGATGCTGTCGTGAGATATATAAGCCGTCCGTGGATATTATTGTCATTAGTACTTATCTGGTCATTTTCACCGAGGTAAAGATATCTTGAATGGCGATGAATAGGAAGCTAGGTATTCGAAACGCTTCGGTCGGACGCAATCGGTAAATAAAATTCCTGGGCACATTCTTGTCGTCGAGGGAAGAGAAATATTTTTTAATGGGACGTTTCTTACCTTACTTGGCTTTTCGACTGAACCTTGCATCCTCACCAAAAGCCGTGCTGCATCGCCTGCACTGGGATGAGGTGTCACATAGCCGTCCTCTACGAAGCTGCAGTAAATCTAATCAATCTCTTATGTGCAACGCCAACCACAGAACGCAACAACGTTGTCACAATCACTTCATACAGGGAGAAACTTGGAGATTTGATAGCTATTTCCATGGATAGTAAAACGGCGTAACGAAAGCATGGGGAAACTCGATTCACAAATCACAAGTACGAACTCTGCTCGCTGGTGATAGCCGCCTACTGAGGCGACACCGATACGATAACTTGGCCCTCTGTCGGATTTCGAATATTCTCCATATGACGGAAAATGACGATCTATTTCTAGCGCTCCTCATTCCTGCGAAGAGATCTATGCGTTTATAACTCTGCTACGATTCGCTTTTTCGAGGACTAAAGTTGGATCGAGTTGCGGCGTGCGCTTAGGTATTTGTCAAGGAGATATCTCGTTCCTTGGAAAAGGGATGATATAAAATGGCAATGACTTAATAAGAAAGAAGAAGATGAAGGACGTCCTCTCTCGAAAACCCTAACGTCCGCAAAGTATCGACGAAAATTACCACTGTCTCTTCGGAAGAGAGAAGTATCGCACAGAAGCCGAATTAAATCCACCGCAGACTTTCCCCACGGAGGAGCTGCATGCGTCCAATGCGTTGTTTTCCTATTCGCCTCTCCTTACCACCGGGTAATCGTTCGCTGAAACTACCTCCCGTAGCAGGCGTAAGAAGAACCATTCAAATCGGAATGAAAATTCAAATGATTTAATATTTCACCAGGCATTTTCAAGGCGAGCTGTGACTTTCACGATGTAAGATCGCTCGCGAACATTCTCAACGCTCTTACCGACTACTCTCTCAGCGGAACCGAGATTCTGTATGGCTTTTCCACAAGTTTTACGTATAGATTAAGATTGCAGAGATTCTACTATTAAAATTTTTCTCCGCGGATCGTACATGTTCATTTACAGTTTTCCGGTCAAAGTGGTCGACGACTAAACACTCGTTAATATATATTAATCTCATTCCCCATTTTCCGCACCCTATCATGACTTTATCTAAATCATTTCTAAGAACTAATCTATCCTCACTGCCATATATTTCCATGTAGAACATTGTATCGCCCGCAATTATACTATCCTTACATGGAGTGTAAGTATAGGTGTCTCCTGACTTTTGAATGAGACTAGCATAGATCGATAGAGGATCAAAATTAAGAATACACGTCTTTTTTTATAGACGTTTCTCGCCGTAAGTTTAGGAGATATTAACGTTCAAAGATTGCAATTTTTTTCAAATTTCGCGCTTGGACAACCCAAATCCGCTTATCCCTCTTTCGAGCTCCTACGTAATCAGCGAGTTCGGTGGTGGAGATGGTTGATGCATAGACAAAACTTTTTCTGACACTCATTTTTGCGCGCTGGTCGCTGGTTCGCGACCCGGCAACGGAAATTTTTTTCTCTTCGATTATGATATATTTGTCTCGTATTCAGCGTCTATTACGCAATGTGCATAAAATTTGGAGTTATTATGCGATTTTATATTAACTTTTCTTAGGATTTCTGTTCAAGTTTATTATTCATACAATTGGTGCATATTCATACCCTTACATAGTCAGGAGACACCTATGTTTACACTCCTTGTTAGTATCAATTTCTCGTCAAAGGTCGTTGATATATATGAAAAAAATAGGAGCGGCCCGATTTCGCTTTGATACGATATTCCTGTAATAAAACTTGCGAAATAGTTCGCACGCCGGAACCCTGTCTTTTAGAGGGGCGAAAAGCGGAAAAGAATATCCGCAATGCTGGCGATGGCGGACCTAAAAAAACATTCTCCCGATATGAACAAAAAAATTGTGGAAGGATTTGAAAGTTGGACTTCGGAAGCTTTTCGAATTCTTCGGAAATTTTTCATCTGCAAGCCGACCAGCCTGCCGCTTCCTAAGCTCACCGTCGCGAAAATTACATGCTAAATTCTCCTTCCACGACGCATGCTCAAACCGTGTTACTCGCTAAATGATTCGAGCACTTAAATCATATCTCCCAATATCACTTCCAAAATCGTAGCTCGATCCTAGTGCTCGCCTCAACAAAGCCTTAAAGCAAGATTAGTTTCCGCGTTGGATGGTAACGGAATGGAAAGGGGAGGAAAGATACAGTTATCTGAAAAGTCTATGGAACTTCAACGGATGCATCTACTGATACACCAAATCTGTTAGCTAGACCTTTCTTTTCTTTGGATTTTTTTTATGCGAAAGCCACTCGAATAACTATAAATACCGGACTTTTTGATCGTTCGCATCTCACCTACGTCTCTATAGTACGATAACTTTCCATTGCTTGCACACGAATTTACTGCACGTGTGTGAATTCAGAGACGTCTTATAGTTGAACTGCCACTAGATTAGCTGGACGTTTCCGATGCATATTTTAAAAGACTACCTCTAGTATTCGAATACCAAAGGCAGAAAACGAATGCCGCAACTACAGCGGGAATTGGATGTGATGAGCAGAGGATATGAATCCGTCTGCAGGATGCACTCTTAAAAATATTCTATGATCGGTCCTTGATAATAAGCGAATGCCAATTGATTCTTGGACAAAGTTTATTTAAAAATTCACATAAATTACATGTCAAGTATCACTCTTCCATCAGTGTTTACATCAGATAGTAGCCGAGGTTTTCCTTCCCTTCTCTGCTATCGCTCCCGAATCGAAATCCTCTCCCCAACGGTCGTTGGAGGTACCTGAAACGAGAGTGAAAGAGATTATTCAAAATGTGAAAGAATGACTAGGTTCACTGTCAGAATGAGAGGGCATCACCCGTTTGCCAAAACCTTTGTTTCCGGAATGTAAACGATACGGTTAAGTAATTCGAAATGTCAGCAACGGTTCGAAAAGTAAGAGATCCCATATCTAATGAAGATGTCTGATGAATCCGGAGAGAAATAAAAAAGAATATATTTTTCTCTTACTGTGGCACTTGGGAAACGCATTCGGTTTTTTGTTGAGGGAACGGAAATGTTCTGCCAAATATCAGGAAATTGGTGCTTGATGAACTCCATCAAATCCTCGTCCCTTCAAAGAGGATGGATGAATGCAATTTCTTTGAGAAAAGTTTGCTTGGTGCCCTAAGAAGGAAGATAATGTCTGTAGCATTCTACGGCATCGTATCCCTTTGAGAAGCAAGAAAGAAGAATGAGGGAACAACTTTATCTTTTGGTAGGTTTATCCCAAGAGTGGTTATCCTTGGATGTTACAGGGATGTTAAATTGCAAAATATGGAATCGTACTTGCACCTACTGAAGGAAGGCGGCTAGAAGGTACACTATAACAGGAATCGTGAAAAATGGAAATTCTCAATAATGAAGGAAAGAACACAGAGCTGAATATGAAACAAATCGAGGAGTGAAGATTCTGCAAGTCACTATATTGGAGTGTTTTCCATGTAGCATATCACACGTTGCAAGATCCTAGAAATATTTGGTCGAATCCATTGAAATAGTCAAAAGAAGATGCCACTTCTTGCTCCTGGAACGAATGCTAGAAGCAAAGGAAAGGATGAAGAAGTGAGTGAATGAGGAAGTAAACAAGTCGTATTTAAAATCAGCCCCTGAACGCTTGGAAGCATGATGGAATTCTGAAGAACATTGCCACGGTGCACAGAAAATATTTCCGAGGAAACACTCAAGACTTGATTACATATTGGCAGTTGAAAACTCTGGCAATAAGAAGCAAGCATATGGTCGGGCATTCAGGAAGGAGATGGGAGGTCCAAAGATGCACAAAATCGTCCAGTATAGAAGATAAAAAGGGCTGAAAAGAAGTGAATTTGCTCACAATCTACCTCATAGTCATGTGCTGCGCGAAGAGGCAACAGTAGAGAGAGAGGAAAAATAGAACAGTTTATCAACAAGGAACGACCTAACTGCAGATAGAATGGAAACCGATGATGCTAAGGCTCATGGGCCCATCTTGATGTTCTTCAGTTTGATTTGCAACAAGAAGGTATATGGTCTTCTTTCACAAGTAAGAAATCGCCCATTGTATGAAAAGGCTCATTTTTCATCGAATAGTAGTTTCAGTTCAGTAGCAACGAAAGAAAAATATGACCAGGTCCAAATCGTACCTTGAGAAGGTAGTCTACTCAGATGTTCAAAGTTGTAAGCAATTTCCTTCATCATCTAAGAATAGGCTTGGCAATCCAATCCGTGAAGACCCTCCTCGTGGACAGCATGGTGAAGGTTCTCGAATCCAAAGGCATCCTGGAATTGAAAGATGATGAGTTCATTAAAAAGGAAGACATTGTCAAGGACCTAGGCGCACACCTACTGCACGAACGGTTTTAAGGCTGTATAATTGATTTCTTTTAACGATGTACGGCTATTTATTCACCTGTCGTACTTTTGAAATAATTAAAAATTAAAACCTCGTATCAGGGAAAGTTTTTGCATGCAGTGCATGCTTGTAAAACATATAAACTGTTGGTGGCAAAGCTCTACGTCGTAATAAATAGGAATATAGAATCAGGCGATAGTAAAACTTGACAAATCAAAGCTTCGGTACGTTCCAAAATGCTGAGAATTTATCAGTCATCAATTAAATTGTTGAAAAAAAAATTTACAAATTTTGAACTACCGCTAAACATTTATCTCGCTTCTGATTGGCTGAGAGAAATGCCACCGCTGTCAGTGTAGAAGCTGTATTGTTAAATTTTATGCCAAATATTTCTTTACCTGATTGCCGATCGAATATCACCAAAAAATCTCTCTCCATTTACGTGGACACCGAGCAATGGCGGTTTTCTTGAAATCCAAAGCATTACGATGACGAAACTTATGAATTCAATATTTTTGCACAGTAAGACTCACGTAGTTGGTAAAAATCATAATAAATACTAATCTTCATTAAATTATAATCCGTCACGACTCACCTCACGTTCATTTTCTAAAATCTTTCTCGAATTTTAGATTCCCGCCGGTGACAATCGCGTCTCCAAATACCGCGGCGCGTTATTCACTTTCCACTGCGACCTCTCCGTGTCAACATCCTCCCTTTCACCAGTCATTCATTTTCCCCTTTTTCTAATTTAATGCACTCTTTGGAGCATATAATCATCCTCATTAAAACTATGAAGCTACGCCCGAGCTCTCTGTTCGAAGAAACGGCTTCGGAAACGCACTAAATTTCCCATTGTAGCGATAAGTTACGAGCCCATAAGCACGATGCTGTCGTGAGATATATAAGCCGTCCGTGGATATTATTGTCATTAGTACTTATCTGGTCATTTTCACCGAGGTAAAGATATCTTGAATGGCGATGAATAGGAAGCTAGGTATTCGAAACGCTTCGGTCGGACGCAATCGGTAAATAAAATTCCTGGGCACATTCTTGTCGTCGAGGGAAGAGAAATATTTTTTAATGGGACGTTTCTTACCTTACTTGGCTTTTCGACTGAACCTTGCATCCTCACCAAAAGCCGTGCTGCATCGCCTGCACTGGGATGAGGTGTCACATAGCCGTCCTCTACGAAGCTGCAGTAAATCTAATCAATCTCTTATGTGCAACGCCAACCACAGAACGCAACAACGTTGTCACAATCACTTCATACAGGGAGAAACTTGGAGATTTGATAGCTATTTCCATGGATAGTAAAACGGCGTAACGAAAGCATGGGGAAACTCGATTCACAAATCACAAGTACGAACTCTGCTCGCTGGTGATAGCCGCCTACTGAGGCGACACCGATACGATAACTTGGCCCTCTGTCGGATTTCGAATATTCTCCATATGACGGAAAATGACGATCTATTTCTAGCGCTCCTCATTCCTGCGAAGAGATCTATGCGTTTATAACTCTGCTACGATTCGCTTTTTCGAGGACTAAAGTTGGATCGAGTTGCGGCGTGCGCTTAGGTATTTGTCAAGGAGATATCTCGTTCCTTGGAAAAGGGATGATATAAAATGGCAATGACTTAATAAGAAAGAAGAAGATGAAGGACGTCGTCTCTCGAAAACCCTAACGTCCGCAAAGTATCGACGAAAATTACCACTGTCTCTTCGGAAGAGAGAAGTATCGCACAGAAGCCGAATTAAATCCACCGCAGACTTTCCCCACGGAGGAGCTGCATGCGTCCAATGCGTTGTTTTCCTATTCGCCTCTGCTTACCACCGGGTAATCGTTCGCTGAAACTACCTCCCGTAGCAGGCGTAAGAAGAACCATTCAAATCGGAATGAAAATTCAAATGATTTAATATTTCACCAGGCATTTTCAAGGCGAGCTGTGACTTTCACGATGTAAGATCGCTCGCGAACATTCTCAACGCTCTTACCGACTACCCTCTCAGCGGAACCGAGATTCTGTATGGCTTTTCCACAAGTTTTACGTATAGATTAAGATTGCAGAGATTCTACTATTAAAATTTTTCTCCGCGGATCGTACATGTTCATTTACAGTTTTCCGGTCAAAGTGGTCGACGACTAAACACTCGTTAATATATATTAATCTCATTCCCCATTTTCCGCACCCTATCATGACTTTATCTAAATCATTTCTAAGAACTAATCTATCCTCACTGCCGTATATTTCCATGTAGAACATTGTATCGCCCGCAATTATCCTATCCTTACATGGAGTGTAAGTATAGGTGTCTCCTGACTTTTGAATGAGACTAGCATAGATCGATAGAGGATCAAAATTAAGAATACACGTCTTTTTTTATAGACGTTTCTCGCCGTAAGTTTAGGAGATATTAACGTTCAAAGATTGCAATTTTTTTCAAATTTCGCGCTTGGACAACCCAAATCCGCTTATCCCTCTTTCGAGCTCCTACGTAATCAGCGAGTTCGGTGGTGGAGATGGTTGATGCATAGACAAAACTTTTTCTGACAGTCATTTTTGCGCGCTGGTCGCTGGTTCGCGACCCGGCAACGGAAATTTTTTTCTCTTCGATTATGATATATTTGTCTCGTATTCAGCGTCTATTACGCAATGTGCATAAAATTTGGAGTTATTATGCGATTTTATATTAACTTTTCTTAGGATTTCTGTTCAAGTTTATTATTCATACAATTGGTGCATATTCATACCCTTACATAGTCAGGAGACACCTATGTTTACACTCCTTGTTAGTATCAATTTCTCGTCAAAGGTCGTTGATATATATGAAAAAAATAGGAGCGGCCCGATTTCGCTTTGATACGATATTCCTGTAATAAAACTTGCGAAATAGTTCGCACGCCGGAACCCTGTCTTTTAGAGGGGCGAAAAGCGGAAAAGAATATCCGCAATGCTGGCGATGGCGGACCTAAAAAAACATTCTCCCGATATGAACAAAAAAATTGTGGAAGGATTTGAAAGTTTGGACTTCGGAAGCTTTTCGAATTCTTCGGAAATTTTTCATCTGCAAGCCCACCAGCCTGCCGCATCCTAAGCTCACCGTCGCGAAAATTACATGCTAAATTCTCCTTCCACGACGCATGCTCAAACCGTGTTACTCGCTAAATGATTCGAGCACTTAAATCATATCTCCCAATATCACTTCCAAAATCGTAGCTCGATCCTAGTGCTCGCCTCAACAAAGCCTTAAAGCAAGATTAGTTTCCGCGTTGGATGGTAACGGAATGGAAAGGGGAGGAAAGATACAGTTATCTGAAAAGTCTATGGAACTTCAACGGATGCATCTACTGATATACCAAATCTGTTAGCTAGACCTTTCTTTTCTTTGGATTTTTTTTATGCGAAAGCCACTCGAATAACTATAATTACCGGACTTTTTGATCGTTCGCATCTCACCTACGTCTCTATAGTACGATAACTTTCCATTGCTTGCACACGAATTTACTGCACGTGTGTGAATTCAGAGACGTCTTATAGTTGAACTGCCACTAGATTAGCTGGACGTTTCCGATGCATATTTTAAAAGACTACCTCTAGTATTCGAATACCAAAGGCAGAAAACGAATGCCGCAACTACAGCGGGAATTGGATGTGATGAGCAGAGGATATGAATCCGTCTGCAGGATGCACTCTTAAAAATATTCTATGATCGGTCCTTGATAATAAGCGAATGCCAATTGATTCTTGGACAAAGTTTATTTAAAAATTCACATAAATTACATGTCAAGTATCACTCTTCCATCAGTGTTTACATCAGATAGTAGCCGAGGTTTTCCTTCCCTTCTCTGCTATCGCTCCCGAATCGAAATCCTCTCCCCAACGGTCGTTGGAGGTACCTGAAACGAGAGTGAAAGAGATTATTCAAAATGTGAAAGAATGACTAGGTTCACTGTCAGAATGAGAGGGCATCACCCGTTTGCCAAAACCTTTGTTTCCGGAATGTAAACGATACGGTTAAGTAATTCGAAATGTCAGCAACGGTTCGAAAAGTAAGAGATCCCATATCTAATGAAGATGTCTGATGAATCCGGAGAGAAATAAAAAAGAATATATTTTTCTCTTCCTGTGGCACTTGGGAAACGCATTCGGTTTTTTGTTGAGTGAACGGAAATGTTCTGCCAAATATCAGGAAATTGGTGCTTGATGAACTCCATCAAATCCTCGTCCCTTCACAGAGGATGGATGAATGCAATTTCTTTGAGAAGAGTTTGCTTGGCGCCCTAAGAAGGAAGATAATGTCTGTAGCATTCTACGGCATCGTATCCCTTTGAGAAGCAAGAAAGAAGAATGAGGGAACAACTTTATCTTTTGGTAGGTTTATCCCAAGAGTGGTTATCCTTGGATGTTACAGGGATGTTAAATTGCAAAATATGGAATCGTACTTGCACCTACTGAAGGAAGGCGGCTAGAAGGTACACTATAACAGGAATCGTGAAAAATGGAAATTCTCAATAATGAAGGAAAGAACACAGAGCTGAATATGAAACAAATCGAGGAGTGAAGATTCTGCAAGTCACTATATTGGAGTGTTTTCCATGTAGCATATCACACGTTGCAAGATCCTAGAAATATTTGGTCGAATCCATTGAAATAGTCAAAAGAAGATGCCACTTCTTGCTCCTGGAACGAATGCTAGAAGCAAAGGAAAGGATGAAGAAGTGAGTGAATGAGGAAGTAAACAAGTCGTATTTAAAATCAGCCCCTGAACGCTTGGAAGCATGATGGAATTCTGAAGAACATTGCCACGGTGCACAGAAAATATTTCCGAGGAAACACTCAAGACTTGGTTACATATTGGCAGTTGAAAACTCTGGCAATAAGAAGCAAGGATATGGTCGGGCATTCAGGAAGGAGATGGGAGGTCCAAAGATGCACAAAATCGTCCAGTATAGAAGATAAAAAGGGCTGAAAAGAAGTGAATTTGCTCACAATCTACCTCATAGTCATGTGCTGCGCGAAGAGGCAACAGTAGAGAGAGAGGAAAAATAGAAAAGTTTATCAACAAGGAACGACCTTACTGCAGATAGAATGGAAACCGATGATGCTAAGGCTCATGGGCCCATCTTGATATTCTTCCGTTTGATTATCAACAAGAAGGTATATGGTCTTCTTTCACAAGTAAGAAATCGCCCATTGTATGAAAAGGCTCATTTTTCATCGAATAGTAGTTTCAGTTCAGTAGCAACGAAAGAAAAATATGACCAGGTCCAAATCGTACCTTGAGAAGGTAGTCTACTCAGATGTTCAAAGTTGTAAGCAATTTCCTTCATCATCTAAGAATAGGCTTGGCAATCCAATCCGTGAAGACCCTCCTCGTGGACAGCATGGTGAAGGTTCTCGAATCCAAAGGCATCCTGGAATTGAAAGATGATGAGTTCATTAAAAAGGAAGACATTGTCAAGGACCTAGGCGCACACCTTCTGCACGAACGGTTTTAAGGCTGTATAATTGATTTCTTTTAACGATGTACGGCTATTTATTCACCTGTCGTACTTTTGAAATAATTAAAAATTAAAACCTCGTATCAGGGAAAGTTTTTGCATGCAGTGCATGCTTGTAAAACATATAAACTGTTGGTGGCAAAGCTCTACGTCGTAATAAATAGGAATATAGAATCAGGCGATAGTAAAACTTGACAAATCAAAGCTTCGGTACGTTCCAAAATGCTGAGAATTCATCAGTCATCAATTAAATTGTTGAAAAAAAAATTTACAAATTTTGAACTACCGCTAAACATTTATCTCGCTTCTGATTGGCTGAGAGAAATGCCACCGCTGTCAGTGTAGAAGCTGTATTGTTAAATTTTATGCCAAATATTTCTTTACCTGATTGCCGATCGAATATCACCAAAAAATCTCTCTCCATTTACGTGGACACCGAGCAATGGCGGTTTTCTTGAAATCCAAAGCATTACGATGACGAAACTTATGAATTCAATATTTTTGCACAGTAAGACTCACGTAGTTGGTAAAAATCATAATAAATACTAATCTTCATTAAATTATAATCCGTCACGACTCACCTCACGTTCATTTTCTAAAATCTTTCTCGAATTTTAGATTCCCTGGTGACAATCGCGTCTCCAAATACCGCGGCGCGTTATTCACTTTCCACTGCGACCTCTCCGTGTCAACATCCTCCCTTTCACCAGTCATTCATTTTCCCCTTTTTCTAATTTAATGCACTCTTTGGAGCATATAATCATCCTCATTAAAACTATGAAGCTACGCCCGAGCTCTCTGTTCGAAGAAACGGCTTCGGAAACGCACTAAATTTCCCATTGTAGCGATAAGTTACGAGCCCATAAGCACGATGCTGTCGTGAGATATATAAGCCGTCCGTGGATATTATTGTCATTAGTACTTATCTGGTCATTTTCACCGAGGTAAAGATATCTTGAATGGCGATGAATAGGAAGCTAGGTATTCGAAACGCTTCGGTCGGACGCAATCGGTAAATAAAATTCCTGGGCACATTCTTGTCGTCGAGGGAAGAGAAATATTTTTTAATGGGACGTTTCTTACCTTACTTGGCTTTTCGACTGAACCTTGCATCCTCACCAAAAGCCGTGCTGCATCGCCTGCACTGGGATGAGGTGTCACATAGCCGTCCTCTACGAAGCTGCAGTAAATCTAATCAATCTCTTATGTGCATTGCCAACCACAGAACGCAACAACGTTGTCACAATCACTTCATACAGGGAGAAACTTGGAGATTTGATAGCTATTTCCATGCATAGTAAAACGGCGTAACGAAAGCATGGGGAAACTCGATTCACAAATCACAAGTACGAACTCTGCTCGCTGGTGATAGCCGCCTACTGAGGCGACACCGATACGATAACTTGGCCCTCTGTCGGATTTCGAATATTCTCCATATGACGGAAAATGACGATCTATTTCTAGCGCTCCTCATTCCTGCGAAGAGATCTATGCGTTTATAACTCTGCTACGATTCGCTTTTTCGAGGACTAAAGTTGGATCGAGTTGCGGCGTGCGCTTAGGTATTTGTCAAGGAGATATCTCGTTCCTTGGAAAAGGGATGATATAAAATGGCAATGACTTAATAAGAAAGAAGAAGATGAAGGACGTCGTCTCTCGAAAACCCTAACGTCCGCAAAGTATCGACGAAAATTACCACTGTCTCTTCGGAAGAGAGAAGTATCGCACAGAAGCCGAATTAAATCCACCGCAGACTTTCCCCACGGAGGAGCTGCATGCGTCCAATGCGTTGTTCTCCTATTCGCCTCTCCTTACCACCGGGTAATCGTTCGCTGAAACTACCTCCCGTAGCAGGCGTAAGAAGAACCATTCAAATCGGAATGAAAATTCAAATGATTTAATATTTCACCAGGCATTTTCAAGGCGAGCTGTGACTTTCACGATGTAAGATCGCTCGCGAACATTCTCAACGCTCTTACCGACTACCCTCTCAGCGGAACCGAGATTCTGTATGGCTTTTCCACAAGTTTTACGTATAGATTAAGATTGCAGAGATTCTACTATTAAAATTTTTCTCCGCGGATCGTACATGTTCATTTACAGTTTTCCGGTCAAAGTGGTCGACGACTAAACACTCGTTAATATATATTAATCTCATTCCCCATTTTCCGCACCCTATCATGACTTTATCTAAATCATTTCTAAGAACTAATCTATCCTCACTGCCGTATATTTCCATGTAGAACATTGTATCGCCCGCAATTATCCTATCCTTACATGGAGTGTAAGTATAGGTGTCTCCTGACTTTTGAATGAGACTAGCATAGATCGATAGAGGATCAAAATTAAGAATACACGTCTTTTTTTATAGACGTTTCTCGCCGTAAGTTTAGGAGATATTAACGTTCAAAGATTGCAATTTTTTTCAAATTTCGCGCTTGGACAACCCAAATCCGCTTATCCCTCTTTCGAGCTCCTACGTAATCAGCGAGTTCGGTGGTGGAGATGGTTGATGCATAGACAAAACTTTTTCTGACAGTCATTTTTGCGCGCTGGTCGCTGGTTCGCGACCCGGCAACGGAAATTTTTTTCTCTTCGATTATGATATATTTGTCTCGTATTCAGCGTCTATTACGCAATGTGCATAAAATTTGGAGTTATTATGCGATTTTATATTAACTTTTCTTAGGATTTCTGTTCAAGTTTATTATTCATACAATTGGTGCATATTCATACCCTTACATAGTCAGGAGACACCTATGTTTACACTCCTTGTTAGTATCAATTTCTCGTCAAAGGTCGTTGATATATATGAAAAAAATAGGAGCGGCCCGATTTCGCTTTGATACGATATTCCTGTAATAAAACTTGCGAAATAGTTCGCACGCCGGAACCCTGTCTTTTAGAGGGGCGAAAAGCGGAAAAGAATATCCGCAATGCTGGCGATGGCGGACCTAAAAAAACATTCTCCCGATATGAACAAAAAAATTGTGGAAGGATTTGAAAGTTTGGACTTCGGAAGCTTTTCGAATTCTTCGGAAATTTTTCATCTGCAAGCCCACCAGCCTGCCGCATCCTAAGCTCACCGTCGCGAAAATTACATGCTAAATTCTCCTTCCACGACGCATGCTCAAACCGTGTTACTCGCTAAATGATTCGAGCACTTAAATCATATCTCCCAATATCACTTCCAAAATCGTAGCTCGATCCTAGTGCTCGCCTCAACAAAGCTTTAAAGCAAGATTAGTTTCCGCGTTGGATGGTAACGGAATGGAAAGGGGAGGAAAGATACAGTTATCTGAAAAGTCTATGGAACTTCAACGGATGCATCTACTGATATACCAAATCTGTTAGCTAGACCTTTCTTTTCTTTGGATTTTTTTTATGCGAAAGCCACTCGAATAACTATAATTACCGGACTTTTTGATCGTTCGCATCTCACCTACGTCTCTATAGTACGATAACTTTCCATTGCTTGCACACGAATTTACTGCACGTGTGTGAATTCAGAGACGTCTTATAGTTGAACTGCCACTAGATTAGCTGGACGTTTCCGATGCATATTTTAAAAGACTACCTCTAGTATTCGAATACCAAAGGCAGAAAACGAATGCCGCAACTACAGCGGGAATTGGATGTGATGAGCAGAGGATATGAATCCGTCTGCAGGATGCACTCTTAAAAATATTCTATGATCGGTCCTTGATAATAAGCGAATGCCAATTGATTCTTGGACAAAGTTTATTTAAAAATTCACATAAATTACATGTCAAGTATCACTCTTCCATCAGTGTTTACATCAGATAGTAGCCGAGGTTTTCCTTCCCTTCTCTGCTATCGCTCCCGAATCGAAATCCTCTCCCCAACGGTCGTTGGAGGTACCTGAAACGAGAGTGAAAGAGATTATTCAAAATGTGAAAGAATGACTAGGTTCACTGTCAGAATGAGAGGGCATCACCCGTTTGCCAAAACCTTTGTTTCCGGAATGTAAACGATACGGTTAAGTAATTCGAAATGTCAGCAACGGTTCGAAAAGTAAGAGATCCCATATCTAATGAAGATGTCTGATGAATCCGGAGAGAAATAAAAAAGAATATATTTTTCTCTTCCTGTGGCACTTGGGAAACGCATTCGGTTTTTTGTTGAGTGAACGGAAATGTTCTGCCAAATATCAGGAAATTGGTGCTTGATGAACTCCATCAAATCCTCGTCCCTTCACAGAGGATGGATGAATGCAATTTCTTTGAGAAAAGTTTGCTTGGCGCCCTAAGAAGGAAGATAATGTCTGTAGCATTCTACGGCATCGTATCCCTTTGAGAAGCAAGAAAGAAGAATGAGGGAACAACTTTATCTTTTGGTAGGTTTATCCCAAGGGTGGTTATCCTTGGATGTTACAGGGATGTTAAATTGTAAATTATGGAATCGTACTTGCACCTACTGAAGGAAGGCGGCTAGAAGGTACACTATAACAGGAATCGTGAAAAATGGAAATTCTCAATAATGAAGGAAAGAACACAGAGCTGAATATGAAACAAATCGAGGAGTGAAGATTCTGCAAGTCACTATATTGGAGTGTTTTCCATGTAGCATATCACACGTTGCAAGATCCTAGAAATATTTGGTCGAATCCATTGAAATAGTCAAAAGAAGATGCCACTTCTTGCTCCTGGAACGAATGCTAGAAGCAAAGGAAAGGATGAAGAAGTGAGTGAATGAGGAAGTAAACAAGTCGTATTTAAAATCAGCCCCTGAACGCTTGGAAGCATGATGGAATTCTGAAGAACATTGCCACGGTGCACAGAAAATATTTCCGAGGAAACACTCAAGACTTGGTTACATATTGGCAGTTGAAAACTCTGGCAATAAGAAGCAAGGATATGGTCGGGCATTCAGGAAGGAGATGGGAGGTCCAAAGATGCACAAAATCGTCCAGTATAGAAGATAAAAAGGGCTGAAAAGAAGTGAATTTGCTCACAATCTACCTCATAGTCATGTGCTGCGCGAAGAGGCAACAGTAGAGAGAGAGGAAAAATAGAACAGTTTATCAACAAGGAACGACCTAACTGCAGATAGAATGGAAACCGATGATGCTAAGGCTCATGGGCCCATCTTGATGTTCTTCAGTTTCATTTGCAACAAGAAGGTATATGGTCTTCTTTCACAAGTAAGAAATCGCCCATTGTATGAAAAGGCTCATTTTTCATCGAATAGTAGTTTCAGTTCAGTAGCAACGAAAGAAAAATATGACCAGGTCCAAATCGTACCTTGAGAAGGTAGTCTACTCAGATGTTCAAAGTTGTAAGCAATTTCCTTCATCATCTAAGAATAGGCTTGGCAATCCAATACGTGAAGACCCTCCTCGTGGACAGCATGGTGAAGGTTCTCGAATCCAAAGGCATCCTGGAATTGAAAGATGATGAGTTCATTGAAAATGAAGACTTTGTCAAGGACCTAGGCGCACACCTTCTGCACGAACGGTTTTAAGGCTGTATAATTGATTTCTTTTAACGATGTACGGCTATTTATTCACCTGTCGTACTTTTGAAATAATTAAAAATTAAAACCTCGTATCAGGGAAAGTTTTTGCATGCAGTGCATGCTTGTAAAACATATAAACTGTTGGTGGCAAAGCTCTACGTCGTAATAAATAGGAATATAGAATCAGGCGATAGTAAAACTTGACAAATCAAAGCTTCGGTACGTTCCAAAATGCTGAGAATTTATCAGTCATCAATTAAATTGTTGAAAAAAAAATTTACAAATTTTGAACTACCGCTAAACATTTATCTCGCTTCTGATTGGCTGAGAGAAATGCCACCGCTGTCAGTGTAGAAGCTGTATTGTTAAATTTTATGCCAAATATTTCTTTACCTGATTGCCGATCGAATATCACCAAAAAATCTCTCTCCATTTACGTGGACACCGAGCAATGGCGGTTTTCTTGAAATCCAAAGCATTACGATGACGAAACTTATGAATTCAATATTTTTGCACAGTAAGACTCACGTAGTTGGTAAAAATCATAATAAATACTAATCTTCATTAAATTATAATCCGTCACGACTCACCTCACGTTCATTTTTTAAAATCTTTCTCGAATTTTAGATTCCCGCCGGTGACAATCGCGTCTCCAAATACCGCGGCGCGTTATTCACTTTCCACTGCGACCTCTCCGTGTCAACATCCTCCCTTTCACCAGTCATTCATTTTCCCCTTTTTCTAATTTAATGCACTCTTTGGAGCATATAATCATCCTCATTAAAACTATGAAGCTACGCCCGAGCTCTCTGTTCGAAGAAACGGCTTCGGAAACGCACTAAATTTCCCATTGTAGCGATAAGTTACGAGCCCATAAGCACGATGCTGTCGTGAGATATATAAGCCGTCCGTGGATATTATTGTCATTAGTATTTATCTGGTCATTTTCACCGAGGTAAAGATATCTTGAATGGCGATGAATAGGAAGCTAGGTATTCGAAACGCTTCGGTCGGACGCAATCGGTAAATAAAATTCCTGGGCACATTCTTGTCGTCGAGGGAAGAGAAATATTTTTTAATGGGACGTTTCTTACCTTACTTGGCTTTTCGACTGAACCTTGCATCCTCACCAAAAGCCGTGCTGCATCGCCTGCACTGGGATAAGGTGTCACATAGCCGTCCTCTACGAAGCTGCAGTAAATCTAATCAATCTCTTATGTGCAACGCCAACCACAGAACGCAACAACGTTGTCACAATCACTTCATACAGGGAGAAACTTGGAGATTTGATAGCTATTTCCATGGATAGTAAAACGGCGTAACGAAAGCATGGGGAAACTCGATTCACAAATCACAAGTACGAACTCTGCTCGCCGGTGATAGCCGCCTACTGAGGCGACACCGATACGATAACTTGGCCCTCTGTCGGATTTCGAATATTCTCCATATGACGGAAAATGACGATCTATTTCTAGCGCTCCTCATTCCTGCGAAGAGATCTATGCGTTTATAACTCTGCTACGATTCGCTTTTTCGAGGACTAAAGTTGGATCGAGTTGCGGCGTGCGCTTAGGTATTTGTCAAGGAGATATCTCGTTCCTTGGAAAAGGGATGATATAAAATGGCAATGACTTAATAAGAAAGAAGAAGATGAAGGACGTCGTCTCTCGAAAACCCTAACGTCCGCAAAGTATCGACGAAAATTACCACTGTCTCTTCGGAAGAGAGAAGTATCGCACAGAAGCCGAATTAAATCCACCGCAGACTTTCCCCACGGAGGAGCTGCATGCGTCCAATGCGTTGTTCTCCTATTCGCCTCTCCTTACCACCGGGTAATCGTTCGCTGAAACTACCTCCCGTAGCAGGCGTAAGAAGAACCATTCAAATCGGAATGAAAATTCAAATGATTTAATATTTCACCAGGCATTTTCAAGGCGAGCTGTGACTTTCACGATGTAAGATCGCTCGCGAACATTCTCAACGCTCTTACCGACTACCCTCTCAGCGGAACCGAGATTCTGTATGGCTTTTCCACAAGTTTTACGTATAGATTAAGATTGCAGAGATTCTACTATTAAAATTTTTCTCCGCGGATCGTACATGTTCATTTACAGTTTTCCGGTCAAAGTGGTCGACGACTAAACACTCGTTAATATATATTAATCTCATTCCCCATTTTCCGCACCCTATCATGACTTTATCTAAATCATTTCTAAGAATTAATCTATCCTCACTGCCGTATATTTCCATGTAGAACATTGTATCGCCCGCAATTATCCTATCCTTACATGGAGTGTAAGTATAGGTGTCTCCTGACTTTTGAATGAGACTAGCATAGATCGATAGAGGATCAAAATTAAGAATACACGTCTTTTTTTATAGACGTTTCTCGCCGTAAGTTTAGGAGATATTAACGTTCAAAGATTGCAATTTTTTTCAAATTTCGCGCTTGGACAACCCAAATCCGCTTATCCCTCTTTCGAGCTCCTACGTAATCAGCGAGTTCGGTGGTGGAGATGGTTGATGCATAGACAAAACTTTTTCTGACAGTCATTTTTGCGCGCTGGTCGCTGGTTCGCGACCCGGCAACGGAAATTTTTTTCTCTTCGATTATGATATATTTGTCTCGTATTCAGCGTCTATTACGCAATGTGCATAAAATTTGGAGTTATTATGCGATTTTATATTAACTTTTCTTAGGATTTCTGTTCAAGTTTATTATTCATACAATTGGTGCATATTCATACCCTTACATAGTCAGGAGACACCTATGTTTACACTCCTTGTTAGTATCAATTTCTCGTCAAAGGTCGTTGATATATATGAAAAAAATAGGAGCGGCCCGATTTCGCTTTGATACGATATTCCTGTAATAAAACTTGCGAAATAGTTCGCACGCCGGAACCCTGTCTTTTAGAGGGGCGAAAAGCGGAAAAGAATATCCGCAATGCTGGCGATGGCGGACCTAAAAAGACATTCTCCCGATATGAACAAAAAAATTGTGGAAGGATTTGAAAGTTTGGACTTCGGAAGCTTTTCGAATTCTTCGGAAATTTTTCATCTGCAAGCCCACCAGCCTGCCGCATCCTAAGCTCACCGTCGCGAAAATTACATGCTAAATTCTCCTTCCACGACGCATGCTCAAACCGTGTTACTCGCTAAATGATTCGAGCACTTAAATCATATCTCCCAATATCACTTCCAAAATCGTAGCTCGATCCTAGTGCTCGCCTCAACAAAGCTTTAAAGCAAGATTAGTTTCCGCGTTGGATGGTAACGGAATGGAAAGGGGAGGAAAGATACAGTTATCTGAAAAGTCTATGGAACTTCAACGGATGCATCTACTGATATACCAAATCTGTTAGCTAGACCTTTCTTTTCTTTGGATTTTTTTTATGCGAAAGCCACTCGAATAACTATAATTACCGGACTTTTTGATCGTTCGCATCTCACCTACGTCTCTATAGTACGATAACTTTCCATTGCTTGCACACGAATTTACTGCACGTGTGTGAATTCAGAGACGTCTTATAGTTGAACTGCCACTAGATTAGCTGGACGTTTCCGATGCATATTTTAAAAGACTACCTCTAGTATTCGAATACCAAAGGCAGAAAACGAATGCCGCAACTACAGCGGGAATTGGATGTGATGAGCAGAGGATATGAATCCGTCTGCAGGATGCACTCTTAAAAATATTCTATGATCGGTCCTTGATAATAAGCGAATGCCAATTGATTCTTGGACAAAGTTTATTTAAAAATTCACATAAATTACATGTCAAGTATCACTCTTCCATCAGTGTTTACATCAGATAGTAGCCGAGGTTTTCCTTCCCTTCTCTGCTATCGCTCCCGAATCGAAATCCTCTCCCCAACGGTCGTTGGAGGTACCTGAAACGAGAGTGAAAGAGATTATTCAAAATGTGAAAGAATGACTAGGTTCACTGTCAGAATGAGAGGGCATCACCCGTTTGCCAAAACCTTTGTTTCCGGAATGTAAACGATACGGTTAAGTAATTCGAAATGTCAGCAACGGTTCGAAAAGTAAGAGATCCCATATCTAATGAAGATGTCTGATGAATCCGGAGAGAAATAAAAAAGAATATATTTTTCTCTTCCTGTGGCACTTGGGAAACGCATTCGGTTTTTTGTTGAGTGAACGGAAATGTTCTGCCAAATATCAGGAAATTGGTGCTTGATGAACTCCATCAAATCCTCGTCCCTTCACAGAGGATGGATGAATGCAATTTCTTTGAGAAAAGTTTGCTTGGCGCCCTAAGAAGGAAGATAATGTCTGTAGCATTCTACGGCATCGTATCCCTTTGAGAAGCAAGAAAGAAGAATGAGGGAACAACTTTATCTTTTGGTAGGTTTATCCCAAGGGTGGTTATCCTTGGATGTTACAGGGATGTTAAATTGTAAATTATGGAATCGTACTTGCACCTACTGAAGGAAGGCGGCTAGAAGGTACACTATAACAGGAATCGTGAAAAATGGAAATTCTCAATAATGAAGGAAAGAACACAGAGCTGAATATGAAACAAATCGAGGAGTGAAGATTCTGCAAGTCACTATATTGGAGTGTTTTCCATGTAGCATATCACACGTTGCAAGATCCTAGAAATATTTGGTCGAATCCATTGAAATAGTCAAAAGAAGATGCCACTTCTTGCTCCTGGAACGAATGCTAGAAGCAAAGGAAAGGATGAAGAAGTGAGTGAATGAGGAAGTAAACAAGTCGTATTTAAAATCAGCCCCTGAACGCTTGGAAGCATGATGGAATTCTGAAGAACATTGCCACGGTGCACAGAAAATATTTCCGAGGAAACACTCAAGACTTGGTTACATATTGGCAGTTGAAAACTCTGGCAATAAGAAGCAAGGATATGGTCGGGCATTCAGGAAGGAGATGGGAGGTCCAAAGATGCACAAAATCGTCCAGTATAGAAGATAAAAAGGGCTGAAAAGAAGTGAATTTGCTCACAATCTACCTCATAGTCATGTGCTGCGCGAAGAGGCAACAGTAGAGAGAGAGGAAAAATAGAACAGTTTATCAACAAGGAACGACCTAACTGCAGATAGAATGGAAACCGATGATGCTAAGGCTCATGGGCCCATCTTGATGTTCTTCAGTTTGATTTGCAACAAGAAGGTATATGGTCTTCTTTCACAAGTAAGAAATCGCCCATTGTATGAAAAGGCTCATTTTTCATCGAATAGTAGTTTCAGTTCAGTAGCAACGAAAGAAAAATATGACCAGGTCCAAATCGTACCTTGAGAAGGTAGTCTACTCAGATGTTCAAAGTTGTAAGCAATTTCCTTCATCATCTAAGAATAGGCTTGGCAATCCAATACGTGAAGACCCTCCTCGTGGACAGCATGGTGAAGGTTCTCGAATCCAAAGGCATCCTGGAATTGAAAGATGATGAGTTCATTGAAAATGAAGACTTTGTCAAGGACCTAGGCGCACACCTTCTGCACGAACGGTTTTAAGGCTGTATAATTGATTTCTTTTAACGATGTACGGCTATTTATTCACCTGTCGTACTTTTGAAATAATTAAAAATTAAAACCTCGTATCAGGGAAAGTTTTTGCATGCAGTGCATGCTTGTAAAACATATAAACTGTTGGTGGCAAAGCTCTACGTCGTAATAAATAGGAATATAGAATCAGGCGAAAGTAAAACTTGACAAATCAAAGCTTCGGTACGTTCCAAAATGCTGAGAATTCATCAGTCATCAATTAAATTGTTGAAAAAAAATTTACAAATTTTGAACTACCGCTAAACATTTATCTCGCTTCTGATTGGCTGAGAGAAATGCCACCGCTGTCAGTGTAGAAGCTGTATTGTTAAATTTTATGCCAAATATTTCTTTACCTGATTGCCGATCGAATATCACCAAAAAATCTCTCTCCATTTACGTGGACACCGAGCAATGGCGGTTTTCTTGAAATCCAAAGCATTACGATGACGAAACTTATGAATTCAATATTTTTGCACAGTAAGACTCACGTAGTTGGTAAAAATCATAATAAATACTAATCTTCATTAAATTATAATCCGTCACGACTCACCTCACGTTCATTTTTTAAAATCTTTCTCGAATTTTAGATTCCCGCCGGTGACAATCGCGTCTCCAAATACCGCGGCGCGTTATTCACTTTCCACTGCGACCTCTCCGTGTCAACATCCTCCCTTTCACCAGTCATTCATTTTCCCCTTTTTCTAATTTAATGCACTCTTTGGAGCATATAATCATCCTCATTAAAACTATGAAGCTACGCCCGAGCTCTCTGTTCGAAGAAACGGCTTCGGAAACGCACTAAATTTCCCATTGTAGCGATAAGTTACGAGCCCATAAGCACGATGCTGTCGTGAGATATATAAGCCGTCCGTGGATATTATTGTCATTAGTATTTATCTGGTCATTTTCACCGAGGTAAAGATATCTTGAATGGCGATGAATAGGAAGCTAGGTATTCGAAACGCTTCGGTCGGACGCAATCGGTAAATAAAATTCCTGGGCACATTCTTGTCGTCGAGGGAAGAGAAATATTTTTTAATGGGACGTTTCTTACCTTACTTGGCTTTTCGACTGAACCTTGCATCCTCACCAAAAGCCGTGCTGCATCGCCTGCACTGGGATGAGGTGTCACATAGCCGTCCTCTACGAAGCTGCAGTAAATCTAATCAATCTCTTATGTGCATTGCCAACCACAGAACGCAACAACGTTGTCACAATCACTTCATACAGGGAGAAACTTGGAGATTTGATAGCTATTTCCATGCATAGTAAAACGGCGTAACGAAAGCATGGGGAAACTCGATTCACAAATCACAAGTACGAACTCTGCTCGCTGGTGATAGCCGCCTACTGAGGCGACACCGATACGATAACTTGGCCCTCTGTCGGATTTCGAATATTCTCCATATGACGGAAAATGACGATCTATTTCTAGCGCTCCTCATTCCTGCGAAGAGATCTATGCGTTTATAACTCTGCTACGATTCGCTTTTTCGAGGACTAAAGTTGGATCGAGTTGCGGCGTGCGCTTAGGTATTTGTCAAGGAGATATCTCGTTCCTTGGAAAAGGGATGATATAAAATGGCAATGACTTAATAAGAAAGAAGAAGATGAAGGACGTCGTCTCTCGAAAACCCTAACGTCCGCAAAGTATCGACGAAAATTACCACTGTCTCTTCGGAAGAGAGAAGTATCGCACAGAAGCCGAATTAAATCCACCGCAGACTTTCCCCACGGAGGAGCTGCATGCGTCCAATGCGTTGTTCTCCTATTCGCCTCTCCTTACCACCGGGTAATCGTTCGCTGAAACTACCTCCCGTAGCAGGCGTAAGAAGAACCATTCAAATCGGAATGAAAATTCAAATGATTTAATATTTCACCAGGCATTTTCAAGGCGAGCTGTGACTTTCACGATGTAAGATCGCTCGCGAACATTCTCAACGCTCTTACCGACTACCCTCTCAGCGGAACCGAGATTCTGTATGGCTTTTCCACAAGTTTTACGTATAGATTAAGATTGCAGAGATTCTACTATTAAAATTTTTCTCCGCGGATCGTACATGTTCATTTACAGTTTTCCGGTCAAAGTGGTCGACGACTAAACACTCGTTAATATATATTAATCTCATTCCCCATTTTCCGCACCCTA
This sequence comes from Pantala flavescens, assembly GCA_020796165.1. Classification (NCBI taxonomy): domain Eukaryota; kingdom Metazoa; phylum Arthropoda; class Insecta; order Odonata; family Libellulidae; genus Pantala; species Pantala flavescens. The sequence continues at coordinate 344,021 of JAIUJI010000027.1, read as the reverse complement.
TCATGACTTTATCTAAATCATTTCTAAGAACTAATCTATCCTCACTGCCGTATATTTCCATGTAGAACATTGTATCGCCCGCAATTATCCTATCCTTACATGGAGTGTAAGTATAGGTGTCTCCTGACTTTTGAATGAGACTAGCATAGATCGATAGAGGATCAAAATTAAGAATACACGTCTTTTTTTATAGACGTTTCTCGCCGTAAGTTTAGGAGATATTAACGTTCAAAGATTGCAATTTTTTTCAAATTTCGCGCTTGGACAACCCAAATCCGCTTATCCCTCTTTCGAGCTCCTACGTAATCAGCGAGTTCGGTGGTGGAGATGGTTGATGCATAGACAAAACTTTTTCTGACAGTCATTTTTGCGCGCTGGTCGCTGGTTCGCGACCCGGCAACGGAAATTTTTTTCTCTTCGATTATGATATATTTGTCTCGTATTCAGCGTCTATTACGCAATGTGCATAAAATTTGGAGTTATTATGCGATTTTATATTAACTTTTCTTAGGATTTCTGTTCAAGTTTATTATTCATACAATTGGTGCATATTCATACCCTTACATAGTCAGGAGACACCTATGTTTACACTCCTTGTTAGTATCAATTTCTCGTCAAAGGTCGTTGATATATATGAAAAAAATAGGAGCGGCCCGATTTCGCTTTGATACGATATTCCTGTAATAAAACTTGCGAAATAGTTCGCACGCCGGAACCCTGTCTTTTAGAGGGGCGAAAAGCGGAAAAGAATATCCGCAATGCTGGCGATGGCGGACCTAAAAAAACATTCTCCCGATATGAACAAAAAAATTGTGGAAGGATTTGAAAGTTTGGACTTCGGAAGCTTTTCGAATTCTTCGGAAATTTTTCATCTGCAAGCCCACCAGCCTGCCGCATCCTAAGCTCACCGTCGCGAAAATTACATGCTAAATTCTCCTTCCACGACGCATGCTCAAACCGTGTTACTCGCTAAATGATTCGAGCACTTAAATCATATCTCCCAATATCACTTCCAAAATCGTAGCTCGATCCTAGTGCTCGCCTCAACAAAGCCTTAAAGCAAGATTAGTTTCCGCGTTGGATGGTAACGGAATGGAAAGGGGAGGAAAGATACAGTTATCTGAAAAGTCTATGGAACTTCAACGGATGCATCTACTGATATACCAAATCTGTTAGCTAGACCTTTCTTTTCTTTGGATTTTTTTTATGCGAAAGCCACTCGAATAACTATAATTACCGGACTTTTTGATCGTTCGCATCTCACCTACGTCTCTATAGTACGATAACTTTCCATTGCTTGCACACGAATTTACTGCACGTGTGTGAATTCAGAGACGTCTTATAGTTGAACTGCCACTAGATTAGCTGGACGTTTCCGATGCATATTTTAAAAGACTACCTCTAGTATTCGAATACCAAAGGCAGAAAACGAATGCCGCAACTACAGCGGGAATTGGATGTGATGAGCAGAGGATATGAATCCGTCTGCAGGATGCACTCTTAAAAATATTCTATGATCGGTCCTTGATAATAAGCGAATGCCAATTGATTCTTGGACAAAGTTTATTTAAAAATTCACATAAATTACATGTCAAGTATCACTCTTCCATCAGTGTTTACATCAGATAGTAGCCGAGGTTTTCCTTCCCTTCTCTGCTATCGCTCCCGAATCGAAATCCTCTCCCCAACGGTCGTTGGAGGTACCTGAAACGAGAGTGAAAGAGATTATTCAAAATGTGAAAGAATGACTAGGTTCACTGTCAGAATGAGAGGGCATCACCCGTTTGCCAAAACCTTTGTTTCCGGAATGTAAACGATACGGTTAAGTAATTCGAAATGTCAGCAACGGTTCGAAAAGTAAGAGATCCCATATCTAATGAAGATGTCTGATGAATCCGGAGAGAAATAAAAAAGAATATATTTTTCTCTTACTGTGGCACTTGGGAAACGCATTCGGTTTTTTGTTGAGTGAACGGAAATGTTCTGCCAAATATCAGGAAATTGGTGCTTGATGAACTCCATCAAATCCTCGTCCCTTCACAGAGGATGGATGAATGCAATTTCTTTGAGAAAAGTTTGCTTGGCGCCCTAAGAAGGAAGATAATGTCTGTAGCATTCTACGGCATCGTATCCCTTTGAGAAGCAAGAAAGAAGAATGAGGGAACAACTTTATCTTTTGGTAGGTTTATCCCAAGAGTGGTTATCCTTGGATGTTACAGGGATGTTAAATTGCAAAATATGGAATCGTACTTGCACCTACTGAAGGAAGGCGGCTAGAAGGTACACTATAACAGGAATCGTGAAAAATGGAAATTCTCAATAATGAAGGAAAGAACACAGAGCTGAATATGAAACAAATCGAGGAGTGAAGATTCTGCAAGTCACTATATTGGAGTGTTTTCCATGTAGCATATCACACGTTGCAAGATCCTAGAAATATTTGGTCGAATCCATTGAAATAGTCAAAAGAAGATGCCACTTCTTGCTCCTGGAACGAATGCTAGAAGCAAAGGAAAGGATGAAGAAGTGAGTGAATGAGGAAGTAAACAAGTCGTATTTAAAATCAGCCCCTGAACGCTTGGAAGCATGATGGAATTCTGAAGAACATTGCCACGGTGCACAGAAAATATTTCCGAGGAAACACTCAAGACTTGATTACATATTGGCAGTTGAAAACTCTGGCAATAAGAAGCAAGGATATGGTCGGGCATTCAGGAAGGAGATGGGAGGTCCAAAGATGCACAAAATCGTCCAGTATAGAAGATAAAAAGGGCTGAAAAGAAGTGAATTTGCTCACAATCTACCTCATAGTCATGTGCTGCGCGAAGAGGCAACAGTAGAGAGAGAGGAAAAATAGAACAGTTTATCAACAAGGAACGACCTAACTGCAGATAGAATGGAAACCGATGATGCTAAGGCTCATGGGCCCATCTTGATGTTCTTCAGTTTGATTTGCAACAAGAAGGTATATGGTCTTCTTTCACAAGTAAGAAATCGCCCATTGTATGAAAAGGCTCATTTTTCATCGAATAGTAGTTTCAGTTCAGTAGCAACGAAAGAAAAATATGACCAGGTCCAAATCGTACCTTGAGAAGGTAGTCTACTCAGATGTTCAAAGTTGTAAGCAATTTCCTTCATCATCTAAGAATAGGCTTGGCAATCCAATCCGTGAAGACCCTCCTCGTGGACAGCATGGTGAAGGTTCTCGAATCCAAAGGCATCCTGGAATTGAAAGATGATGAGTTCATTGAAAATGAAGACTTTGTCAAGGACCTAGGCGCACACCTTCTGCACGAACGGTTTTAAGGCTGTATAATTGATTTCTTTTAACGATGTACGGCTATTTATTCACCTGTCGTACTTTTGAAATAATTAAAAATTAAAACCTCGTATCAGGGAAAGTTTTTGCATGCAGTGCATGCTTGTAAAACATATAAACTGTTGGTGGCAAAGCTCTACGTCGTAATAAATAGGAATATAGAATCAGGCGATAGTAAAACTTGACAAATCAAAGCTTCGGTACGTTCCAAAATGATGAGAATTCATCAGTCATCAATTAAATTGTTGAAAAAAAAATTTACAAATTTTGAACTACCGCTAAACATTTATCTCGCTTCTGATTGGCTGAGAGAAATGCCACCGCTGTCAGTGTAGAAGCTGTATTGTTAAATTTTATGCCAAATATTTCTTTACCTGATTGCCGATCGAATATCACCAAAAAATCTCTCTCCATTTACGTGGACACCGAGCAATGGCGGTTTTCTTGAAATCCAAAGCATTACGATGACGAAACTTATGAATTCAATATTTTTGCACAGTAAGACTCACGTAGTTGGTAAAAATCATAATAAATACTAATCTTCATTAAATTATAATCCGTCACGACTCACCTCACGTTCATTTTTTAAAATCTTTCTCGAATTTTAGATTCCCGCCGGTGACAATCGCGTCTCCAAATACCGCGGCGCGTTATTCACTTTCCACTGCGACCTCTCCGTGTCAACATCCTCCCTTTCACCAGTCATTCATTTTCCCCTTTTTCTAATTTAATGCACTCTTTGGAGCATATAATCATCCTCATTAAAACTATGAAGCTACGCCCGAGCTCTCTGTTCGAAGAAACGGCTTCGGAAACGCACTAAATTTCCCATTGTAGCGATAAGTTACGAGCCCATAAGCACGATGCTGTCGTGAGATATATAAGCCGTCCGTGGATATTATTGTCATTAGTACTTATCTGGTCATTTTCACCGAGGTAAAGATATCTTGAATGGCGATGAATAGGAAGCTAGGTATTCGAAACGCTTCGGTCGGACGCAATCGGTAAATAAAATTCCTGGGCACATTCTTGTCGTCGAGGGAAGAGAAATATTTTTTAATGGGACGTTTCTTACCTTACTTGGCTTTTCGACTGAACCTTGCATCCTCACCAAAAGCCGTGCTGCATCGCCTGCACTGGGATGAGGTGTCACATAGCCGTCCTCTACGAAGCTGCAGTAAATCTAATCAATCTCTTATGTGCATTGCCAACCACAGAACGCAACAACGTTGTCACAATCACTTCATACAGGGAGAAACTTGGAGATTTGATAGCTATTTCCATGCATAGTAAAACGGCGTAACGAAAGCATGGGGAAACTCGATTCACAAATCACAAGTACGAACTCTGCTCGCTGGTGATAGCCGCCTACTGAGGCGACACCGATACGATAACTTGGCCCTCTGTCGGATTTCGAATATTCTCCATATGACGGAAAATGACGATCTATTTCTAGCGCTCCTCATTCCTGCGAAGAGATCTATGCGTTTATAACTCTGCTACGATTCGCTTTTTCGAGGACTAAAGTTGGATCGAGTTGCGGCGTGCGCTTAGGTATTTGTCAAGGAGATATCTCGTTCCTTGGAAAAGGGATGATATAAAATGGCAATGACTTAATAAGAAAGAAGAAGATGAAGGACGTCGTCTCTCGAAAACCCTAACGTCCGCAAAGTATCGACGAAAATTACCACTGTCTCTTCGGAAGAGAGAAGTATCGCACAGAAGCCGAATTAAATCCACCGCAGACTTTCCCCACGGAGGAGCTGCATGCGTCCAATGCGTTGTTCTCCTATTCGCCTCTCCTTACCACCGGGTAATCGTTCGCTGAAACTACCTCCCGTAGCAGGCGTAAGAAGAACCATTCAAATCGGAATGAAAATTCAAATGATTTAATATTTCACCAGGCATTTTCAAGGCGAGCTGTGACTTTCACGATGTAAGATCGCTCGCGAACATTCTCAACGCTCTTACCGACTACCCTCTCAGCGGAACCGAGATTCTGTATGGCTTTTCCACAAGTTTTACGTATAGATTAAGATTGCAGAGATTCTACTATTAAAATTTTTCTCCGCGGATCGTACATGTTCATTTACAGTTTTCCGGTCAAAGTGGTCGACGACTAAACACTCGTTAATATATATTAATCTCATTCCCCATTTTCCGCACCCTATCATGACTTTATCTAAATCATTTCTAAGAATTAATCTATCCTCACTGCCGTATATTTCCATGTAGAACATTGTATCGCCCGCAATTATCCTATCCTTACATGGAGTGTAAGTATAGGTGTCTCCTGACTTTTGAATGAGACTAGCATAGATCGATAGAGGATCAAAATTAAGAATACACGTCTTTTTTTATAGACGTTTCTCGCCGTAAGTTTAGGAGATATTAACGTTCAAAGATTGCAATTTTTTTCAAATTTCGCGCTTGGACAACCCAAATCCGCTTATCCCTCTTTCGAGCTCCTACGTAATCAGCGAGTTCGGTGGTGGAGATGGTTGATGCATAGACAAAACTTTTTCTGACAGTCATTTTTGCGCGCTGGTCGCTGGTTCGCGACCCGGCAACGGAAATTTTTTTCTCTTCGATTATGATATATTTGTCTCGTATTCAGCGTCTATTACGCAATGTGCATAAAATTTGGAGTTATTATGCGATTTTATATTAACTTTTCTTAGGATTTCTGTTCAAGTTTATTATTCATACAATTGGTGCATATTCATACCCTTACATAGTCAGGAGACACCTATGTTTACACTCCTTGTTAGTATCAATTTCTCGTCAAAGGTCGTTGATATATATGAAAAAAATAGGAGCGGCCCGATTTCGCTTTGATACGATATTCCTGTAATAAAACTTGCGAAATAGTTCGCACGCCGGAACCCTGTCTTTTAGAGGGGCGAAAAGCGGAAAAGAATATCCGCAATGCTGGCGATGGCGGACCTAAAAAGACATTCTCCCGATATGAACAAAAAAATTGTGGAAGGATTTGAAAGTTTGGACTTCGGAAGCTTTTCGAATTCTTCGGAAATTTTTCATCTGCAAGCCCACCAGCCTGCCGCATCCTAAGCTCACCGTCGCGAAAATTACATGCTAAATTCTCCTTCCACGACGCATGCTCAAACCGTGTTACTCGCTAAATGATTCGAGCACTTAAATCATATCTCCCAATATCACTTCCAAAATCGTAGCTCGATCCTAGTGCTCGCCTCAACAAAGCTTTAAAGCAAGATTAGTTTCCGCGTTGGATGGTAACGGAATGGAAAGGGGAGGAAAGATACAGTTATCTGAAAAGTCTATGGAACTTCAACGGATGCATCTACTGATATACCAAATCTGTTAGCTAGACCTTTCTTTTCTTTGGATTTTTTTTATGCGAAAGCCACTCGAATAACTATAATTACCGGACTTTTTGATCGTTCGCATCTCACCTACGTCTCTATAGTACGATAACTTTCCATTGCTTGCACACGAATTTACTGCACGTGTGTGAATTCAGAGACGTCTTATAGTTGAACTGCCACTAGATTAGCTGGACGTTTCCGATGCATATTTTAAAAGACTACCTCTAGTATTCGAATACCAAAGGCAGAAAACGAATGCCGCAACTACAGCGGGAATTGGATGTGATGAGCAGAGGATATGAATCCGTCTGCAGGATGCACTCTTAAAAATATTCTATGATCGGTCCTTGATAATAAGCGAATGCCAATTGATTCTTGGACAAAGTTTATTTAAAAATTCACATAAATTACATGTCAAGTATCACTCTTCCATCAGTGTTTACATCAGATAGTAGCCGAGGTTTTCCTTCCCTTCTCTGCTATCGCTCCCGAATCGAAATCCTCTCCCCAACGGTCGTTGGAGGTACCTGAAACGAGAGTGAAAGAGATTATTCAAAATGTGAAAGAATGACTAGGTTCACTGTCAGAATGAGAGGGCATCACCCGTTTGCCAAAACCTTTGTTTCCGGAATGTAAACGATACGGTTAAGTAATTCGAAATGTCAGCAACGGTTCGAAAAGTAAGAGATCCCATATCTAATGAAGATGTCTGATGAATCCGGAGAGAAATAAAAAAGAATATATTTTTCTCTTCCTGTGGCACTTGGGAAACGCATTCGGTTTTTTGTTGAGTGAACGGAAATGTTCTGCCAAATATCAGGAAATTGGTGCTTGATGAACTCCATCAAATCCTCGTCCCTTCACAGAGGATGGATGAATGCAATTTCTTTGAGAAAAGTTTGCTTGGCGCCCTAAGAAGGAAGATAATGTCTGTAGCATTCTACGGCATCGTATCCCTTTGAGAAGCAAGAAAGAAGAATGAGGGAACAACTTTATCTTTTGGTAGGTTTATCCCAAGGGTGGTTATCCTTGGATGTTACAGGGATGTTAAATTGTAAATTATGGAATCGTACTTGCACCTACTGAAGGAAGGCGGCTAGAAGGTACACTATAACAGGAATCGTGAAAAATGGAAATTCTCAATAATGAAGGAAAGAACACAGAGCTGAATATGAAACAAATCGAGGAGTGAAGATTCTGCAAGTCACTATATTGGAGTGTTTTCCATGTAGCATATCACACGTTGCAAGATCCTAGAAATATTTGGTCGAATCCATTGAAATAGTCAAAAGAAGATGCCACTTCTTGCTCCTGGAACGAATGCTAGAAGCAAAGGAAAGGATGAAGAAGTGAGTGAATGAGGAAGTAAACAAGTCGTATTTAAAATCAGCCCCTGAACGCTTGGAAGCATGATGGAATTCTGAAGAACATTGCCACGGTGCACAGAAAATATTTCCGAGGAAACACTCAAGACTTGGTTACATATTGGCAGTTGAAAACTCTGGCAATAAGAAGCAAGGATATGGTCGGGCATTCAGGAAGGAGATGGGAGGTCCAAAGATGCACAAAATCGTCCAGTATAGAAGATAAAAAGGGCTGAAAAGAAGTGAATTTGCTCACAATCTACCTCATAGTCATGTGCTGCGCGAAGAGGCAACAGTAGAGAGAGAGGAAAAATAGAACAGTTTATCAACAAGGAACGACCTAACTGCAGATAGAATGGAAACCGATGATGCTAAGGCTCATGGGCCCATCTTGATGTTCTTCAGTTTGATTTGCAACAAGAAGGTATATGGTCTTCTTTCACAAGTAAGAAATCGCCCATTGTATGAAAAGGCTCATTTTTCATCGAATAGTAGTTTCAGTTCAGTAGCAACGAAAGAAAAATATGACCAGGTCCAAATCGTACCTTGAGAAGGTAGTCTACTCAGATGTTCAAAGTTGTAAGCAATTTCCTTCATCATCTAAGAATAGGCTTGGCAATCCAATACGTGAAGACCCTCCTCGTGGACAGCATGGTGAAGGTTCTCGAATCCAAAGGCATCCTGGAATTGAAAGATGATGAGTTCATTGAAAATGAAGACTTTGTCAAGGACCTAGGCGCACACCTTCTGCACGAACGGTTTTAAGGCTGTATAATTGATTTCTTTTAACGATGTACGGCTATTTATTCACCTGTCGTACTTTTGAAATAATTAAAAATTAAAACCTCGTATCAGGGAAAGTTTTTGCATGCAGTGCATGCTTGTAAAACATATAAACTGTTGGTGGCAAAGCTCTACGTCGTAATAAATAGGAATATAGAATCAGGCGAAAGTAAAACTTGACAAATCAAAGCTTCGGTACGTTCCAAAATGCTGAGAATTCATCAGTCATCAATTAAATTGTTGAAAAAAAATTTACAAATTTTGAACTACCGCTAAACATTTATCTCGCTTCTGATTGGCTGAGAGAAATGCCACCGCTGTCAGTGTAGAAGCTGTATTGTTAAATTTTATGCCAAATATTTCTTTACCTGATTGCCGATCGAATATCACCAAAAAATCTCTCTCCATTTACGTGGACACCGAGCAATGGCGGTTTTCTTGAAATCCAAAGCATTACGATGACGAAACTTATGAATTCAATATTTTTGCACAGTAAGACTCACGTAGTTGGTAAAAATCATAATAAATACTAATCTTCATTAAATTATAATCCGTCACGACTCACCTCACGTTCATTTTTTAAAATCTTTCTCGAATTTTAGATTCCCGCCGGTGACAATCGCGTCTCCAAATACCGCGGCGCGTTATTCACTTTCCACTGCGACCTCTCCGTGTCAACATCCTCCCTTTCACCAGTCATTCATTTTCCCCTTTTTCTAATTTAATGCACTCTTTGGAGCATATAATCATCCTCATTAAAACTATGAAGCTACGCCCGAGCTCTCTGTTCGAAGAAACGGCTTCGGAAACGCACTAAATTTCCCATTGTAGCGATAAGTTACGAGCCCATAAGCACGATGCTGTCGTGAGATATATAAGCCGTCCGTGGATATTATTGTCATTAGTATTTATCTGGTCATTTTCACCGAGGTAAAGATATCTTGAATGGCGATGAATAGGAAGCTAGGTATTCGAAACGCTTCGGTCGGACGCAATCGGTAAATAAAATTCCTGGGCACATTCTTGTCGTCGAGGGAAGAGAAATATTTTTTAATGGGACGTTTCTTACCTTACTTGGCTTTTCGACTGAACCTTGCATCCTCACCAAAAGCCGTGCTGCATCGCCTGCACTGGGATGAGGTGTCACATAGCCGTCCTCTACGAAGCTGCAGTAAATCTAATCAATCTCTTATGTGCAACGCCAACCACAGAACGCAACAACGTTGTCACAATCACTTCATACAGGGAGAAACTTGGAGATTTGATAGCTATTTCCATGCATAGTAAAACGGCGTAACGAAAGCATGGGGAAACTCGATTCACAAATCACAAGTACGAACTCTGCTCGCTGGTGATAGCCGCCTACTGAGGCGACACCGATACGATAACTTGGCCCTCTGTCGGATTTCGAATATTCTCCATATGACGGAAAATGACGATCTATTTCTAGCGCTCCTCATTCCTGCGAAGAGATCTATGCGTTTATAACTCTGCTACGATTCGCTTTTTCGAGGACTAAAGTTGGATCGAGTTGCGGCGTGCGCTTAGGTATTTGTCAAGGAGATATCTCGTTCCTTGGAAAAGGGATGATATAAAATGGCAATGACTTAATAAGAAAGAAGAAGATGAAGGACGTCGTCTCTCGAAAACCCTAACGTCCGCAAAGTATCGACGAAAATTACCACTGTCTCTTCGGAAGAGAGAAGTATCGCACAGAAGCCGAATTAAATCCACCGCAGACTTTCCCCACGGAGGAGCTGCATGCGTCCAATGCGTTGTTCTCCTATTCGCCTCTCCTTACCACCGGGTAATCGTTCGCTGAAACTACCTCCCGTAGCAGGCGTAAGAAGAACCATTCAAATCGGAATGAAAATTCAAATGATTTAATATTTCACCAGGCATTTTCAAGGCGAGCTGTGACTTTCACGATGTAAGATCGCTCGCGAACATTCTCAACGCTCTTACCGACTACCCTCTCAGCGGAACCGAGATTCTGTATGGCTTTTCCACAAGTTTTACGTATAGATTAAGATTGCAGAGATTCTACTATTAAAATTTTTCTCCGCGGATCGTACATGTTCATTTACAGTTTTCCGGTCAAAGTGGTCGACGACTAAACACTCGTTAATATATATTAATCTCATTCCCCATTTTCCGCACCCTATCATGACTTTATCTAAATCATTTCTAAGAATTAATCTATCCTCACTGCCGTATATTTCCATGTAGAACATTGTATCGCCCGCAATTATCCTATCCTTACATGGAGTGTAAGTATAGGTGTCTCCTGACTTTTGAATGAGACTAGCATAGATCGATAGAGGATCAAAATTAAGAATACACGTCTTTTTTTATAGACGTTTCTCGCCGTAAGTTTAGGAGATATTAACGTTCAAAGATTGCAATTTTTTTCAAATTTCGCGCTTGGACAACCCAAATCCGCTTATCCCTCTTTCGAGCTCCTACGTAATCAGCGAGTTCGGTGGTGGAGATGGTTGATGCATAGACAAAACTTTTTCTGACAGTCATTTTTGCGCGCTGGTCGCTGGTTCGCGACCCGGCAACGGAAATTTTTTTCTCTTCGATTATGATATATTTGTCTCGTATTCAGCGTCTATTACGCAATGTGCATAAAATTTGGAGTTATTATGCGATTTTATATTAACTTTTCTTAGGATTTCTGTTCAAGTTTATTATTCATACAATTGGTGCATATTCATACCCTTACATAGTCAGGAGACACCTATGTTTACACTCCTTGTTAGTATCAATTTCTCGTCAAAGGTCGTTGATATATATGAAAAAAATAGGAGCGGCCCGATTTCGCTTTGATACGATATTCCTGTAATAAAACTTGCGAAATAGTTCGCACGCCGGAACCCTGTCTTTTAGAGGGGCGAAAAGCGGAAAAGAATATCCGCAATGCTGGCGATGGCGGACCTAAAAAGACATTCTCCCGATATGAACAAAAAAATTGTGGAAGGATTTGAAAGTTTGGACTTCGGAAGCTTTTCGAATTCTTCGGAAATTTTTCATCTGCAAGCCCACCAGCCTGCCGCATCCTAAGCTCACCGTCGCGAAAATTACATGCTAAATTCTCCTTCCACGACGCATGCTCAAACCGTGTTACTCGCTAAATGATTCGAGCACTTAAATCATATCTCCCAATATCACTTCCAAAATCGTAGCTCGATCCTAGTGCTCGCCTCAACAAAGCTTTAAAGCAAGATTAGTTTCCGCGTTGGATGGTAACGGAATGGAAAGGGGAGGAAAGATACAGTTATCTGAAAAGTCTATGGAACTTCAACGGATGCATCTACTGATATACCAAATCTGTTAGCTAGACCTTTCTTTTCTTTGGATTTTTTTTATGCGAAAGCCACTCGAATAACTATAATTACCGGACTTTTTGATCGTTCGCATCTCACCTACGTCTCTATAGTACGATAACTTTCCATTGCTTGCACACGAATTTACTGCACGTGTGTGAATTCAGAGACGTCTTATAGTTGAACTGCCACTAGATTAGCTGGACGTTTCCGATGCATATTTTAAAAGACTACCTCTAGTATTCGAATACCAAAGGCAGAAAACGAATGCCGCAACTACAGCGGGAATTGGATGTGATGAGCAGAGGATATGAATCCGTCTGCAGGATGCACTCTTAAAAATATTCTATGATCGGTCCTTGATAATAAGCGAATGCCAATTGATTCTTGGACAAAGTTTATTTAAAAATTCACATAAATTACATGTCAAGTATCACTCTTCCATCAGTGTTTACATCAGATAGTAGCCGAGGTTTTCCTTCCCTTCTCTGCTATCGCTCCCGAATCGAAATCCTCTCCCCAACGGTCGTTGGAGGTACCTGAAACGAGAGTGAAAGAGATTATTCAAAATGTGAAAGAATGACTAGGTTCACTGTCAGAATGAGAGGGCATCACCCGTTTGCCAAAACCTTTGTTTCCGGAATGTAAACGATACGGTTAAGTAATTCGAAATGTCAGCAACGGTTCGAAAAGTAAGAGATCCCATATCTAATGAAGATGTCTGATGAATCCGGAGAGAAATAAAAAAGAATATATTTTTCTCTTCCTGTGGCACTTGGGAAACGCATTCGGTTTTTTGTTGAGTGAACGGAAATGTTCTGCCAAATATCAGGAAATTGGTGCTTGATGAACTCCATCAAATCCTCGTCCCTTCACAGAGGATGGATGAATGCAATTTCTTTGAGAAAAGTTTGCTTGGCGCCCTAAGAAGGAAGATAATGTCTGTAGCATTCTACGGCATCGTATCCCTTTGAGAAGCAAGAAAGAAGAATGAGGGAACAACTTTATCTTTTGGTAGGTTTATCCCAAGGGTGGTTATCCTTGGATGTTACAGGGATGTTAAATTGTAAATTATGGAATCGTACTTGCACCTACTGAAGGAAGGCGGCTAGAAGGTACACTATAACAGGAATCGTGAAAAATGGAAATTCTCAATAATGAAGGAAAGAACACAGAGCTGAATATGAAACAAATCGAGGAGTGAAGATTCTGCAAGTCACTATATTGGAGTGTTTTCCATGTAGCATATCACACGTTGCAAGATCCTAGAAATATTTGGTCGAATCCATTGAAATAGTCAAAAGAAGATGCCACTTCTTGCTCCTGGAACGAATGCTAGAAGCAAAGGAAAGGATGAAGAAGTGAGTGAATGAGGAAGTAAACAAGTCGTATTTAAAATCAGCCCCTGAACGCTTGGAAGCATGATGGAATTCTGAAGAACATTGCCACGGTGCACAGAAAATATTTCCGAGGAAACACTCAAGACTTGGTTACATATTGGCAGTTGAAAACTCTGGCAATAAGAAGCAAGGATATGGTCGGGCATTCAGGAAGGAGATGGGAGGTCCAAAGATGCACAAAATCGTCCAGTATAGAAGATAAAAAGGGCTGAAAAGAAGTGAATTTGCTCACAATCTACCTCATAGTCATGTGCTGCGCGAAGAGGCAACAGTAGAGAGAGAGGAAAAATAGAACAGTTTATCAACAAGGAACGACCTAACTGCAGATAGAATGGAAACCGATGATGCTAAGGCTCATGGGCCCATCTTGATGTTCTTCAGTTTGATTTGCAACAAGAAGGTATATGGTCTTCTTTCACAAGTAAGAAATCGCCCATTGTATGAAAAGGCTCATTTTTCATCGAATAGTAGTTTCAGTTCAGTAGCAACGAAAGAAAAATATGACCAGGTCCAAATCGTACCTTGAGAAGGTAGTCTACTCAGATGTTCAAAGTTGTAAGCAATTTCCTTCATCATCTAAGAATAGGCTTGGCAATCCAATCCGTGAAGACCCTCCTCGTGGACAGCATGGTGAAGGTTCTCGAATCCAAAGGCATCCTGGAATTGAAAGATGATGAGTTCATTGAAAATGAAGACTTTGTCAAGGACCTAGGCGCACACCTTCTGCACGAACGGTTTTAAGGCTGTATAATTGATTTCTTTTAACGATGTACGGCTATTTATTCACCTGTCGTACTTTTGAAATAATTAAAAATTAAAACCTCGTATCAGGGAAAGTTTTTGCATGCAGTGCATGCTTGTAAAACATATAAACTGTTGGTGGCAAAGCTCTACGTCGTAATAAATAGGAATATAGAATCAGGCGAAAGTAAAACTTGACAAATCAAAGCTTCGGTACGTTCCAAAATGCTGAGAATTCATCAGTCATCAATTAAATTGTTGAAAAAAAATTTACAAATTTTGAACTACCGCTAAACATTTATCTCGCTTCTGATTGGCTGAGAGAAATGCCACCGCTGTCAGTGTAGAAGCTGTATTGTTAAATTTTATGCCAAATATTTCTTTACCTGATTGCCGATCGAATATCACCAAAAAATCTCTCTCCATTTACGTGGACACCGAGCAATGGCGGTTTTCTTGAAATCCAAAGCATTACGATGACGAAACTTATGAATTCAATATTTTTGCACAGTAAGACTCACGTAGTTGGTAAAAATCATAATAAATACTAATCTTCATTAAATTATAATCCGTCACGACTCACCTCACGTTCATTTTTTAAAATCTTTCTCGAATTTTAGATTCCCGCCGGTGACAATCGCGTCTCCAAATACCGCGGCGCGTTATTCACTTTCCACTGCGACCTCTCCGTGTCAACATCCTCCCTTTCACCAGTCATTCATTTTCCCCTTTTTCTAATTTAATGCACTCTTTGGAGCATATAATCATCCTCATTAAAACTA
This sequence comes from Pantala flavescens, assembly GCA_020796165.1. Classification (NCBI taxonomy): domain Eukaryota; kingdom Metazoa; phylum Arthropoda; class Insecta; order Odonata; family Libellulidae; genus Pantala; species Pantala flavescens. Next base: position 328,956 of record JAIUJI010000027.1, on the reverse strand, counting down.
TGAAGCTACGCCCGAGCTCTCTGTTCGAAGAAACGGCTTCGGAAACGCACTAAATTTCCCATTGTAGCGATAAGTTACGAGCCCATAAGCACGATGCTGTCGTGAGATATATAAGCCGTCCGTGGATATTATTGTCATTAGTATTTATCTGGTCATTTTCACCGAGGTAAAGATATCTTGAATGGCGATGAATAGGAAGCTAGGTATTCGAAACGCTTCGGTCGGACGCAATCGGTAAATAAAATTCCTGGGCACATTCTTGTCGTCGAGGGAAGAGAAATATTTTTTAATGGGACGTTTCTTACCTTACTTGGCTTTTCGACTGAACCTTGCATCCTCACCAAAAGCCGTGCTGCATCGCCTGCACTGGGATAAGGTGTCACATAGCCGTCCTCTACGAAGCTGCAGTAAATCTAATCAATCTCTTATGTGCAACGCCAACCACAGAACGCAACAACGTTGTCACAATCACTTCATACAGGGAGAAACTTGGAGATTTGATAGCTATTTCCATGGATAGTAAAACGGCGTAACGAAAGCATGGGGAAACTCGATTCACAAATCACAAGTACGAACTCTGCTCGCCGGTGATAGCCGCCTACTGAGGCGACACCGATACGATAACTTGGCCCTCTGTCGGATTTCGAATATTCTCCATATGACGGAAAATGACGATCTATTTCTAGCGCTCCTCATTCCTGCGAAGAGATCTATGCGTTTATAACTCTGCTACGATTCGCTTTTTCGAGGACTAAAGTTGGATCGAGTTGCGGCGTGCGCTTAGGTATTTGTCAAGGAGATATCTCGTTCCTTGGAAAAGGGATGATATAAAATGGCAATGACTTAATAAGAAAGAAGAAGATGAAGGACGTCGTCTCTCGAAAACCCTAACGTCCGCAAAGTATCGACGAAAATTACCACTGTCTCTTCGGAAGAGAGAAGTATCGCACAGAAGCCGAATTAAATCCACCGCAGACTTTCCCCACGGAGGAGCTGCATGCGTCCAATGCGTTGTTCTCCTATTCGCCTCTCCTTACCACCGGGTAATCGTTCGCTGAAACTACCTCCCGTAGCAGGCGTAAGAAGAACCATTCAAATCGGAATGAAAATTCAAATGATTTAATATTTCACCAGGCATTTTCAAGGCGAGCTGTGACTTTCACGATGTAAGATCGCTCGCGAACATTCTCAACGCTCTTACCGACTACCCTCTCAGCGGAACCGAGATTCTGTATGGCTTTTCCACAAGTTTTACGTATAGATTAAGATTGCAGAGATTCTACTATTAAAATTTTTCTCCGCGGATCGTACATGTTCATTTACAGTTTTCCGGTCAAAGTGGTCGACGACTAAACACTCGTTAATATATATTAATCTCATTCCCCATTTTCCGCACCCTATCATGACTTTATCTAAATCATTTCTAAGAACTAATCTATCCTCACTGCCGTATATTTCCATGTAGAACATTGTATCGCCCGCAATTATCCTATCCTTACATGGAGTGTAAGTATAGGTGTCTCCTGACTTTTGAATGAGACTAGCATAGATCGATAGAGGATCAAAATTAAGAATACACGTCTTTTTTTATAGACGTTTCTCGCCGTAAGTTTAGGAGATATTAACGTTCAAAGATTGCAATTTTTTTCAAATTTCGCGATTGGACAACCCAAATCCGCTTATCCCTCTTTCGAGCTCCTACGTAATCAGCGAGTTCGGTGGTGGAGATGGTTGATGCATAGACAAAACTTTTTCTGACAGTCATTTTTGCGCGCTGGTCGCTGGTTCGCGACCCGGCAACGGAAATTTTTTTCTCTTCGATTATGATATATTTGTCTCGTATTCAGCGTCTATTACGCAATGTGCATAAAATTTGGAGTTATTATGCGATTTAATATTAACTTTTCTTAGGATTTCTGTTCAAGTTTATTATTCATACAATTGGTGCATATTCATACCCTTACATAGTCAGGAGACACCTATGTTTACACTCCTTGTTAGTATCAATTTCTCGTCAAAGGTCGTTGATATATATGAAAAAAATAGGAGCGGCCCGATTTCGCTTTGATACGATATTCCTGTAATAAAACTTGCGAAATAGTTCGCACGCCGGAACCCTGTCTTTTAGAGGGGCGAAAAGCGGAAAAGAATATCCGCAATGCTGGCGATGGCGGACCTAAAAAAACATTCTCCCGATATGAACAAAAAAATTGTGGAAGGATTTGAAAGTTTGGACTTCGGAAGCTTTTCGAATTCTTCGGAAATTTTTCATCTGCAAGCCGACCAGCCTGCCGCATCCTAAGCTCACCGTCGTGAAAATTACATGCTAAATTCTCCTTCCACGACGCATGCTCAAACCGTGTTACTCGCTAAATGATTCGAGCACTTAAATCATATCTCCCAATATCACTTCCAAAATCGTAGCTCGATCCTAGTGCTCGCCTCATCAAAGCTTTAAAGCAAGATTAGTTTCCGCGTTGGATGGTAACGGAATGGTAAGGGGAGGAAAGATACAGTTATCTGAAAAGTCTATAGAACTTCAACGGATGCATCTACTGATATACCAAATCTGATAGCTAGACCTTTCTTTTCTTTGGATTTTTTTTATGCGAAAGCCACTCGAATAACTATAAATACCGGACTTTTTGATCGTTCGCATCTCACCTACGTCTCTATAGTACGATAACTTTCCATTGCTTGCACACGAATTTACTGCACGTGTGTGAATTCAGAGACGTCTTATAGTTGAACTGCCACTAGATTAGCTGGACGTTTCCGATGCATATTTTAAAAGACTACCTCTAGTATTCGAATACCAAAGGCAGAAAACGAATGCCGCAACTACAGCGGGAATTGGATGTGATGAGCAGAGGATATGAATCCGTCTGCAGGATGCACTCTTAAAAATATTCTATGATCGGTCCTTGATAATAAGCGAATGCCAATTGATTCTTGGACAAAGTTTATTTAAAAATTCACATAAATTACATGTCAAGTATCACTCTTCCATCAGTGTTTACATCAGATAGTAGCCGAGGTTTTCCTTCCCTTCTCTGCTATCGCTCCCGAATCGAAATCCTCTCCCCAACGGTCGTTGGAGGTACCTGAAACGAGAGTGAAAGAGATTATTCAAAATGTGAAAGAATGACTAGGTTCACTGTCAGAATGAGAGGGCATCACCCGTTTGCCAAAACCTTTGTTTCCGGAATGTAAACGATACGGTTAAGTAATTCGAAATGTCAGCAACGGTTCGAAAAGTAAGAGATCCCATATCTAATGAAGATGTCTGATGAATCCGGAGAGAAATAAAAAAGAATATATTTTTCTCTTCCTGTGGCACTTGGGAAACGCATTCGGTTTTTTGTTGAGTGAACGGAAATGTTCTGCCAAATATCAGGAAATTGGTGCTTGATGAACTCCATCAAATCCTCGTCCCTTCACAGAGGATGGATGAATGCAATTTCTTTGAGAAAAGTTTGCTTGGCGCCCTAAGAAGGAAGATAATGTCTGTAGCATTCTACGGCATCGTATCCCTTTGAGAAGCAAGAAAGAAGAATGAGGGAACAACTTTATCTTTTGGTAGGTTTATCCCAAGGGTGGTTATCCTTGGATGTTACAGGGATGTTAAATTGTAAATTATGGAATCGTACTTGCACCTACTGAAGGAAGGCGGCTAGAAGGTACACTATAACAGGAATCGTGAAAAATGGAAATTCTCAATAATGAAGGAAAGAACACAGAGCTGAATATGAAACAAATCGAGGAGTGAAGATTCTGCAAGTCACTATATTGGAGTGTTTTCCATGTAGCATATCACACGTTGCAAGATCCTAGAAATATTTGGTCGAATCCATTGAAATAGTCAAAAGAAGATGCCACTTCTTGCTCCTGGAACGAATGCTAGAAGCAAAGGAAAGGATGAAGAAGTGAGTGAATGAGGAAGTAAACAAGTCGTATTTAAAATCAGCCCCTGAACGCTTGGAAGCATGATGGAATTCTGAAGAACATTGCCACGGTGCACAGAAAATATTTCCGAGGAAACACTCAAGACTTGGTTACATATTGGCAGTTGAAAACTCTGGCAATAAGAAGCAAGGATATGGTCGGGCATTCAGGAAGGAGATGGGAGGTCCAAAGATGCACAAAATCGTCCAGTATAGAAGATAAAAAGGGCTGAAAAGAAGTGAATTTGCTCACAATCTACCTCATAGTCATGTGCTGCGCGAAGAGGCAACAGTAGAGAGAGAGGAAAAATAGAACAGTTTATCAACAAGGAACGACCTAACTGCAGATAGAATGGAAACCGATGATGCTAAGGCTCATGGGCCCATCTTGATGTTCTTCAGTTTGATTTGCAACAAGAAGGTATATGGTCTTCTTTCACAATTAAGAAATCGCCCATTGTATGAAAAGGCTCATTTTTCATTGAATAGTAGTTTCAGTTCAGTAGCAACGAAAGAAAAATATGACCAGGTCCAAATCGTACCTTGAGAAGGTAGTCTACTCAGATGTTCAAAGTTGTAAGCAATTTCCTTCATCATCTAAGAATAGGCTTGGCAATCCAATCCGTGAAGACCCTCCTCGTGGACAGCATGGTGAAGGTTCTCGAATCCAAAGGCATCCTGGAATTGAAAGATGATGAGTTCATTGAAAATGAAGACTTTGTCAAGGACCTAGGCGCACACCTTCTGCACGAACGGTTTTAAGGCTGTATAATTGATTTCTTTTAACGATGTACGGCTATTTATTCACCTGTCGTACTTTTGAAATAATTAAAAATTAAAACCTCGTATCAGGGAAAGTTTTTGCATGCAGTGCATGCTTGTAAAACATATAAACTGTTGGTGGCAAAGCTCTACGTCGTAATAAATAGGAATATAGAATCAGGCGATAGTAAAACTTGACAAATCAAAGCTTCGGTACGTTCCAAAATGCTGAGAATTCATCAGTCATCAATTAAATTGTTGAAAAAAAAATTTACAAATTTTGAACTACCGCTAAACATTTATCTCGCTTCTGATTGGCTGAGAGAAATGCCACCGCTGTCAGTGTAGAAGCTGTATTGTTAAATTTTATGCCAAATATTTCTTTACCTGATTGCCGATCGAATATCACCAAAAAATCTCTCTCCATTTACGTGGACACCGAGCAATGGCGGTTTTCTTGAAATCCAAAGCATTACGATGACGAAACTTATGAATTCAATATTTTTGCACAGTAAGACTCACGTAGTTGGTAAAAATCATAATAAATACTAATCTTCATTAAATTATAATCCGTCACGACTCACCTCACGTTCATTTTCTAAAATCTTTCTCGAATTTAAGATTCCCGCCGGTGACAATCGCGTCTCCAAATACCGCGGCGCGTTATTCACTTTCCACTGCGACCTCTCCGTGTCAACATCCTCCCTTTCACCAGTCATTCATTTTCCCCTTTTTCTAATTTAATGCACTCTTTGGAGCATATAATCATCCTCATTAAAACTATGAAGCTACGCCCGAGCTCTCTGTTCGAAGAAACGGCTTCGGAAACGCACTAAATTTCCCATTGTAGCGATAAGTTACGAGCCCATAAGCACGATGCTGTCGTGAGATATATAAGCCGTCCGTGGATATTATTGTCATTAGTACTTATCTGGTCATTTTCACCGAGGTAAAGATATCTTGAATGGCGATGAATAGGAAGCTAGGTATTCGAAACGCTTCGGTCGGACGCAATCGGTAAATAAAATTCCTGGGCACATTCTTGTCGTCGAGGGAAGAGAAATATTTTTTAATGGGACGTTTCTTACCTTACTTGGCTTTTCGACTGAACCTTGCATCCTCACCAAAAGCCGTGCTGCATCGCCTGCACTGGGATGAGGTGTCACATAGCCGTCCTCTACGAAGCTGCAGTAAATCTAATCAATCTCTTATGTGCATTGCCAACCACAGAACGCAACAACGTTGTCACAATCACTTCATACAGGGAGAAACTTGGAGATTTGATAGCTATTTCCATGGATAGTAAAACGGCGTAACGAAAGCATGGGGAAACTCGATTCACAAATCACAAGTACGAACTCTGATCGCTGGTGATAGCCGCCTACTGAGGCGACACCGATACGATAACTTGGCCCTCTGTCGGATTTCGAATATTCTCCATATGACGGAAAATGACGATCTATTTCTAGCGCTCCTCATTCCTGCGAAGAGATCTATGCGTTTATAACTCTGCTACGATTCGCTTTTTCGAGGACTAAAGTTGGATCGAGTTGCGGCGTGCGCTTAGGTATTTGTCAAGGAGATATCTCGTTCCTTGGAAAAGGGATGATATAAAATGGCAATGACTTAATAAGAAAGAAGAAGATGAAGGACGTCGTCTCTCGAAAACCCTAACGTCCGCAAAGTATCGACGAAAATTACCACTGTCTCTTCGGAAGAGAGAAGTATCGCACAGAAGCCGAATTAAATCCACCTCAGACTTTCCCCACGGAGGAGCTGCATGCGTCCAATGCGTTGTTTTCCTATTCGCCTCTCCTTACCACCGGGTAATCGTTCGCTGAAACTACCTCCCGTAGCAGGCGTAAGAAGAACCATTCAAATCGGAATGAAAATTCAAATGATTTAATATTTCACCAGGCATTTTCAAGGCGAGCTGTGACTTTCACGATGTAAGATCGCTCGCGAACATTCTCAACGCTCTTACCGACTACCCTCTCAGCGGAACCGAGATTCTGTATGGCTTTTCCACAAGTTTTACGTATAGATTAAGATTGCAGAGATTCTACTATTAAAATTTTTCTCCGCGGATCGTACATGTGCATTTACAGTTTTCCGGTCAAAGTGGTCGACGACTAAACACTCGTTAATATATATTAATCTCATTCCCCATTTTCCGCACCCTATCATGACTTTATCTAAATCATTTCTAAGAACTAATCTATCCTCACTGCCATATATTTCCATGTAGAACATTGTATCGCCCGCAATTATCCTAACCTTACATGGAGTGTAAGTATAGGTGTCTCCTGACTTTTGAATGAGACTAGCATAGATCGATAGAGGATCAAAATTAAGAATACACGTCTTTTTTTATAGACGTTTCTCGCCGTAAGTTTAGGAGATATTAACGTTCAAAGATTGCAATTTTCAAGCATCACCATTTGAATGTGGGTTTAACCCATTTAATAAATCCCGAATTCCATTCTCTCATCATTTTTTTCTTATTGCAGTAACCTCTAATTTTTGTTGTAGAAATTGTGATTCTTCTTCCCATAATCGAAAGAGAAAATAGAATCGTATCATGAAGAGTTGTATCACCAACGTTTATTGTAATTCTATTAGTAGGACTATACCACAAATGAAACCAGGGTGTACTTGAATGATGAAATTAGGATAATTGTTAGTTATAACATTTGATTTGCATTCAAAAAGTGGTGATTTATTCAACGTATCTTAAATCAGAAGCAAAAATTGCCAACAGTTTCGACCTGATTATCATCTGAAGTTAAAGGAAAAAAAACAAGTTAAACCTCCCATAAAAGGGATATCCTGACAATCTCCCAGGTTGGGAATAATTATTCCAGCACGTATAAAAAGAAGAGCCTTAAATGATGCATGAGTTAATAGGTGAAAAAATGCCAATTCTGTATAACCCATAGCCAAAATTCTTATTATTAATCCAAGTTGACTTAATGCAGAAAGAGCAATAATTTTTTTTCAAATCAAATTCATAATTTGCCCCTATTCCAGATATAAATATGGTTATGCCTCCAATTAATAATAAATACTTACCTTACCCACTATTTATAACCAGAACATTAAATCGGATTATTAAATAAACCCCAGCCGTAACTAAAGTAGAAGAATGAACCAATGAAGATACTGGTGTTGGAGCCGCCATTGCAGTTCGTAATCAAGAAGAAAAAGCAATTTGAGCACTATTAGTTATAGCAGCAAAAACCATTAATAAAGAAATTATAATCCCTTCAAAATCAATAAATATATAATTTAAATAAAAAGCATAATTTCATCTACCATAATTTAATATTCAGGCAATACCTAATAAAAGGCTACATCACCGAGGGGATTAGATAAAACAGTTAATATTCCAGCTCTATAAGACTAAAAATTTTTATAGTAGATTGCTAAGAGATAAGAAATTAAACCAAGACCATCCCAAACTAATAGGATTGAAATTATATTTGGTCTAATAATAAATAATGTTATTGAAAATTCAAATATTAATACAAATAAAATAAACTGAGAGATATAAGGATCTCCTTCCATATTATTATTTCTATAAAAAATTACTATACTAGAAAGAAATAAAACAAAACGTATAAACACTAAAGATATTCAGTCAAATAGTATAGTTATTACAATATTTATAGAATTTAAAGGAAGAACACCCCATTCAAAAAATACAGTCAAATTATTTACACAAAATTAAATACCTAATGTAAGATTAGTTAAAGATAACACTTAAAATATTAAAGATCTAATAAAACAAATATTTAAGCGTCAATTAATGATCTTAAGCAAACGATATTGCATTATTGACACCACAAATCAAAATTTTAAATTAAACTTTTTAGATTAAAATCTGTCGAAAAATAAATCTCTTTTTAAAGTGATGTAATTTAAAGGAAATCAGTGTAATAATAAAGGTAAATATACACGATAGTATCCGAAATTTGAACTATACGAAGTAGAAAAAGTCTTTCCATGCTGGGTATATCTATATAAATATAAAGCATAAGCAGCTCTAAAAAATGATGAAAAAATAATTGCAATTATAGTTACTCAACTTCAACTTAGAATTCTATTACGTAAACTAATTTCCCCTAACAAATTAATTCTAGGTGGAGCAGCCATGTTACATGAACTAAGAAGAAATCACCATAAACATATTCTAGTTATTAGATTAATGAATCCCTTATTAATAAATAATCTTCAACTTCCTAATCGTTCATAAGAAATATTAGCAAGAACTTGATGAACATAAACCATGAGCAATTATTAAAACATAAGTATTACCTAAACCTCAACAAGTTATTGTTATTAATCTAGCTAATACAATCCCTATATGAACAATAGACGAATAAGCAATTAATGACCTCAGATCAACTTGACATAAACAAATTAATCTGACAATCACTCCTCCTACTAAACAAATACCTATTCACATAAAATTAAACTTCACTCCTGCAGATGTAATTAATCTAAAAACACGCAAAAGACCATACCCTCCTAACTACCCCGCTAAAGTTATAGATCCAGAAAAAGGAGGTTCAACATGAGCCTTTGGTAATAACAAGTGAAATAAAAATATAGGCATTTTAACTAAAAAGGCAAATGGTAACGAGATATAAGAATAAAAGCTGACATTGCAAATGTGAAGATAATCAAAAACATAAATTCAGTCTACCCAAATTTTTATATAAATTACAAATTGAAACTAATAAAGGTAGAGATGCAAATAAAGTATAAAATAATAAGTTAATACCTGCCTGTACACTTTCAGGTTGATAACCTCTCCGTAAGACTAAAAGAAATATAGGAATTAATGATATTTAAAAAAATAAATATAATATAAATAAATTAGCTATTATAAAAGTAATAATAATAATAATATTATTATTATTATTATTATTATTATTGTACATACAAAAAACTGGGTAAAGTTTTTATGAGAATAAATTGAAGATCTAGCTAGTAACATTAAACAGCAAATTCAAAATATTAAAAAATTAAACCATAACTTAACACATCATAACCAAAATAAAATCTTATATTGCAATAAGAAAAAACTATATAACCTTCTAATAAAAAAATAAAAGAAGCAAAAAAATGAAGGAGACTACTAATCAAAATGCAGGGGTAAAACATAATTGGATCATTAAAATAAGATATAAAACAAACTTTAGCATTGTAGAAGTCTAAATGAACTAAAATAATCATTGCCCTGTCTCCGAATTATAGAAACTAAAATTCCTAAACCCAAAGCTCCTTCATCTACCCCAAAAGTCATAAAATATATAAGAAAATAAAGATCAGAATAAAAAAGTAATACAAAAAAAATTAAACAAAAGTCTAAGAATTATAAATTCTAAACTTAGCGGAGTAGAAAGAAGGTTCTTGCGTTTAGATACAAATGATCATAAACCTCAAGTATTTTGAAAGTACAATAAAAGGAGTAATACCCTTATTAGTTTCACTGAAATTTGTACATTGAATTAAAAATGAAAGGATTATAATCTTTAATCCAGAGAAAAAAAATAAGTAATTTAATGAGACAGGAAGGAATCTTTTTCAAGCCAAATATATATTAATTTATCATAACGATAACAAGGCAGATTTCCAATTTTCAAGGCAGAATATAAATGATACTAATACTAACTTTAAAATAAAAATCGGTGAGTAAAAATCAACTCCTAAGAACTTTACCACAAATAAAATTCTTGAATATTCTGCTACAAAAATTAACGCAAACCCACCTCTTCTATACTCAACGTTAAATCCTGACACAAGCTCAGACTCACCTTCAGCAAAATCAAAAGGAGTATGATTAGTATCTGCTAGAAGAAGGAAATCAAATAATTATTAAAGGAATAATATATAAAGCAAATATAATCTCGATAAAGAGAAAATTGATACATTCTATATACATTAGAAAGAAAAATAAAAGAGATTAACCCATTTATGCTGAAGGTAAAAACTTTTTAATTATTATCTGATATTCATATAAATTGGTTTAAAAGAATAAAAAAAAGAGTTTGAAAGAAAATTTAGTTAAAGTTATCTGGTTACAGAGTTACATGGTGTTCCAAAAATGGAACACTAGGCAAAAGCGCTACCTAATACATAGAATGTAGTCTTCGGTATGATAGTCCTTAGAGCACTTTATTTGAAGGGCAACATTGCATTTCTTACAGCAAAAAGTGGTATATTTGCGGCATTCTACAATATTTTGGTTTGCTTTGATTGTTTTGTGATTACATGATTCTGGTCATCATAACGGGAGTCCTTATTGCGTTTCTAAGAAGGTCTTCCCAGTTTGGGCCGAATTACCATGGGTCTTCAGATAATGGCATGCCACACAGCGAAGAAACTCAAAAAGATCCATTGGCTTTGGATCGTAAGTTTTATGCAGCTGCCAAGCATTTTGTAGAGCTAATTGGTTGCTGCACTTGGATCTTCTTTTTATGTTTTTGTGAATAGCGATTGACAAGACACAGCGGATTGACACCAGCCCCAGATGATGTAACTTTGACAACACTGTTATCATTCAGCATCCATATTGACTGTGCCTTCAATTCTGTAATCAAACGCAACCCTTTCTTTATTTTTTAGGGCATCTTCTGATTCCAAAAGGATTTTGTCGATTCGATTTTTTCTCACTGTGCGGGTTGCTTGATGACCATTTGAACTGAGTGTATCAAAAAGTGCAATGTCCAGGGTGCTCCTTCATGAGTGCATCAGTAAATTGTAGGACAATGGATGCACCGACACCATATTCCTCATAATTAGTGTTTGGGTTTTACCTTGATATGGTTGAAACCAACAAATATAACCTAGGCATGTGGCACCACATCAAAACTTGTACCCAAACCGAAAAGGTTTTCCCCAAATAAACTGTTTGCGTTCATGACGACCAAAGTAAGGAATCATAGACTCGTTAAAGCTGAAGTCTGTTTTGTTTGGTACAAATAGCATGCATCTCTCTTCTGGATCAAAATTTTCTTGAACAAGGTACGCAGGGGCACGCAAAGAATCAGGCAGATTATTTATTGTTTCTCCTTCTTTATCAACAGAGTCCTCATCAGAAACAGGAGTTGTTGCATTTTCAGGAGGTCCTATGATAATTGCATTTGCTTTTATGTCATAATTTGTCTACAACAGGTCAGCTATTTTTGTAGGGTTAATGTTTTATGCAACTTGAGACTTAAAAGTGGTGAAAATTAAAAAACAAAGATAAAGGCCATATATATAAATAAAAAAGTATACGGCGAAGTCACAGTAGTGGTTGTGCCTAGTGTACCAAAAATGGAACAATCAACTTTTCTATCCTCTAACTTGTATATGAATAACATTTTCTGTATGTTCTGATTATGACATGAAACAGTGAGTATTCAAGTAGTAATAGAAAAATAAATAAAATCTATAGACGGTAAATCACTTAAGTTATAATTAAAGTTTATCGAGTGAGTCTTGAAAAATCTACTCAAAAAAATAAAGCTAGGTTTTACAACGTCCACCTAGCTCTGTGTTTGCTCTGTGACTAATTCCGTGAATTCGGTTATGCTATACATACCCTTACAAAGAAGGCAGGAAGTTTTCACCCACTTCCCAGATTTCTTGTAAGCGATAGGATATAAAATAACTTCACGTAACTGCCGTTCCAAAAACGGAACTCTAGGCATAAATGGGTTAAGAACATTCTTTTCTATGATCACCTAAGTTCATGGAAAATATCTTAATAATTGAAGCTGATCCTATCTCATCTTCTTTTCATTCTATTTTCTTAAGTCAATGTTTTTGTTTTTAGATTGTATTTCATCTAATATTTACTTATGTAACATTTGTGTAAAGGAACTCTTATATTGCTCATCTTGGTATGACAGAGAGGAATATGTGTGTACAGTTATTGTCTTGAAGCATATAAACATATAATAATATCTTAGTGATAGATTTCAATGCTTGGTTGCAGATGTGCTTGGGACTACAAGATATAGATGAGAAGAATGGGCAACATTTTTTTGCACTGATTTACTGGGATTTAGGTTCAGCATGAAGACATTACTTTGGATCAAGAACACTGCAAGTTAGTCTTAAAGGAAAAATAATTTGAAATGGAAATGGTGCATTGATATGGATCGTAAAAGCTTTTATTTATTTCAGGACTAAGGTCCTCCAAGCAAGCACCTGAGACATATTATACATCTTCCTATTTAGGAATTGAATCCCTCTCATTGCAGCATTTCTTTGATTGTCACTACACTCGGATATAACAATGTGAAGGTTTGGCATATTCAAGAATTTCTTTACAGTTTGTCTTTTACAGATATCTACTTGATGACCTGCCTCCATATATTTATTTTGACACTTGTGAACAGAATTAGAAGAGATATCCTACCATTCATCCATGATATCTCCTTTTATAAAAGGTGAATGATGTTTGAACATAACGACATGCAATATAGACTGACAGGTAATAAAGAATTATTATAGATGCAATGAACTAGACTCTGATAATAAATAAAGCATTTTCTTATCATCTAGTTTTTTTCATGCAAGCTTCTCAGAAATTTAACATTCCAATGCTATGTTCCTGGAGGTACCTCAGGAAAGGAAGCTGAAAATTATTCCACCAAAGGTCAAAACTAAAGGAAAGGTAAGTGACTATTACATTGGGTTTAACGTGGAATACCACAGTTTTATTATTCAAATGGTCTTGAAAACGAATCGGTAATTCAAGAAATAGCATATACCAAGAGTGAGAATGATTTTGGATTTATAAGAGTTGTCAGTGTTAGTCTACATAGTTGAAGTTGTGAAATATTTGTAGAAAAGTGGATCGTGCTACCCGTGATGAGTAGGTGAAGTGCAAATATATATGCATGGATTAAGAGAATTGAGTGACAGTAATAGTAATTAGACCATCCATGGTTTTTTCTAATCGAGATAATAAGTAACTTTTAAGAAGTGACTCTTAAGATAAACTATCTTCCTTAGAGTAGTTTGCAATGTTGATGGCCAAAATAGAAATGAGTAACTATGCAATACTTACAAATGCAAGAATTACAAATGATTTTTTACCACCCAAAGTTGAATTACAAAGATTGTGTTCCGATGTATTTGAATTCAATAAGAATAATTATACTTAGCTTAATAGGTTATAGATTTAAAACATTTTAGCAGCAAAGGAAGACCTAACTGCAGGTGGAATGGAATCTGATGATAATAATGCTGAATGCTCATGGCACTTTCTTGTTACTCATTTTGATTTGCAAAAATCAGTATTTTGGAGCTCCTTCACCGATATGAAACCGTACATTCGATCACTATAGTAATTATTTATCAAATAATAGATTCAATTCATGTCCATGTAAAAACAAGGGTGACCAGTTGGAGGACAAATTAAAGCAATACATGTTAATAAGGGAAGATAAACTAAAATTACAATTTAGTTTAGCTTTTAATTAAACAGAATCCCTCAAGTTGCATCAAAGGATTGCCTTGAATTAAATGTGAATCATAAAAGAATATCTCAATTGCTAATTCCAAATCAAAAAGGAATATTCTGCCTTTATGCATGCATATTTGAAGAGGAATATACATCCGTAATATGTTGTACCAAAATATACAAAAAATTACATTTGATAATAAAGATTTGGAGGCCTCTTATTAACAATCATAAACCGCGTTCCATCAAAATTAGGTGTTATGGGTTATTAATTTGTTAAACCTTTATGATTGAGTAGTGTGTCCTCCTGTCAGTAAAGAAGTAAATGAAGCAGAAGGTATGATCATAATAAGGAATGTGTGAGGATTTCATACTTTCCACACACTAAGTATGAAGAAGCAGATTGAAATGAAATAGTTCAGAGACTTAAGAGATATACAGAAAAAAATTCATAAAATAGAAAATGAATAAAAATATTTCTTATGAAACTTCATATGCAATGAATCTTTTATAGAGTATCTGAGTAGTCAGGAGTAAGTAGGGATTGGTATGTTTTATTCATAGAATTTAAAAATGGGATGACAAATGCTGTTCAAGAGCAGTTATCTATAAGATAATGAATAATTCATTTCTTTCTCATTAAGCTCTGGAAGATTTAAAATTTTGCATCAAAAAGCATAGTAATTCTTTCTGAGTGTGAGATTGTAACCAAAGGATATGAAAAAGAGTCTCAAAAGAAAATAATCATAGAGAAATGCAAGGTTAATCTCAATGAGTGTGTCCTTTGGTACAACACTATTCTAAATTTTACCCATTAATATTTCAATTTACCCAATCATTACCAATTGCTTCTTCAGTGCATTAAAATATGGAAAAAATTAAAAATATGTTGATCTCCACCAATGGACGACTATAGTGATGCTTGATGATTGTATCAGTTGTAGAAAGAAATGAATTTTCATAAATGAGCAGAGAGAAATATCACTGGAAATAATGGATGATGGCATCCATTAGAGGAAGCTTTTTGATTAATGAATAATATGAATCTCTGTGTTAACACTAGAACAGCGGGAAACAGACACCCCCCTAGAACAGCGGAAGGTGTCCTCAGGACACCTACACTTGCGCTTCTTTTAAATTGAATGAGGCAGTCGTATTTAAATTTCTGGTCTTTCCTTATAAGCTTAAAAATTAATAACTAAGTATGGGTACTATTTATCGGCAGATCATGAGGTAAATAGTTGCTACATATTTAATATAGAAATTGTTGTTGAGTTCAATCAATTTCATGAGACTCATATTCCGATATAAAAATATACAGAATAGTTAAGCCAGATATAAATTATATGAATAGATTAATATAAAGCCTTTTCGAGATACAATAATTATTTGCTTGAATAACCTTTGAAAATTACCTGATTTTATCAACAATTTACATGGGGTACAAGAAAAAATAAACTCGCGTAATAAAACTTTACCGCTTCACGTACCTTCCTTTGATTTTATTTCACAACAAAAAGACTAGAAATAAGGTTTAAGACACAAACTGGACCTTAAATGTTATTTGCATACGCAATTATATTAATTTTTCTTTTTTAGCACAATGATGCTGTCACGAAATAATTACTCCACAGAATCCTTCCACGAAGCTAATACATAAATCTTCTTGATGTTACAGTTTCTATTAACCTATTCCTTGCACTTTTTACACTTATCTGATGCTATATTTCACTTGTATTTTCTTTTGAACAGATATCGGTGGCTTCATTGGATGATGTCTCGTGCATCTAGTGTTTACTTAGGTCCTTTTTGAGATCTCTTTCGACAGCTTAGGTTTTACTTTGTTTATCTGCGATTCGTTGCAAGAATCTATATCTGGTTATTTGGCGACCTCTTTTCTGCTTGCAAATAACCTATACATTGAATTCTGCTAGATAAATTATTATTTAAAAAGAATGCATTAGGCAACGTCGTGAGTCTGTCTCACCGTGTGCCTACGCGCCATTTGGTCCACTACGCCGCTTTTTGTACAATTATGGTACGTCACCGCGTCTGATTTTCTTTTACTAATACTGTCAAATACGACATTAGAAAGCATCTAAATCGCGAGAAGAACATGTTTATTCGGTTTAATTTTATAAACAAGAATTATTCTTCATTTTTCGACAACATCGGAATTCACAGAAGATTTTTGCTGGTTTTCAACTCCAGCGACTCTCATCACAATTTGTTCTATGTTCCAGATAAAAAATACCTGCTTTCTTCAGCCTTTTAAATAGTGTCTTTAATTTAAAATAATTATCGGTCATTAGGTTAATTCCTTTTATATAGGAAAGGTCCCATCAAGGTCATGACCACATGGTTCAGGAAGATGGCCTATCCTCCAACTCGATAACTTATGGAAATCTATTCTATGCAAATTTGGAATGAAAATCCACTACTAACCGAAACTTAAGTACATATTTATCAGGTTTATCAAGAATAAATTGTGTGAATAGACATCTACACTTTCTGGGAAAAAGCTGATCATTCACCGTCACTTTTGTACCGGGATTGTAGCAAGCGTGGCAATATTCAATGAGTGAGTGTAACAAAAAGATATAAGACAAATTAGTCAATTGCGAAAATAGAAATGGGAAACGTATCTTATAAATGGAAATATTAGAAAATATAAGGCAAAATGTTTCCAACTCAAATCATCATTAGAATTGCTACCTCAAATTTTTATACATAACAATATAACTTATTAATTTTAGAGAACGGGGACAAAATAATAGCAAAAAGCAATATTATCTCAAAGTACATTCGTAAGAGCTTCTAATATAAAACAATGAAGGTTTTATCATAAGAAATAATAGTAAATATTACGTAGGTGTCCTGAGGACACCTCCGCTGTTCTAGGGGGTATGTGGTAGGATCTCCTATGAAAATGTTCCAATAATTATAAAACTTGGTAGAAATACGCAGAATGTTAAATTATTAAAAGCCACGAAACGATTTTTTTCTGTGATAGAAATTACAAAAATGGTGCGTTTTTTTCATGGGCGAGGTGTCCTGAGGACACCCTCCGCTGTTCTAGTGTTAAATCACTGAAATCGATTAAAATATGAGGAGATCCAGAATTGGTCAACCTGGGTGATGTTTTAGGGATACTTTTCTCTAGGTACACATAAAGAGAAGCCTGTAGAAATATGTTGATGCAGCATTACTTTGATATGCATAAATTATATGATAACATTGAAGCAAGGAAATTATGACAATCAGTTATTGTGTAACCAATCATTGATTGAGATCTTTAGATGGAGGGATATAATTTGAAGCTGAGAATTATATTCTGCTGTTCAGGGATGAAGCATTTGTATTTCAAACTCACTTATACATTATACACCGCTTCAATCAGCTACCAAGAAATCTAATATTCAAGATTTTCCAAGTGCAGCACATACTGCTTGAGGTGATTTATCTTGTAAAGAATAACGGTGGACACCCAACCGTTACAAAATTTCTACTGTTCAAAAATACTCAATATCTTTACATAGCTGTGCAGTTTCATAATAATAAGGATAGAATAAGGCTATATAAGAATAAGGCATTATAATTAGGATAGAATATGTATCGCTATATAATATGTACAACAAATGTAGAGAACTTCCTTAATATGAATATGTAATCAACAAAAGAAAAAATTGCAACGGACGTTTATGTAAAAATATGATCGCTTTAATCTAGATCCAACGACCTCTATAGATATTCCATTTCCAATATCTTACATTAAACTCAAATGAATTTCCCGCGTCAACCTCGTCTTCGTTTCAGTATATCGATATGTACGCCGGACTAATCGTCTCGATCCTAAGCACGATTGTTCGCCATGTCTTCAGTGACTGACTTACCGTTGAGGAGGTTTCACGTGAATTGCGTATTAATAATGCGAATTTGTTCGGTCCTACGAAGAGTAAATGAGTGTGTCGTAAGCTCATATCTTTCTCAGTGCTTGGATTTCGGCTGTTTTTGGACGGACGAAGTAGCTCGTTGCCTCTAACGAGATATACCGTGCGACAAAGGACTCGGTGAGAGGAACTTCTATTTGGAGGTAGGTAATTGTTAGCATTACGTATCTATTTTTATTTTATCTACATTATCCATTCCCTGGACGCTTTGGTATCTACGTCGTGGGCGCAAAAGAATAAAATACCGATTGCTTGAGACTGGGAGAGGAACAGGTGGCAGAACATAATTTTAAAGGCAAAGGAAATTATCAGAAGGCATCCTCTCTAAACGTTTCCCTCCAAAATCATGTCCATCGCATCCCATGACCCCTTATCGGTAATGGCGAAACAGAAATGCACTTTCGTGTAAATGGTTCTTGAATACGTGATGAAATACGATAAATGCGTGGTAGAATATGTTAATTTCCAATGCATCATTATAATTATTTTCATTAATTGATATCGATTAGTTAATTATTAGAAATCAAATCAAGGTTTATTTTTCTCATTCGACGACCGTAAAGACGAGAAGATGAGGAATTATAATTTACGTGAAGAAAATAGAATCAGGAAAAATTATTTAAGGATTGGCTAGGTAATAGGTTTTCGATAAAATATTTTACAATTTAACCGTTTCATTGTATGCGTAGTTGTATTTTGGAGGGAAAAGATTAGGTTTCCACCAATGAGAACGCAGGATTTGCCGCCGAAAATCAACAATAGGAGGAAAGCAGTTCAGTTCGTGCGGAGATTTCATCGGGGGAGGTTCAGAGTGACCATCACGTCGGTGGATATTGAATCCAGACTGAAGTGTACGAGTCATCTGGCGAGGAGGACGCATGGATTGTTATCTAGCACAGATAACTGGTGGTACAAGAGATCCACTGCCATCGGGAATCGGATTGGATTCAGAGATTAGCGGTTCGAGTAATACCGCAGTGGTGGGAAACAGTCTTTTTTGTACACTATGCTGTATGCGAATTTATGTTAGGATATGTACTTTCTTTTATGCTCGTTTGCTCCCTTTGCTAACGTTATTTTATGTAGGTGATTTATCCTAAGTGAACGATATCTATTTTCTTTAGTGAATGTTTTATTTTATGATGACTTGGTATACTTTGATAAGGTTCTTTATGATGATTAGGTATAATGTTATGTGTAGGCATTATATGATGAGTAGTATTATGTTATGATAGGGATTGACTGCGCGCGGTCACTCTTGTTCTGGGGCTCGTTATTGTCGGTGTTGTTCTTCGTCTTGGTCTTGTTTTCTGAGTATGTCGTTGGTGTTGTTTTTGGAATTGTTTGTGAAAGAGGCAATCAGTAGTATGTGTTTTCCTATGCATGTATGTGTGTGTGATGTCGCGCGCGCGCTTCACTTTTTTGTTGCTATGCAATGATATACTAATGATATTTTTTTACAGGCACATAATGATCTTTCTTTCAGGTACTCATGAAATATTGTTCTTTTCTTGTTAGTATATTTCCTTTACTGTCGGATGTTTCGTAATCATGTTGCGATTTTTTTCAGAGGTGTTTTTAATGGTAGGTACCAGTTTCATAGTTCTCTGCATGAATTATAAGAATTCGAATCCTTTTTAACATAGTATTCTTTTCAGGTATCACGATAGGGTCTGTTGTTACATCCTTGGGAGATGAGAGGAGCCAAGAAGTCCAAGTCTAGGATCACCCTCAGGCGGTGGGAAACCCGGGAGCAGTTCCTGCGGTTCATGTGATATTTTTGTTGCTTTTGATGGTACATTTCGCTTTCTATCTTGTTGTTTCGTAACCATGTTGCGATTTTTTTCAGAGGCGTATTTAATGGTAGGTATCAGTTTCATAGTTCTCTGCATGAATTATAAGAATTCGAATCCCTTTTAACATAGTAATCTTTTCAGGTATCATGATAGGGTCTGTTGTTACATCCTTGGGAGATGAGAGGAGCCAAGAAGTCCAAGTCTAGGATCACCCTCAGGCGGTGGGAAACCCGGGAGCAGTTCCTGCGGTTCATGTGATATTTTTGTTGCTTTTGATGGTACATTTCGCTTTCTATCTTGTTGTTTCGTAACCATGTTGCAATTTTTTTCAGAGGCGTATTTAATGGTAGGTATCAGTTTCATAGTTCTCTGCATGAATTATAAGAATTCGAATCCCTTTTAACATAGTAATCTTTTCAGGTATCATGATAGGGTCTGTTGTTACATCCTTGGGAGATGAGAGGAGCCAAGAAGTCCAAGTCTAGGATCACCCTCAGGCGGTGGGAAACCCGGGAGCAGTTCCTACGGTTCATGTGATATTTTTGTTGCTTTTGATGGTACATTTCGCTTTCTATCTTGTTGTTTCGTAACCATGTTGCAATTTTTTTCAGAGGCGTATTTAATGGTAGGTATCAGTTTCATAGTTCTCTGCATGAATTATAAGAATTCGAATCCCTTTTAACATAGTAATCTTTTCAGGTATCATGATAGGGTCTGTTGTTACATCCTTGGGAGATGAGAGGAGCCAAGAAGTCCAAGTCTAGGATCACCCTCAGGCGGTGGGAAACCCGGGAGCAGTTCCTACGGTTCATGTGATATTTTTGTTGCTTTTGATGGTACATTTCGCTTTCTGTGTTGTTGTTTCATAATCATGTTGCAATTTTTTTCAGAGGTGTATTTAATGGTAGGTATCAGTTTCATAGTTCTATGCTTGAATTATAAGAATTCGAATCCCTTTTAACATGGTAATCTTTTCAGGTATCATGAAAGGGTCTGTTGTTACATCCTTGGGAGATGAGAGGAGCCAAGAAGTCCAAGTCTAGGATCACCCTCAGGCGGTGGGAAACCCGGGAGCAGTTCCTGCGGCTCATGTGATATTTTTATTTTTGGTGTCTACGCTTCTGATACGTAGTGTTGCAATTGTTTGTTACATGGTATTTATATGAAATCAGGTTGTCTGAAGTCCAAGTTTATGATTACGCTCACGCTGTGTGTAACCATGAAACGGCATCTAAAATTGTTAAGCTAGTGTTCCATGTGTATGTTACATGTTATTTACATCAAATCAGTTTGTCCATTGTTTTGATCATGCATTTAATTTGTAAAAGCATTCATTTTTATGGATTGGGTTGTCAATAATTTTAATAACAAGGCCTTGTTTGGTAGTTTAACTTTCTATCATTGCAACTGATGTACAGAACTGGAATGGCGCCCATGCTTTTGTGTGTGTGTGTGAGTGTGTTACGAGTGCTTGTGAATGCGGAGTATACTCCTGTGTGAATGTTTATTTTTGCGGTTCCGAATTATTAGTAGTAGAATTTTGGTAGTTACTAACTAACTGGTGGTGGTAGAATTGTGTGTGCTGAGAGTATGGGTTCCATTCCAAACTGTGCATTTCAAGCAAATTAAGCTTCTCATTTCATCACAGTTATTTTGATCAGAGTTTATATTGGGTTTTTGCATGTATTGATTGAGTTTTGTATTCGCTGGATGTAAATCTCCTCCAGATACTGGATTTCATTGTAAACATTTATATATTT
The DNA here is from genome assembly GCA_020796165.1 of Pantala flavescens. NCBI lineage: Eukaryota > Metazoa > Arthropoda > Insecta > Odonata > Libellulidae > Pantala > Pantala flavescens. The sequence goes on along the minus strand of JAIUJI010000027.1, from coordinate 307,278 downwards.
TGTAGCTGTTTATAGCTTATTTGATGCAATGAACCAAGGAGGTTTTACCCCCTTGTTTTCCTCCTTGAATAAATTGAATTTTTTTGAAAGATGATTTGTGTGTTTCTTGAACCCTCATTGTTATTTTGACGAATTGCTTCAGTTCAAAAAAGGAGTCTTTGGAATTTGCCACTCATGGTTTCTAAGTTTAATTCAATTATTGTGCTAATTTTATCATTCCTGATCTGATAATCTACTTTAGTACGTTTCTACAAGTTGTAAATTTGCAAATACCGGGCATGAATGCTTCGCGTTTGGATGAGAAAATCTTGTATACTTGTAAGTTGTTTCTCACAGGAGTAAAATTAAAACTTCCCCTATAGAAAGAAATTATGATGAAAAAGACGATGGAAGACAGAGAAATGAAAATTTCAATTGATTCTGAACCTTTAATCGAATTTTCAATCGTACATAAACCTTTAGATTAGGGAACGCATTCCCTCCATCTAGTTTTCAATGGCCGTGAATCAAAAGCTGATATTTATATAACCGGTGCACAATTTGCACCACCCGTTGCAAAAGATGGTTGCGCACCAGATAAATGATTTTTGGATAAAATACGGTAAATCTAAAGCTAAGGACAGGAGAGAACATAGTTTCCCAAATTAAAAGTAACTTTTTCAATTCTTTTAGAGAGACCGTGCTAGTTCATACATTCTCGTTTTATACACAGTAAATAATTCTAAAGACGGCCAATAAATAATCAAAAGAAAATTGATTTCAGCCTCTACCATGGTATTTAAGAAAAACTAATTAAAAATCAAAAGATCTGCACAAACTTTAGTGTATGATGGCCGGTTTCCACCGGTTTTAGACCTCACGTTTTAATTCTAAATTATCTGCATAATTTACGATCAAAAATTTTTTCTATCCTCAGCCAGTTTGCTAGATGCAATGCGAACCTGTTCACTTTAAAAAATTGATGCTTGTCATTGATGATTAGCAACTTTTGCAATTAGTGACGTTCTCTTCGAATATTCATCTGTGAGAGAGCTGGCGATTTTTCAAACGCCCACTTCTCGGATTGGAAAGGATTTGCAACTACGCAGGTTTTCAATGCGTAACATTTTTAATGGCTACAGCATGCAAGGCCAATTGCGTTTAACATCTGCACGATTTGTGCGCGATAAATCAATATTTCATTAGATTTTTACTGAATTGAAGCGTATTTTTGTTATTTTTTATGAGGATTAGCACGCTCAGATACCAAAACGTGTGATACTTCGGGATATTCTAGTTCAATATCAGTTTTCGACCGATTTTGAACCCATTCTAGACATTATGTCGTAGATATTACTGTAGGAACCATATAAACGGAAGTTTGCATGCGATTCACCCGCTTCGTAGCAGATACTAGCCGCATTTTCACATAATATCGCGTTAAGAATGGAGGAATATTACGTTTCCTTGTTGAAAATCAGTATTTATCGGTATATTACGGAATATGAGCGATAGCGGAACATGTATCTATGCATATTTAGTTTCAACCATAGTGGAGTACTATTTGTGTGCGATAAATCAATATTACATTAGGTTTTTACTGAATTGAAGCCTATTTTTGTTATTTTTTATGAGGAATAGCACGCTCAGATACCAAAACGTGTGCTTCTTCGGCTTAACCTAGTTCAATATCAGTTTTCGACCGATTTTGAACCCATTCTAGACATTATTTCATGGATATTACTGTAGGAACCATATAACCAGAATTATGCAAGCGATTCATCCGCTTCGTAGCAGAAACTAGCCGCATTTTCACATATTGATATCGCGTTTCGAATGTAGGAATATTACGTTTCTTTGTTGAAAATCAGTTTTTATCGGTATATTACGGAATATGAGCGTTAGTGGAACATTTATTTATGCATATTTACGTTTCAACCATAGTGGAGTATGATTTGTGCGCGATAAATTATTATTTTGTTCGGTTTTTAATGAATTGAAGCCTATTTCTGTTATTTTTGATGAGGAATAGCACGCTAAAATCCCAAAACGTGTGCTTCCTCGGCTTATTCTAGTTCAATATCAGTTTTCGACCGATTTTGAACCCATTCTAGACATAATGTCCTGGATATTACTGTAGGAACCTTATAACAGGAAGTTTTCATGCGATTCATCTGCTTCGTAGCAGATACTAGCAGCATATTCACATAATTGCGCGTTCAGAATGTAGGGATATTACGTTTCTTTGTTGAAAATCAGTATTTATCGGTATATTACGGAATATGAGCGATGGCAGTACATTTATTTATGAAATTCAAGTTTCCACCATAGTGGAGTAAGATTTTTGCGCGATAAATCAATATTTCATTAGGTTTTTACTGAATTTAAGCCTATTTTTGTTATTTTTGATGAGGAATAGCACGCTAAGACCCCAAAACGTGTGCTTCCTCGGCTTATCCTAGTTCAATTACAGTTTTCGACCGATTTTGAACCCATTCTAGACATTATGTCCTGGATATTACAGTAGGAACCTTATAACAGGAAGTTTTCATGCAATTCATCCGCTTCGTAGCAGATACTAGCAGCATATTCACATAATTGCGCGTTCAGAATGTAGGGATATTACGTTTCTTTGTTGAAAATCAGTATTTATCGGAATATTACGGAATATGAGCGATAGCGGAACATTTATTAATGCATATTTACGTTTGAATTATAGTGGAGTACGATTTGTGCGCGAAAAATCAATATTTCATTAGGTTTTTACTGAAATGAAGCCTATTTTTGTTATTTTTGATGTTGAATAGCACGCTTAGATCCCAAAACGTGTGCTTCTTCGGGTTATTCCAGTTCAATATCAGTTTTCGACCGATTTTGAACCCATTCTAGACATAATGTCGTGGATATTACTGTATGAACCATACAACCGGAAGTATGCTTGCGATTCATCCGCTTCGTAGCAGATACTTGCCGCATATACACATAATTGCGCGTTCAGAATGTAGGGATATTACGTTTCTTTGTTAAAAATCAGTATTTATCGGTATATTACGGAATATGAGCGATAGCGGAACATTTATTAATGCATATTTACGTTTGAAATATAGTGGAGTACGATTTGTGCATGATAAATCAGTATTTTATTAGGTTTTTACTGAATTGAAGGGCATTTTTGTTATTTTTTATGAGGAATAGCACGCTCAGATACCAAAACGTGTGCTTCTTCGGCTTAACCTAGTTCAATATCAGTTTTCGACCGATTTTGAACCCATTCTAGACATAATGTCCTGGATATTACTGTAGGAACCTTATAACAGGAAGTTTTCATGCGATTCATCCGCTTCGTAGCAGATACTAGCCGTTTTCTAACGTATTATCGTGTTTAGAGTTTAGGGATATTACGTTTCTTTGATGAAAACCAGCATTTATCGGTATATTACGGAATATGAGCGATAGCGGAACATTTATCCATGTATATTCACGTCTCAACCATGGTGGAGTACGATTTGTGCATGATAAATCAGTATTTTATTAGGTTTTTACTGAATTGAAGGGCATTTTTGTTATATTTGATGAGAAATAGCACGCTAATGTACCTAAACGTGTGCTTCCTCGGCTTATTCTAGTTCAATATGAGTTTTCGACCGATTCTGAACCCATTCTAGACATAATGTCCTGGATTTTACTGTAGGAACCTTATAACTGGAAGTTTTCATGCGATTCATCCGCTTCGTAGCAGATACTAGCAGCATATTCACATAATTGCGCGTTCAGAATGTAGGGATATTACGTTTCTTTGTTGAAAATCAGTATTATATGGAATATTACGGAATATGAGCGATAGCGGAACATTTATTAATGCATATTTACGTTTGAATTATAGTGGAGTACGAATTGTTCGCGAAAAATCAATATTACATTAGGTTCAACTGAATTCAAGCCTATTTTTGTTATTTTTGATGAGAAATAGCACGATTAGATCCCGAAACGTGTGCTTCTTCGGCTTATTTTAGTTCAATATCAGTTTTCGACCGATTTTGAACCCATTCTAGACAAAATGTCCTGGATATTACTTTAGGAACCTTATAACAGGAAGTTTTCATGCGATTCATCCGCTTCGTAGCAGATAATAGCAGCATATTCATATAATAGCACGTTAAGAATAAAGGAATATTACGTTTCTTTGTTGAAATCAGTATTTATCGGTATATCACGGAATATGAGCGATGGCAGTACATTTATTTATGAAATTCACGTTTCCATTATAGTGGAGTAAGATTTTTGCGCGATAAATCAATATTCATTAGATTTTTACTGAATTTAAGCCTATTTTTGTTATTTTTGATGAGGAATAGCACGCTAAGATCCCAAAACGTGTGCTTCCTCGGCTTATTCTAGTTCAATTACAGTATTCGACCGATTTTGAACCCATTCTAGACATTATGTCCTGGATATTACAGTAGGAACCTTATAACAGGAAGTTTTGATGCGATTCATCCGCTTCGTAGCAGATACTAGCAGAATATTCACATAATTGCGCGTTCAGAATGTAGGGATATTACGTTTCTTTGTTAAAAATCAGTATTTATCGGTATATATTACGGAATATGAGCGATTGCGGAACATTTATTAATGCATATTTACGTTTGAATTATAGTGGAGTACGATTTGTGCGCGAAAAATCAATATTTCATTAGGTTTAACTGAATTGAAGCCTATTTTTGTTATTTTTGATGTTGAATAGCACGTTTAGATCCCAAAACGTGTGCTTCTTCGGGTTATTCCAGTTCACTATCAGTTTTCGACCGATTTTGAACCCATTCTAGACATAATGTCGTGGATATTACTGTATGAACCATACAACCGGAAGTATGCTTGCGATTCATCCGCTTCGTAGCAGATACTTGCCGCATTTTCGCGTCTTATCGCGTTAAGAATGTAGGAATATATCGTTTCTATGTTTAAAATCAGTTTTTATCGGTATATTACGGATTATGAGCGATGGTAGTACATTTATTTATGAAATTCACGTTTCCACCATAGTGGAGTAAGATTTGTGCGCGATAAATCAATATTTCATTAGGTTTTTACTGAATTTAAGATTATTTTTGTTATTTTTGATGAGCAATAGCACGCTAAGATCCTAAAACGTTTGCTTTTTCGGGTTCTTCTAATTCAATATCAGTTTTCGACCGATTTTGAACCCATTCTAGTCAATATGTCGTGGATATATTTGTAAGAACCATATAAACGGAAGTTTGTGTGCGATTCATCCGCTTCGTAGCAGATACTAGCCGCATATTTACGTCTTATCGCGTTTAGAATGTAGGAATATATCGTTTCTTTGTTGAAAATCAGTATTTATCGTTATATTGCGGAATATGAGCGATAGCGGAACATTTATTTATGCATATTCACGTTTCAATTATAGTGGAGTACGATTTGTTCGCGAAAAATCAATATTTCATTAGGTTTTTACTGAATTGAAGCCTATTTTTGTTATTTTTGATGAGGAATAGCACGCTTAGATCCCGAAACGTGTGCTTCTTCGGCTTTTTCTAGTTCAATATCAGTTTTCGACCGATTTTGAACCCATTCTAGACATAATGTCCTGGATATTACTGTAGGAACCTTATAACAGGAAGTTTTCATGCGATTCATCCGCTTCGTAGCAGATACTAGCAGCATATTCACATAATAGCGCGTTAAGAATAAAGGAATATTATGTTTCTTTGTTGAAATCAGTATTTATCGGTATATTACGGAATATGAGCGATGGCAGTACATTTATTTATGAAATTCACGTTTCCACCGTAGCGGATTAAGATTTTTGCGCGATAAATCAATATTTCATTAGGTTTTTACTGAATTTAAGCCGTTTTTTTGTTATTTTTGATGAGGAATAGCACGCTAAGATCCCAAAACGTGTGCTTCCTCGGCTTATTCTAGTTCAATTACAGTATTCGACCGATTTTGAACCCGTTCTAGACATTATGTCCTGGATATTACAGTAGGAACCTTATAACAGGAAGTTTTCATGCGATTCATCCGCTTCGTAGCAGATACTAGCAGCATATTCACATAATTGCGCGTTCAGAATGTAGGGATATTACGTTTCTTTGTTAAAAATCAGTATTTATCGGTATATATTACGGAATATGAGCGATAGCGGAACATTTATTAATGCATATTTACGTTTCAACCATAGTGGAGTATGAATTTTGCGCGATAAATTATTATTTTGTTAGGTTTTTAATGAATTGAAGCCTATTTTTGTTATTTTTGATGAAAAATAGCACGCTAAAATCCCAAAACGTGTGCTTCCTCGGCTTATTCTAGTTCAATATCAGTTTTCGACCGATTTTGAACCCATTCTAGACATAATGTCCTGGATATTACTGTAGGAACCTTATAACAGGAAGTTTTCATGCGATTCATCTGCTTCGTAGCAGATACTAGCAGCATATTCACATAATTGCGCGTTCAGAATGTAGGGATATTACGTTTCTTTGTTAAAAATCAGTATTTATCGGTATATTACGGAATATGAGCGATGGCAGTACATTTATTTATGAAATTCACGTTTCCACCATAGTGGAGTAAGATTTTTGCGCGATAAATCAATATTTATTAGGTTTTTACTGAATTTAAGCCTATTTTTGTTATTTTTGATGAGGAATAGCACGCTAAGATCCCAAAACGTGTGCTTCCTCGGCTTATTCTAGTTCAATTACAGTATTCGACCGATTTTGAACCCATTCTAGACATTATGTCCTGGATATTACAGTAGGAACCTTATAACAGGAAGTTTTCATGCCATTCATCCGCTTCGTAGCAGATACTAGCAGCATATTCACATAATTGCGCGTTCAGAATGTAGGGATATTACGTTTTTTTTGTTGAAAATCAGTATTTAATGGAATATTACGGAATATGAGCGATAGCGGAACATTTATTAATGCATATTTACGTTTGAATTATAGTGGAGTACGAATTGTTCGCGAAAAATCAATATTACATTAGGTTCAACTGAATTCAAGCCTATTTTTGTTATTTTTGATGAGAAATAGCACGCTTAGATCCCGAAACGTGTGCTTCTTCGGCTTATTTTAGTTCAATGTCAGTTTTCGACCGATTTTGAACCCATTCTAGACAAAATGTCCTGGATATTACTTTAGGAACCTTATAACAGGAAGTTTTCATGCGATTCATCCGCTTCGTAGCAGATAATAGCAGCATATTCATATAATAGCACGTTAAGTATAAAGGAATATTACGTTTCTTTGTTGAAATCAGTATTTATCGGTATATCACGGAATATGAGCGATGGCAGTACATTTATTTATGAAATTCACGTTTCCACCATAGTGGAGTAAGATTTTTGCGCGATAAATCAATATTTATTAGGTTTTTACTGAATTTAAGCCTATTTTTGTTATTTTTGATGAGGAATAGCACGCTAAGATCCCAAAACGTGTGCTTCTTCGGCTTATTCTAGTTCAATTACAGTTTTCGACCGATTTTGAACCCATTCTAGACATAATGTCCTGGATATTACTGTAGGAATCTTATAACAGGAAGTTTTCATGCGATTCATCCGCTTCGTAGCAGATACTAGCAGCATATTCACATAATTGCGCGTTCAGAATGTAGTGATATTACGTTTCTTTGTTGAAAATCAGTATTTATCGGTATATTACGGAATATGTGCGATAGCGGAACATTTATAAATGCATATTTACGTTTGAATTATAGTGGAGTACGATTTGTGCGCGAAAAATCAATATTTCATTAGGTTTAACTGAATTGAAGCCTATTTTTGTTATTTTTGATGTTGAATAGCACGCTTAGATCCCAAAACGTGTGCATCTTCGGGTTATTCCAGTTCAATATCAGTTTTCGACCGATTTTGAACCCATTCTAGACATAATGTCATGGATATTACTGAAAGAACCATAAAACTGGAAGTATGCTTGCGATTCATCCGCTTCGTAGCAGATACTTGCCGCATTTTCGCGTCTTATCGCGTTAAGAATGTAGGAATATATCGTTACTTTGTTGAAAATCAGTTTTTATCGGTATATTACGGAAAATGAGCGATGGCAGTGCATTTATTTATGAAATTCACGTTTCCACCAAAGTGGAGTAGGATTTGTGCGCGATAAATCAATATTTCATTATGTTTTTACTGAATTGAAGCGTATTTTTGTTATTTTTGATGAGCAATAGCACGCTAAGATCCCAAAACGTGTGCTTCTTCGGGTTATTCTAGTTCAATATCAGTTATCGACCTATTTTAAACCCATTCTAGTCATTATGTCGTGGATATATTTGTAAGAACCATATAACCGGAAGTTTGTGTGCGATTCATCCGCTTCGTAGCAGATACTAGCCGCATATTTACGTCTTATCGCGTTTAGAATGTAGGAATATATCGTTTCTTTGTTGAAAATCAGTATTTATCGTTATATTGCGGAATATGAGCGATAGCGGAACATTTATTTATGCATATTCACGTTTCAATTATAGTGGAGTACGATTTGTTCGCGAAAAATCAATATTTCATTAGGTTTTTACTGAATTGAAGCCTATTTTTGTTATTTTTGATGAGGAATAGCACGCTTAGATCCCGAAACGTGTGCTTCTTCGGCTTATTCTAGTTCAATATCAGTTTTAGACCGATTTTGAACCCATTCTAGACATAATGTCCTGGATATTACTGTAGGAACCTTATAACAGGAAGTTTTCATGCGATTCATCCGCTTCGCAGCAGATAATAGCAGCATATTCACAAAATAGCGCGTTAAGAATAAAGGAATATTACGTTTCTTTGTTGAAATCAGTATTTATCGGTATATTACGGAATATGAGCGATGGCAGTACAATTATTTATGAAATTCACGTATCCACCATAGTGGAGTAAGATTCTTGCGCGATAAATCAATATTTCATTAGGTGTTTACTGAATTTAAGCCTATTTTTGTTATTTTTGATGAGGAATAGCACGCTAAGATCCCAAAACGTGTGCTTCCTAGGGTTATTCTAGTTCAATATAAGTTTTCGACCGATATTGAACCCATTCTAGACATTATGTCGTGGATATAACTGTAAGAACCATATAACCGGAAGTTTGCGTGCGATTCATCCGCTTCGTTGCAGATACTAGCCGTTTTCTAACGTATTATCGTGTTTAGAGTTTAGGGATATTACGTTTCTTTGTTGAAAACCAGCATTTATCGGTATATTACGGAATAAAAGCGATAGCGGAACATTTATCCATGTATATTCACGTCTCAACCATGGTGGAGTACGATTTGTGCATGATGAATCAGTATTTTATTAGGTTTTTACTGAATTTAAGGGCATTTTTGTTATATTTGATGAGAAATAGCACGCTAAGATGCCAAAACGTGTGCTTCTTTGGCTTATTCTAGTTCAATATCAGTTTTCGACCGATTTTGAACCCATTCTAGACATAATGTCCTGGATATTACTGTAGGAACCTTATAACAGGAAGTTTTCATGCGATTCATCCGCTTCTTAGCAGATACTAGCAGCATATTCACATAATTGCGCGTTCAGAATGTAGAGATATTACGTTTCTTTGTTGAAAATCAGTATTTAATGGAATATTACGGAATATGAGCGATAGCGGAACATTTATTAATGCACATTTACGTTTGAATTATAGTGGAGTACGATTTGTGCGCGAAAAATCAATATTTCATTAGGTTTAACTGAATTGAAGCCTATTTTTGTTATTTTTGATGTTGAATAGCACGCTTAGATCCCAAAACGTGTGCTTCTTCGGGTTATTCCAGTTCAATATCAGTTTTCGACCGATTTTGAACCCATTCTAGTCATTATGTCGTGGATATATTTGTAAGAACCATATAACCGGAAGTTTGTGTGCGATTCATCCGCTTCGTAGCAGATACTAGCCGCATATTTACGTCTTATCGCGTTAAGAATGTAGGAATATATCTTTTCTTTGTTGAAAATCAGTATTTATCGTTATATTGCGGAATATGAGCGATAGCGGAACATTTTTTTATGCATATTCACGTTTCAATTATAGTGGAGTACGATTTTGCGCGATATATCAATATTTCATTAGGTTTTTACTGAATTGAAGCCTATTTTTGTTATTTTTGATGAGGAATAGCATGCTAAGAACCCAAAACGTGTGCTTCTTCGGATTATTCCAGTTCAATATCAGTTTTCGACCGATTTTGAACCCATTCTAGACATAATGTCCTGGATATTACTGTAGGAACCTTATAACAGGAAGATTGCATGCGATTCATCCTGTTCGTAGCAGAAACTAGCCGCATATTCACATAATAGCCCGTTTAGAATGTAGGGATATTACGTTTCTTTGTTGAAAATCAGTATTTATCGGTATATTACGGAATATGAGCGATAGCGGAACATTTATTTATGCATATTCACGTTTCAATTATAGTGGAGTACGATTTGTGCGCGAAAAATCAATATTTAATTAGGTTCTACTGAATTGAAGGGCATTTTTGTTATATTTGATGAGAAATAGCACGCTAAGATCCCAAAACATGTGCTTCTTCGGCTTATTCTAGTTCAATATCAGTTTTCGACCGATTTTGAACCCATTCTAGACATAATGTCCTGGATATTACTGAAGGAACCTTATAACAGGAAGTTTTCATGCGATTCATCCGCTTCGTAGCAGATACTAGCAGCATATTCACATAATTGCGCGTTCAGAATGTAGGGATATTACGTTTCTTTGTTGAAAATCAGAATATATCGGTATATTACGGAATATGAGCGATAGCGGAACATTTATTAATGCATATTTACGTTTGAATTATAGTGGAGTACGATTTGTTCGCGAAAAATCAATATTTCATTAGGTTCAACTGAATTCAAGCCTATTTTTGTTATTTTTGATGAGGAATAGCACGCTTAGATCCCAAAACGTGTGCTTCTTCGGCTTATTCTAGTTCAATATCAGTTTTCGACCGATTTTGAACCCATTCTAGACATAATGTCCTGAAATATTACTGTAGGATCCTTATAACAGGAAGTTTTTATGCGATTCATCCGCTTCGTAGCAGAAAATAGCAGCATATTCACATAATAGCGCGTTAAGAATAAAGGAATATTACGTTTCTTTGTTGAAATCAGTATTTATCGGTATATTACGGAATATGAGCGATGGCAGTACATTTATTTGTGAAATTCACGTTTCCACCATAGTGGAGTAAGATTTTTGCGCGATAAATCAATATTTCATTAGGTTTTTACTGAATTTAAGCCTATTTTTGTAATTTTTGATGAGGAATAGCACGCTAAGATCCCAAAACGTGTGCTTCCTCGGCTTATTCTAGTTCAATTACAGTTTTCAACCGATTTTGAACCCATTCTAGACATTATGTCCTGGATATTACTGTAGGAACCTTATAACAGGAAGTTTTCATGCGATTCATCCGCTTCGTAGCAGATACTAGCAGCATATTCACATAATTCGCGTTCAGAATGTAGGGATATTACGTTTCTTTGTTAAAAATCAGTATTTATCGGTATATATTACGGAATATGAGCGATAGCGGAACATTTATTAATGCATATTTACGTTTGAATTATAGTGGAGTACGATTTGTGCTCGAAAAATCAATATTTCATTAGGTTTAATTGAATGGAAGCCTATTTTTGTTATTTTTGATGAGGAATAGCACGCTTAGATCCCAAAACGTGTGCTTGTTCGGCTTATTCTAGTTCAATATCAGATTTCGACCGATTTTGAACCCATTCTAGACATTATGTCGTGGATATAACTGTAAGAACCATATAACCGGAAGTTTGCGTGCGATTCATCCGCTTCGTAGCAGATACTAGCCGTTTTCTAACGTATTATCGTGTTTAGAGTTTAGGGATATTACGTTTCTTTGTTGAAAACCAGCATTTATCGGTATATTACGGAATATGAGCGATAGCGGAACATTTATCCATGTTTATTCACGTCTCAACCATGGTGGAGTACGATTTGTGCATGATAAATCAGTATTTTATTAGGTTTTTACTGAATTGAAGGGCATTTTTGTTATATTTGATGAGAAATAGCACGCTAAGATCCCTTAACGTGTGCTTCTTCGGCTTATTCTAGTTCAATTACAGTTTTCGACCGATTTTGAACCCATTCTAGACATAATGTCCTGGATATTACTGTAGGAACCTTATAACAGGAAGTCTTTATGCGATTCATCCGCTTCGTAGCAGATACTAGCAGCATATTCACATAATTGCGCGTTCAGAATGTAGGGATATTACGTTTGTTTGTTGAAAATCAGTATTTATCGGTATATTACGGAATATGAGCGATAGCGGAACATTTATTAATGCATATTTACGTTTGAATTATAGTGGAGTACGATTTGTGCGCGAAAAATCAATATTTCATTAGGTTTAACTGAATTGAAGCCTATTTTTGTTATTTTTGATGTTGAATAGCACGCTTAGATCCCAAAACGTGTGCTTCTTCGGGTTATTCCAGTTCAATATCAGTTTTCGACCGATTTTGAACCCATTCTAGACATAATGTCCTGGATATTACTGTAGGATCCTTATAACAGGAAGTTTTCATGCGATTCATCCGCTTCGTAGCAGAAAATAGCAGCATATTCAAATAATAGCGCGTTAAGAATAAAGGAATATTACGTTTCTTTGTTGAAATCAGTATTTATCGGTATATTACGGAATATGAGCGATGGCAGTACATTTATTTGTTAAATTCACGTTTCCACCATAGTGGAGTAAGATTTTTGCGCGATAAATCAATATTTCATTAGGTTTTTACTGAATTTAAGCCTATTTTTGTAATTTTTGATGAGGAATAGCACGCTAAGATCCCAAAACGTGTGCTTCCTCGGCTTATTCTATTTCAATTACAGTTTTCGACCGATTTTGAACCCATTCTAGACATTATGTCCTGGATATTACTGTAGGAACCTTATAACAGGACGTTTTCATGCGATTCTTCCGCTTCGTAGCAGATACTAGCAGCATATTCACATAATTCGCGTTCAGAATGTAGGGATATTACGTTTCTTTGTTAAAAATCAGTATTTATCGGTATATATTACGGAATATGAGCGATAGCGGAACATTTATTAATGCATATTTACGTTTGAATTATAGTGGAGTACGATTTGTGCTCAAAAAATCAATATTTCATTAGGTTTAACTGAATGGAAGCCTATTTTTGTTATTTTTGATGAGCAATAGCACGCTAAGATCCCAAAACGTGTGCTTCTTCGGGTTATTCTAGTTTAATATAAGTTTTCGACCGATTTTGAACCCATTCTAGACATTATGTCGTGGATATAACTGTAAGAACCATATAACCGGAAGTTTGCGTGCGATTCATCCGCTTCGTAGCAGATACTAGCCGTTTTCTAACGTATTATCGTGTTTAGAGTTAAGGGATATTACGTTTCTTTGTTGAAAATCAGTTTTTATCGGTATATTACGGAAAATGAGCGATGGCAGTGCATTTATTTATGAAATTCACGTTTCCACCAAAGTGGAGTAGGATTTGTGCGCGATAAATCAATATTTCATTATGTTTTTACTGAATTGAAGCCTATTTTTGTTATTTTTGATGTTGAATAGCACGCTAAGATCCCAAAACGTGTGCTTCTTCGGGTTATTCTAGTTCAATATCAGTTATCGACCTATTTTAAACCCATTCTAGTCATTATGTCGTGGATATATTTGTAAGAACCATATAACCGGAAGTTTGTGTGCGATTCATCCGCTTCGTAGCAGATACTAGCCGCATATTTACGTCTTATCGCGTTTAGAATGTAGGAATATATCGTTTCTTTGTTGAAAATCAGTATTTATCGTTATATTGCGGAATATGAGCGATAGCGGAACATTTATTTATGCATATTCACGTTTCAATTATAGTGGAGTACGATTTGTTCGCGAAAAATCAATATTTCATTAGGTTTTTACTGAATTGAAGCCTATTTTTGTTATTTTTGATGAGGAATAGCACGCTTAGATCCCGAAACGTGTGCTTCTTCGGCTTATTCTAGTTCAATATCAGTTTTAGACCGATTTTGAACCCATTCTAGACATAATGTCCTGCATATTACTGTAGGAACCTTATAACAGGAAGTTTTCATGCGATTCATCCGCTTCGCAGCAGATAATAGCAGCATATTCACAAAATAGCGCGTTAAGAATAAAGGAATATTACGTTTCTTTGTTGAAATCAGTATTTATCGGTATATTACGGAATATGAGCGATGGCAGTACAATTATTTATGAAATTCACGTATCCACCAAAGTGGAGTAAGATTCTTGCGCGATAAATCAATATTTCATTAGGTGTTTACTGAATTTAAGCCTATTTTTGTTATTTTTGATGAGGAATAGCACGCTAAGATCCCAAAACGTGTGCTTCCTCGGCTTATTCTAGTTCAATATAAGTTTTCGACCGATATTGAACCCATTCTAGACATTATGTCCTGGATATTACTGTAGGAACCTTATAACAGGAAGTTTTCATGCGATTCATCCGCTTCGTAGCAGATACTAGCCGTTTTCTAACGTATTATCGTGTTTAGAGTTTAGGGATATTACGTTTCTTTGTTGAAAACCAGCATTTATCGGTATATTACGGAATAAAAGCGATAGCGGAACATTTATCCATGTATATTCACGTCTCAACCATGGTGGAGTACGATTTGTGCATGATGAATCAGTATTTTATTAGGTTTTTACTGAATTTAAGGGCATTTTTGTTATATTTGATGAGAAATAGCACGCTAAGATGCCAAAACGTGTGCTTCTTTGGCTTATTCTAGTTCAATATCACTTTTCGACCGATTTTGAACCCATTCTAGACATAATGTCCTGGATATTACTGTAGGAACTTTATAACAGGAAGTTTTCATGCGATTCATCCGCTTCTTAGCAGATACTAGCAGCATATTCACATAATTGCGCGTTCAGAATGTAGAGATATTACGTTTCTTTGTTGAAAATCAGTATTTAATGGAATATTACGGAATATGAGCGATAGCGGAACATTTATTAATGCACATTTACGTTTGAATTATAGTGGAGTACGATTTGTGCGCGAAAAATCAATATTTCATTAGGTTTAACTGAATTGAAGCCTATTTTTGTTATTTTTGATGTTGAATAGCACGCTTAGATCCCAAAACGTGTGCTTCTTCGGGTTTATTCCAGTTCAATATCAGTTTTCGACCGATTTTGAACCCATTCTAGTCATTATGTCGTGGATATATTTGTAAGAACCATATAACCGGAAGTTTGTGTGCGATTCATCCGCTTCGTAGCAGATACTAGCCGCATATTTACGTCTTATCGCGTTAAGAATGTAGGAATATATCTTTTCTTTGTTGAAAATCAGTATTTATCGTTATATTGCGGAATATGAGCGATAGCGGAACATTTTTTTATGCATATTCACGTTTCAATTATAGTGGAGTACGATTTTGCGCGATATATCAATATTTCATTAGGTTTTTACTGAATTGAAGCCTATTTTTGTTATTTTTGATGAGGAATAGCATGCTAAGAACCCAAAACGTGTGCTTCTTCGGATTATTCCAGTTCAATATCAGTTTTCGACCGATTTTGAACCCATTCTAGACATAATGTCCTGGATATTACTGTAGGAACCTTATAACAGGAAGATTGCATGCGATTCATCCTGTTCGTAGCAGAAACTAGCCGCATATTCACATAATAGCCCGTTTAGAATGTAGGGATATTACGTTTCTTTGTTGAAAATCAGTATTTAGCGGTATATTACGGAATATGAGCGATAGCGGAACATTTATTTATGCATATTCACGTTTCAATTATAGTGGAGTACGATTTGTGCGCGAAAAATCAATATTTAATTAGGTTCTACTGAATTGAAGGGCATTTTTGTTATATTTGATGAGAAAATAGCACGCTAAGATCCCAAAACATGTGCTTCTTCGGCTTATTCTAGTTCAATATCAGTTTTCGACCGATTTTGAACCCATTCTAGACATAATGTCCTGGATATTACTGAAGGAACCTTATAACAGGAAGTTTTCATGCGATTCATCCGCTTCGTAGCAGATACTAGCAGCATATTCACATAATTGCGCGTTCAGAATGTAGGGATATTACGTTTCTTTGTTGAAAATCAGAATATATGTATATTACGGAATATGAGCGATAGCGGAACATTTATTAATGCACATTTACGTTTGAATTATAGTGGAGTACGATTTGTTCGCGAAAAATCAATATTTCATTAGGTTCAACTGAATTCAAGCCTATTTTTGTTATTTTTGATGAGGAATAGCACGCTTAGATCCCAAAACGTGTGCTTCTTCGGCTTATTCTAGTTCAATATCAGTTTTCGACCGATTTTGAACCCATTCTAGACATAATGTCCTGGATATTACTGTAGGATCCTTATAACAGGAAGTTTTTATTGCGATTCATCCGCTTCGTAGCAGAAAATAGCAGCATATTCACATAATAGCGCGTTAAGAATAAAGGAATATTACGTTTCTTTGTTGAAATCAGTATTTATCGGTATATTACGGAATATGAGCGATGGCAGTACATTTATTTGTGAAATTCACGTTTCCACCATAGTGGAGTAAGATTTTTGCGCGATAAATCAATATTTCATTAGGTTTTTACTGAATTTAAGCCTATTTTTGTAATTTTGATGAGGAATAGCACGCTAAGATCCCAAAACGTGTGCTTCCTCGGCTTATTCTAGTTCAATTACAGTTTTCAACCGATTTTGAACCCATTCTAGACATTATGTCCTGGATATTACTGTAGGAACCTTATAACAGGAAGTTTTCATGCGATTCATCCGCTTCGTAGCAGATACTAGCCGTTTTCTAACGTATTATCGTGTTTAGAGTTTAGGGATATTACGTTTTCTTTGTTGAAAACCAGCATTTATCGGTATATTACGGAATATGAGCGATAGCGGAACATTTATCCATGTATATTCACGTCTCAACCATGGTGGAGTACGATTTGTGCATGATAAATCAGTATTTTATTTGGTTTTTACTGAATTGAAGGGCATTTTTGTTATATTTGATGAGAAATAGCACGCTAAGATCCCTTAACGTGTGCTTCTTCGGCTTATTCTAGTTCAATTACAGTTTTCGACCGATTTTGAACCCATTCTAGACATAATGTCCTGGATATTACTGTAGGAACCTTATAACAGGAAGTCTTTATGCGATTCATCCGCTTCGTAGCAGATACTAGCAGCATATTCACATAATTGCGCGTTCAGAATGTAGGGATATTACGTTTGTTTGTTGAAAATCAGTATTTATCGGTATATTACGGAATATGAGCGATAGCGGAACATTTATTAATGCATATTTACGTTTGAATTATAGTGGAGTACGATTTGTGCGCGAAAAATCAATATTTCATTAGGTTTAACTGAATTGAAGCCTATTTTTGTTATTTTTGATGTTGAATAGCACGCTTAGATCCCAAAACGTGTGCTTCTTCGGGTTATTCCAGTTCAATATCAGTTTTCGACCGATTTTGAACCCATTCTAGACATAATGTCCTGGATATTACTGTAGGATCCTTATAACAGGAAGTTTTCATGCGATTCATCCGCTTCGTAGCAGAAAATAGCAGCATATTCAAATAATAGCGCGTTAAGAATAAAGGAATATTACGTTTCTTTGTTGAAATCAGTATTTATCGGTATATTACGGAATATGAGCGATGGCAGTACATTTATTTGTTAAATTCACGTTTCCACCATAGTGGAGTAAGATTTTTGCGCGATAAATCAATATTTCATTAGGTTTTTACTGAATTTAAGCCTATTTTTGTAATTTTTGATGAGGAATAGCACGCTAAGATCCCAAAACGTGTGCTTCCTCGGCTTATTCTATTTCAATTACAGTTTTCGACCGATTTTGAACCCATTCTAGACATTATGTCCTGGATATTACTGTAGGAACCTTATAACAGGAAGTTTTCATGCGATTCATCCGCTTCGTAGCAGATACTAGCCGTTTTCTAACGTATTATCGTGTTTAGAGTTTAGGGATATTACGTTTCTTTGTTGAAAACCAGCATTTATCGGTATATTACGGAATATGAGCGATAGCGGAACATTTATCCATGTATATTCACGTCTCAACCATGGTGGAGTACGATTTGTGCATGATAAATCAGTATTTTATTTGGTTTTTACTGAATTGAAGGGCATTTTTGTTATATTTGATGAGAAATAGCACGCTAAGATCCCTTAACGTGTGCTTCTTCGGCTTATTCTAGTTCAATTACAGTTTTCGACCGATTTTGAACCCATTCTAGACATAATGTCCTGGATATTACTGTAGGAACCTTATAACAGGAAGTCTTTATGCGATTCATCCGCTTCGTAGCAGATACTAGCAGCATATTCACATAATTGCGCGTTCAGAATGTAGGGATATTACGTTTGTTTGTTGAAAATCAGTATTTATCGGTATATTACGGAATATGAGCGATAGCGGAACATTTATTAATGCATATTTACGTTTGAATTATAGTGGAGTACGATTTGTGCGCGAAAAATCAATATTTCATTAGGTTTAACTGAATTGAAGCCTATTTTGTTATTTTTGATGTTGAATAGCACGCTTAGATCCCAAAACGTGTGCTTCTTCGGGTTATTCCAGTTCAATATCAGTTTTCGACCGATTTTGAACCCATTCTAGACATAATGTCCTGGATATTACTGTAGGATCCTTATAACAGGAAGTTTTCATGCGATTCATCCGCTTCGTAGCAGAAAATAGCAGCATATTCAAATAATAGCGCGTTAAGAATAAAGGAATATTACGTTTCTTTGTTGAAATCAGTATTTATCGGTATATTACGGAATATGAGCGATGGCAGTACATTTATTTGTTAAATTCACGTTTCCACCATAGTGGAGTAAGATTTTTGCGCGATAAATCAATATTTCATTAGGTTTTTACTGAATTTAAGCCTATTTTTGTAATTTTTGATGAGGAATAGCACGCTAAGATCCCAAAACGTGTGCTTCCTCGGCTTATTCTATTTCAATTACAGTTTTCCGACCGATTTTGAACCCATTCTAGACATTATGTCCTGGATATTACTGTAGGAACCTTATAACAGGACGTTTTCATGCGATTCTTCCGCTTCGTAGCAGATACTAGCAGCATATTCACATAATTCGCGTTCAGAATGTAGGGATATTACGTTCTTTGTTAAAAATCAGTATTTATCGGTATATATTACGGAATATGAGCGATAGCGGAACATTTATTAATGCATATTTACGTTTGAATTATAGTGGAGTACGATTTGTGCTCGAAAAAATCAATATTTCATTAGGTTTAACTGAATGGAAGCCTATTTTTGTTATTTTTGATGAGCAATAGCACGCTAAGATCCCAAAAACGTGTGCTTCTTCGGGTTATTCTAGTTTAATATAAGTTTTCGACCGATTTTGAACCCATTCTAGACATTATGTCGTGGATATAACTGTAAGAACCATATAACCGGAAGTTTGCGTGCGATTCATCCGCTTCGTAGCAGATACTAGCCGTTTTCTAACGTATTATCGTGTTTAGAGTTAAGGGATATTACGTTTCTTTGTTGAAAACCAGCTTTTATCGGTATATTACGGAATATGAGCGATAGCGGAACATTTATCCATGTATATTCACGTCTCAACCATGGTGGAGTACGATTTGTGCATGATAAATCTGTATTTTATTAGGTTTTTACTGAATTGAAGGACATTTTTGTTACATTTGATGAGAAATAGCACGCTAAGATCCAAAAACGTGTGGTTCTTCGGCTTATTCTAGTTCAATATCAGTTTTCGACCGATTTTGAACCCATTCTAGACATAATGTCATGGATATTACTGTATGAACCATAAAACCGGAAGTTTTCATGCGATTCATCCGCTTCGTAGCAGATACTAGCAGCATATTCACATAATTGCGCGTTCAGAATGTAGGGATATTACGTTTCTTTGTTGAAAATCAGAATATATCGGTATATTACGGAATATGAGCGATAGCGGAACATTTATTAATGCACATTTACGTTTGAATTATAGTGGAGTACGATTTGTTCGCGAAAAATCAATATTTCATTAGGTTCAACTGAATTCAAGCCTATTTTTGTTATTTTTGATGAGGAATAGCACGCTTAGATCCCAAAACGTGTGCTTCTTCGGCTTATTCCTAGTTCAATATCAGTTTTCGACCGATTTTGAACCCATTCTAGACATAATGTCCTGGATATTACTGTAGGATCCTTATAACAGGAAGTTTTTATGCGATTCATCCGCTTCGTAGCAGAAAATAGCAGCATATTCACATAATAGCGCGTTAAGAATAAAGGAATATTACGTTTCTTTGTTGAAATCAGTATTTATCGGTATATTACGGAATATGAGCGATGGCAGTACATTTATTTGTGAAATTCACGTTTCCACCATAGTGGAGTAAGATTTTTGCGCGATAAATCAATATTTCATTAGGTTTTTACTGAATTTAAGCCTATTTTTGTAATTTTTGATGAGGAATAGCACGCTAAGATCCCAAAACGTGTGCTTCCTCGGCTTATTCTAGTTCAATTACAGTTTTCAACCGATTTTGAACCCATTCTAGACATTATGTCCTGGATATTACTGTAGGAACCTTATAACAGGAAGTTTTCATGCGATTCATCCGCTTCGTAGCAGATACTAGCCGTTTTCTAACGTATTATCGTGTTTAGAGTTTAGGGATATTACGTTTCTTTGTTGAAAACCAGCATTTATCGGTATATTACGGAATATGAGCGATAGCGGAACATTTATCCATGTATATTCACGTCTCAACCATGGTGGAGTACGATTTGTGCATGATAAATCAGTATTTTATTTGGTTTTTACTGAATTGAAGGGCATTTTTGTTATATTTGATGAGAAATAGCACCGCTACAGATCCCTTAAACGTGTGCTTCTTCGGCTTATTCTAGTTCAATTACAGTTTTCGACCGATTTTGAACCCATTCTAGACATAATGTCCTGGATATTACTGTAGGAACCTTATAACAGGAAGTCCTTTATGCGATTCATCCGCTTCGTAGCAGATACTAGCAGCATATTCACATAATTGCGCGTTCAGAATGTAGGGATATTACGTTTGTTTGTTGAAAATCAGTATTTATCGGTATATTACGGAATATGAGCGATAGCGGAACATTTATTAATGCATATTTACGTTTGAATTATAGTGGAGTACGATTTGTGCGCGAAAAATCAATATTTCATTAGGTTTAACTGAATTGAAGCCTATTTTTGTTATTTTTGATGTTGAATAGCACGCTTAGATCCCAAAACGTGTGCTTCTTCGGGTTATTCCAGTTCAATATCAGTTTTCGACCGATTTTGAACCCATTCTAGACATAATGTCCTGGATATTACTGTAGGATCCTTATAACAGGAAGTTTTCATGCGATTCATCCGCTTCGTAGCAGAAAATAGCAGCATATTCAAATAATAGCGCGTTAAGAATAAAGGAATATTACGTTTCTTTGTTGAAATCAGTATTTATCGGTATATTACGGAATATGAGCGATGGCAGTACATTTATTTGTTAAATTCACGTTTCCACCATAGTGGAGTAAGATTTTTGCGCGATAAATCAATATTTCATTAGGTTTTTACCTGAATTTAAGCCTATTTTTGTAATTTTTGATGAGGAATAGCACGCTAAGATCCCAAAACGTGTGCTTCCTCGGCTTATTCTATTTCAATTACAGTTTTCGACCGATTTTGAACCCATTCTAGACATTATGTCCTGGATATTACTGTAGGAACCTTATAACAGGAAGTTTTCATGCGATTCATCCGCTTCGTAGCAGATACTAGCCGTTTTCCTAACGTATTATCGTGTTTAGAGTTTAGGGATATTACGTTTCTTTGTTGAAAACCAGCATTTATCGGTATATTACGGAATATGAGCGATAGCGGAACATTTATCCATGTATATTCACGTCTCAACCATGGTGGAGTACGATTTGTGCATGATAAATCAGTATTTTATTTGGTTTTTACTGAATTGAAGGGCATTTTTGTTATATTTGATGAGAAATAGCACGCTAAGATCCCTTAACGTGTGCTTCTTTCGGCTTATTCTAGTTCAATTACAGTTTTCGACCGATTTTGAACCCATTCTAGACATAATGTCCTGGATATTACTGTAGGAACCTTATAACAGGAAGTCTTTATGCGATTCATCCGCTTCGTAGCAGATACTAGCAGCATATTCACATAATTGCGCGTTCAGAATGTAGGGATATTACGTTTGTTTGTTGAAAATCAGTATTTATCGGTATATTACGGAATATGAGCGATAGCGGAACATTTATTAATGCATATTTACGTTTGAATTATAGTGGAGTACGATTTGTGCGCGAAAAATCAATATTTCATTAGGTTTAACTGAATTGAAGCCTATTTTTGTTATTTTTGATGTTGAATAGCACGCTTAGATCCCAAAACGTGTGCTTCTTCGGGTTATTCCAGTTCAATATCAGTTTTCGACCGATTTTGAACCCATTCTAGACATAATGTCCTGGATATTACTGGTAGGATCCTTATAACAGGAAGTTTTCATGCGATTCATCCGCTTCGTAGCAGAAAATAGCAGCATATTCAAATAATAGCGCGTTAAGAATAAAGGAATATTACGTTTCTTTGTTGAAATCAGTATTTATCGGTATATTACGGAATATGAGCGATGGCAGTACATTTATTTGTTAAATTCACGTTTCCACCATAGTGGAGTAAGATTTTTGCGCGATAAATCAATATTTCATTAGGTTTTTACTGAATTTAAGCCTATTTTTGTAATTTTTGATGAGGAATAGCACGCTAAGATCCCAAAACGTGTGCTTCCTCGGCTTATTCTATTTCAATTACAGTTTTCGACCGATTTTGAACCCATTCTAGACATTATGTCCTGGATATTACTGTAGGAACCTTATAACAGGACGTTTTCATGCGATTCTTCCGCTTCGTAGCAGATACTAGCAGCATATTCACATAATTCGCGTTCAGAATGTAGGGATATTACGTTTCTTTGTTAAAAATCAGTATTTATCGGTATATATTACGGAATATGAGCGATAGCGGAACATTTATTAATGCATATTTACGTTTGAATTATAGTGGAGTACGATTTGTGCTCGAAAAATCAATATTTCATTAGGTTTAACTGAATGGAAGCCTATTTTTGTTATTTTTGATGAGCAATAGCACGCTAAGATCCCAAAACGTGTGCTTCTTCGGGTTATTCTAGTTTAATATAAGTTTTCGACCGATTTTGAACCCATTCTAGACATTATGTCGTGGATAATAAACTGTAAGAACCATATAACCGGTAGTTTGCGTGCGATTCATCCGCTTCGTAGCAGATACTAGCCGTTTTCTAACGTATTATCGTGTTTAGAGTTAAGGGATATTACGTTTCTTTGTTGAAAACCAGCTTTTATCGGTATATTACGGAATATGAGCGATAGCGGAACATTTATCCATGTATATTCACGTCTCAACCATGGTGGAGTACGATTTGTGCATGATAAATCTGTATTTTATTAGGTTTTTACTGAATTGAAGGACATTTTTGTTACATTTGATGAGAAATAGCACGCTAAGATCCAAAAACGTGTGGTTCTTCGGCTTATTCTAGTTCAATATCAGTTTTCGACCGATTTTGAACCCATTCTAGACATAATGTCATGGATATTACTGTATGAACCCCGGAAGTATGCTTGCGATTCATCCGCTTCGTAGCAGATACTAGCAGCATATTCACATAATTCGCGTTCAGAATGTAGGGATATTACGTTTCTTTGTTAAAAATCAGTATTTATCGGTATATATTACGGAATATGAGCGATAGCGGAACATTTATTAATGCATATTACGTTTGAATTATAGTGGAGTACGATTTGTGCTCGAAAAATCAATATTTCATTAGGTTTAACTGAATGGAAGCCTATTTTTGTTATTTTTGATGAGCAATAGCACGCTAAGATCCCAAACGTGTGCTTCCTCGGCTTCTTCTAGTTCAATTACAGTTTTCGACGGATTTTGAACCCATTCTAGACATTATGTCCTGGATATTACTGTAGGAACCATATAACCGGAAGTTTGTGTGCGATTCATCCGCTTCGTAGCAGATACTAGCCGTTTTCTAACGTATTATCGTGTTTAGAGTTAAGGGATATTACGTTTCTTTGTTGAAAACCAGCATTTATCGGTATATTACGGAATATGAGCGATAGCGGAACATTTATCCATGTATATTCACGTCTCAACCATGGTGGAGTACGATTTGTGCATGATAAATCAGTATTTTATTAGGTTTTTACTGAATTGAAGGGCATTTTTGTTATATTTGATGAGAAAAAGCACGCTAAGATCCCAAAACGTGTACTTCCTCGGCTTATTCTAGTTCAATATCAGTTTTCGACCGATTTTGAACCCATTTTAGACATAATGTCCTGGATATTACTGTAGGAACCTTATAACAGGAAGTTTTCATGCGATTCATCCGCTTCGTAGCAGATACTAGCAGCATATTCACATAATTGCGCGTTCAGAATGTAGGGATATTACGTTTGTTTGTTGAAAATCAGTATTTATCGGTATATTACGGAATATGAGCGATAGCGGAACATTTATTTATGCATATTCACGTTTCAATTATAGTGGAGTACGATTTGTGCGCGAAAAATCAATATTTCATTAGGTTCAACTGAATTGAAGCCTATTTTTGTTATTTTTGATGAGAAGTAGCACGCATAGATCCCGAAACGTGTGCTTCTTCGGCTTATTCTAGTTCAATATAAGTTTTCGACCGATTTTGAACCCATTCTAGACATTATGTCGTGGATATAACTGTAAGAACCATATAACCGGAAGTTTGTGTGCGATTCATCCGCTTCGTAGCAGATACTAGCCGTTTTCTAACGTATTATCGTGTTTAGAGTTAAGGGATATTACGTTTCTTTGTTAAAAATCAGTATTTATCGGTATATATTACGGAATATGAGCGATAGCGGAACATTTATTAATGCATATTTACGTTTGAATTATAGTGGAGTACGATTTGTGCGCGAAAAATCAATATTTCATTAGGTTTAACTGAATTGAAGCCTATTTTTGTTATTTTTGATGTTGAATAGCACGCTTCGATCCCAAAACGTGTGCTTCTTCGGGTTGTTCCAGTTCAATATCAGTTTTCGACCAATTTTGAACCCATTCTAGACATAATGTGGTGGATATTACTGTATGAACCATACAACCGGAAGTATGCTTGCGATTCAACCGCTTCGTAGCAGATACATGCCGCATTTTCGCGTCTTATCGCGTTAAGAATGTAGGAATATATCGTATCTTTGTTGAAAATCAGTTTTTATCGGTATATTACGGAATATGAGAGATGGCAGTACATTTATTTATGAAATTCACGTTTCCACCATAGTGGAGTAAGATTTGTGCGCGATAAATCAATATTTCATTATGTTTTTACTGAATTGAAGCGTATTTTTGTTATTTTTGATGAGCAATAGCACGCTAAGATCCCAAAACGTGTGCTTCTTCGGGTTATTCTAGTTCAATATCAGTTTTCGACCGATTTTGAACCCATTCTAGACATTATGTCGTGGATATAACTGTAAGAACCATATAACCGGAAGTTTGCGTGCGATTCATCCGCTTCGTAGCAGATACTAGCCGTTTTCTAACGTATTATCGTGTTCAGAGTTTAGGGATATTACGTTTCTTTGTTGAAAATCAGTATTTATCGGTATATTACGGAATATGAGCGATAGCGGAACATTTATCCATGTATATTCACGTCTCAACCATGGTGGAGTACGATTTGTGCGTGAAAAATCAATATTACATTAGGTTCAACTGAATTGAAGCCTATTTTTGTTATTTTTGATGAGGAATAGCACGCTAAGATCCCAAAACGTGTGCTTCTTCGGGTTATTCCAGTTCAATATCAGTTTTCGACCGATTTTGTACCCATTCTAGACATTATGTCGTGGATATTACTGTAGGAACCATATAACCGGAAGTTTGCATGCGATTCATCCGCTTCGTAGCAGATACTATCCGCATTTTCACATATTATCGCGTTTCGAATGTAGGAATATTACGTTTCTTTGTTGAAAATCAGTATTTATCGGTATATTTCGGAATATGAGCGATAGCGGAACATTCATCAATGCATATTCACGTTTCAACCATAGTGGAGTACGATTTGTGCGCGATAAATCAGTATATTGTTAGGTTTTTACTGAGTTGAAGGGAAAATTTGTTATTTTTTATGAAAAATAGCACGCTCAGAACCCAGAAATTGTGCTTCTTCTGGTAATTCAAGTTCAATATCAGTTTTCGGCCGATTTTGAACCCATTCTAGACATAATGTCGTGGACCTTACTGTAGGAACCTTATAACCGGAAGTTTGTGTGCAATTCATCCGCTTCGTAGCAGATACTAGCCGAATATTTACGTCTTATCGCGTTTAGAATGTAGGAATATATCGTTTCTTTGTTGAAAATCAGTATTTATCGGTATATTACGGAATATCAGTGATAGCAGTACATTTATATATGCATATTCACGTTTTCACCATAGTGGAGTACGATTTGTGCGCGATAAATCAATATTTCATTAGGTATATACAGAATTGAAACGTATTTTTGTTATTTTTGATGAGCAATAGCACGCTTAGATCCCAAAACGTGTGCTTCTTCGGGTTTTTCTAGTTCAATATAAGTTTTCGACCGATTTTGAACCCATTCTAGTCATTATGTCGTGGATATATTTGTAAGAACCATATAACCGGAAGTTTGTGTGCGATTCATCCGCTTCGTAGCAGATACTAGCCGCATATTTACGTCTTATCGCGTTTAGAATGTAGGAATATATCGTTTCTTTGTTGAAAATCGGTATTTATAGGTATACTACGGAATATGAGCGATAGCAGTACATTCATCAATGCATATTCACGTTTCAACCATAGTGGTGTACGATTTGTGCGCGATAAATCAATGTTTCATTAGGTTTCTACTGAATTTAAGCCTATTTTTGTTATTTTTGATGAGGAATTGCCCGCTAAGAACCAAAAACGTGTACTTCCTCGGGTTATTCTAGCTCAATATCAGTTTTCGACCGATTTTGAACCCATTTTTGACATTATGTCGTGGATTTTACTGTAGGAACCTTATAACCGGAAGTTTGTGTGCGATTCATCCGCTTCGTAGCAGATACTAGCCGCATATTTACGTCTTATCGCGTTTAGAATGTAGGAATATATCGTTTCTTTGTTAAAAATCAGTATTTATCGTTATATTGCGGAATATGAGCGATAGCGGAACATTTATTTATGCATATTCACGTTTCAATTATAGTGGAGTACGATTTTGCGCGATAAATCAATATTTCATTAGGTTTTTACTGAATAAAGCCTATTTTTGTTATTTTTGATGAGGAATAGCACGCTTAGATCCCGAAACGTGTGCTTCTTCGGCTTATTCCAGTTCAATATCAGATTTCGACCGATTTTGAACCCATTCTAGACATAATGTCGTGGATATTACTGTATGAACCATATAACCAGAAGTTTGCATGCGATTTATCCGCTTCGTAGCAGATACTTGCCGCATTTTCGCGTCTTATCGCGTTAAGAATGTAGGAATATTACATTTCTTTGTTGAACATCAGTTTTTATCGGTATATTACGGAATATGAGCGATAGCAGTACATTTATTTATGCATATTCACGTTTTCACCATAGTGGAGTACGATTTGTGCGTGATAAATCAATATTTCATTAGGTTTAACTGAATTGAAGCCTATTTTTGTTATTCTTGATGAGCAATAGCACGCTAAGATCCCAAAACGTGTGCTTCTTCGGGTTATTCTAGTTCAATATAAGTTTTCGACCGATTTTGAACCCATTCTAGACATAAAGTCGTGGATATAACTGTAAGAACCATATAACCGGAAGTTTGCGTGCGATTCATCCGCTTCGTAGCAGATACTAGCCGTTTTCTAACGTATTATCGTGTTTAGAGTTTAGGGATATTACGTTTCTTTGTTGAAAACCAGCATTTTTCGGTATATTACGGAATATGAGCGATAGCGGAACATTTATTTATGCATATTCACGTTTTAATTATAGTGGAGTACGATTTTGCGCGATAAATCAATATTTCATTAGGTTTTTACTGAATAAAGCCTATTTTTGTTATTTTTGATGAGGAATAGCATGCTTAGAACCCAAAACCTGTGCTTCTTCGGATTATTCCAGTTCAATATCAGTTTTCGACCGATTTTGAACCCATTCTAGACATAATGTCCTGGATATTACTGTAGGAACCTTATACCAGGAAGTTTGCATGCGTTTCATCCTCTTCGTAGCAGAAACTAGCCGCATATTCACATAATTGCCCGTTTAGAATGTACGGATATTACGTTTCTTTGTTGAAAATCAGTATTTATCGGTATATTACGGAATATGAGCGATAGCGGAACATTCATCAATGCATATTCACGTTTCAACCATAGTGGAGTACGATTTGTGCTCGATAAATCAGTATATTGTTAGGTTTTTACTGAGTTGAAGGGAAAATTTGTTATTTTTTATGAGAAATAGCACGCTCAGAACCCAGAAATTGTGCTTCTTCGGGTAGTTCAAGTTCAATATCAGTTTTCGACCGATTTTGAACCCATTCTAGACATAATGTCGTGGACATTACTATAGGAACCTTATAACAGGAAGTTTACATGCGATTCATCCGCTTCGTAGCACATATTTGCCGCATTTTCACGTCTTATCGCGTTAAGAATGTAGCTATATTACATTTCTTTGTTGAAAATCGGTATTTATAGGTATACTACGGAATATGAGCGATAGCAGTACATTCATCAATGCATATTCACGTTTCAACCATAGTGGTGTACGATTTGTGCACGATAAATCAATGTTTCATTAGGTTTCTACTGAATTTAAGCCTATTTTTGTTATTTTTGATGAGGAATTGCCCGCTAAGAACCAAAAACGTGTGCTTCTTCGGGTTATTCTAGTTCAATATCAGTTTTCGACCGATTTTGAACCCATTTTTGACATTATGTCGTGGATTTTACTGAAGGAACCTTATAACCGGAAGTTTGTGTGCGATTCATCCGCTTCGTAGCAGATACTAGCCGCATATTTACGTCTTATCGCGTTTAGAATGTAGGAATATATCGTTTCTTTGTTGAAAATCAGTATTTATCGTTATATTGCGGAATATGAGCAATAGCGGAACATTTATTTATGCATATTCACGTTTCAATTATAGTGGAGTACGATTTTGCGCGATAAATCAATATTTCATTAGGTTTTTACTGAATTGCAGCCTATTTTTGTTATTTTTGATGAGGAATAGCACGCTTAGATCCCAAAACGTGTGCTTCTTCGGCTTATTCTAGTTCAATATCAGATTTCGACTGATTTTGAACCCATTCTAGACATAATGTCGTGGATATTACTGTATGAACCATATAACCAGAAGTTTCCATGCGATTCATCCGCTTCGTAGCAGATACTTGCCGCATTTTCGCGTCCTATCGCGTTAAGAATGTAGGAATATTACATTTCTTTGTTGAACATCAGTTTTTATCGGTATATTACGGAATATGAGCGATAGCAGTACATTTATTTATGCATATTCACGTTTTCACCATAGTGTAGTACGATTTGTGCGTGATAAATCAATATTTCATTAGGTTTAACTGAATTGAAGCATATTTTTGTTATTCTTGATGAGCAATAGCACGCTAAGATCCCAAAACGTGTGCTTCTTCGGGTTATTCTAGTTCAATATAAGTTTTCGACCGATTTTGAACCCATTCTAGACATTAAGTCGTGGATATAACTGTAAGAACCATATAACCGGAAGTTTGCGTGCGATTCATCCGCTTCGTAGCAGATACTAGCCGTTTTCTAACGTATTATCGTGTTTAGAGTTTAGGGATATTACGTTTCTTTGTTGAAAACCAGCATTTATCGGTATATTACGGAATATGAGCGATAGCGGAACATTTATCCATGTATATTCACGTCTCAACCATGGTGGAGTACGATTTGTGCATGATAAATCAGTATTATATTAGGTTTTTACTGAATTGAAGGGCATTTTTGTTATATTTGATGAGAAATAGCACGCTAAGATCCCAAAACGTGTGCATTTTCGGCTTATTCTAGTTCAGTATCAGTTTTCGACCGATTTTGAACCCATTCTAGACATAATGTCCTGGATATTACTGTAGGAACCTTATAACAGGAAGTTTTCATGCGATTCATCCGCTTCGTAGCATATACTAGCAGCATATTCACATAATTGCGCGTTCAGAATGTAGGGATATTACGTTTCTTTGTTGAAAATCAGTATTTATCGGTATATTACGGAATATGAGCGATAGCGGAACATTTATAAATGCATATTTACGTTTGAATTATAGTGGAGTACGATTTGTGCGCAAAAAATCAATATTTCATTACGTTTAACTGAATTGAAGCCTATTTTTGTTATTTTTGATGTTGAATAGCACGCTTAGATCCCAAAACATGTGCTTCTTCGGGTTATTCCAGTTCAATATCAGTTTTCGACCGATTTTGAACCCATTCTAGTCATTATGTCGTGGATATATTTGTAAGAACCATATAACCGGAAGTTTGTGTGCGATTCATCCGCCTCGTAGCAGATAATAGCAGCATATTCACATAATAGCGCGTTCAGAATAAAGGAATATTACGTTTCTTTGTTGAAATCAGTATTTATCGGTATATTACGGAATATGAGCGATGGCAGTACATTTATTTGTGAAATTCACGTTTCCACCATAGTGGAGTAAGATTTTTGCGCGATAAATCAATATTTCATTAGGTTTTAACTGAATTTAAGCCTATTTTTGTTATTTTTGATGAGGAATAGCAAGCTAAGATCCCAAAACGTGTGCTTCTGTGCTGTGAACATTTATTAATGCATATTTACGTTTGAATTATAGTGGAGTACGATTTGTGCGCGAAAAATCATTATTTCATTAGGTTTAACTGAATTGAAGCCTATTTTTGTTATTTTTGATGAGGAATAGCACGCTTCGATCCCAAAACGTGTGCTTCTTCGGGTTATTCCAGTTCAATATCAGTTTTCGACCGATTTTGAACCCATTCTAGACATAATGTGGTGGATATTACTGTATGAACCTTATAACCGGAAGTTTGTGTGCGATTCATCCGCTTCGTAGCAGATACTAGCCGCATATTTACGTCTTATCGCGTTTAGAATGTAGGAATATATCGTTTCTTTGTTGAAAATCAGTATTTATCGTTATATTGCGGAATATGAGCGATAGCGGAACATTTATTTATGCATATTCACGTTTCAATTATAGTGGAGTACGATTTTGCGCGATAAATCAATATTTCATTAGGTTTTTACTGAATTGCAGCCTATTTTTGTTATTTTTGATGAGGAATAGCACGCTTAGATCCCAAAACGTGTGCTTCTTCGGCTTATTCTAGTTCAATATCAGATTTCGACTGATTTTGAACCCATTCTAGACATAATGTCGTGGATATTACTGTATGAACCATATAACAGGAAGTTTGCATGCGATTCATCCGCTTCGTAGCAGATACTAGCCGTTTTCTAACGTATTATCGTGTTTAGAGTTTAGGGATATTACGTTTCTTTGTTGAAAACCAGCATTTATCGGTATATTACGGAATATGAGCGATAGCGGAACATTTATCCATGTATATTCACGTCTCAACCATGGTGGAGTACGATTTGTGCATGATAAATCAGTATTATATTAGGTTTTTACTGAATTGAAGGGCATTTTTGTTATATTTGATGAGAAATAGCACGCTAAGATCCCAAAACGTGTGCATTTTCGGCTTATTCTAGTTCAGTATCAGTTTTCGACCGATTTTGAACCCATTCTAGACATAATGTCCTGGATATTACTGTAGGAACCTTATAACAGGAAGTTTTCATGCGATTCATCCGCTTCGTAGCATATACTAGCAGCATATTCACATAATTGCGCGTTCAGAATGTAGGGATATTACGTTTCTTTGTTGAAAATCAGTATTTATCGGTATATTACGGAATATGAGCGATAGCGGAACATTTATAAATGCATATTTACGTTTGAATTATAGTGGAGTACGATTTGTGCGCAAAAAATCAATATTTCATTAGGTTTAACTGAATTGAAGCCTATTTTTGTTATTTTTGATGTTGAATAGCACGCTTAGATCCCAAAACGTGTGCTTCTTCGGGTTATTCCAGTTCAATATCAGTTTTCGACCGATTTTGAACCCATTCTAGTCATTATGTCGTGGATATATTTGTAAGAACCATATAACCGGAAGTTTGTGTGCGATTCATCCGCTTCGTAGCAGATACTAGCCGCATATTTACGTCTTATCGCGTTTAGAATGTAGGAATATATCGTTTCTTTGTTGAAAATCAGTATTTATCGTTATATTGCGGAATATGAGCGATAGCGGAACATTCATTTATGCATATTCACGTTTCAATTATAGTGGAGTACGATTTTGCGCGAAAAATCAATATTTCATTAGGTTTTTACTGAATTGCAGCCTATTTTTGTTATTTTTGATGAGGAATAGCATGCTAAGAACCCAAAACGTGTGCTTCTTCGGATTATTCCAGTTCAATATCAGTTTTCGACCGATTTTGAACCCACTCTAGACATAATGTCCTGGATATTACTGTAGGAACCTTATAACAGGAAGATTGCATGCGATTCATCCTCTTCGTAGCAGAAACAAGCCGCATATTCACATAATAGCCCGTTTAGAATGTAGGGATATTACGTTTCTTTGTTGAAAATCAGTATTTATCGGTATATTACGGAATATGAGCGATAGCGGAACATTTATTTATGCATATTCACCTTTCAATTATAGTGGAGTACGATTTGTGCGCGAAAAATCAATATTTAATTAGGTTCAAATAATTGAAGGGCATTTTTGTTATATTTGATGAGAAATAGCACGCTAAGATCCCAAAACGTGTGCTTCTTCGGCTTATTCTAGTTCAATATCAGTTATCGACCGATTTTGAACCTATACTAGACAAAATGTCCTGGATATTACTGTAGGAACCTTATAACAAGAAGTTTTCATGCGATTCATCCGCTTCGTAGCAGATACTAGCAGCATATTCACATAATTGCGCGTTCAGAATGTAGGGATATTACGTTTCTTTGTTGAAAATCAGTATTTATCGGTATATTACGAAATATGAGCGATAGCGGAACATTTATAAATGCATATTTACGTTTGAATTATAGTGGAGTACGATTTGTGCGCAAAAAATCAATATTTCATTACGTTTAACTGAATTGAAGCCTATTTTTGTTATTTTTGATGAGGAATAGCACGCTTCGATCCCAAAACGTGTGCTTCTTCGGGTTATTCCAGTTCAATATCAGTTTTCGACCGATTTTGAACCCATTCTAGACATAATGTCGTGGATATATTTGTAAGAACCATATAACCGGAAGTTTGTGTGCGATTCATCCGCTTCGTAGCAGATACTAGCCGAATATTTACGTCTTATCGCGTTTAGAATGTAGGAATATATCGTTTCTTTGTTGAAAATCAGTATTTATCGTTATATTGCGGAATATGAGCGATAGCGGAACATTTATTTATGCATATTCACGTTTCAATTATAGTGGAGTACGATTTTGCGCGAAAAATCAATATTTCATTAGGTTTTTACTGAATTGCAGCCTATTTTTGTTATTTTTGATGAGGAATAGCATGCTAAGAACCTAAAACGTGTGCTTCTTCGGATTATTCCAGTTCAATATCAGTTTTCGACCGATTTTGAACCCACTCTAGACATAATGTCCTGGATATTACTGTAGGAACCTTATAACAGGAAGATTGCATGCGATTCATCCTCTTCGTAGCAGAAACAAGCCGCATATTCACATAATAGCCTGTTTAGAATGTAGGGATATTACGTTTCTTTGTTGAAAATCAGTATTTATCGGTATATTACGGAATATGAGCGATAGCGGAACATTTATTTATGCATATTCACCTTTCAATTATAGTGGAGTACGATTTGTGCGCGAAAAATCAATATTTAATTAGGTTCAAATAATTGAAGGGCATTTTTGTTATATTTGATGAGAAATAGCACGCTAAGATCCCAAAACGTGTGCTTCTTCGGCTTATTCTAGTTCAATATCAGTTATCGACCGATTTTGAACCTATACTAGACAAAATGTCCTGGATATTACTGTAGGAACCTTATAACAAGAAGTTTTCATGCGATTCATCCGCTTCGTAGCAGATACTAGCAGCATATTCACATAATTGCGCGTTCAGAATGTAGGGATATTACGTTTCTTTGTTGAAAATCAGTATTTATCGGTATATTACGAAATATGAGCGATAGCGGAACATTTATAAATGCATATTTACGTTTGAATTATAGTGGAGTACGATTTGTGCGCAAAAAATCAATATTTCATTACGTTTAACTGAATTGAAGCCTATTTTTGTTATTTTTGATGTTGAATAGCACGCTTAGATCCCAAAACGTGTTCTTCTTCGGCTTATTCTAGTTCAATATCAGTTTTCGACCGATTTTGAACCCATTCTGGACATTATGTCCTGGATATTACTGTAGGATCCTTATAACAGGAAGTTTTCATGCGATTCATCCGCTTCGTAGCAGATAATAGCAGCATATTCACATAATAGCGCGTTAAGAATAAAGGAATATTACGTTTCTTTGTTGAAATCAGTATTTATCGGTATATTACGGAATATGAGCGATGGCAGTACATTTATTTGTGAAATTCACGTTTCCACCATAGTGGAGTAAGATTTTTGCGCGATATATCAATATTTCATTAGGTTTTAACTGAATTTAAGCCTATTTTTGTTATTTTTGACGAGGAATAGCACGCTAAGATCCCAAAACGTGTGCTTCTGTGCTGTGAACATTTATTAATGCATATTTACGTTTGAATTATAGTGGAGTACGATTTGTGCGCGAAAAATCATTATTTCATTAGGTTTAACTGAATTGAAGCCTATTTTTGTTATTTTTGATGAGGAATAGCACGCTTCGATCCCAAAACGTGTGCTTCTTCGGGTTATTCCAGTTCAATATCAGTTTTCGACCGATTTTGAACCCATTCTAGACATAATGTGGTGGATATTACTGTATGAACCATACAACCGGAAGTATGCTTGCGATTAATCCGCATCGTAGCAGATACTTGCCGCATTTTCGCGTCTTATCGCGTTAAGAATGTAGGAATATATCGTTTCTTTGTTGAAAATCAGTTTTTATCGGTATATTGCGGAATATGAGCGATAGCGGAACATTTATTTATGCATATTCACGTTTCAATTATAGTGGAGTACGATTTTGCGCGAGAATCAATATTTCATTAGGTTTTTACTGAATTGCAGCCTATTTTTGTTATTTTTGATGAGGAATAGCATGCTAAGAACCCAAAACGTGTGCTTCTTCGTATTATTCCAGTTCAATATCAGTTATCGACCGATTTTGAACCCATTCTAGGCATAATGTCCTGGATATTACTGTAGGAACCTTATAACAGAAAGGTTGCATGCGATTAATCCTCTTCGTAGCAGAAACTAGCCGCATATTCACATAATAGCCCGTTTAGAATGTAGGGATATTACGTTTTTTTGTTGAAAATCAGTATTTATCGGTATATTACGGAATATGAGCGATAGCGGAACATTTATTTATGCATATTCACGTTTCAACCATAGTGGAGTATGATTTGTGAGCAAAAAATCAATATTTTATTAGGTTCAACTGAATTGAAGACTATTTTTGTTATTTTTGATGAGGAATAGCACGCTTAGATCCCGAAACATGTGCTTCTTCGGCTTATTCTAGTTCAATATCAGATTTCGACCGATTTTGAACCCATTCTAGACAAAATGTCGTGGATATTACTGTATGAACCATATAACCGGAAGTTTGCATGCGATTCATCCGCTTCGTAGCAGATACTTGCCGCATTTTCGCGTCTTATCGCGTTAAGAATGTAGGAATATTACATTTCATTGTTGAAAATCAGTTTTTATCGGTATATTACGGAATATGAGCGATAGCGGAACATTTATTTATGCATATTCACCTTTCAATTATAGTGGAGTACGATTTGTGCGCGAAAAATCAATATTTAATTAGGTTCAAATAATTGAAGGGCATTTTTGTTATATTTGATGAGCAATAGCACGCTAAGATCCCAAAACGTGTGCTTCTTCGGGTTATTCTAGTTCAATATAAGTTTTCGACCGATTTTGAACCCATTCTAGACATAAAGTCGTGGATATAACTGTAAGAACCATATAACCGGAAGTTTGCGTGCGATTCATCCGCTTCGTAGCAGATACTAGCCGCATATTTACGTCTTATCGCGTTTAGAATGTAGGAATATATCGTTTCTTTGTTGAAAATCAGTATTTATCGTTATATTGCGGAATATGAGCGATAGCGGAACATTTATTTATGCATATTCACGTTTCAATTATAGTGGAGTACGATTTGTGCGCGAAAAATCATTATTTCATTAGGTTTAACTGAATTGAAGCCTATTTTTGTTATTTTTGATGAGGAATAGCACGCTTCGATCCCAAAACGTGTGCTTCTTCGGGTTATTCCAGTTCAATATCAGTTTTCGACCGATTTTGAACCCATTCTAGACATAATGTGGTGGATATTACTGTATGAACCATACAACCGGAAGTATGCTTGCGATTCATCCGCATCGTAGCAGATACTTGCCGCATTTTCGCGTCTTATCGCGTTAAGAATGTAGGAATATATCGTTTCTTTGTTGAAAATCAGTTTTTATCGGTATATTGCGGAATATGAGCGATAGCGGAACATTTATTTATGCATATTCACGTTTCAATTATAGTGGAGTACGATTTTGCGCGAAAAATCAATATTTCATTAGGTTTTTACTGAATTGCAGCCTATTTTTGTTATTTTTGATGAGGAATAGCATGCTAAGAACCCAAAACGTGTGCTTCTTCGTATTATTCCAGTTCAATATCAGTTATCGACCGATTTTGAACCCATTCTAGGCATAATGTCCTGGATATTACTGTAGGAACCTTATAACAGAAAGGTTGCATGCGATTAATCCTCTTCGTAGCAGAAACTAGCCGCATATTCACATAATAGCCCGTTTAGAATGTAGGGATATTACGTTTTTTTGTTGAAAATCAGTATTTATCGGTATATTACGGAATATGAGCGATAGCGGAACATTTATTTATGCATATTCACGTTTCAACCATAGTGGAGTATGATTTGTGAGCAAAAAATCAATATTTTATTAGGTTCAACTGAATTGAAGACTATTTTTGTTATTTTTGATGAGGAATAGCACGCTTAGATCCCGAAACATGTGCTTCTTCGGCTTATTCTAGTTCAATATCAGATTTCGACCGATTTTGAACCCATTCTAGACAAAATGTCGTGGATATTACTGTATGAACCATATAACCGGAAGTTTGCATGCGATTCATCCGCTTCGTAGCAGATACTTGCCGCATTTTCGCGTCTTATCGCGTTAAGAATGTAGGAATATTACATTTCATTGTTGAAAATCAGTTTTTATCGGTATATTACGGAATATGAGCGATAGCAGTACATTAATTTATGCATATTCACGTTTTCACCATAGTGGAGTATGATT
This sequence comes from Pantala flavescens, assembly GCA_020796165.1. Classification (NCBI taxonomy): domain Eukaryota; kingdom Metazoa; phylum Arthropoda; class Insecta; order Odonata; family Libellulidae; genus Pantala; species Pantala flavescens. Next base: position 269,399 of record JAIUJI010000027.1, on the reverse strand, counting down.
TGTGCGCGATAAATCAATATTTCATTAGGTATTTACTGAATTGAAGCGTATTTTTGTTATTCTTGATGAGCAATAGCACGCTAAGATCCCAAAACGTGTGCTTCTTCGGGTTATTCTAGTTCAATATAAGTTTTCGACCGATTTTGAACCCATTCTAGACATTATGTCGTGGATATAACTGTAAGAACCATATAACCGGAAGTTTGCGTGCGATTCATCCGCTTCGTAGCAGATACTAGCCGCATATTTACGTCTTATCGCGTTTAGAATGTAGGAATATATCGTTTCTTTGTTGAAAATCAGTATTTATCGTTATATTGCGGAATATGAGCGATAGCGGAACATTTATTTATGCATATTCACGTTTCAATTATAGTGGAGTACGATTTTGCGCGAAAAATCAATATTTAATTAGGTTCAAATAATTGAAGGGCATTTTTGTTATATTTGATGAGCAATAGCACGCTAAGATCCCAAAACGTGTGCTTCTTCGGGTTATTCTAGTTCAATATAAGTTTTCGACCGATTTTGAACCCATTCTAGACATAAAGTCGTGGATATAACTGTAAGAACCATATAACCGGAAGTTTGCGTGCGATTCATCCGCTTCGTAGCAGATACTAGCCGCATATTTACGTCTTATCGCGTTTAGAATGTAGGAATATATCGTTTCTTTGTTGAAAATCAGTATTTATCGTTATATTGCGGAATATGAGCGATAGCGGAACATTTATTTATGCATATTCACGTTTCAATTATAGTGGAGTACGATTTGTGCGCGAAAAATCATTATTTCATTAGGTTTAACTGAATTGAAGCCTATTTTTGTTATTTTTGATGAGGAATAGCACGCTTCGATCCCAAAACGTGTGCTTCTTCGGGTTATTCCAGTTCAATATCAGTTTTCGACCGATTTTGAACCCATTCTAGACATAATGTGGTGGATATTACTGTATGAACCATACAACCGGAAGTATGCTTGCGATTCATCCGCATCGTAGCAGATACTTGCCGCATTTTCGCGTCTTATCGCGTTAAGAATGTAGGAATATATCGTTTCTTTGTTGAAAATCAGTTTTTATCGGTATATTGCGGAATATGAGCGATAGCGGAACATTTATTTATGCATATTCACGTTTCAATTATAGTGGAGTACGATTTTGCGCGAAAAATCAATATTTCATTAGGTTTTTACTGAATTGCAGCCTATTTTTGTTATTTTTGATGAGGAATAGCATGCTAAGAACCCAAAACGTGTGCTTCTTCGTATTATTCCAGTTCAATATCAGTTATCGACCGATTTTGAACCCATTCTAGGCATAATGTCCTGGATATTACTGTAGGAACCTTATAACAGAAAGGTTGCATGCGATTAATCCTCTTCGTAGCAGAAACTAGCCGCATATTCACATAATAGCCCGTTTAGAATGTAGGGATATTACGTTTTTTTGTTGAAAATCAGTATTTATCGGTATATTACGGAATATGAGCGATAGCGGAACATTTATTTATGCATATTCACGTTTCAACCATAGTGGAGTATGATTTGTGAGCAAAAAATCAATATTTTATTAGGTTCAACTGAATTGAAGACTATTTTTGTTATTTTTGATGAGGAATAGCACGCTTAGATCCCGAAACATGTGCTTCTTCGGCTTATTCTAGTTCAATATCAGATTTCGACCGATTTTGAACCCATTCTAGACAAAATGTCGTGGATATTACTGTATGAACCATATAACCGGAAGTTTGCATGCGATTCATCCGCTTCGTAGCAGATACTTGCCGCATTTTCGCGTCTTATCGCGTTAAGAATGTAGGAATATTACATTTCATTGTTGAAAATCAGTTTTTATCGGTATATTACGGAATATGAGCGATAGCAGTACATTAATTTATGCATATTCACGTTTTCACCATAGTGGAGTATGATTTGTGCGCGATAAATCAATATTTCATTAGGTATTTACTGAATTGAAGCGTATTTTTGTTATTCTTGATGAGCAATAGCACGCTAAGATCCCAAAACGTGTGCTTCTTCGGGTTATTCTAGTTCAATATAAGTTTTCGACCGATTTTGAACCCATTCTAGACATTATGTCGTGGATATAACTGTAAGAACCATATAACCGGAAGTTTGCGTGCGATTCATCCGCTTCGTAGCAGATACTAGCCGCATATTTACGTCTTATCGCGTTTAGAATGTAGGAATATATCGTTTCTTTGTTGAAAATCAGTATTTATCGTTATATTGCGGAATATGAGCGATAGCGGAACATTTATTTATGCATATTCACGTTTCAATTATAGTGGAGTACGATTTTGCGCGAAAAATCAATATTTCATTAGGTTTTTACTGAATTGAAGCCTATTTTTGTTATTTTTGATGAGGAATTGCCCGCTAAGATCCCAAAACGTGTGCTTCTTCGGGATATTCCAGTACAATATCAGTTTTCGACCGATTTTGAACCCATTCTAGACATTATGTCGTGGATATTAGTGTAGGAACCATATAACGGGAAGTTTGTATGCGATTCATCCGCTTCGTAGCAGATTCTTCCCGCATTTTCACGTCTTATCTCGTTTAGAATGTAGGAATATTACGTTTCTTTGTTGAAAATCAGTATTTATCGGTATATTACGGAATATCAGTGATAGCAGTACATTTATATATGCATATTCAGGTTTTCACCATAGTGGAGTACGATTTGTGCGCGATAAATCAATATTTCATTAGGTATATACAGAATTGAAACGTATTTTTGTTATTTTTGATGTTGAATAGCACGCTCAGATCCCAAAACGTGTGCTTCTTCGGGTTTTTCTAGTTCAATATAAGTTTTCGACCGATTTTGAACCCATTCTAGTCATTATGTCGTGGATATATTTGTAAGAACCATATAACCGGAAGTTTGTGTGCGATTCATCCGCTTCGTAGCAGATACTAGCCGCATATTTACGTCTTATCGCGTTTAGAATGTAGGAATATATCGTTTCTTTGTTGAAAATCAGTATTTATCGTTATATTGCGGAATATGAGCGATAGCGGAACATTTATTTATGCATATTCACGTTTCAATTATAGTGGAGTACGATTTTGCGCGATAAATCAATATTTCATTAGGTTTTTACTGAATAAAGCCTATTTTTGTTATTTTTGATGAGGAATAGCATGCTTAGAACCCAAAACCTGTGCTTCTTTGGATTATTCCCGTTCAATATCAGTTTTCGACCGATTTTGAACCCATTCTAGACATAATGTCCTGGATATTACTGTAGGAACCTTATACCAGGAAGTTTGCATGCGATTCATCCTCTTCGTAGCAGAAACTAGCCGCATATTCACATAATAGCCCGTTTAGAATGTACGGATATTACGTTTCTTTGTTGAAAATCAGTATTTATCGGTATATTACGGAATATGAGCGATAGCGGAACATTCATCAATGCATATTCACGTTTCAACCATAGTGGAGTACGATTTGTGCTCGATAAATCAGTATATTGTTAGGTTTTTACTGAGTTGAAGGGAAAATTTGTTATTTTTTATGAGAAATAGCACGCTCAGAACCCAGAAATTGTGCTTCTTCGGGTAATTCAAGTTCAATATCAGTTTTCGACCGATTTTGAACCCATTCTAGACATAATGTCGTGGACATTACTATAGGAACCTTATAACAGGAAGTTTACATGCGATTCATCCGCTTCGTAGCACATATTTGCCGCATTTTCACGTCTTATCGCGTTAAGAATGTAGCTATATTACATTTATTTGTTGAAAATCGGTATTTATAGGTATACTACGGAATATGAGCGATAGCAGTACATTCATCAATGCATATTCACGTTTCAACCATAGTGGTGTACGATTTGTGCGCGATAAATCAATGTTTCATTAGGTTTCTACTGAATTTAAGCCTATTTTTGTTATTCTTGATGAGCAATACCACGCTAAGATCCCAAAACGTGTGCTTCTTCGGGTTATTCTAGTTCAATATCAGTTTTCGACCGATTTTGAACCCATTTTTGACATTATGTCGTGGATTTTACTGTAGGAACCTTATAACCGGAAGTTTGTGTGCGATTCATCCGCTTCGTAGCAGATACTAGCCGCATATTTACGTCTTATCGCGTTTAGAATGTAGGAATATATCGTTTCTTTGTTGAAAATCAGTTTTTATCGGTATATTACGGAATATGAGCGATAGCAGTACATTTATTTATGCATATTCACGTTTTCACCATAGTGGAGTACGATTTGTGCGTGATAAATCAATATTTCATTAGGTTTAACTGAATTGAAGCCTATTTTTGTTATTCTTGATGAGCAATAGCACGCTAAGATCCCAAAACGTGTGCTTCTTCGGGTTATTCTAGTTCAATATAAGTTTTCGACCGATTTTGAACCCATTCTAGACATAAAGTCGTGGATATAACTGTAAGAACCATATAACCGGAAGTTTGCGTGCGATTCATCCGCTTCGTAGCAGATACTAGCCGTTTTCTAACGAATTATCGTGTTTAGAGTTTAGGGATATTACGTTTCTTTGTTGAAAACCAGCATTTATCGGTATATTACGGAATATGAGCGATAGCGGAACATTTATTTATGCATATTCACGTTTCAATTATAGTGGAGTACGATTTTGCGCGATAAATCAATATTTCATTAGGTTTTTACTGAATAAAGCCTATGTTTGTTATTTTTGATGAGGAATTGCCTGCTAAGATCCCAAAACCTGTGCTTCTTCGGATTATTCCAGTTCAATATCAGTTTTCGACCGATTTTGAACCCATTCTAGACATAATGTCCTGGATATTACTGTAGGAACCTTATACCAGGAAGTTTGCATGCGATTCATCCTCTTCGTAGCAGAAACTAGCCACATATTCACATAAAAGCCCGTTTAGAATGTACGGATATTACGTTTCTTTGTTGAAAATCAGTATTTATCGGTATATTACGGAATATGAGCGATAGCGGAACATTCATCAATGCATATTCACGTTTCAACCATAGTGGAGTACGATTTGTGCTCGATAAATCAGTATATTGTTAGGTTTTTACTGAGTTGAAGGGAAAATTTGTTATTTTTTATGAGAAATAGCACGCTCAGAACCCAGAAATTGTGCTTCTTCGGGTAATTCAAGTTCAATATCAGTTTTCGACCGATTTTGAACCCATTCTAGACATAATGTCGTGGACATTACTATTGGAACCTTATAACAGGAAGTTTTCATGCGATTCATCCGCTTCGTAGCAGATACTAGCCGCATTTTCACGTCTTATCGCCTAAGGAATGAAGGAATATTACATTTCTTTGTTGAAAATCAGTAATTATTGGTATATTACGGAATATGAGCGATAGCGGTACATTTATTTATGCATATTCACGTTTCCACCATAGTGGAGTAAGATTTGTGCGCGATTAATCAATATTTCATTAGGTTTAACTGAATTGAAGCGTATTTTTGTTATTTTTGATGAGGAATAGCACGATAAGATCCCAAAACGTGTGCTTCTTCGGGTTATTCCAGTTCAATATCAGTTTTCGACCGATTTTGAACCCGTTCTAGACCTTATGTGTTGGATATTACTGTGGGAACCATATATGCGGAAGTATGCTTGCGATTCATCCGCTTCGTAGCAGATACTTGCCGCATTTTCACGCCTTATCGCATTAAGAATGTAGGAAAAATACCTTTCTCTGTTGAAAATCAGTTTTTATCGGTATATTTCGGAATATGAGCGATAGCGGTACATTAGCTTATGCATATTCACGTTTCAACCATAGTGGAGTACGATTTGTGCGCGATAAATCAGTATTTTGTTACGTTTTTACTGATTTGAAGGGCATTTTCGTTATTTTTTATGAGAAATAGCACGCTCAGAACCCAGAAAGTGTGGTTCTTCGGGTTATTCTAGTTCAATATCAGTTTTCGACCGATTTTGTACCCATTCTAGACATTATGTCGTGGATATTACTGTAGGAACCATATAACCGGAAGTTTGCATGCGATTCATCCGCTTCGTAGCAGATACTAGCCGCATTTTCACATATTATTGCGTTTCGAATGTAGGAATATTACGTTACTTTGTTGAAAATCAGTATTTATTGTTACATTACGAAATATCAGTGATAGCAGTACATTTATTTATGCATATTCACGTTTTCACCATTGTGGAGTACGATTTGTGCGCGATAAATCAGTATTTTACTAGGTTTTTACTGATTTGAAGGGCATTTTTGTTATTTTTGATGAGGAATAGCACGCTAAGATCCCAAAACGTGTGCTTCTTCGGGTTATTCCAGTTCAATATCAGTTTTCGACCGATTTTGAACCCATTCTAGACATTATGTCGTGGATATTAGTGTAGGAACCATATAACGGGAAGATTGTATGCGATTCATCCGCTTCGTAGCAGATACTAGCCGCATATTTACGTCTTATCGCGTTTAGAATGTAGGAATATTACGTTACTTTGTTGAAAATCAGTATTTATTGTTACATTACGGAATATCAGTGATAGCAGTATATTTATTTATGCATATTCACGTTTTCACCATTGTGGAGTACGATTTGTGCGCGATAAATCAATATTTCATTAGGTATATACAGAATTGAAACGTATTTTTGTTATTTTTGATGAGCAATAGCACGCTTAGATCCCAAAACGTGTGCTTCTTCGGGTTTTTCTAGTTCAATATAAGTTTTCGACCGATTTTGAACCCATTCTAGTCATTATGTCGTGGATATATTTGTAAGAACCATATAACCGGAAGTTTGTGTGCGATTCATCCGCTTCGTAGCAGATACTAGCCGCATATTTACGTCTTATCGCGTTTAGAATGTAGGAATATATCGTTTCTTTGTTGAAAATCAGTATTTATCGTTATATTGCGGAATATGAGCGATAGCGGAACATTTATTTATGCATATTCACGTTTCAATTATAGTGGAGTACGATTTTGCGCGATAAATCAATATTTCATTAGGTTTTTACTGAATAAAGCCTATTTTTGTTATTTTTGATGAGGAATAGCATGCTTAGAACCCAAAACCTGTGTTTCTTCGGATTATTCCAGTTCAATATCAGTTTTCGACCGATTTTGAACCCATTCTAGACATAATGTCCTGGATATTACTGTAGGAACCTTTTACCAGGAAGTTTGCATGCGATTCATCCTCTTCGTAGCAGATACTAGCCGCATTTTCACATATTATCGCGTTTCGAATGTAGGAATATTACATTTCTCTTGTTGAAAATCAGTATTGTATGAAAGTGAGTGAAAAAGTGTATGAAAGCTGGTTTCTTGTACTTATAGACCTTACGTTTTCTTTCCAGAGCATCTTATTCATTTACGATCAATATTTCCCTATTCTTCATCAGTTCACTTCTTGCCATGCGAACCTGTTCATTTTACAAATTGAGGCTTTTAATGGATGATGAAAGATGGACTAGTATAATTCCTAATTGTGTTCAGATGTTCATTACTACGTAGAACACTGTATCGCCCGCAATTTTTGTAAGCCTGGTATCAATTCCTACTCTGAGGTCGTTGGTATATATTAAAAAAATAGGAGCGGCCCGATTTCGCTTTGATACGATATTCCGGTTATAAAACTTGCGAAATAGTTCGCACGCCGGATCCCTGTCTTTTAGAGGGGCGGAAAGCGGAAAAATATCCGCAACACTGGCGATGGCGGACCCAAAAAAACATTCTCTCGATATGAACAAAAAAATTTTGGAAGGATATGAGATTTTGGACTTCCGAAGCTATTCGAATTCTTCGGAAATTTTTTCATCTGCAAGCCCACCAGCCTGCCGCATCCTAAGCTCACCGTCGCGAAAATAACATGCTTAATTTTCCTTCCACGACGCATGCTCAAACCGTGTTACTCGCTAAATGATTCGAGCACTTAAATCATATCTCCCAATATCACTTCCAAAATCGTAGCTCGATCCTAGTGCTCGCCTCAACAAAGCTTTAAAGCAAGATTAGTTTCCGCGTTGGATGGTAACGGAATGGAAAGGGGAGGAAAGATACAGTTATCTGAAAAGTCTATGGAACTTCAACGGATGCATCTACTGATATACCAAATCTGTTAGCTAGACCTTTCTTTTCTTTGGATTTTTTTTATGCGAAAGCCACTCGAATAACTATAAATACCGGACTTTTTGATCGTTCGCATCTCACCTACGTCTCTATAGTACGATAACTTTCCATTGCTTGCACACGAATTTACTGCACGTGTGTGAATTCAGAGACGTCTTATAGTTGAACTGCCACTAGATTAGCTGGACGTTTCCGATGCATATTTTAAAAGACTACCTCTAGTATTCGAATACCAAAGGCAGAAAACGAATGCCGCAACTACAGCGGGAATTGGATGTGATGAGCAGAGGATATGAATCCGTCTGCAGGATGCACTCTTAAAAATATTCTATGATCGGTCCTTGATAATAAGCGAATGCCAATTGATTCTTGGACAAAGTTTATTTAAAATTTCACATAAATTACATGTCAAGTATCACTCTTCCATCAGTGTTTACATCAGATAGTAGCCGAGGTTTTCCTTCCCTTCTCTGCTATCGCTCCCGAATCGAAATCCTCTCCCCAACGGTCGTTGGAGGTACCTGAAACGAGAGTGAAAGAGATTATTCAAAATGTGAAAGAATGACTAGGTTCACTGTCAGAATGAGAGGGCATCACCCGTTTGCCAAAACCTTTGTTTCCGGAATGTAAACGATACGGTTAAGTAATTCGAAATGTCAGCAACGGTTCGAAAAGTAAGAGATCCCATATCTAATGAAGATGTGTGATGAATCCGGAGAGAAATAAAAAAGAATATATTTTTCTCTTCCTGTGGCACTTGGGAAATGTTAAATTGCAAAATATGGAATCGTACTTGCACCTACTGAAGGAAGGCGGCTAGAAGGTACACTATAACAGGAATCGTGAAAAATGGAAATTCTCAATAATGAAGGAAAGAACACAGAGCTGAATATGAAACAAATCGAGGAGTGAAGATTCTGCAAGTCACTATATTGGAGTGTTTTCCATGTAGCATATCACACGTTGCAAGATCCTAGAAATATTTGGTCGAATCCATTGAAATAGTCAAAAGAAGATGCCACTTCTTGCTCCTGGAACGAATGCTAGAAGCAAAGGAAAGGATGAAGAAGTGAGTGAATGAGGAAGTAAACAAGTCGTATTTAAAATCAGCCCCTGAACGCTTGGAAGCATGATGGAATTCTGAAGAACATTGCCACGGTGCACAGAAAATATTTCCGAGGAAACACTCAAGACTTGGTTACATATTGGCAGTTGAAAACTCTGGCAATAAGAAGCAAGCATATGGTCGGGCATTCAGGAAGGAGATGGGAGGTCCAAAGATGCACAAAATCGTCCAGTATAGAAGATAAAAAGGGCTGAAAAGAAGTGAATTTGCTCACAATCTACCTCATAGTCATGTGCTGCGCGAAGAGGCAACAGTAGAGAGAGAGGAAAAATAGAACAGTTTATCAACAAGGAACGACCTAACTGCAGATAGAATGGAAACCGATGATGCTAAGGCTCATGGGCCCATCTTGATGTTCTTCAGTTTGATTTGCAACAAGAAGGTATATGGTCTTCTTTCACAAGTAAGAAATCGCCCATTGTATGAAAAGGCTCATTTTTCATCGAATAGTAGTTTCAGTTCAGTAGCAACGAAAGAAAAATATGACCAGGTCCAAATCGTACCTTGAGAAGGTAGTCTACTCAGATGTTCAAAGTTGTAAGCAATTTCCTTCATCATCTAAGAATAGGCTTGGCAATCCAATCCGTGAAGACCCTCCTCGTGGACAGCATGGTGAAGGTTCTCGAATCCAAAGGCATCCTGGAATTGAAAGATGATGAGTTCATTAAAAAGGTAGACATTGTCAAGGACCTAGGCGCACACCTACTGCACGAACGGTTTTAAGGCTGTATAATTGATTTCTTTTAACGATGTACGGCTATTTATTCACCTGTCGTACTTTTGAAATAATTAAAAATTAAAACCTCGTATCAGGGAAAGTTTTTGCATGCAGTGCATGCTTGTAAAACATATAAACTGTTGGTGGCAAAGCTCTACGTCGTAATAAATAGGAATATAGAATCAGGCGATAGTAAAACTTGACAAATCAAAGCTTCGGTACGTTCCAAAATGCTGAGAATTCATCAGTCATCAATTAAATTGTTGAAAAAAAAATTTACAAATTTTGAACTACCGCTAAACATTTATCTCGCTTCTGATTGGCTGAGAGAAATGCCACCGCTGTCAGTGTAGAAGCTGTATTGTTAAATTTTATGCCAAATATTTCTTTACCTGATTGCCGATCGAATATCACCAAAAAATCTCTCTCCATTTACGTGGACACCGAGCAATGGCGGTTTTCTTGAAATCCAAAGCATTACGATGACGAAACTTATGAATTCAATATTTTTGCACAGTAAGACTCACGTAGTTGGTAAAAATCATAATAAATACTAATCTTCATTAAATTATAATCCGTCACGACTCACCTCACGTTCATTTTTTAAAATCTTTCTCGAATTTTAGATTCCCGCCGGTGACAATCGCGTCTCCAAATACCGCGGCGCGTTATTCACTTTCCACTGCGACCTCTCCGTGTCAACATCCTCCCTTTCACCAGTCATTCATTTTCCCCTTTTTCTAATTTAATGCACTCTTTGGAGCATATAATCATCCTCATTAAAACTATGAAGCTACGCCCGAGCTCTCTGTTCGAAGAAACGGCTTCGGAAACGCACTAAATTTCCCATTGTAGCGATAAGTTACGAGCCCATAAGCACGATGCTGTCGTGAGATATATAAGCCGTCCGTGGATATTATTGTCATTAGTATTTATCTGGTCATTTTCACCGAGGTAAAGATATCTTGAATGGCGATGAATAGGAAGCTAGGTATTCGAAACGCTTCGGTCGGACGCAATCGGTAAATAAAATTCCTGGGCACATTCTTGTCGTCGAGGGAAGAGAAATATTTTTTAATGGGACGTTTCTTACCTTACTTGGCTTTTCGACTGAACCTTGCATCCTCACCAAAAGCCGTGCTGCATCGCCTGCACTGGGATGAGGTGTCACATAGCCGTCCTCTACGAAGCTGCAGTAAATCTAATCAATCTCTTATGTGCAACGCCAACCACAGAACGCAACAACGTTGTCACAATCACTTCATACAGGGAGAAACTTGGAGATTTGATAGCTATTTCCATGGATAGTAAAACGGCGTAACGAAAGCATGGGGAAACTCGATTCACAAATCACAAGTACGAACTCTGCTCGCTGGTGATAGCCGCCTACTGAGGCGACACCGATACGATAACTTGGCCCTCTGTCGGATTTCGAATATTCTCCATATGACGGAAAATGACGATCTATTTCTAGCGCTCCTCATTCCTGCGAAGAGATCTATGCGTTTATAACTCTGCTACGATTCGCTTTTTCGAGGACTAAAGTTGGATCGAGTTGCGGCGTGCGCTTAGGTATTTGTCAAGGAGATATCTCGTTCCTTGGAAAAGGGATGATATAAAATGGCAATGACTTAATAAGAAAGAAGAAGATGAAGGACGTCGTCTCTCGAAAACCCTAACGTCCGCAAAGTATCGACGAAAATTACCACTGTCTCTTCGGAAGAGAGAAGTATCGCACAGAAGCCGAATTAAATCCACCGCAGACTTTCCCCACGGAGGAGCTGCATGCGTCCAATGCGTTGTTTTCCTATTCGCCTCTCCTTACCACCGGGTAATCGTTCGCTGAAACTACCTCCCGTAGCAGGCGTAAGAAGAAGCATTCAAATCGGAATGAAAATTCAAATGATTTAATATTTCACCAGGCATTTTCAAGGCGAGCTGTGACTTTCACGATGTAAGATCGCTCGCGAACATTCTCAACGCTCTTACCGACTACCCTCTCAGCGGAACCGAGATTCTGTATGGCTTTTCCACAAGTTTTACGTATAGATTAAGATTGCAGAGATTCTACTATTAAAATTTTTCTCCGCGGATCGTACATGTTCATTTACAGTTTTCCGGTCAAAGTGGTCGACGACTAAACACTCGTTAATATATATTAATCTCATTCCCCATTTTCCGCACCCTATCATGACTTTATCTAAATCATTTCTAAGAACTAATCTATCCTCACTGCCGTATATTTCCATGTAGAACATTGTATCGCCCGCAATTATCCTATCCTTACATGGGGTGTAAGTATAGGTGTCTCCTGACTTTTGAATGAGACTAGCATAGATCGATAGAGGATCAAAATTAAGAATACACGTCTTTTTTTATAGACGTTTCTCGCCGTAAGTTTAGGAGATATTAACGTTCAAAGATTGCAATTTTTTTCAAATTTCGCGCTTGGACAACCCAAATCCGCTTACCCCTCTTTCGAGCTCCTACGTAATCAGCGAGTTCGGTGGTGGAGATGGTTGATGCATAGACAAAACTTTTTCTGACAGTCATTTTTGCGCGCTGGTCGCTGGTTCGCGACCCGGCAACGGAAATTTTTTTCTCTTCGATTATGATATATTTGTCTCGTATTCAGCGTCTATTACGCAATGTGCATAAAATTTGGAATTATTATGCGATTTAATAATAACTTTTCTTAGGATTTCTGTTCAAGTTTATTATTCATACAATTGGTGCATATTCATACCCTTACATAGTCAGGAGACACCTATGTTTACACTCCTTGTTAGTATCAATTTCTCGTCAAAGGTCGTTGATAAATATAAAAAAAATAGGAGCGGCCCGATTTCGCTTTGATACGATATTCCTGTAATAAAACTTGCGAAATAGTTCGCACGCCGGAACCCTGTCTTTTAGAGGGGCGAAAAGCGGAAAAGAATATCCGCAATGCTGGCGATGGCGGACCTAAAAAAACATTCTCCCGATATGAACAAAAAAATTGCGGAAGGATTTGAAAGTTTGGACTTCGGAAGCTTTTCGAATTCTTCGGAAATTTTTCATCTGCAAGCCCACCAGCCTGCCGCATCCTAAGCTCACCGTCGTGAAAATTACATGCTAAATTCTCCTTCCACGACGCATGCTCAAACCGTGTTACTCGCTAATTGATTCGAGCACTTAAATCATATCTCCCAATATCACTTCCAAAATCGTAGCTCGATCCTAGTGCTCGCCTCAACAAAGCCTTAAAGCAAGATTAGTTTCCGCGTTGGATGGTAACGGAATGGAAAGGGGAGGAAAGATACAGTTATCTGAAAAGTCTATGGAACTTCAACGGATGCATCTACTGATATACCAAATCTGTTAGCTAGACCTTTCTTTTCTTTGGATTTTTTTTATGCGAAAGCCACTCGAATAACTATAATTACCGGACTTTTTGATCGTTCGCATCTCACCTACGTCTCTATAGTACGATAACTTTCCATTGCTTGCACACGAATTTACTGCACGTGTGTGAATTCAGAGACGTCTTATAGTTGAACTGCCACTAGATTAGCTGGACGTTTCCGATGCATATTTTAAAAGACTACCTCTAGTATTCGAATACCAAAGGCAGAAAACGAATGCCGCAACTACAGCGGGAATTGGATGTGATGAGCAGAGGATATGAATCCGTCTGCAGGATGCACTCTTAAAAATATTCTATGATCGGTCCTTGATAATAAGCGAATGCCAATTGATTCTTGGACAAAGTTTATTTAAAAATTCACATAAATTACATGTCAAGTATCACTCTTCCATCAGTGTTTACATCAGATAGTAGCCGAGGTTTTCCTTCCCTTCTCTGCTATCGCTCCCGAATCGAAATCCTCTCCCCAACGGTCGTTGGAGGTACCTGAAACGAGAGTGAAAGAGATTATTCAAAATGTGAAAGAATGACTAGGTTCACTGTCAGAATGAGAGGGCATCACCCGTTTGCCAAAACCTTTGTTTCCGGAATGTAAACGATACGGTTAAGTAATTCGAAATGTCAGCAACGGTTCGAAAAGTAAGAGATCCCATATCTAATGAAGATGTCTGATGAATCCGGAGAGAAATAAAAAAGAATATATTTTTCTCTTCCTGTGGCACTTGGGAAACGCATTCGGTTTTTTGTTGAGTGAACGGAAATGTTCTGCCAAATATCAGGAAATTGGTGCTTGATGAACTCCATCAAATCCTCGTCCCTTCACAGAGGATGGATGAATGCAATTTCTTTGAGAAAAGTTTGCTTGGCGCCCTAAGAAGGAAGATAATGTCTGTAGCATTCTACGGCATCGTATCCCTTTGAGAAGCAAGAAAGAAGAATGAGGGAACAACTTTATCTTTTGGTAGGTTTATCCCAAGGGTGGTTATCCTTGGATGTTACAGGGATGTTAAATTGTAAATTATGGAATCGTACTTGCACCTACTGAAGGAAGGCGGCTAGAAGGTACACTATAACAGGAATCGTGAAAAATGGAAATTCTCAATAATGAAGGAAAGAACACAGAGCTGAATATGAAACAAATCGAGGAGTGAAGATTCTGCAAGTCACTATATTGGAGTGTTTTCCATGTAGCATATCACACGTTGCAAGATCCTAGAAATATTTGGTCGAATCCATTGAAATAGTCAAAAGAAGATGCCACTTCTTGCTCCTGGAACGAATGCTAGAAGCAAAGGAAAGGATGAAGAAGTGAGTGAATGAGGAAGTAAACAAGTCGTATTTAAAATCAGCCCCTGAACGCTTGGAAGCATGATGGAATTCTGAAGAACATTGCCACGGTGCACAGAAAATATTTCCGAGGAAACACTCAAGACTTGGTTACATATTGGCAGTTGAAAACTCTGGCAATAAGAAGCAAGGATATGGTCGGGCATTCAGGAAGGAGATGGGAGGTCCAAAGATGCACAAAATCGTCCAGTATAGAAGATAAAAAGGGCTGAAAAGAAGTGAATTTGCTCACAATCTACCTCATAGTCATGTGCTGCGCGAAGAGGCAACAGTAGAGAGAGAGGAAAAATAGAACAGTTTATCAACAAGGAACGACCTAACTGCAGATAGAATGGAAACCGATGATGCTAAGGCTCATGGGCCCATCTTGATGTTCTTCAGTTTGATTTGCAACAAGAAGGTATATGGTCTTCTTTCACAAGTAAGAAATCGCCCATTGTATGAAAAGGCTCATTTTTCATCGAATAGTAGTTTCAGTTCAGTAGCAACGAAAGAAAAATATGACCAGGTCCAAATCGTACCTTGAGAAGGTAGTCTACTCAGATGTTCAAAGTTGTAAGCAATTTCCTTCATCATCTAAGAATAGGCTTGGCAATCCAATCCGTGAAGACCCTCCTCGTGGACAGCATGGTGAAGGTTCTCGAATCCAAAGGCATCCTGGAATTGAAAGATGATGAGTTCATTGAAAATGAAGACTTTGTCAAGGACCTAGGCGCACACCTTCTGCACGAACGGTTTTAAGGCTGTATAATTGATTTCTTTTAACGATGTACGGCTATTTATTCACCTGTCGTACTTTTGAAATAATTAAAAATTAAAACCTCGTATCAGGGAAAGTTTTTGCATGCAGTGCATGCTTGTAAAACATATAAACTGTTGGTGGCAAAGCTCTACGTCGTAATAAATAGGAATATAGAATCAGGCGATAGTAAAACTTGACAAATCAAAGCTTCGGTACGTTCCAAAATGCTGAGAATTCATCAGTCATCAATTAAATTGTTGAAAAAAAATTTACAAATTTTGAACTACCGCTAAACATTTATCTCGCTTCTGATTGGCTGAGAGAAATGCCACCGCTGTCAGTGTAGAAGCTGTATTGTTAAATTTTATGCCAAATATTTCTTTACCTGATTGCCGATCGAATATCACCAAAAAATCTCTCTCCATTTACGTGGACACCGAGCAATGGCGGTTTTCTTGAAATCCAAAGCATTACGATGACGAAACTTATGAATTCAATATTTTTGCACAGTAAGACTCACGTAGTTGGTAAAAATCATAATAAATACTAATCTTCATTAAATTATAATCCGTCACGACTCACCTCACGTTCATTTTTTAAAATCTTTCTCGAATTTTAGATTCCCGCCGGTGACAATCGCGTCTCCAAATACCGCGGCGCGTTATTCACTTTCCACTGCGACCTCTCCGTGTCAACATCCTCCCTTTCACCAGTCATTCATTTTCCCCTTTTTCTAATTTAATGCACTCTTTGGAGCATATAATCATCCTCATTAAAACTATGAAGCTACGCCCGAGCTCTCTGTTCGAAGAAACGGCTTCGGAAACGCACTAAATTTCCCATTGTAGCGATAAGTTACGAGCCCATAAGCACGATGCTGTCGTGAGATATATAAGCCGTCCGTGGATATTATTGTCATTAGTATTTATCTGGTCATTTTCACCGAGGTAAAGATATCTTGAATGGCGATGAATAGGAAGCTAGGTATTCGAAACGCTTCGGTCGGACGCAATCGGTAAATAAAATTCCTGGGCACATTCTTGTCGTCGAGGGAAGAGAAATATTTTTTAATGGGACGTTTCTTACCTTACTTGGCTTTTCGACTGAACCTTGCATCCTCACCAAAAGCCGTGCTGCATCGCCTGCACTGGGATAAGGTGTCACATAGCCGTCCTCTACGAAGCTGCAGTAAATCTAATCAATCTCTTATGTGCAACGCCAACCACAGAACGCAACAACGTTGTCACAATCACTTCATACAGGGAGAAACTTGGAGATTTGATAGCTATTTCCATGGATAGTAAAACGGCGTAACGAAAGCATGGGGAAACTCGATTCACAAATCACAAGTACGAACTCTGCTCGCCGGTGATAGCCGCCTACTGAGGCGACACCGATACGATAACTTGGCCCTCTGTCGGATTTCGAATATTCTCCATATGACGGAAAATGACGATCTATTTCTAGCGCTCCTCATTCCTGCGAAGAGATCTATGCGTTTATAACTCTGCTACGATTCGCTTTTTCGAGGACTAAAGTTGGATCGAGTTGCGGCGTGCGCTTAGGTATTTGTCAAGGAGATATCTCGTTCCTTGGAAAAGGGATGATATAAAATGGCAATGACTTAATAAGAAAGAAGAAGATGAAGGACGTCGTCTCTCGAAAACCCTAACGTCCGCAAAGTATCGACGAAAATTACCACTGTCTCTTCGGAAGAGAGAAGTATCGCACAGAGGCCGAATTAAATCCACCGCAGACTTTCCCCACGGAGGAGCTGCATGCGTCCAATGTGTTGTTCTCCTATTCGCCTCTCCTTACCACCGGGTAATCGTTCGCTGAAACTACCTCCCGTAGCAGGCGTAAGAAGAAGCATTCAAATCGGAATGAAAATTCAAATGATTTAATATTTCACCAGGCATTTTCAAGGCGAGCTGTGACTTTCACGATGTAAGATCGCTCGCGAACATTCTCAACGCTCTTACCGACTACCCTCTCAGCGGAACCGAGATTCTGTATGGCTTTTCCACAAGTTTTACGTATAGATTAAGATTGCAGAGATTCTACTATTAAAATTTTTCTCCGCGGATCGTACATGTTCATTTACAGTTTTCCGGTCAAAGTGGTCGACGACTAAACACTCGTTAATATATATTAATCTCATTCCCCATTTTCCGCACCCTATCATGACTTTATCTAAATCATTTCTAAGAACTAATCTATCCTCACTGCCGTATATTTCCATGTAGAACATTGTATCGCCCGCAATTATCCTATCCTTACATGGAGTGTAAGTATAGGTGTCTCCTGACTTTTGAATGAGACTAGCATAGATCGATAGAGGATCAAAATTAAGAATACACGTCTTTTTTTATAGACGTTTCTCGCCGTAAGTTTAGGAGATATTAACGTTCAAAGATTGCAATTTTTTTCAAATTTCGCGCTTGGACAACCCAAATCCGCTTATCCCTCTTTCGAGCTCCTACGTAATCAGCGAGTTCGGTGGTGGAGATGGTTGATGCATAGACAAAACTTTTTCTGACAGTCATTTTTGCGCGCTGGTCGCTGGTTCGCGACCCGGCAACGGAAATTTTTTTCTCTTCGATTATGATATATTTGTCTCGTATTCAGCGTCTATTACGCAATGTGCATAAAATTTGGAGTTATTATGCGATTTAATATTAACTTTTCTTAGGATTTCTGTTCAAGTTTATTATTCATACAATTGGTGCATATTCATACCCTTACATAGTCAGGAGACACCTATGTTTACACTCCTTGTTAGTATCAATTTCTCGTCAAAGGTCGTTGATATATATGAAAAAAATAGGAGCGGCCCGATTTCGCTTTGATACGATATTCCTGTAATAAAACTTGCGAAATAGTTCGCACGCCGGAACCCTGTCTTTTAGAGGGGCGAAAAGCGGAAAAGAATATCCGCAATGCTGGCGATGGCGGACCCAAAAAAACATTCTCCCGATATGAACAAAAAAATTTTGGAAGGATATGAGATTTTGGACTTCCGAAGCTATTCGAATTCTTCGGAAATTTTTTCATCTGCAAGCCCACCAGCCTGCCGCATCCTAAGCTCACCGTCGCGAAAATAACATGCTTAATTTTCCTTCCACGACGCATGCTCAAACCGTGTTACTCGCTAAATGATTCGAGCACTTAAATCATATCTCCCAATATCACTTCCAAAATCGTAGCTCGATCCTAGTGCTCGCCTCAACAAAGCTTTAAAGCAAGATTAGTTTCCGCGTTGGATGGTAACGGAATGGAAAGGGGAGGAAAGATACAGTTATCTGAAAAGTCTATGGAACTTCAACGGATGCATCTACTGATATACCAAATCTGTTAGCTAGACCTTTCTTTTCTTTGGATTTTTTTTATGCGAAAGCCACTCGAATAACTATAAATACCGGACTTTTTGATCGTTCGCATCTCACCTACGTCTCTATAGTACGATAACTTTCCATTGCTTGCACACGAATTTACTGCACGTGTGTGAATTCAGAGACGTCTTATAGTTGAACTGCCACTAGATTAGCTGGACGTTTCCGATGCATATTTTAAAAGACTACCTCTAGTATTCGAATACCAAAGGCAGAAAACGAATGCCGCAACTACAGCGGGAATTGGATGTGATGAGCAGAGGATATGAATCCGTCTGCAGGATGCACTCTTAAAAATATTCTATGATCGGTCCTTGATAATAAGCGAATGCCAATTGATTCTTGGACAAAGTTTATTTAAAAATTCACATAAATTACATGTCAAGTATCACTCTTCCATCAGTGTTTACATCAGATAGTAGCCGAGGTTTTCCTTCCCTTCTCTGCTATCGCTCCCGAATCGAAATCCTCTCCCCAACGGTCGTTGGAGGTACCTGAAACGAGAGTGAAAGAGATTATTCAAAATGTGAAAGAATGACTAGGTTCACTGTCAGAATGAGAGGGCATCACCCGTTTGCCAAAACCTTTGTTTCCGGAATGTAAACGATACGGTTAAGTAATTCGAAATGTCAGCAACGGTTCGAAAAGTAAGAGATCCCATATCTAATGAAGATGTCTGATGAATCCGGAGAGAAATAAAAAAGAATATATTTTTCTCTTCCTGTGGCACTTGGGAAACGCATTCGGTTTTTTGTTGAGTGAACGGAAATGTTCTGCCAAATATCAGGAAATTGGTGCTTGATGAACTCCATCAAATCCTCGTCCCTTCACAGAGGATGGATGAATGCAATTTCTTTGAGAAAAGTTTGCTTGGCGCCCTAAGAAGGAAGATAATGTCTGTAGCATTCTACGGCATCGTATCCCTTTGAGAAGCAAGAAAGAAGAATGAGGGAACAACTTTATCTTTTGGTAGGTTTATCCCAAGGGTGGTTATCCTTGGATGTTACAGGGATGTTAAATTGTAAATTATGGAATCGTACTTGCACCTACTGAAGGAAGGCGGCTAGAAGGTACACTATAACAGGAATCGTGAAAAATGGAAATTCTCAATAATGAAGGAAAGAACACAGAGCTGAATATGAAACAAATCGAGGAGTGAAGATTCTGCAAGTCACTATATTGGAGTGTTTTCCATGTAGCATATCACACGTTGCAAGATCCTAGAAATATTTGGTCGAATCCATTGAAATAGTCAAAAGAAGATGCCACTTCTTGCTCCTGGAACGAATGCTAGAAGCAAAGGAAAGGATGAAGAAGTGAGTGAATGAGGAAGTAAACAAGTCGTATTTAAAATCAGCCCCTGAACGCTTGGAAGCATGATGGAATTCTGAAGAACATTGCCACGGTGCACAGAAAATATTTCCGAGGAAACACTCAAGACTTGGTTACATATTGGCAGTTGAAAACTCTGGCAATAAGAAGCAAGCATATGGTCGGGCATTCAGGAAGGAGATGGGAGGTCCAAAGATGCACAAAATCGTCCAGTATAGAAGATAAAAAGGGCTGAAAAGAAGTGAATTTGCTCACAATCTACCTCATAGTCATGTGCTGCGCGAAGAGGCAACAGTAGAGAGAGAGGAAAAATAGAACAGTTTATCAACAAGGAACGACCTAACTGCAGATAGAATGGAAACCGATGATGCTAAGGCTCATGGGCCCATCTTGATGTTCTTCAGTTTGATTTGCAACAAGAAGGTATATGGTCTTCTTTCACAAGTAAGAAATCGCCCATTGTATGAAAAGGCTCATTTTTCATCGAATAGTAGTTTCAGTTCAGTAGCAACGAAAGAAAAATATGACCAGGTCCAAATCGTACCTTGAGAAGGTAGTCTACTCAGATGTTCAAAGTTGTAAGCAATTTCCTTCATCATCTAAGAATAGGCTTGGCAATCCAATCCGTGAAGACCCTCCTCGTGGACAGCATGGTGAAGGTTCTCGAATCCAAAGGCATCCTGGAATTGAAAGATGATGAGTTCATTGAAAATGAAGACTTTGTCAAGGACCTAGGCGCACACCTTCTGCACGAACGGTTTTAAGGCTGTATAATTGATTTCTTTTAACGATGTACGGCTATTTATTCACCTGTCGTACTTTTGAAATAATTAAAAATTAAAACCTCGTATCAGGGAAAGTTTTTGCATGCAGTGCATGCTTGTAAAACATATAAACTGTTGGTGGCAAAGCTCTACGTCGTAATAAATAGGAATATAGAATCAGGCGATAGTAAAACTTGACAAATCAAAGCTTCGGTACGTTCCAAAATGCTGAGAATTCATCAGTCATCAATTAAATTGTTGAAAAAAAATTTACAAATTTTGAACTACCGCTAAACATTTATCTCGCTTCTGATTGGCTGAGAGAAATGCCACCGCTGTCAGTGTAGAAGCTGTATTGTTAAATTTTATGCCAAATATTTCTTTACCTGATTGCCGATCGAATATCACCAAAAAATCTCTCTCCATTTACGTGGACACCGAGCAATGGCGGTTTTCTTGAAATCCAAAGCATTACGATGACGAAACTTATGAATTCAATATTTTTGCACAGTAAGACTCACGTAGTTGGTAAAAATCATAATAAATACTAATCTTCATTAAATTATAATCCGTCACGACTCACCTCACGTTCATTTTTTAAAATCTTTCTCGAATTTTAGATTCCCGCCGGTGACAATCGCGTCTCCAAATACCGCGGCGCGTTATTCACTTTCCACTGCGACCTCTCCGTGTCAACATCCTCCCTTTCACCAGTCATTCATTTTCCCCTTTTTCTAATTTAATGCACTCTTTGGAGCATATAATCATCCTCATTAAAACTATGAAGCTACGCCCGAGCTCTCTGTTCGAAGAAACGGCTTCGGAAACGCACTAAATTTCCCATTGTAGCGATAAGTTACGAGCCCATAAGCACGATGCTGTCGTGAGATATATAAGCCGTCCGTGGATATTATTGTCATTAGTATTTATCTGGTCATTTTCACCGAGGTAAAGATATCTTGAATGGCGATGAATAGGAAGCTAGGTATTCGAAACGCTTCGGTCGGACGCAATCGGTAAATAAAATTCCTGGGCACATTCTTGTCGTCGAGGGAAGAGAAATATTTTTTAATGGGACGTTTCTTACCTTACTTGGCTTTTCGACTGAACCTTGCATCCTCACCAAAAGCCGTGCTGCATCGCCTGCACTGGGATAAGGTGTCACATAGCCGTCCTCTACGAAGCTGCAGTAAATCTAATCAATCTCTTATGTGCAACGCCAACCACAGAACGCAACAACGTTGTCACAATCACTTCATACAGGGAGAAACTTGGAGATTTGATAGCTATTTCCATGGATAGTAAAACGGCGTAACGAAAGCATGGGGAAACTCGATTCACAAATCACAAGTACGAACTCTGCTCGCCGGTGATAGCCGCCTACTGAGGCGACACCGATACGATAACTTGGCCCTCTGTCGGATTTCGAATATTCTCCATATGACGGAAAATGACGATCTATTTCTAGCGCTCCTCATTCCTGCGAAGAGATCTATGCGTTTATAACTCTGCTACGATTCGCTTTTTCGAGGACTAAAGTTGGATCGAGTTGCGGCGTGCGCTTAGGTATTTGTCAAGGAGATATCTCGTTCCTTGGAAAAGGGATGATATAAAATGGCAATGACTTAATAAGAAAGAAGAAGATGAAGGACGTCGTCTCTCGAAAACCCTAACGTCCGCAAAGTATCGACGAAAATTACCACTGTCTCTTCGGAAGAGAGAAGTATCGCACAGAGGCCGAATTAAATCCACCGCAGACTTTCCCCACGGAGGAGCTGCATGCGTCCAATGTGTTGTTCTCCTATTCGCCTCTCCTTACCACCGGGTAATCGTTCGCTGAAACTACCTCCCGTAGCAGGCGTAAGAAGAAGCATTCAAATCGGAATGAAAATTCAAATGATTTAATATTTCACCAGGCATTTTCAAGGCGAGCTGTGACTTTCACGATGTAAGATCGCTCGCGAACATTCTCAACGCTCTTACCGACTACCCTCTCAGCGGAACCGAGATTCTGTATGGCTTTTCCACAAGTTTTACGTATAGATTAAGATTGCAGAGATTCTACTATTAAAATTTTTCTCCGCGGATCGTACATGTTCATTTACAGTTTTCCGGTCAAAGTGGTCGACGACTAAACACTCGTTAATATATATTAATCTCATTCCCCATTTTCCGCACCCTATCATGACTTTATCTAAATCATTTCTAAGAACTAATCTATCCTCACTGCCGTATATTTCCATGTAGAACATTGTATCGCCCGCAATTATCCTATCCTTACATGGAGTGTAAGTATAGGTGTCTCCTGACTTTTGAATGAGACTAGCATAGATCGATAGAGGATCAAAATTAAGAATACACGTCTTTTTTTATAGACGTTTCTCGCCGTAAGTTTAGGAGATATTAACGTTCAAAGATTGCAATTTTTTTCAAATTTCGCGCTTGGACAACCCAAATCCGCTTATCCCTCTTTCGAGCTCCTACGTAATCAGCGAGTTCGGTGGTGGAGATGGTTGATGCATAGACAAAACTTTTTCTGACAGTCATTTTTGCGCGCTGGTCGCTGGTTCGCGACCCGGCAACGGAAATTTTTTTCTCTTCGATTATGATATATTTGTCTCGTATTCAGCGTCTATTACGCAATGTGCATAAAATTTGGAGTTATTATGCGATTTTATATTAACTTTTCTTAGGATTTCTGTTCAAGTTTATTATTCATACAATTGGTGCATATTCATACCCTTACATAGTCAGGAGACACCTATGTTTACACTCCTTGTTAGTATCAATTTCTCGTCAAAGGTCGTTGATATATATGAAAAAAATAGGAGCGGCCCGATTTCGCTTTGATACGATATTCCTGTAATAAAACTTGCGAAATAGTTCGCACGCCGGAACCCTGTCTTTTAGAGGGGCGAAAAGCGGAAAAGAATATCCGCAATGCTGGCGATGGCGGACCTAAAAAAACATTCTCCCGATATGAACAAAAAAATTGTGGAAGGATTTGAAAGTTTGGACTTCGGAAGCTTTTCGAATTCTTCGGAAATTTTTCATCTGCAAGCCCACCAGCCTGCCGCATCCTAAGCTCACCGTCGCGAAAATTACATGCTAAATTCTCCTTCCACGGCGCATGCTCAAACCGTGTTACTCGCTAAATGATTCGAGCACTTAAATCATATCTCCCAATATCACTTCCAAAATCGTAGCTCGATCCTAGTGCTCGCCTCAACAAAGCTTTAAAGCAAGATTAGTTTCCGCGTTGGATGGTAACGGAATGGAAAGGGGAGGAAAGATACAGTTATCTGAAAAGTCTATGGAACTTCAACGGATGCATCTACTGATATACCAAATCTGTTAGCTAGACCTTTCTTTTCTTTGGATTTTTTTTATGCGAAAGCCACTCGAATAACTATAAATACCGGACTTTTTGATCGTTCGCATCTCACCTACGTCTCTATAGTACGATAACTTTCCATTGCTTGCACACGAATTTACTGCACGTGTGTGAATTCAGAGACGTCTTATAGTTGAACTGCCACTAGATTAGCTGGACGTTTCCGATGCATATTTTAAAAGACTACCTCTAGTATTCGAATACCAAAGGCAGAAAACGAATGCCGCAACTACAGCGGGAATTGGATGTGATGAGCAGAGGATATGAATCCGTCTGCAGGATGCACTCTTAAAAATATTCTATGATCGGTCCTTGATAATAAGCGAATGCCAATTGATTCTTGGACAAAGTTTATTTAAAAATTCACATAAATTACATGTCAAGTATCACTCTTCCATCAGTGTTTACATCAGATAGTAGCCGAGGTTTTCCTTCCCTTCTCTGCTATCGCTCCCGAATCGAAATCCTCTCCCCAACGGTCGTTGGAGGTACCTGAAACGAGAGTGAAAGAGATTATTCAAAATGTGAAAGAATGACTAGGTTCACTGTCAGAATGAGAGGGCATCACCCGTTTGCCAAAACCTTTGTTTCCGGAATGTAAACGATACGGTTAAGTAATTCGAAATGTCAGCAACGGTTCGAAAAGTAAGAGATCCCATATCTAATGAAGATGTCTGATGAATCCGGAGAGAAATAAAAAAGAATATATTTTTCTCTTCCTGTGGCACTTGGGAAACGCATTCGGTTTTTTGTTGAGTGAACGGAAATGTTCTGCCAAATATCAGGAAATTGGTGCTTGATGAACTCCATCAAATCCTCGTCCCTTCACAGAGGATGGATGAATGCAATTTCTTTGAGAAAAGTTTGCTTGGCGCCCTAAGAAGGAAGATAATGTCTGTAGCATTCTACGGCATCGTATCCCTTTGAGAAGCAAGAAAGAAGAATGAGGGAACAACTTTATCTTTTGGTAGGTTTATCCCAAGGGTGGTTATCCTTGGATGTTACAGGGATGTTAAATTGTAAATTATGGAATCGTACTTGCACCTACTGAAGGAAGGCGGCTAGAAGGTACACTATAACAGGAATCGTGAAAAATGGAAATTCTCAATAATGAAGGAAAGAACACAGAGCTGAATATGAAACAAATCGAGGAGTGAAGATTCTGCAAGTCACTATATTGGAGTGTTTTCCATGTAGCATATCACACGTTGCAAGATCCTAGAAATATTTGGTCGAATCCATTGAAATAGTCAAAAGAAGATGCCACTTCTTGCTCCTGGAACGAATGCTAGAAGCAAAGGAAAGGATGAAGAAGTGAGTGAATGAGGAAGTAAACAAGTCGTATTTAAAATCAGCCCCTGAACGCTTGGAAGCATGATGGAATTCTGAAGAACATTGCCACGGTGCACAGAAAATATTTCCGAGGAAACACTCAAGACTTGGTTACATATTGGCAGTTGAAAACTCTGGCAATAAGAAGCAAGGATATGGTCGGGCATTCAGGAAGGAGATGGGAGGTCCAAAGATGCACAAAATCGTCCAGTATAGAAGATAAAAAGGGCTGAAAAGAAGTGAATTTGCTCACAATCTACCTCATAGTCATGTGCTGCGCGAAGAGGCAACAGTAGAGAGAGAGAAAAAATAGAACAGTTTATCAACAAGGAACGACCTAACTGCAGATAGAATGGAAACCGATGATGCTAAGGCTCATGGGCCCATCTTGATGTTCTTCAGTTTGATTTGCAACAAGAAGGTATATGGTCTTCTTTCACAAGTAAGAAATCGCCCATTGTATGAAAAGGCTCATTTTTCATCGAATAGTAGTTTCAGTTCAGTAGCAACGAAAGAAAAATATGACCAGGTCCAAATCGTACCTTGAGAAGGTAGTCTACTCAGATGTTCAAAGTTGTAAGCAATTTCCTTCATCATCTAAGAATAGGCTTGGCAATCCAATCCGTGAAGACCCTCCTCGTGGACAGCATGGTGAAGGTTCTCGAATCCAAAGGCATCCTGGAATTGAAAGATGATGAGTTCATTGAAAATGAAGACTTTGTCAAGGACCTAGGCGCACACCTTCTGCACGAACGGTTTTAAGGCTGTATAATTGATTTCTTTTAACGATGTACGGCTATTTATTCACCTGTCGTACTTTTGAAATAATTAAAAATTAAAACCTCGTATCAGGGAAAGTTTTTGCATGCAGTGCATGCTTGTAAAACATATAAACTGTTGGTGGCAAAGCTCTACGTCGTAATAAATAGGAATATAGAATCAGGCGATAGTAAAACTTGACAAATCAAAGCTTCGGTACGTTCCAAAATGCTGAGAATTCATCAGTCATCAATTAAATTGTTGAAAAAAAAATTTACAAATTTTGAACTACCGCTAAACATTTATCTCGCTTCTGATTGGCTGAGAGAAATGCCACCGCTGTCAGTGTAGAAGCTGTATTGTTAAATTTTATGCCAAATATTTCTTTACCTGATTGCCGATCGAATATCACCAAAAAATCTCTCTCCATTTACGTGGACACCGAGCAATGGCGGTTTTCTTGAAATCCAAAGCATTACGATGACGAAACTTATGAATTCAATATTTTTGCACAGTAAGACTCACGTAGTTGGTAAAAATCATAATAAATACTAATCTTCATTAAATTATAATCCGTCACGACTCACCTCACGTTCATTTTCTAAAATCTTTCTCGAATTTTAGATTCCCGCCGGTGACAATCGCGTCTCCAAATACCGCGGCGCGTTATTCACTTTCCACTGCGACCTCTCCGTGTCAACATCCTCCCTTTCACCAGTCATTCATTTTCCCCTTTTTCTAATTTAATGCACTCTTTGGAGCATATAATCATCCTCATTAAAACTATGAAGCTACGCCCGAGCTCTCTGTTCGAAGAAACGGCTTCGGAAACGCACTAAATTTCCCATTGTAGCGATAAGTTACGAGCCCATAAGCACGATGCTGTCGTGAGATATATAAGCCGTCCGTGGATATTATTGTCATTAGTACTTATCTGGTCATTTTCACCGAGGTAAAGATATCTTGAATGGCGATGAATAGGAAGCTAGGTATTCGAAACGCTTCGGTCGGACGCAATCGGTAAATAAAATTCCTGGGCACATTCTTGTCGTCGAGGGAAGAGAAATATTTTTTAATGGGACGTTTCTTACCTTACTTGGCTTTTCGACTGAACCTTGCATCCTCACCAAAAGCCGTGCTGCATCGCCTGCACTGGGATGAGGTGTCACATAGCCGTCCTCTACGAAGCTGCAGTAAATCTAATCAATCTCTTATGTGCAACGCCAACCACAGAACGCAACAACGTTGTCACAATCACTTCATACAGGGAGAAACTTGGAGATTTGATAGCTATTTCCATGGATAGTAAAACGGCGTAACGAAAGCATGGGGAAACTCGATTCACAAATCACAAGTACGAACTCTGCTCGCTGGTGATAGCCGCCTACTGAGGCGACACCGATACGATAACTTGGCCCTCTGTCGGATTTCGAATATTCTCCATATGACGGAAAATGACGATCTATTTCTAGCGCTCCTCATTCCTGCGAAGAGATCTATGCGTTTATAACTCTGCTACGATTCGCTTTTTCGAGGACTAAAGTTGGATCGAGTTGCGGCGTGCGCTTAGGTATTTGTCAAGGAGATATCTCGTTCCTTGGAAAAGGGATGATATAAAATGGCAATGACTTAATAAGAAAGAAGAAGATGAAGGACGTCGTCTCTCGAAAACCCTAACGTCCGCAAAGTATCGACGAAAATTACCACTGTCTCTTCGGAAGAGAGAAGTATCGCACAGAAGCCGAATTAAATCCACCGCAGACTTTCCCCACGGAGGAGCTGCATGCGTCCAATGCGTTGTTTTCCTATTCGCCTCTCCTTACCACCGGGTAATCGTTCGCTGAAACTACCTCCCGTAGCAGGCGTAAGAAGAACCATTCAAATCGGAATGAAAATTCAAATGATTTAATATTTCACCAGGCATTTTCAAGGCGAGCTGTGACTTTCACGATGTAAGATCGCTCGCGAACATTCTCAACGCTCTTACCGACTACCCTCTCAGCGGAACCGAGATTCTGTATGGCTTTTCCACAAGTTTTACGTATAGATTAAGATTGCAGAGATTCTACTATTAAAATTTTTCTCCGCGGATCGTACATGTTCATTTACAGTTTTCCGGTCAAAGTGGTCGACGACTAAACACTCGTTAATATATATTAATCTCATTCCCCATTTTCCGCACCCTATCATGACTTTATCTAAATCATTTCTAAGAACTAATCTATCCTCACTGCCATATATTTCCATGTAGAACATTGTATCGCCCGCAATTATCCTAACCTTACATGGAGTGTAAGTATAGGTGTCTCCTGACTTTTGAATGAGACTAGCATAGATCGATAGAGGATCAAAATTAAGAATACACGTCTTTTTTTATAGACGTTTCTCGCCGTAAGTTTAGGAGATATTAACGTTCAAAGATTGCAATTTTCAAGCATCACCATTTGAATGTGGGTTTAACCCATTTAATAAATCCCGAATTCCATTCTCTCATCATTTTTTTCTTATTGCAGTAACCTCTAATTTTTGTTGTAGAAATTGTGATTCTTCTTCCCATAATCGAAAGAGAAAATAGAATCGTATCATGAAGAGTTGTATCACCAACGTTTATTGTAATTCTATTAGTAGGACTATACCACAAATGAAACCAGGGTGTACTTGAATGATGAAATTAGGATAATTGTTAGTTATAACATTTGATTTGCATTCAAAAAGTGGTGATTTATTCAACGTATCTTAAATCAGAAGCAAAAATTGCCAACAGTTTCGACCTGATTATCATCTGAAGTTAAAGGAAAAAAAACAAGTTAAACCTCCCATAAAAGGGATATCCTGACAATCTCCCAGGTTGGGAATAATTATTCCAGCACGTATAAAAAGAAGAGCCTTAAATGATGCATGAGTTAATAGGTGAAAAAATGCCAATTCTGTATAACCCATAGCCAAAATTCTTATTATTAATCCAAGTTGACTTAATGCAGAAAGAGCAATAATTTTTTTTCAAATCAAATTCATAATTTGCCCCTATTCCAGATATAAATATGGTTATGCCTCCAATTAATAATAAATACTTACCTTACCCACTATTTATAACCAGAACATTAAATCGGATTATTAAATAAACCCCAGCCGTAACTAAAGTAGAAGAATGAACCAATGAAGATACTGGTGTTGGAGCCGCCATTGCAGTTCGTAATCAAGAAGAAAAAGCAATTTGAGCACTATTAGTTATAGCAGCAAAAACCATTAATAAAGAAATTATAATCCCTTCAAAATCAATAAATATATAATTTAAATAAAAAGCATAATTTCATCTACCATAATTTAATATTCAGGCAATACCTAATAAAAGGCTACATCACCGAGGGGATTAGATAAAACAGTTAATATTCCAGCTCTATAAGACTAAAAATTTTTATAGTAGATTGCTAAGAGATAAGAAATTAAACCAAGACCATCCCAAACTAATAGGATTGAAATTATATTTGGTCTAATAATAAATAATGTTATTGAAAATTCAAATATTAATACAAATAAAATAAACTGAGAGATATAAGGATCTCCTTCCATATTATTATTTCTATAAAAAATTACTATACTAGAAAGAAATAAAACAAAACGTATAAACACTAAAGATATTCAGTCAAATAGTATAGTTATTACAATATTTATAGAATTTAAAGGAAGAACACCCCATTCAAAAAATACAGTCAAATTATTTACACAAAATTAAATACCTAATGTAAGATTAGTTAAAGATAACACTTAAAATATTAAAGATCTAATAAAACAAATATTTAAGCGTCAATTAATGATCTTAAGCAAACGATATTGCATTATTGACACCACAAATCAAAATTTTAAATTAAACTTTTTAGATTAAAATCTGTCGAAAAATAAATCTCTTTTTAAAGTGATGTAATTTAAAGGAAATCAGTGTAATAATAAAGGTAAATATACACGATAGTATCCGAAATTTGAACTATACGAAGTAGAAAAAGTCTTTCCATGCTGGGTATATCTATATAAATATAAAGCATAAGCAGCTCTAAAAAATGATGAAAAAATAATTGCAATTATAGTTACTCAACTTCAACTTAGAATTCTATTACGTAAACTAATTTCCCCTAACAAATTAATTCTAGGTGGAGCAGCCATGTTACATGAACTAAGAAGAAATCACCATAAACATATTCTAGTTATTAGATTAATGAATCCCTTATTAATAAATAATCTTCAACTTCCTAATCGTTCATAAGAAATATTAGCAAGAACTTGATGAACATAAACCATGAGCAATTATTAAAACATAAGTATTACCTAAACCTCAACAAGTTATTGTTATTAATCTAGCTAATACAATCCCTATATGAACAATAGACGAATAAGCAATTAATGACCTCAGATCAACTTGACATAAACAAATTAATCTGACAATCACTCCTCCTACTAAACAAATACCTATTCACATAAAATTAAACTTCACTCCTGCAGATGTAATTAATCTAAAAACACGCAAAAGACCATACCCTCCTAACTACCCCGCTAAAGTTATAGATCCAGAAAAAGGAGGTTCAACATGAGCCTTTGGTAATAACAAGTGAAATAAAAATATAGGCATTTTAACTAAAAAGGCAAATGGTAACGAGATATAAGAATAAAAGCTGACATTGCAAATGTGAAGATAATCAAAAACATAAATTCAGTCTACCCAAATTTTTATATAAATTACAAATTGAAACTAATAAAGGTAGAGATGCAAATAAAGTATAAAATAATAAGTTAATACCTGCCTGTACACTTTCAGGTTGATAACCTCTCCGTAAGACTAAAAGAAATATAGGAATTAATGATATTTAAAAAAATAAATATAATATAAATAAATTAGCTATTATAAAAGTAATAATAATAATAATATTATTATTATTATTATTATTATTATTGTACATACAAAAAACTGGGTAAAGTTTTTATGAGAATAAATTGAAGATCTAGCTAGTAACATTAAACAGCAAATTCAAAATATTAAAAAATTAAACCATAACTTATCACATCATAACCAAAATAAAATCTTATATTGCAATAAGAAAAAACTATATAACCTTCTAATAAAAAAATAAAAGAAGCAAAAAAATGAAGGAGACTACTAATCAAAATGCAGGGGTAAAACATAATTGGATCATTAAAATAAGATATAAAACAAACTTTAGCATTGTAGAAGTCTAAATGAACTAAAATAATCATTGCCCTGTCTCCGAATTATAGAAACTAAAATTCCTAAACCCAAAGCTCCTTCATCTACCCCAAAAGTCATAAAATATATAAGAAAATAAAGATCAGAATAAAAAAGTAATACAAAAAAAATTAAACAAAAGTCTAAGAATTATAAATTCTAAACTTAGCGGAGTAGAAAGAAGGTTCTTGCGTTTAGATACAAATGATCATAAACCTCAAGTATTTTGAAAGTACAATAAAAGGAGTAATACCCTTATTAGTTTCACTGAAATTTGTACATTGAATTAAAAATGAAAGGATTATAATCTTTAATCCAGAGAAAAAAAATAAGTAATTTAATGAGACAGGAAGGAATCTTTTTCAAGCCAAATATATATTAATTTATCATAACGATAACAAGGCAGATTTCCAATTTTCAAGGCAGAATATAAATGATACTAATACTAACTTTAAAATAAAAATCGGTGAGTAAAAATCAACTCCTAAGAACTTTACCACAAATAAAATTCTTGAATATTCTGCTACAAAAATTAACGCAAACCCACCTCTTCTATACTCAACGTTAAATCCTGACACAAGCTCAGACTCACCTTCAGCAAAATCAAAAGGAGTATGATTAGTATCTGCTAGAAGAAGGAAATCAAATAATTATTAAAGGAATAATATATAAAGCAAATATAATCTCGATAAAGAGAAAATTGATACATTCTATATACATTAGAAAGAAAAATAAAAGAGATTAACCCATTTATGCTGAAGGTAAAAACTTTTTAATTATTATCTGATATTCATATAAATTGGTTTAAAAGAATAAAAAAAAGA
This sequence comes from Pantala flavescens, assembly GCA_020796165.1. Lineage (NCBI taxonomy): Eukaryota > Metazoa > Arthropoda > Insecta > Odonata > Libellulidae > Pantala > Pantala flavescens. Next base: position 236,910 of record JAIUJI010000027.1, on the reverse strand, counting down.
GTTTGAAAGAAAATTTAGTTAAAGTTATCTGGTTACAGAGTTACATGGTGTTCCAAAAATGGAACACTAGGCAAAAGCGCTACCTAATACATAGAATGTAGTCTTCGGTATGATAGTCCTTAGAGCACTTTATTTGAAGGGCAACATTGCATTTCTTACAGCAAAAAGTGGTATATTTGCGGCATTCTACAATATTTTGGTTTGCTTTGATTGTTTTGTGATTACATGATTCTGGTCATCATAACGGGAGTCCTTATTGCGTTTCTAAGAAGGTCTTCCCAGTTTGGGCCGAATTACCATGGGTCTTCAGATAATGGCATGCCACACAGCGAAGAAACTCAAAAAGATCCATTGGCTTTGGATCGTAAGTTTTATGCAGCTGCCAAGCATTTTGTAGAGCTAATTGGTTGCTGCACTTGGATCTTCTTTTTATGTTTTTGTGAATAGCGATTGACAAGACACAGCGGATTGACACCAGCCCCAGATGATGTAACTTTGACAACACTGTTATCATTCAGCATCCATATTGACTGTGCCTTCAATTCTGTAATCAAACGCAACCCTTTCTTTATTTTTTAGGGCATCTTCTGATTCCAAAAGGATTTTGTCGATTCGATTTTTTCTCACTGTGCGGGTTGCTTGATGACCATTTGAACTGAGTGTATCAAAAAGTGCAATGTCCAGGGTGCTCCTTCATGAGTGCATCAGTAAATTGTAGGACAATGGATGCACCGACACCATATTCCTCATAATTAGTGTTTGGGTTTTACCTTGATATGGTTGAAACCAACAAATATAACCTAGGCATGTGGCACCACATCAAAACTTGTACCCAAACCGAAAAGGTTTTCCCCAAATAAACTGTTTGCGTTCATGACGACCAAAGTAAGGAATCATAGACTCGTTAAAGCTGAAGTCTGTTTTGTTTGGTACAAATAGCATGCATCTCTCTTCTGGATCAAAATTTTCTTGAACAAGGTACGCAGGGGCACGCAAAGAATCAGGCAGATTATTTATTGTTTCTCCTTCTTTATCAACAGAGTCCTCATCAGAAACAGGAGTTGTTGCATTTTCAGGAGGTCCTATGATAATTGCATTTGCTTTTATGTCATAATTTGTCTACAACAGGTCAGCTATTTTTGTAGGGTTAATGTTTTATGCAACTTGAGACTTAAAAGTGGTGAAAATTAAAAAACAAAGATAAAGGCCATATATATAAATAAAAAAGTATACGGCGAAGTCACAGTAGTGGTTGTGCCTAGTGTACCAAAAATGGAACAATCAACTTTTCTATCCTCTAACTTGTATATGAATAACATTTTCTGTATGTTCTGATTATGACATGAAACAGTGAGTATTCAAGTAGTAATAGAAAAATAAATAAAATCTATAGACGGTAAATCACTTAAGTTATAATTGAAGTTTATCGAGTGAGTCTTGAAAAATCTACTCAAAAAAATAAAGCTAGGTTTTACAACGTCCACCTAGCTCTGTGTTTGCTCTGTGACTAATTCCGTGAATTCGGTTATGCTATACATACCCTTACAAAGAAGGCAGGAAGTTTTCACCCACTTCCCAGATTTCTTGTAAGCGATAGGATATAAAATAACTTCACGTAACTGCCGTTCCAAAAACGGAACTCTAGGCATAAATGGGTTAAGAACATTCTTTTCTATGATCACCTAAGTTCATGGAAAATATCTTAATAATTGAAGCTGATCCTATCTCATCTTCTTTTCATTCTATTTTCTTAAGTCAATGTTTTTGTTTTTAGATTGTATTTCATCTAATATTTACTTATGTAACATTTGTGTAAAGGAACTCTTATATTGCTCATCTTGGTATGACAGAGAGGAATATGTGTGTACAGTTATTGTCTTGAAGCATATAAACATATAATAATATCTTAGTGATAGATTTCAATGCTTGGTTGCAGATGTGCTTGGGACTACAAGATATAGATGAGAAGAATGGGCAACATTTTTTTGCACTGATTTACTGGGATTTAGGTTCAGCATGAAGACATTACTTTGGATCAAGAACACTGCAAGTTAGTCTTAAAGGAAAAATAATTTGAAATGGAAATGGTGCATTGATATGGATCGTAAAAGCTTTTATTTATTTCAGGACTAAGGTCCTCCAAGCAAGCACCTGAGACATATTATACATCTTCCTATTTAGGAATTGAATCCCTCTCATTGCAGCATTTCTTTGATTGTCACTACACTCGGATATAACAATGTGAAGGTTTGGCATATTCAAGAATTTCTTTACAGTTTGTCTTTTACAGATATCTACTTGATGACCTGCCTCCATATATTTATTTTGACACTTGTGAACAGAATTAGAAGAGATATCCTACCATTCATCCATGATATCTCCTTTTATAAAAGGTGAATGATGTTTGAACATAACGACATGCAATATAGACTGACAGGTAATAAAGAATTATTATAGATGCAATGAACTAGACTCTGATAATAAATAAAGCATTTTCTTATCATCTAGTTTTTTTCATGCAAGCTTCTCAGAAATTTAACATTCCAATGCTATGTTCCTGGAGGTACCTCAGGAAAGGAAGCTGAAAATTATTCCACCAAAGGTCAAAACTAAAGGAAAGGTAAGTGACTATTACATTGGGTTTAACGTGGAATACCACAGTTTTATTATTCAAATGGTCTTGAAAACGAATCGGTAATTCAAGAAATAGCATATACCAAGAGTGAGAATGATTTTGGATTTATAAGAGTTGTCAGTGTTAGTCTACATAGTTGAAGTTGTGAAATATTTGTAGAAAAGTGGATCGTGCTACCCGTGATGAGTAGGTGAAGTGCAAATATATATGCATGGATTAAGAGAATTGAGTGACAGTAATAGTAATTAGACCATCCATGGTTTTTTCTAATCGAGATAATAAGTAACTTTTAAGAAGTGACTCTTAAGATAAACTATCTTCCTTAGAGGTGTTTGCAATGTTGATGGCCAAAATAGAAATGAGTAACTATGCAATACTTACAAATGCAAGAATTACAAATGATTTTTTACCACCCAAAGTTGAATTACAAAGATTGTGTTCCGATGTATTTCAATTCAATAAGAATAATTATACTTAGCTTAATAGGTTATAGATTTAAAACATTTTAGCAGCAAAGGAAGACCTAACTGCAGGTGGAATGGAATCTGATGATAATAATGCTGAATGCTCATGGCACTTTCTTGTTACTCATTTTGATTTGCAAAAATCAGTATTTTGGAGCTCCTTCACCGATATGAAACCGTACATTCGATCACTATAGTAATTATTTATCAAATAATAGATTCAATTCATGTCCATGTAAAAACAAGGGTGACCAGTTGGAGGACAAATTAAAGCAATACATGTTAATAAGGGAAGATAAACTAAAATTACAATTTAGTTTAGCTTTTAATTAAACAGAATCCCTCAAGTTGCATCAAAGGATTGCCTTGAATTAAATGTGAATCATAAAAGAATATCTCAATTGCTAATTCCAAATCAAAAAGGAATATTCTGCCTTTATGCATGCATATTTGAAGAGGAATATACATCCGTAATATGTTGTACCAAAATATACAAAAAATTACATTTGATAATAAAGATTTGGAGGCCTCTTATTAACAATCATAAACCGCGTTCCATCAAAATTAGGTGTTATGGGTTATTAATTTGTTAAACCTTTATGATTGAGTAGTGTGTCCTCCTGTCAGTAAAGAAGTAAATGAAGCAGAAGGTATGATCATAATAAGGAATGTGTGAGGATTTCATACTTTCCACACACTAAGTATGAAGAAGCAGATTGAAATGAAATAGTTCAGAGACTTAAGAGATATACAGAAAAAAATTCATAAAATAGAAAATGAATAAAAATATTTCTTATGAAACTTCATATGCAATGAATCTTTTATAGAGTATCTGAGTAGTCAGGAGTAAGTAGGGATTGGTATGTTTTATTCATAGAATTTAAAAATGGGATGACAAATGCTGTTCAAGAGCAGTTATCTATAAGATAATGAATAATTCATTTCTTTCTCATTAAGCTCTGGAAGATTTAAAATTTTGCATCAAAAAGCATAGTAATTCTTTCTGAGTGTGAGATTGTAACCAAAGGATATGAAAAAGAGTCTCAAAAGAAAATAATCATAGAGAAATGCAAGGTTAATCTCAATGAGTGTGTCCTTTGGTACAACACTATTCTAAATTTTACCCATTAATATTTCAATTTACCCAATCATTACCAATTGCTTCTTCAGTGCATTAAAATATGGAAAAAATTAAAAATATGTTGATCTCCACCAATGGACGACTATAGTGATGCTTGATGATTGTATCAGTTGTAGAAAGAAATGAATTTTCATAAATGAGCAGAGAGAAATATCACTGGAAATAATGGATGATGGCATCCATTAGAGGAAGCTTTTTGATTAATGAATAATATGAATCTCTGTGTTAAATCACTGAAATCGATTAAAATATGAGGAGATCCAGAATTGGTCAACCTGGGTGATGTTTTAGGGATACTTTTCTCTAGGTACACATAAAGAGAAGCCTGTAGAAATATGTTGATGCAGCATTACTTTGATATGCATAAATTATATGATAACATTGAAGCAAGGAAATTATGACAATCAGTTATTGTGTAACCAATCATTGATTGAGATCTTTAGATGGAGGGATATAATTTGAAGCTGAGAATTATATTCTGCTGTTCAGGGATGAAGCATTTGTATTTCAAACTCACTTATACATTATACACCGCTTCAATCAGCTACCAAGAAATCTAATATTCAAGATTTTCCAAGTGCAGCACATACTGCTTGAGGTGATTTATCTTGTAAAGAATAACGGTGGACACCCAACCGTTACAAAATTTCTACTGTTCAAAAATACTCAATATCTTTACATAGCTGTGCAGTTTCATAATAATAAGGATAGAATAAGGCTATATAAGAATAAGGCATTATAATTAGGATAGAATATGTATCGCTATATAATATGTACAACAAATGTAGAGAACTTCCTTAATATGAATATGTAATCAACAAAAGAAAAAATTGCAACGGACGTTTATGTAAAAATATGATCGCTTTAATCTAGATCCAACGACCTCTATAGATATTCCATTTCCAATATCTTACATTAAACTCAAATGAATTTCCCGCGTCAACCTCGTCTTCGTTTCAGTATATCGATATGTACGCCGGACTAATCGTCTCGATCCTAAGCACGATTGTTCGCCATGTCTTCAGTGACTGACTTACCGTTGAGGAGGTTTCACGTGAATTGCGTATTAATAATGCGAATTTGTTCGGTCCTACGAAGAGTAAATGAGTGTGTCGTAAGCTCATATCTTTCTCAGTGCTTGGATTTCGGCTGTTTTTGGACGGACGAAGTAGCTCGTTGCCTCTAACGAGATATACCGTGCGACAAAGGACTCGGTGAGAGGAACTTCTATTTGGAGGTAGGTAATTGTTAGCATTACGTATCTATTTTTATTTTATCTACATTATCCATTCCCTGGACGCTTTGGTATCTACGTCGTGGGCGCAAAAGAATAAAATACCGATTGCTTGAGACTGGGAGAGGAACAGGTGGCAGAACATAATTTTAAAGGCAAAGGAAATTATCAGAAGGCATCCTCTCTAAACGTTTCCCTCCAAAATCATGTCCATCGCATCCCATGACCCCTTATCGGTAATGGCGAAACAGAAATGCACTTTCGTGTAAATGGTTCTTGAATACGTGATGAAATACGATAAATGCGTGGTAGAATATGTTAATTTCCAATGCATCATTATAATTATTTTCATTAATTGATATCGATTAGTTAATTATTAGAAATCAAATCAAGGTTTATTTTTCTCATTCGACGACCGTAAAGACGAGAAGATGAGGAATTATAATTTACGTGAAGAAAATAGAATCAGGAAAAATTATTTAAGGATTGGCTAGGTAATAGGTTTTCGATAAAATATTTTACAATTTAACCGTTTCATTGTATGCGTAGTTGTATTTTGGAGGGAAAAGATTAGGTTTCCACCAATGAGAACGCAGGATTTGCCGCCGAAAATCAACAATAGGAGGAAAGCAGTTCAGTTCGTGCGGAGATTTCATCGGGGGAGGTTCAGAGTGACCATCACGTCGGTGGATATTGAATCCAGACTGAAGTGTACGAGTCATCTGGCGAGGAGGACGCATGGATTGTTATCTAGCACAGATAACTGGTGGTACAAGAGATCCACTGCCATCGGGAATCGGATTGGATTCAGAGATTAGCGGTTCGAGTAATACCGCAGTGGTGGGAAACAGTCTTTTTTGTACACTATGCTGTATGCGAATTTATGTTAGGATATGTACTTTCTTTTATGCTCGTTTGCTCCCTTTGCTAACGTTATTTTATGTAGGTGATTTATCCTAAGTGAACGATATCTATTTTCTTTAGTGAATGTTTTATTTTATGATGACTTGGTATACTTTGATAAGGTTCTTTATGATGATTAGGTATAATGTTATGTGTAGGCATTATATGATGAGTAGTATTATGTTATGATAGGGATTGACTGCGCGCGGTCACTCTTGTTCTGGGGCTCGTTATTGTCGGTGTTGTTCTTCGTCTTGGTCTTGTTTTCTGAGTATGTCGTTGGTGTTGTTTTTGGAATTGTTTGTGAAAGAGGCAATCAGTAGTATGTGTTTTCCTATGCATGTATGTGTGTGTGATGTCGCGCGCGCGCTTCACTTTTTTGTTGCTATGCAATGATATACTAATGATATTTTTTTACAGGCACATAATGATCTTTCTTTCAGGTACTCATGAAATATTGTTCTTTTCTTGTTAGTATATTTCCTTTACTGTCGGATGTTTCGTAATCATGTTGCGATTTTTTTCAGAGGTGTTTTTAATGGTAGGTACCAGTTTCATAGTTCTCTGCATGAATTATAAGAATTCGAATCCTTTTTAACATAGTATTCTTTTCAGGTATCACGATAGGGTCTGTTGTTACATCCTTGGGAGATGAGAGGAGCCAAGAAGTCCAAGTCTAGGATCACCCTCAGGCGGTGGGAAACCCGGGAGCAGTTCCTGCGGTTCATGTGATATTTTTGTTGCTTTTGATGGTACATTTCGCTTTCTATCTTGTTGTTTCGTAACCATGTTGCGATTTTTTTCAGAGGCGTATTTAATGGTAGGTATCAGTTTCATAGTTCTCTGCATGAATTATAAGAATTCGAATCCCTTTTAACATAGTAATCTTTTCAGGTATCATGATAGGGTCTGTTGTTACATCCTTGGGAGATGAGAGGAGCCAAGAAGTCCAAGTCTAGGATCACCCTCAGGCGGTGGGAAACCCGGGAGCAGTTCCTGCGGTTCATGTGATATTTTTGTTGCTTTTGATGGTACATTTCGCTTTCTATCTTGTTGTTTCGTAACCATGTTGCAATTTTTTTCAGAGGCGTATTTAATGGTAGGTATCAGTTTCATAGTTCTCTGCATGAATTATAAGAATTCGAATCCCTTTTAACATAGTAATCTTTTCAGGTATCATGATAGGGTCTGTTGTTACATCCTTGGGAGATGAGAGGAGCCAAGAAGTCCAAGTCTAGGATCACCCTCAGGCGGTGGGAAACCCGGGAGCAGTTCCTACGGTTCATGTGATATTTTTGTTGCTTTTGATGGTACATTTCGCTTTCTGTGTTGTTGTTTCATAATCATGTTGCAATTTTTTTCAGAGGCGTATTTAATGGTAGGTATCAGTTTCTTAGTTCTCTGCATGAATTATAAGAATTCGAATCCCTTTTAACATAGTAATCTTTTCAGGTATCATGATAGGGTCTGTTGTTACATCCTTGGGAGATGAGAGGAGCCAAGAAGTCCAAGTCTAGGATCACCCTCAGGCGGTGGGAAACCCGGGAGCAGTTCCTGCGGCTCATGTGATATTTTTATTTTTGGTGTCTACGCTTCTGATACGTAGTGTTGCAATTGTTTGTTACATGGTATTTATATGAAATCAGGTTGTCTGAAGTCCAAGTTTATGATTACGCTCACGCTGTGTGTAACCATGAAACGGCATCTAAAATTGTTAAGCTAGTGTTCCATGTGTATGTTACATGTTATTTACATCAAATCAGTTTGTCCATTGTTTTGATCATGCATTTAATTTGTAAAAGCATTCATTTTTATGGATTGGGTTGTCAATAATTTTAATAACAAGGCCTTGTTTGGTAGTTTAACTTTCTATCATTGCAACTGATGTACAGAACTGGAATGGCGCCCATGCTTTTGTGTGTGTGTGTGAGTGTGTTACGAGTGCTTGTGAATGCGGAGTATACTCCTGTGTGAATGTTTATTTTTGCGGTTCCGAATTATTAGTAGTAGAATTTTGGTAGTTACTAATTAACTGGTGGTGGTAGAATTGTGTGTGCTGAGAGTATGGGTTCCATTCCAAACTGTGCATTTCAAGCAAATTAAGCTTCTCATTTCATCACAGTTATTTTGATCAGAGTTTATATTGGGTTTTTGCATGTATTGATTGAGTTTTGTATTCGCTGGATGTAAATCTCCTCCAGATACTGGATTTCATTGTAAACATTTATATATTTTGTAGCTGTTTATAGCTTATTTGATGCAATGAACCAAGGAGGTTTTACCCCCTTGTTTTCCTCCTTGAATAAATTGAATTTTTTTGAAAGATGATTTGTGTGTTTCTTGAACCCTCATTGTTATTTTGACGAATTGCTTCAGTTCAAAAAAGGAGTCTTTGGAATTTGCCACTCATGGTTTCTAAGTTTAATTCAATTATTGTGCTAATTTTATCATTCCTGATCTGATAATCTACTTTAGTACGTTTCTACAAGTTGTAAATTTGCAAATACCGGGCATGAATGCTTCGCGTTTGGATGAGAAAATCTTGTATACTTGTAAGTTGTTTCTCACAGGAGTAAAATTAAAACTTCCCCTATAGAAAGAAATTATGATGAAAAAGACGATGGAAGACAGAGAAATGAAAATTTCAATTGATTCTGAACCTTGAATCGAATTTTCAATCGTACATAAACCTTTAGATTAGGGAACGCATTCCCTCCATCTAGTTTTCAATGGCCGTGAATCAAAAGCTGATATTTATATAACCGGTGCACAATTTGCACCACCCGTTGCAAAAGATGGTTGCGCACCAGATAAATGATTTTTGGATAAAATACGGTAAATCTAAAGCTAAGGACAGGAGAGAACATAGTTTCCCAAATTAAAAGTAACTTTTTCAATTCTTTTAGAGAGACCGTGCTAGTTCATACATTCTCGTTTTATACACAGTAAATAATTCTAAAGACGGCCAATAAATAATCAAAAGAAAATTGATTTCAGCCTCTAGCATGGTATTTAAGAAAAACTAAATAAAAATCAAAAGATCTGCACAAACTTTAGTGTATGATGGCCGGTTTCCACCGGTTTTAGACCTCACGTTTTAATTCTAAATTATCTGCATAATTTACGATCAAAAATTTTTTCTATCCTCAGCCAGTTTGCTAGATGCAATGCGAACCTGTTCACTTTAAAAAATTGATGCTTGTCATTGATGATTAGCAACTTTTGCAATTAGTGACGTTCTCTTCGAATATTCATCTGTGAGAGAGCTGGCGATTTTTCAAACGCCCACTTCTCGGATTGGAAAGGATTTGCAACTACGCAGGTTTTCAATGCGTAACATTTTTAATGGCTACAGCATGCAAGGCCAATTGCGTTTAACATCTGCACAATTTGTGCGCGATAAATCAATATTTCATTAGATTTTTACTGAATTGAAGCGTATTTTTGTTATTTTTTATGAGGATTAGCACGCTCAGATACCAAAACGTGTGCTACTTCGGGATATTCTAGTTCAATATCAGTTTTCGACCGATTTTGAACCCATTCTAGTCAATATGTCGTGGATATATTTGTAAGAACCATATAAACGGAAGTTTGTGTGCGATTCATCCGCTTCGTAGCAGATACTAGCCGCATATTTACGTCTTATCGCGTTTAGAATGTAGGAATATATCGTTTCTTTGTTGAAAATCAGTATTTATCGTTATATTGCGGAATATGAGCGATAGCGGAACATTTATTTATGCATATTCACGTTTCAATTATAGTGGAGTACGATTTGTTCGCGAAAAATCAATATTTCATTAGGTTTTTACTGAATTGAAGCCTATTTTTGTTATTTTTGATGAGGAATAGCACGCTTAGATCCCGAAACGTGTGCTTCTTCGGCTTATTCTAGTTCAATATCAGTTTTCGACCGATTTTGAACCCATTCTAGACATAATGTCCTGGATATTACTGTAGGAACCTTATAACAGGAAGTTTTCATGCGATTCATCCGCTTCGTAGCAGATAATAGCAGCATATTCACATAATAGCGCGTTAAGAATAAAGGAATATTACGTTTCTTTGTTGAAATCAGTATTTATCGGTATATTACGGAATATGAGAGATGGCAGTACATTTGTTTATGAAATTCACGTTTCCACCGTAGTGGATTAAGATTTTTGCGCGATAAATCAATATTTCATTAGGTTTTTACTGAATTTAAGCCTATTTTTGTTATTTTTGATGAGGAATAGCACGCTAAGATCCCAAAACGTGTGCTTCCTCGGCTTATTCTAGTTCAATTACAGTATTCGACCGATTTTGAACCCATTCTAGACATTATAACCTGGATATTACAGTAGGAACCTTATAACAGGAAGTTTTCATGCGATTCATCCGCTTCGTAGCAGATACTAGCAGCATATTCACATAATTGCGCGTTCAGAATGTAGAGATATTACGTTTCTTTGTTAAAAATCAGTATTTATCGGTATATATTACGGAATATGAGCGATAGCGGAACATTTATTAATGCATATTTACGTTTGAATTATAGTGGAGTACGATTTGTGCGCGAAAAATCAATATTTCATTAGGTTTAACTGAATTGAAGCCTATTTTTGTTATTTTTGATGAGCAATAGCACGCTAAGATCCCATAACGTGTGCTTCTTCGGGTTATTCTAGTTCAATATACGTTTTCGACCGATGTTGAACCCATTCTAGACATTATGTCGTGGATATAACTGTAAGAACCATATAACCGGAAGTTTGCGTGCGATTCATCCGCTTCGTAGCAGATACTAGCCGTTTTCTAACGTATTATCGTGTTTAGAGTTTAGGGATATTACGTTTCTTTGTTGAAAACCAGCATTTATCGGTATATTACGGAATATGAGCGATAGCGGAACATTTATCCATGTATATTCACGTCTCAACCATGGTAGAGTACGATTTGTGCATGATAAATCAGTATTTTATTAGGTTTTTACTGAATTGAAGGGCATTTTTGTTTTATTTGATGAGAAATAGCACGCTAAGATCCCAAAACGTGTGCTTCTTCGGCTTATTCTAGTTCAATTACAGTTTTCGACCGATTTTGAACCCATTCTAGACATAATGTCCTGGATATTACTGTAGGAACCTTATAACAGGAAGTTTTCATGCGATTCATCCGCTTCGTAGCAGATACTAGCAGCATATTCACATAATTGCGCGTTCAGAATGTAGGGATATTACGTTTCTTTGTTGAAAATCAGTATTTATCGGTATATTACGGAATATGAGCGATAGCGGAACATTTATAAATGCATATTTACGTTTGAATTATAGTGGAGTACGATTTGTGCGCGAAAAATCAATATTTCATTAGGTTTAACTGAATTGAAGCCTATTTTTGTTATTTTTGATGAGCAATAGCACGCTAAGATCCCAAAACGTGTGCATCTTCGGGTTATTCCAGTTCAATATCAGTTTTCGACCGATTTTGAACCCATTCTAGACATAATGTAATGGATATTACTGAAAGAACCATAAAACCGGAAGTATGCTTGCGATTCATCCGCTTCGTAGCAGATACTTGCCGCATTTTCGCGTCTTATCGCGTTAAGAATGTAGGAATATATCGTTACTTTGTTGAAAATCAGTTTTTATCGGTATATTACGGAATATGAGCGATGGCAGTACATTTATTTATGAAATTCACGTTTCCACCAAAGTGCAGTAGGATTTGTGCACGATAAATCAATATTTCATTATGTTTTTACTGAATTGAAGCGTATTTTTGTTATTTTTGATGAGCAATAGCACGCTAAGATCCCAAAACGTGTGCTTCTTCGGGTTATTCTAGTTCAATATCAGTTATCGACCTATTTTAAACCCATTCTAGTCATTATGTCGTGGATATATTTGTAAGAACCATATAACCGGAAGTTTGTGTGCGATTCATCCGCTTCGTAGCAGATACTAGCCGCATATTTACGTCTTATCGCGTTTAGAATGTAGGAATATATCGTTTCTTTGTTGAAAATCAGTATTTATCGTTATATTGCGGAATAGGAGCGATAGCGGAACATTTATTAATGCATATTCACGTTTGAATTATAGTGGAGTACGATTTGTGCGCGAAAAATCAATATTTCATTAGGTTTAACTGAATTGAAGCCTATTTTTGTTATTTTTGATGTTGAATAGCACGCTGAGATCCCAAAACGTGTGCTTCTTCGGGTTATTCTAGTTCAATATCAGTTTTCGACCGATTTTGAACCCATTCTAGACATAATGTCCTGGATATTACTGTAGGATCCTTATAACAGGAAGTTTTTATGCGATTCATCCGCTTCGTAGCAGAAAATAGCAGCATATTCACATAATAGCGCGTTAAGAATAAAGGAATATTACGATTCTTTGTTGAAAATCAGTATTTATCGGTATATTACGGAATATGAGCGATAGCGGAACATTTATCCATGTATATTCACGTCTCAACCATGGTGGAGTACGATTTGTGCATGATAAATCTGTATTTTATTAGGTTCAACTGAATTGAAGGGCATTTTTGTTATAATTGATGAGAAATAGCACGCTAAGATCCCAAAACGTGTGCTTCTTCGGCTTATTCTAGTTCAATTACAGTTTTCGACCGATTTTGAACCCATTCTAGACATAATGTCCTGGATATTACTGTAGGAACCTTATAACAGGAAGTTTTTATGCGATTCATCCGCTTCGTAGCAGATACTAGCAGCATATTCACATAATTGCGCGTTCAGAATGTAGGGATATTACGTTTGTTTGTTGAAAATCAGTATTTATCGGTATATTACGGAATATGAGCGATAGCGGAACATTTATCCATGTATATTCGCGTCTCAACCATGGTGGAGTACGATTTGTGCATAATAAATCAGTATTTTATTAGGTTTTTACTGAATTGAAGGGCATTTTTGTTATATTTGATGAGAAATAGCACGCTAAGATCCCTAAACGTGTGCTTCTTCGGCTTATTCTAGTTCAATTACAGTTTTCGACCGATTTTGAACCCATTCTAGACATAATGTCCTGGATATTACTGTAGGAACCTTATAACAGGAAGTTTTTATGCGATTCATCCGCTTCGTAGCAGATACTAGCAGCATATTCACATAATTGCGCGTTCAGAATGTAGGGATATTACGTTTGTTTGTTGAAAATCAGTATTTATCGGTATATTACGGAATATGAGCGATAGCGGAACATTTATTAATGCATATTTACGTTTGAATTATAGTGGAGTACGATTTGTGCGCGAAAAATCAATATTTCATTAGGTTTAACTGAATTGAAGCCTATTTTTGTTATTTTTGATGTTGAATAGCACGCTTAGATCCCAAAACGTGTGCTTCTTCGGGTTATTCCAGTTCAATATCAGTTTTCGACCGATTTTGAACCCATTCTAGTCATTATGTCGTGGATATATTTGTAAGAACCATATAACCGGAAGTTTATGTGCGATTCATCCGCTTCGTAGCAGATACTAGCCGCATATTTACGTCTTATCGCGTTAAGAATGTAGGAATATATCGTTTCTTTGTTGAAAATCAGTATGAATCGGTATATTGCGGAATATGAGCGATGGCAGTACATTTATTTGTGAAATTCACGTTTCCACCATAGTGGAGTAAGATTTTTGCGCGATAAATCAATATTTCATTAGGTTTTTACTGAATTTAAGCCTATTTTTGTTATTTTTGATGAGGAATAGCACGCTAAGATCCCAAAACGTGTGCTTCCTCGGCTTATTCTAGTTCAATTACAGTTTTCGACCGATTTTGAACCCATTCTAGACATTATGTCCTGGATATTACTGTAGGATCCTTATAACAGGAAGTTTTCATGCGATTCATCCGCTTCGTAGCAGATACTAGCAGCATATTCACATAATTCGCGTTCAGAATGTAGGGATATTACGTTTCTTTGTTAAAAATCAGTATTTATCGGTATATATTACGGAATATGAGCGATAGCGGAACATTTATTAATGCATATTTACGTTTGAATTATAGTGGAGTACGATTTGTGCTCGAAAAATCAATATTTCATTAGGTTTAACTGAATGGAAGCCTATTTTTGTTATTTTTGATGAGCAATAGCACGCTAAGATCCCAAAACGTATGCTTCTTCGGGTTATTCTAGTTCAATATAAGTTTTCGACCGATTTTGAACCCATTCTAGACATTATGTCGTGGATATAACTGTAAGAACCATATAACCGGAAGTTTGCGTGCGATTCATCCGCTTCGTAGCAGATACTAGCCGTTTTCTAACGTATTATCGTGTTTAGAGTTAAGGGATATTACGTTTCTTTGTTGAAAACCAGCATTTATCGGTATATAACGGAATATGAGCGATAGCGGAACATTTATCTATGTATATTCACGTCTCAACCATGGTGGAGTACGATTTGTGCATGATAAATCAGTATTATATTAGGTTTTTACTGAATTGAAGGGCATTTTTGTTATATTTGATGAGAAATAGCACGCTAAGATCCCAAAACGTGTGCTTCTTCGGCTTATTCTAGTTCAATTACAGTTTTCGACCGATTTTGAACCCATTCTAGACATAATGTCCTGGATATTACTGTAGGAACCTTATAACAGGAAGTTTTTATGCGATTCATCCGCTTCGTAGCAGATACTAGCAGCATATTCACATAATTGCGCGTTCAGAATGTAGGGATATTACGTTTGTTTGTTGAAAATCAGTATTTATCGGTATATTACGGAATATGAGCGATAGCGGAACATTTATCAATGCATATTCACGTTTCAATTATAGTGGAGTACGATTTGTGCGCGAAAAATCAATATTTCATTAGGTTCAATTGAATTGAAGCCTATTTTTGTTATTTTTGATGAGGAATAGCACGCTAAGATCCCAAAACGTGTGCTTCTTCGGGTTATTCTAGTTCAATATAAGTTTTCGACCGATTTTGAACCCATTCTAGACATTATGTCGTGGATATAACTGTAAGAACCATATAACCGGAAGTTTGCGTGCGATTCATCCGCTTCGTAGCAGATACTAGCCGCATATTTACGTCCTATCGCGTTTAGAATGTAGGAATATATCGTTTCTTTGTTGAAAATCAGTATTTATCGTTATATTGCGGAATATGAGCGATAGCGGAACATTTATTTATGCATATTCACGTTTCAATTATAGTGGAGTACGATTTGTGCGTGATAAATCAATATTTCATTAGGTTTTTACTGAATAAAGCCTATTTTTGTTATTTTTGATGAGGAATAGCATGCTTAGAACCCAAAACGTGTGCTTCTTCGGGTTATTCTAGTTCAATATCAGTTTTCGACCGATTTTGAACCCATTCTAGACATAATGTCATGGATATTACTGTATGAACCATAAAACCGGAAGTATGCTTGCGATTCATCCGCTTCGTAGCAGATACTTGCCGCATTTTCGCGTCTTATCCCGTTAAGAATGTAGGAATATATCGTTTCTTTGTTGAAAATCAGTATTTATCGGTATATTACGGAATATGAGCGATAGCGGAACATTTATAAATGCATATTTACGTTTGAATTATAGTGGAGTACGATTTGTGCGCAAAAAATCATTATTTCATTAGGTTTAACTGAATTGAAGCCTATTTTTGTTATTTTTGATGTTGAATAGCACGCTTCGATCCCAAAACGTGTGCTTCTTCGGGTTATTCCAGTTCAATATCAGTTTTCGACCGATTTTGAACCCATTCAAGACATAATGTGGTGGGTATTACTGTATGAACCATACAACCGGAAGTATGCTTGCGATTCATCCGCTTCGTAGCAGATACTTGCCGCATTTTCGCGTCTTATCGCGTTAAGAATGTAGGAATATATCGTTTCTTTGTTGAAAATCAGTTTTTATCGGTATATTACGGAATATGAGCGATGGCAGTACATTTATTTATGAAATTCACGTTTCCACCATAGTGGAGTAAGATTTGTGCGCGATAAATCAATATTTCATTATGTTTTTACTGAATTGAAGCGTATTTTTGTTATTTTTGATGAGCAATAGCACGCTAAGATCCCAAAACGTGTGCTTCTTCGGGTTATTCTAGTTCAATATCAGTTTTCGACCGATTTTGAACCCATTCTAGTCATTATGTCGTGGATATATTTGTAAGAACCATATAACCGGAAGTTTGTGTGCGATTCATCCGCTTCGTAGCAGATACTAGCCGCATATTTACGTCTTATCGCGTTTAGAATGTAGGAATTTATCGTTTCTTTGTTGAAAATCAGTATTTATCGGTATATTGCGGTATATGAGCGATAGCGGAACATTTATTTATGCATATTAACGTTTCAATTATAGTGGAGTACGATTTTGCGCGAAAAATCAATATTTTATTAGGTTTTTACTGAATTGCAGCCTATTTTTGTTATTTTTGATGAGGAATAGCATGCTAAGAACCCAAAACGTGTGCTTCTTCGTATTATTCCAGTTCAATATCAGTTATCGACCGATTTTGAACCCATTCTATGCATAATGTCATGGATATTACTGTATGAACCATAAAACCGGAAGTATGCTTGCGATTCATCCGCTTCGTAGCAGATACTAGCAGCATATTCACATAATTCGCGTTCAGAATGTAGGGATATTACGTTTCTTTGTTAAAAATCAGTATTTATAGGTATATATTACGGAATATGAGCGATAGCGGAACATTTATTAATGCATGTTTACGTTTGAATTATAGTGGAGTACGATTTGTGCTCGAAAAATCAATATTTCATTAGGTTTAACTGAATGGAAGCCTATTTTTGTTATTTTTGATGAGCAATAGCACGCTAAGATCCCAAAACGTGTGCTTCTTCGGGTTATTCTAGTTCAATATAAGTTTTCGACCGATTTTGAACCCATTCTAGACATTATGTCGTGGATATAACTGTAAGAACCATATAACCGGAAGTATGCGTGCGATTCATCCGCTTCGTAGCAGATACTAGCCGTTTTCTAACGTATTATCGTGTTTAGAGTTAAGGGATATTACGTTTCTTTGTTGAAAACCAGCATTTATCGGTATATTACGGAATATGAGCGATAGCGGAACATTTATCCATGTATATTCACGTCTCAACCATGGTGGAGTACGATTTGTGCGCGATAAATCAATATTTCATTAGGTATTTACTGAATTGAAGCGTATTTTTGTTATTCTTGATGAGCAATAGCACGCTAAGATCCCAAAACGTGTGCTTCTTCGGGTTATTCTAGTTCAATATAAGTTTTCGACCGATTTTGAACCCATTCTAGACATTATGTCGTGGATATAACTGTAAGAACCATATAACCGGAAGTTTGCGTGCGATTCATCCGCTTCGTAGCAGATACTAGCCGCATATTTACGTCCTATCGCGTTTAGAATGTAGGAATATATCGTTTCTTTGTTGAAAATCAGTATTTATCGTTATATTGCGGAATATGAGCGATAGCGGAACATTTATTTATGCATATTCACGTTTCAATTATAGTGGAGTACGATTTGTGCGTGATAAATCAATATTTCATTAGGTTTTTACTGAATAAAGCCTATTTTTGTTATTTTTGATGAGGAATAGCATGCTTAGAACCCAATACCCGTGCTTCTTCGGATTATTCCAGTTCAATATCAGTTTTCGACCGATTTTGAACCCATTCTAGACATAATGTCCTGGATATTACTGTAGGAACCTTATACCAGGAAGTTTGCATGCGATTCATCCTCTTCGTAGCAGAAACTAGCCGCATATTCACATAATAGCCCGTTTAGAATGTACGGATATTAAGTTTCTTTGTTGAAAATCAGTATTTATCGGTATATTACGGAATATGAGCGATAGCGGAACATTCATCAATGCATATTCACGTTTCAACCATAGTGGAGTACGATTTGTGCTCGATAAATCAGTATATTGTTAGGTTTTTACTGAGTTGAAGGGAAAATTTGTTATTTTTTATGAGAAATAGCACGCTCAGAACCCAGAAATTGTGCTTCTTCGGGTAATTCAAGTTCAATATCAGTTTTCGACCGATTTTGAACCCATTCTAGACATAATGTCGTGGACATTACTATAGGAACCTTATAACAGGAAGTTTACATGCGATTCATCCGCTTCGTAGCACATATTTGCCGCATTTTCACGTCTTATCGCGTTAAGAATGTAGCTATATTACATTTCTTTGTTGAAAATCGGTATTTATAGGTATACTACGGAATATGAGCGATAGCAGTACATTCATCAATGCATATTCACGTTTCAACCATAGTGGTGTACGATTTGTGCGCGATAAATCAATGTTTCATTAGGTTTCTACTGAATTTAAGCCTATTTTTGTTATTTTTGTTTAGGAATTGCCCGCTAAGAACCAAAAACGTGTGCTTCTTCGGGTTATTCCAGTTCAATATCAGTTTTCGACCGATTTTGAACCCATTTTTGACATTATGTCGTGGATTTTACTGTAGGAACCTTATAACCGGAAGTTTGTGTGCGATTCATCCGCTTCGTAGCAGATACTAGCCGCATATTTACGTCTTATCGCGTTTAGAATGTAGGAATATATCGTTTCTTTGTTGAAAATCAGTATTTATCGTTATATTGCGGAATATGAGCGATAGCGGAACATTTATTTATGCATATTCACGTTTCAATTATAGTGGAGTACGATTTTGCGCGATAAATCAATATTTCATTAGGTTTTTACTGAATAAAGTCTATTTTTGTTATTTTTGATGAGGAATAGCACGCTTAGATCCCGAAACGTGTGCTTCTTCGGCTTATTCTAGTTCAATATCAGATTTCGACCGATTTTGAACCCATTCTAGACATAATGTCGTGGATATTACTGTATGAACCATATAACCAGAAGTTTGCATGCGATTCATCCGCTTCGTAGCAGATACTTGCCGCATTTTCGCGTCTTATCGCGTTAAGAATGTAGGAATATTACATTTCTTTGTTGAACATCAGTTTTTATCGGTATATTACGGAATATGAGCGATAGTAGTTAATTTATTTATGCATATTCACGTTTTCACCATAGTGGAGTACGATTTGTGCGTGATAAATCAATATTTCATTAGGTTTAACTGAATTGAAGCCTATTTTTGTTATTCTTGATGAGCAATAGCACGCTAAGATCCCAAAACGTGTGCTTCTTCGGGTTATTCTAGTTCAATATAAGTTTTCGACCGATTTTGAACCCATTCTAGACATTAAGTCGTGGATATAACTGTAAGAACCATATAACCGGAAGTTTGCGTGCGATTCATCCGCTTCGTAGCAGATACTAGCCGTTTTCTAACGTATTATCGTGTTTAGAGTTTAGGGATATTACGTTTCTTTGTTGAAAACCAGCATTTATCGGTATATTACGGAATATGAGCGATAGCGGAACATTTATCCATGTATATTCACGTCTCAACCATGGTGGAGTACGATTTGTGCATGATAAATCAGTATTATATTAGGTTTTTACTGAATTGAAGGGCATTTTTGTTATATTTGATGAGAAATAGCACGCTAAGATCCCAAAACGTGTGCATCTACGGCTTATTCTAGTTCAGTATCAGTTTTCGACCGATTTTGAACCCATTCTAGACATAATGTCCTGGATATTACTGTAGGAACCTTATAACAGGAAGTTTTCATGCGATTCATCCGCTTCGTAGCAGATACTAGCAGCATATTCACATAATTGCGCGTTCAGAATGTAGAGATATTACATTTCTTTGTTGAAAATCAGTATTTATCGGTATATTACGGAATATGAGCGATAGCGGAACATTTATAAATGCATATTCACGTTTCAATTATAGTGGAGTACGATTTGTGCGCAAAAAATCAATATTTCATTAGGTTTAACTGAATTGAAGCCTATTTTTGTTATTTTTGATGTTGAATAGCACGCTTAGATCCCAAAACGTGTGCTTCTTCGGGTTATTCTAGTTCAATATAAGTTTTCGACCGATTTTGAACCCATTCTAGACATTATGTCGTGGATATAACTGTAAGAACCATATAACCGGAAGTTTGCGTGCGATTCATCCGCTTCGTAGCAGATACTAGCCGCATATTTACGTCTTATCGCGTTTAGAATGTAGGAATATATCGTTTCTTTGTTGAAAATCAGTATTTATCGTTATATTGCGGAATATGAGCGATAGCGGAACATTTATTTATGCATATTCACGTTTCAATTATAGTGGAGTACGATTTGTGCGTGATAAATCAATATTTCATTAGGTTTTTACTGAATAAAGCCTATTTTTGTTATTTTTGATGAGGAATAGCATGCTTAGAACCCAATACCCGTGCTTCTTCGGATTATTCCAGTTCAATATCAGTTTTCGACCGATTTTGAACCCATTCTAGACATAATGTCCTGGATATTACTGTAGGAACCTTATACCAGGAAGTTTGCATGCGATTCATCCTCTTCGTAGCAGAAACTAGCCGCATATTCACATAATAGCCCGTTTAGAATGTACGGATATTAAGTTTCTTTGTTGAAAATCAGTATTTATCGGTATATTACGGAATATGAGCGATAGCGGAACATTCATCAATGCATATTCACGTTTCAACCATAGTGGAGT
Source organism: Pantala flavescens (assembly GCA_020796165.1). Lineage (NCBI taxonomy): Eukaryota > Metazoa > Arthropoda > Insecta > Odonata > Libellulidae > Pantala > Pantala flavescens. Next base: position 215,914 of record JAIUJI010000027.1, on the reverse strand, counting down.
ACGATTTGTGCTCGATAAATCAGTATATTGTTAGGTTTTTACTGAGTTGAAGGGAAAATTTGTTATTTTTTATGAGAAATAGCACGCTCAGAACCCAGAAATTGTGCTTCTTCGGGTAATTCAAGTTCAATATCAGTTTTCGACCGATTTTGAACCCATTCTAGACATAATGTCGTGGACATTACTATAGGAACCTTATAACAGGAAGTTTACATGCGATTCATCCGCTTCGTAGCACATATTTGCCGCATTTTCACGTCTTATCGCGTTAAGAATGTAGCTATATTACATTTCTTTGTTGAAAATCGGTATTTATAGGTATACTACGGAATATGAGCGATAGCAGTACATTCATCAATGCATATTCACGTTTCAACCATAGTGGTGTACGATTTGTGCGCGATAAATCAATGTTTCATTAGGTTTCTACTGAATTTAAGCCTATTTTTGTTATTTTTGTTTAGGAATTGCCCGCTAAGAACCAAAAACGTGTGCTTCTTCGGGTTATTCCAGTTCAATATCAGTTTTCGACCGATTTTGAACCCATTTTTGACATTATGTCGTGGATTTTACTGTAGGAACCTTATAACCGGAAGTTTGTGTGCGATTCATCCGCTTCGTAGCAGATACTAGCCGCATATTTACGTCTTATCGCGTTTAGAATGTAGGAATATATCGTTTCTTTGTTGAAAATCAGTATTTATCGTTATATTGCGGAATATGAGCGATAGCGGAACATTTATTTATGCATATTCACGTTTCAATTATAGTGGAGTACGATTTTGCGCGATAAATCAATATTTCATTAGGTTTTTACTGAATAAAGTCTATTTTTGTTATTTTTGATGAGGAATAGCACGCTTAGATCCCGAAACGTGTGCTTCTTCGGCTTATTCTAGTTCAATATCAGATTTCGACCGATTTTGAACCCATTCTAGACATAATGTCGTGGATATTACTGTATGAACCATATAACCAGAAGTTTGCATGCGATTCATCCGCTTCGTAGCAGATACTTGCCGCATTTTCGCGTCTTATCGCGTTAAGAATGTAGGAATATTACATTTCTTTGTTGAACATCAGTTTTTATCGGTATATTACGGAATATGAGCGATAGTAGTTAATTTATTTATGCATATTCACGTTTTCACCATAGTGGAGTACGATTTGTGCGTGATAAATCAATATTTCATTAGGTTTAACTGAATTGAAGCCTATTTTTGTTATTCTTGATGAGCAATAGCACGCTAAGATCCCAAAACGTGTGCTTCTTCGGGTTATTCTAGTTCAATATAAGTTTTCGACCGATTTTGAACCCATTCTAGACATTAAGTCGTGGATATAACTGTAAGAACCATATAACCGGAAGTTTGCGTGCGATTCATCCGCTTCGTAGCAGATACTAGCCGTTTTCTAACGTATTATCGTGTTTAGAGTTTAGGGATATTACGTTTCTTTGTTGAAAACCAGCATTTATCGGTATATTACGGAATATGAGCGATAGCGGAACATTTATCCATGTATATTCACGTCTCAACCATGGTGGAGTACGATTTGTGCATGATAAATCAGTATTATATTAGGTTTTTACTGAATTGAAGGGCATTTTTGTTATATTTGATGAGAAATAGCACGCTAAGATCCCAAAACGTGTGCATCTACGGCTTATTCTAGTTCAGTATCAGTTTTCGACCGATTTTGAACCCATTCTAGACATAATGTCCTGGATATTACTGTAGGAACCTTATAACAGGAAGTTTTCATGCGATTCATCCGCTTCGTAGCAGATACTAGCAGCATATTCACATAATTGCGCGTTCAGAATGTAGAGATATTACATTTCTTTGTTGAAAATCAGTATTTATCGGTATATTACGGAATATGAGCGATAGCGGAACATTTATAAATGCATATTCACGTTTCAATTATAGTGGAGTACGATTTGTGCGCAAAAAATCAATATTTCATTAGGTTTAACTGAATTGAAGCCTATTTTTGTTATTTTTGATGTTGAATAGCACGCTTAGATCCCAAAACGTGTGCTTCTTCGGGTTATTCTAGTTCAATATAAGTTTTCGACCGATTTTGAACCCATTCTAGACATTATGTCGTGGATATAACTGTAAGAACCATATAACCGGAAGTTTGCGTGCGATTCATCCGCTTCGTAGCAGATACTAGCCGCATATTTACGTCTTATCGCGTTTAGAATGTAGGAATATATCGTTTCTTTGTTGAAAATCAGTATTTATCGTTATATTGCGGAATATGAGCGATAGCGGAACATTTATTAATGCATATTCACGTTTCAGTTATAGTGGAGTACGATTTTGCGCGATAAATCAATATTTCATTAGGTTTTTACTGAATAAAGCCTATTTTTGTTATTTTTGATGAGGAATAGCATGCTTAGAACCCAAAACCTGTGCTTCTTCGGATTATTCCAGTTCAATATCAGTTTTCGACCGATTTTGAACCCATTCTAGACATAATGTCCTGGATATTACTGTAGGAACCTTATACCAGGAAGTTTGCATGCGATTCATCCTCTTCGTAGCAGATACTAGCCGCATTTTCACATATTATCGCGTTTCGAATGTAGGAATATTACATTTCTCTTGTTGAAAATCAGTATTGTATGAAAGTGAGTGAAATAGTGTATGAAAGCTGGTTTCTTGTACTTATAGACCTTACGTTTTCTTTCCAGAGCATCTTATTCATTTACGATCAATATTTCCCTATTCTTCATCAGTTCACTTCTTGCCATGCGAACCTGTTCATTTTACAAATTGAGGCTTTTAATGGATGATGAAAGATGGACTAGTATAATTCCTAATTGTGTTCAGATGTTCATTACTACGTAGAACACTGTATCGCCCGCAATTTTTGTAAGCCTGGTATCAATTCCTACTCTGAGGTCGTTGGTATATATTAAAAAAATAGGAGCGGCCCGATTTCGCTTTGATACGATATTCCGGTTATAAAACTTGCGAAATAGTTCGCACGCCGGATCCCTGTCTTTTAGAGGGGCGGAAAGCGGAAAAATATCCGCAACACTGGCGATGGCGGACCCAAAAAAACCTTCTCTCGATATGAACAAAAAAATTTTGGAAGGATTTGAAAGTTTGGACTTCGGAAGCTTTTCGAATTCTTCGGATATTTTTCATCTGCAAGCCCACCAGCCTGCCGCATCCTAAGCTCACCGTCGCGAAAATTACATGCTAAATTCTCCTTCCACGACGCATGCTCAAACCGTGTTACTCGCTAAATGATTCGAGCACTTAAATCATATCTCCCAATATCACTTCCAAAATCGTAGCTCGATCCTAGTGCTCGCCTCAACAATGCTTTAAAGCAAGATTAGTTTCCGCGTTGGATGGTAACGGAATGGAAAGGGGAGGAAAGATACAGTTATCTGAAAAGTCTATGGAACTTCAACGGATGCATCTACTGATATACCAAATCTGTTAGCTAGACCTTTCTTTTCTTTGGATTTTTTTTATGCGAAAGCCACTCGAATAACTATAAATACCGGACTTTTTGATCGTTCGCATCTCACCTACGTCTCTATAGTACGATAACTTTCCATTGCTTGCACACGAATTTACTGCACGTGTGTGAATTCAGAGACGTCTTATAGTTGAACTGCCACTAGATTAGCTGGACGTTTCCGATGCATATTTTAAAAGACTACCTCTAGTATTCGAATACCAAAGGCAGAAAACGAATGCCGCAACTACAGCGGGAATTGGATGTGATGAGCAGAGGATATGAATCCGTCTGCAGGATGCACTCTTAAAAATATTCTATGATCGGTCCTTGATAATAAGCGAATGCCAATTGATTCTTGGACAAAGTTTATTTAAAAATTCACATAAATTACATGTCAAGTATCACTCTTCCATCAGTGTTTACATCAGATAGTAGTCGAGGTTTTCCTTCCCTTCTCTGCTATTGCTCCCGAATCGAAATCCTCTCCCCAACGGTCGTTGGAGGTACCTGAAACGAGAGTGAAAGAGATTATTCAAAATGTGAAAGAATGACTAGGTTCACTGTCAGAATGAGAGGGCATCACCCGTTTGCCAAAACCTTTGTTTCCGGAATGTAAACGATACGGTTAAGTAATTCGAAATGTCAGCAACGGTTCGAAAAGTAAGAGATCCCATATCTAATGAAGATGTCTGATGAATCCGGAGAGAAATAAAAAAGAATATATTTTTCTCTTCCTGTGGCACTTGGGAAACGCATTCGGTTTTTTGTTGAGTGAACGGAAATGTTCTGCCAAATATCAGGAAATTGGTGCTTGATGAACTCCATCAAATCCTCGTCCCTTCACAGAGGATGGATGAATGCAATTTCTTTGAGAAAAGTTTGCTTGGTGCCCTAAGAAGGAAGATAATGTCTGTAGCATTCTACGGCATCGTATCCCTTTGAGAAGCAAGAAAGAAGAATGAGGGAACAACTTTATCTTTTGGTAGGTTTATCCCAAGAGTGGTTATCCTTGGATGTTACAGGGATGTTAAATTGCAAAATATGGAATCGTACTTGCACCTACTGAAGGAAGGCGGCTAGAAGGTACACTATAACAGGAATCGTGAAAAATGGAAATTCTCAATAATGAAGGAAAGAACACAGAGCTGAATATGAAACAAATCGAGGAGTGAAGATTCTGCAAGTCACTATATTGGAGTGTTTTCCATGTAGCATATCACACGTTGCAAGATCCTAGAAATATTTGGTCGAATCCATTGAAATAGTCAAAAGAAGATGCCACTTCTTGCTCCTGGAACGAATGCTAGAAGCAAAGGAAAGGATGAAGAAGTGAGTGAATGAGGAAGTAAACAGGTCGTATTTAAAATCAGCCCCTGAACGCTGGGAAGCATGATGGAATTCTGAAGAACATTGCCACGGTGCACAGAAAATATTTCCGAGGAAACACTCAAGACTTGGTTACATATTGGCAGTTGAAAACTCTGGCAATAAGAAGCAAGGATATGGTCGGGCATTCAGGAAGGAGATGGGAGGTCCAAAGATGCACAAAATTGTCCAGTACAGAAGATAAAAAGGGCTGAAAAGAAGTGAATTTGCTCACAATCTACCTCATAGTCATGTGCTGCGCGAAGAGGCAACAGTAGAGAGAGAGGAAAAATAGAACAGTTTATCAACAAGGAACGACCTAACTGCAGATAGAATGGAAACCGATGATGCTAAGGCTCATGGGCCCATCTTGATGTTCTTCAGTTTGATTTGCAACAAGAAGGAATATGGTCTTCTTTCACAAGTAAGAAATCGCCCATTGTATGAAAAGGCTCATTTTTCATCGAATAGTAGTTTCAATTCAGTAGCAACGAAAGAAAAATATGACCAGGTCCAAATCGTACCTTGAGAAGGTAGTCTACTCAGATGTTCAAAGTTGTAAGCAATTTCCTTCATCATCTAAGAATAGGCTTGGCAATCCAATCCGTGAAGACCCTCCTCGTGGACAGCATGGTGAAGGTTCTCGAATCCAAAGGCATCCTGGAATTGAAAGATGATGAGTTCATTAAAAAGGAAGACATTGTCAAGGACCTAGGCGCACACCTACTGCACGACCGGTTTTAAGGCTGTATAATTGATTTCTTTTAACGATGTACGGCTATTTATACACCTGTCGTACTTTTGAAATAATTAAAAATTAAAACCTCGTATCAGGGAAAGTTTTTGCATGCAGTGCATGCTTGTAAAACATATAAACTGTTGGTGGCAAAGCTCTACGTCGTAATAAATAGGAATATAGAGTCAGGCGATAGTAAAACTTGACAAATCAAAGCTTCGGTACGTTCCAAAATGCTGAGAATTTATCAGTCATCAATTAAATTGTTGAAAAAAAAATTTACAAATTTTGAACTACCGCTAAACATTTATCTCGCTTCTGATTGGCTGAGAGAAATGCCACCGCTGTCAGTGTAGAAGCTGTATTGTTAAATTTTATGCCAAATATTTCTTTACCTGATTGCCGATCGAATATCACCAAAAAATCTCTCTCCATTTACGTGGACACCGAGCAATGGCGGTTTTCTTGAAATCCAAAGCATTACGATGACGAAACTTATGAATTCAATATTTTTGCACAGTAAGACTCACGTAGTTGGTAAAAATCATAATAAATACTAATCTTCATTAAATTATAATCCGTCACGACTCACCTCACGTTCATTTTCTAAAATCTTTCTCGAATTTTAGATTCCCGCCGGTGACAATCGCGTCTCCAAATACCGCGGCGCGTTATTCACTTTCCACTGCGACCTCTCCGTGTCAACATCCTCCCTTTCACCAGTCATTCATTTTCCCCTTTTTCTAATTTAATGCACTCTTTGGAGCATATCCATAATAATCATCCATAAACCCATAATAATCATCCTCATTAAAACTATGAAGCTACGCCCGAGCTCTCTGTTCGAAGAAACGGCTTCGGAAACGCACTAAATTTCCCATTGTAGCGATAAGTTACGAGCCCATAAGCACGATGCTATCGTGAGATATATAAGCCGTCCGTGGATATTATTGTCATTAGTACTTATCTGGTCATTTTCACCGAGGTAAAGATATCTTGAATGGCGATGAATAGGAAGCTAGGTATTCGAAACGCTTCGGTCGGACGCAATCGGTAAATAAAATTCCTGGGCACATTCTTGTCGTCGAGGGAAGAGAAATATTTTTTAATGGGACGTTTCTTACCTTACTTGGCTTTTCGACTGAACCTTGCATCCTCACCAAAAGCCGTGCTGCATCGCCTGCACTGGGATGAGGTGTCACATAGCCGTCCTCTACGAAGCTGCAGTAAATCTAATCAATCTCTTATGTGCAACGCCAACCACAGAACGCAACAACGTTGTCACAATCACTTCATACAGGGAGAAACTTGGAGATTTGATAGCTATTTCCATGGATAGTAAAACGGCGTAACGAAAGCATGGGGAAACTCGATTCACAAATCACAAGTACGAACTCTGCTCGCTGGTGATAGCCGCCTACTGAGGCGACACCGATACGATAACTTGGCCCTCTGTCGGATTTCGAATATTCTCCATATGACGGAAAATGACGATCTATTTCTAGCGCTCCTCATTCCTGCGAAGAGATCTATGCGTTTATAACTCTGCTACGATTCGCTTTTTCGAGGACTAAAGTTGGATCGAGTTGCGGCGTGCGCTTAGGTATTTGTCAAGGAGATATCTCGTTCCTTGGAAAAGGGATGATATAAAATGGCAATGACTTAATAAGAAAGAAGAAGATGAAGGACGTCGTCTCTCGAAAACCCTAACGTCCGCAAAGTATCGACGAAAATTACCACTGTCTCTTCGGAAGAGAGAAGTATCGCACAGAGGCCGAATTAAATCCACCGCAGACTTTCCCCACGGAGGAGCTGCATGCGTCCAATGCGTTGTTTTCCTATTCGCCTCTGCTTACCACCGGGTAATCGTTCGCTGAAACTACCTCCCGTAGCAGGCGTAAGAAGAACCATTCAAATCGGAATGAAAATTCAAATGATTTAATATTTCACCAGGCATTTTCAAGGCGAGCTGTGACTTTCACGATGTAAGATCGCTCGCGAACATTCTCAACGCTCTTACCGACTACCCTCTCAGCGGAACCGAGATTCTGTATGGCTTTTCCACAAGTTTTACGTATAGATTAAGATTGCAGAGATTCTACTATTAAAATTTTTCTCCGCGGATCGTACATGTTCATTTACAGTTTTCCGGTCAAAGTGGTCGACGACTAAACACTCGTTAATATATATTAATCTCATTCCCCATTTTCCGCACCCTATCATGACTTTATCTAAATCATTTCTAAGAACTAATCTATCCTCACTGCCGTATATTTCCATGTAGAACATTGTATCGCCCGCAATTATCCTATCCTTACATGGAGTGTAAGTATAGGTGTCTCCTGACTTTTGAATGAGACTAGCATAGATCGATAGAGGATCAAAATTAAGAATACACGTCTTTTTTTATAGACGTTTCTCGCCGTAAGTTTAGGAGATATTAACGTTCAAAGATTGCAATTTTTTTCAAATTTCGCGCTTGGACAACCCAAATCCGCTTACCCCTCTTTCGAGCTCCTACGTAATCAGCGAGTTCGGTGGTGGAGATGGTTGATGCATAGACAAAACTTTTTCTGACAGTCATTTTTGCGCGCTGGTCGCTGGTTCGCGACCCGGCAACGGAAATTTTTTTCTCTTCGATTATGATATATTTGTCTCGTATTCAGCGTCTATTACGCAATGTGCATAAAATTTGGAGTTATTATGCGATTTAATATTAACTTTTCTTAGGATTTCTGTTCAAGTTTATTATTCATACAATTGGTGCATATTCATACCCTTACATAGTCAGGAGACACCTATGTTTACACTCCTTGTTAGTATCAATTTCTCGTCAAAGGTCGTTGATATATATAAAAAAAATAGGAGCGGCCCGATTTCGCTTTGATACGATATTCCGGTTATAAAACTTGCGAAATAGTTCGCACGCCGGATCCCTGTCTTTTAGAGGGGCGGAAAGCGGAAAAATATCCGCAACACTGGCGATGGCGGACCCAAAAAAACCTTCTCTCGATATGAACAAAAAAATTTTGGAAGGATTTGAAAGTTTGGACTTCGGAAGCTTTTCGAATTCTTCGGAAATTTTTCATCTGCAAGCCCACCAGCCTGCCGCATCCTAAGCTCACCGTCGCGAAAATTACATGCTAAATTCTCCTTAAACGCATGCTCAAACCGTGTTACTCGCTAAATGATTCGAGCACTTAAATCATATCTCCCAATATCACTTCCAAAATCGTAGCTCGATCCTAGTGCTCGCCTCAACAATGCTTTAAAGCAAGATTAGTTTCCGCGTTGGATGGTAACGGAATGGAAAGGGGAGGAAAGATACAGTTATCTGAAAAGTCTATGGAACTTCAACGGATGCATCTACTGATATACCAAATCTGTTAGCTAGACCTTTCTTTTCTTTGGATTTTTTTTATGCGAAAGCCACTCGAATAACTATAATTACCGGACTTTTTGATCGTTCGCATCTCACCTACGTCTCTATAGTACGATAACTTTCCATTGCTTGCACACGAATTTACTGCACGTGTGTGAATTCAGAGACGTCTTATAGTTGAACTGCCACTAGATTAGCTGGACGTTTCCGATGCATATTTTAAAAGACTACCTCTAGTATTCGAATACCAAAGGCAGAAAACGAATGCCGCAACTACAGCGGGAATTGGATGTGATGAGCAGAGGATATGAATCCGTCTGCAGGATGCACTCTTAAAAATATTCTATGATCGGTCCTTGATAATAAGCGAATGCCAATTGATTCTTGGACAAAGTTTATTTAAAAATTCACATAAATTACATGTCAAGTATCACTCTTCCATCAGTGTTTACATCAGATAGTAGCCGAGGTTTTCCTTCCCTTCTCTGCTATCGCTCCCGAATCGAAATCCTCTCCCCAACGGTCGTTGGAGGTACCTGAAACGAGAGTGAAAGAGATTATTCAAAATGTGAAAGAATGACTAGGTTCACTGTCAGAATGAGAGGGCATCACCCGTTTGCCAAAACCTTTGTTTCCGGAATGTAAACGATACGGTTAAGTAATTCGAAATGTCAGCAACGGTTCGAAAAGTAAGAGATCCCATATCTAATGAAGATGTCTGATGAATCCGGAGAGAAATAAAAAAGAATATATTTTTCTCTTCCTGTGGCACTTGGGAAACGCATTCGGTTTTTTGTTGAGTGAACGGAAATGTTCTGCCAAATATCAGGAAATTGGTGCTTGATGAACTCCATCAAATCCTCGTCCCTTCACAGAGGATGGATGAATGCAATTTCTTTGAGAAAAGTTTGCTTGGTGCCCTAAGAAGGAAGATAATGTCTGTAGCATTCTACGGCATCGTATCCCTTTGAGAAGCAAGAAAGAAGAATGAGGGAACAACTTTATCTTTTGGTAGGTTTATCCCAAGAGTGGTTATCCTTGGATGTTACAGGGATGTTAAATTGCAAAATATGGAATCGTACTTGCACCTACTGAAGGAAGGCGGCTAGAAGGTACACTATAACAGGAATCGTGAAAAATGGAAATTCTCAATAATGAAGGAAAGAACACAGAGCTGAATATGAAACAAATCGAGGAGTGAAGATTCTGCAAGTCACTATATTGGAGTGTTTTCCATGTAGCATATCACACGTTGCAAGATCCTAGAAATATTTGGTCGAATCCATTGAAATAGTCAAAAGAAGATGCCACTTCTTGCTCCTGGAACGAATGCTAGAAGCAAAGGAAAGGATGAAGAAGTGAGTGAATGAGGAAGTAAACAAGTCGTATTTAAAATCAGCCCCTGAACGCTTGGAAGCATGATGGAATTCTGAAGAACATTGCCACGGTGCACAGAAAATATTTCCGAGGAAACACTCAAGACTTGATTACATATTGGCAGTTGAAAACTCTGGCAATAAGAAGCAAGCATATGGTCGGGCATTCAGGAAGGAGATGGGAGGTCCAAAGATGCACAAAATCGTCCAGTATAGAAGATAAAAAGGGCTGAAAAGAAGTGAATTTGCTCACAATCTACCTCATAGTCATGTGCTGCGCGAAGAGGCAACAGTAGAGAGAGAGGAAAAATAGAACAGTTTATCAACAAGGAACGACCTAACTGCAGATAGAATGGAAACCGATGATGCTAAGGCTCATGGGCCCATCTTGATGTTCTTCAGTTTGATTTGCAACAAGAAGGTATATGGTCTTCTTTCACAAGTAAGAAATCGCCCATTGTATGAAAAGGCTCATTTTTCATCGAATAGTAGTTTCAGTTCAGTAGCAACGAAAGAAAAATATGACCAGGTCCAAATCGTACCTTGAGAAGGTAGTCTACTCAGATGTTCAAAGTTGTAAGCAATTTCCTTCATCATCTAAGAATAGGCTTGGCAATCCAATCCGTGAAGACCCTCCTCGTGGACAGCATGGTGAAGGTTCTCGAATCCAAAGGCATCCTGGAATTGAAAGATGATGAGTTCATTGAAAATGAAGACTTTGTCAAGGACCTAGGCGCACACCTTCTGCACGAACGGTTTTAAGGCTGTATAATTGATTTCTTTTAACGATGTACGGCTATTTATTCACCTGTCGTACTTTTGAAATAATTAAAAATTAAAACCTCGTATCAGGGAAAGTTTTTGCATGCAGTGCATGCTTGTAAAACATATAAACTGTTGGTGGCAAAGCTCTACGTCGTAATAAATAGGAATATAGAATCAGGCGATAGTAAAACTTGACAAATCAAAGCTTCGGTACGTTCCAAAATGCTGAGAATTCATCAGTCATCAATTAAATTGTTGAAAAAAAAATTTACAAATTTTGAACTACCGCTAAACATTTATCTCGCTTCTGATTGGCTGAGAGAAATGCCACCGCTGTCAGTGTAGAAGCTGTATTGTTAAATTTTATGCCAAATATTTCTTTACCTGATTGCCGATCGAATATCACCAAAAAATCTCTCTCCATTTACGTGGACACCGAGCAATGGCGGTTTTCTTGAAATCCAAAGCATTACGATGACGAAACTTATGAATTCAATATTTTTGCACAGTAAGACTCACGTAGTTGGTAAAAATCATAATAAATACTAATCTTCATTAAATTATAATCCGTCACGACTCACCTCACGTTCATTTTCTAAAATCTTTCTCGAATTTTAGATTCCCGCCGGTGACAATCGCGTCTCCAAATACCGCGGCGCGTTATTCACTTTCCACTGCGACCTCTCCGTGTCAACATCCTCCCTTTCACCAGTCATTCATTTTCCCCTTTTTCTAATTTAATGCACTCTTTGGAGCATATAATCATCCTCATTAAAACTATGAAGCTACGCCCGAGCTCTCTGTTCGAAGAAACGGCTTCGGAAACGCACTAAATTTCCCATTGTAGCGATAAGTTACGAGCCCATAAGCACGATGCTGTCGTGAGATATATAAGCCGTCCGTGGATATTATTGTCATTAGTATTTATCTGGTCATTTTCACCGAGGTAAAGATATCTTGAATGGCGATGAATAGGAAGCTAGGTATTCGAAACGCTTCGGTCGGACGCAATCGGTAAATAAAATTCCTGGGCACATTCTTGTCGTCGAGGGAAGAGAAATATTTTTTAATGGGACGTTTCAACCTTACTTGGCTTTTCGACTGAACCTTGCATCCTCACCAAAAGCCGTGCTGCATCGCCTGCACTGGGATGAGGTGTCACATAGCCGTCCTCTACGAAGCTGCAGTAAATCTAATCAATCTCTTATGTGCAACGCCAACCACAGAACGCAACAACGTTGTCACAATCACTTCATACAGGGAGAAACTTGGAGATTTGATAGCTATTTCCATGGATAGTAAAACGGCGTAACGAAAGCATGGGGAAACTCGATTCACAAATCACTAGTACGAACTCTGATCGCTGGTGATTGCCGCCTACTGAGGCGACACCGATACGATAACTTGGCCCTCTGTCGGATTTCGAATATTCTCCATATGACGGAAAATGACGATCTATTTCTAGCGCTCCTCATTCCTGCGAAGAGATCTATGCGTTTATAACTCTGCTACGATTCGCTTTTTCGAGGACTAAAGTTGGATCGAGTTGCGGCGTGCGCTTAGGTATTTGTCAAGGAGATATCTCGTTCCTTGGAAAAGGGATGATATAAAATGGCAATGACTTAATAAGAAAGAAGAAGATGAAGGACGTCGTCTCTCGAAAACCCTAACGTCCGCAAAGTATCGACGAAAATTACCACTGTCTCTTCGGAAGAGAGAAGTATCGCACAGAAGCCGAATTAAATCCACCGCAGACTTTCCCCACGGAGGAGCTGCATGCGTCCAATGCGTTGTTTTCCTATTCGCCTCTCCTTACCACCGGGTAATCGTTCGCTGAAACTACCTCCCGTAGCAGGCGTAAGAAGAACCATTCAAATCGGAATGAAAATTCAAATGATTTAATATTTCACCAGGCATTTTCAAGGCGAGCTGTGACTTTCACGATGTAAGATCGCTCGCGAACATTCTCAACGCTCTTACCGACTACCCTCTCAGCGGAACCGAGATTCTGTATGGCTTTTCCACAAGTTTTACGTATAGATTAAGATTGCAGAGATTCTACTATTAAAATCTTTCTCCGCGGATCGTACATGTTCATTTACAGTTTTCCGGTCAAAGTGGTCGACGACTAAACACTCGTTAATATATATTAATCTCATTCCCCATTTTCCGCACCCTATCATGACTTTATCTAAATCATTTCTAAGAACTAATCTATCCTCACTGCCGTATATTTCCATGTAGAACATTGTATCGCCCGCAATTATCCTATCCTTACATGGAGTGTAAGTATAGGTGTCTCCTGACTTTTGAATGAGACTAGCATAGATCGATAGAGGATCAAAATTAAGAATACACGTCTTTTTTTATAGACGTTTCTCGCCGTAAGTTTAGGAGATATTAACGTTCAAAGATTGCAATTTTTTTCAAATTTCGCGCTTGGACAACCCAAATCCGCTTATCCCTCTTTCGAGCTCCTACGTAATCAGCGAGTTCGGTGGTGGAGATGGTTGATGCATAGACAAAACTTTTTCTGACAGTCATTTTTGCGCGCTGGTCGCTGGTTCGCGACCCGGCAACGGAAATTTTTTTCTCTTCGATTATGATATATTTGTCTCGTATTCAGCGTCTATTACGCAATGTGCATAAAATTTGGAGTTATTATGCGATTTTATATTAACTTTTCTTAGGATTTCTGTTCAAGTTTATTATTCATACAATTGGTGCATATTCATACCCTCACATAGTCAGGAGACACCTATGTTTACACTCCTTGTTAGTATCAATTTCTCGTCAAAGGTCGTTGATATATATAAAAAAAATAGGAGCGGCCCGATTTCGCTTTGATACGATATTCCTGTAATAAAACTTGCGAAATAGTTCGCACGCCGGAACCCTGTCTTTTAGAGGGGCGAAAAGCGGAAAAGAATATCCGCAATGCTGGCGATGGCGGACCTAAAAAAACATTCTCCCGATATGAACAAAAAAATTGTGGAAGGATTTGAAAGTTTGGACTTCGGAAGCTTTTCGAATTCTTCGGAAATTTTTCATCTGCAAGCCCACCAGCCTGCCGCATCCTGAGCTCACCGTCGCGAAAATTACATGCTAAATTCTCCTTCCACGACGCATGCTCAAACCGTGTTACTCGCTAAATGATTCGAGCACTTAAATCATATCTCCCAATATCACTTCCAAAATCGTAGCTCGATCCTAGTGCTCGCCTCAACAATACTTTAAAGCAAGATTAGTTTCCGCGTTGGATGGTAACGGAATGGAAAGGGGAGGAAAGATACAGTTATCTGAAAAGTCTATGGAACTTCAACGGATGCATCTACTGATATACCAAATCTGTTAGCTAGACCTTTCTTTTCTTTGGATTTTTTTTTATGCGAAAGCCACTCGAATAACTATAATTACCGGACTTTTTGATCGTTCGCATCTCACCTACGTCTCTATAGTACGATAACTTTCCATTGCTTGCACACGAATTTACTGCACGTGTGTGAATTCAGAGACGTCTTATAGTTGAACTGCCACTAGATTAGCTGGACGTTTCCGATGCATATTTTAAAAGACTACCTCTAGTATTCGAATACCAAAGGCAGAAAACGAATGCCGCAACTACAGTGGGAATTGGATGTGATGAGCAGAGGATATGAATCCGTCTGCAGGATGCACTCTTAAAAATATTCTATGATCGGTCCTTGATAATAAGCGAATGCCAATTGATTCTTGGACAAAGTTTATTTAAAAATTCACATAAATTACATGTCAAGTATCACTCTTCCATCAGTGTTTACATCAGATAGTAGCCGAGGTTTTCCTTCCCTTCTCTGCTATTGCTCCCGAATCGAAATCCTCTCCCCAACGGTCGTTGGAGGTACCTGAAACGAGAGTGAAAGAGATTATTCAAAATGTGAAAGAATGACTAGGTTCACTGTCAGAATGAGAGGGCATCACCCGTTTGCCAAAACCTTTGTTTCCGGAATGTAAACGATACGGTTAAGTAATTCGAAATGTCAGCAACGGTTCGAAAAGTAAGAGATCCCATATCTAATGAAGATGTCTGATGAATCCGGAGAGAAATAAAAAAGAATATATTTTTCTCTTCCTGTGGCACTTGGGAAACGCATTCGGTTTTTTGTTGAGTGAACGGAAATGTTCTGCCAAATATCAGGAAATTGGTGCTTGATGAACTCCATCAAATCCTCGTCCCTTCACAGAGGATGGATGAATGCAATTTCTTTGAGAAAAGTTTGCTTGGTGCCCTAAGAAGGAAGATAATGTCTGTAGCATTCTACGGCATCGTATCCCTTTGAGAAGCAAGAAAGAAGAATGAGGGAACAACTTTATCTTTTGGTAGGTTTATCCCAAGAGTGGTTATCCTTGGATGTTACAGGGATGTTAAATTGTAAATTATGGAATCGTACTTGCACCTACTGAAGGAAGGCGGCTAGAAGGTACACTATAACAGGAATCGTGAAAAATGGAAATTCTCAATAATGAAGGAAAGAACACAGAGCTGAATATGAAACAAATCGAGGAGTGAAGATTCTGCAAGTCACTATATTGGAGTGTTTTCCATGTAGCATATCACACGTTGCAAGATCCTAGAAATATTTGGTCGAATCCATTGAAATAGTCAAAAGAAGATGCCACTTCTTGCTCCTGGAACGAATGCTAGAAGCAAAGGAAAGGATGAAGAAGTGAGTGAATGAGGAAGTAAACAAGTCGTATTTAAAATCAGCCCCTGAACGCTTGGAAGCATGATGGAATTCTGAAGAACATTGCCACGGTGCACAGAAAATATTTCCGAGGAAACACTCAAGACTTGATTACATATTGGCAGTTGAAAACTCTGGCAATAAGAAGCAAGCATATGGTCGGGCATTCAGGAAGGAGATGGGAGGTCCAAAGATGCACAAAATCGTCCAGTATAGAAGATAAAAAGGGCTGAAAAGAAGTGAATTTGCTCACAATCTACCTCATAGTCATGTGCTGCGCGAAGAGGCAACAGTAGAGAGAGAGGAAAAATAGAACAGTTTATCAACAAGGAACGACCTAACTGCAGATAGAATGGAAACCGATGATGCTAAGGCTCATGGGCCCATCTTGATGTTCTTCAGTTTGATTTGCAACAAGAAGGTATATGGTCTTCTTTCACAAGTAAGAAATCGCCCATTGTATGAAAAGGCTCATTTTTCATCGAATAGTAGTTTCAGTTCAGTAGCAACGAAAGAAAAATATGACCAGGTCCAAATCGTACCTTGAGAAGGTAGTCTACTCAGATGTTCAAAGTTGTAAGCAATTTCCTTCATCATCTAAGAATAGGCTTGGCAATCCAATCCGTGAAGACCCTCCTCGTGGACAGCATGGTGAAGGTTCTCGAATCCAAAGGCATCCTGGAATTGAAAGATGATGAGTTCATTAAAAAGGAAGACATTGTCAAGGACCTAGGCGCACACCTACTGCACGAACGGTTTTAAGGCTGTATAATTGATTTCTTTTAACGATGTACGGCTATTTATTCACCTGTCGTACTTTTGAAATAATTAAAAATTAAAACCTCGTATCAGGGAAAGTTTTTGCATGCAGTGCATGCTTGTAAAACATATAAACTGTTGGTGGCAAAGCTCTACGTCGTAATAAATAGGAATATAGAATCAGGCGATAGTAAAACTTGACAAATCAAAGCTTCGGTACGTTCCAAAATGCTGAGAATTCATCAGTTATCAATTAAATTGTTGAAAAAAAAATTTACAAATTTTGAACTACCGCTAAACATTTATCTCGCTTCTGATTGGCTGAGAGAAATGCCACCGCTGTCAGTGTAGAAGCTGTATTGTTAAATTTTATGCCAAATATTTCTTTACCTGATTGCCGATCGAATATCACCAAAAAATCTCTCTCCATTTACGTGGACACCGAGCAATGGCGGTTTTCTTGAAATCCAAAGCATTACGATGACGAAACTTATGAATTCAATATTTTTGCACAGTAAGACTCACGTAGTTGGTAAAAATCATAATAAATACTAATCTTCATTAAATTATAATCCGTCACGACTCACCTCACGTTCATTTTCTAAAATCTTTCTCGAATTTTAGATTCCCGCCGGTGACAATCGCGTCTCCAAATACCGCGGCGCGTTATTCACTTTCCACTGCGACCTCTCCGTGTCAACATCCTCCCTTTCACCAGTCATTCATTTTCCCCTTTTTCTAATTTAATGCACTCTTTGGAGCATATAATCATCCTCATTAAAACTATGAAGCTACGCCCGAGCTCTCTGTTCGAAGAAACGGCTTCGGAAACGCACTAAATTTCCCATTGTAGCGATAAGTTACGAGCCCATAAGCACGATGCTGTCGTGAGATATATAAGCCGTCCGTGGATATTATTGTCATTAGTATTTATCTGGTCATTTTCACCGAGGTAAAGATATCTTGAATGGCGATGAATAGGAAGCTAGGTATTCGAAACGCTTCGGTCGGACGCAATCGGTAAATAAAATTCCTGGGCACATTCTTGTCGTCGAGGGAAGAGAAATATTTTTTAATGGGACGTTTCTTACCTTACTTGGCTTTTCGACTGAACCTTGCATCCTCACCAAAAGCCGTGCTGCATCGCCTGCACTGGGATAAGGTGTCACATAGCCGTCCTCTACGAAGCTGCAGTAAATCTAATCAATCTCTTATGTGCAACGCCAACCACAGAACGCAACAACGTTGTCACAATCACTTCATACAGGGAGAAACTTGGAGATTTGATAGCTATTTCCATGGATAGTAAAACGGCGTAACGAAAGCATGGGGAAACTCGATTCACAAATCACAAGTACGAACTCTGATCGCTGGTGATAGCCGCCTACTGAGGCGACACCGATACGATAACTTGGCCCTCTGTCGGATTTCGAATATTCTCCATATGACGGAAAATGACGATCTATTTCTAGCGCTCCTCATTCCTGCGAAGAGATCTATGCGTTTATAACTCTGCTACGATTCGCTTTTTCGAGGACTAAAGTTGGATCGAGTTGCGGCGTGCGCTTAGGTATTTGTCAAGGAGATATCTCGTTCCTTGGAAAAGGGATGATATAAAATGGCAATGACTTAATAAGAAAGAAGAAGATGAAGGACGTCGTCTCTCGAAAACCCTAACGTCCGCAAAGTATCGACGAAAATTACCACTGTCTCTTCGGAAGAGAGAAGTATCGCACAGAAGCCGAATTAAATCCACCGCAGACTTTCCCCACGGAGGAGCTGCATGCGTCCAATGCGTTGTTTTCCTATTCGCCTCTCCTTACCACCGGGTAATCGTTCGCTGAAACTACCTCCCGTAGCAGGCGTAAGAAGAACCATTCAAATCGGAATGAAAATTCAAATGATTTAATATTTCACCAGGCATTTTCAAGGCGAGCTGTGACTTTCACGATGTAAGATCGCTCGCGAACATTCTCAACGCTCTTACCGACTACCCTCTCAGCGGAACCGAGATTCTGTATGGCTTTTCCACAAGTTTTACGTATAGATTAAGATTGCAGAGATTCTACTATTAAAATCTTTCTCCGCGGATCGTACATGTTCATTTACAGTTTTCCGGTCAAAGTGGTCGACGACTAAACACTCGTTAATATATATTAATCTCATTCCCCATTTTCCGCACCCTATCATGACTTTATCTAAATCATTTCTAAGAACTAATCTATCCTCACTGCCGTATATTTCCATGTAGAACATTGTATCGCCCGCAATTATCCTATCCTTACATGGAGTGTAAGTATAGGTGTCTCCTGACTTTTGAATGAGACTAGCATAGATCGATAGAGGATCAAAATTAAGAATACACGTCTTTTTTTATAGACGTTTCTCGCCGTAAGTTTAGGAGATATTAACGTTCAAAGATTGCAATTTTCAAGCATCACCATTTGAATGTGGGTTTAACCCATTTAATAAATCCCGAATTCCATTCTCTCATCATTTTTTTCTTATTGCAGTAACCTCTAATTTTTGTTGTAGAAATTGTGATTCTTCTTCCCATAATCGAAAGAGAAAATAGAATCGTATCATGAAGAGTTGTATCACCAACGTTTATTGTAATTCTATTAGTAGGACTATACCACAAATGAAACCAGGGTGTACTTGAATGATGAAATTAGGATAATTGTTAGTTATAACATTTGATTTGCATTCAAAAAGTGGTGATTTATTCAACGTATCTTAAATCAGAAGCAAAAATTGCAATCAGTTTCGACCTGATCATCATCTGAAGTTAAAGGAAAAAAAACAAGTTAAACCTCCCATAAAAGGGATATCCTGACAATCTCCCAGGTTGGGAATAATTATTCCAGCACGTATAAAAAGAAGAGCCTTAAATGATGCATGAGTTAATAGGTGAAAAAATGCCAATTCTGTTTAACCCATAGCCAAAATTCTTATTATTAATCCAAGTTGACTTAATGCAGAAAGAGCAATAATTTTTTTTCAAATCAAATTCATAATTTGCCCCTATTCCAGATATAAATATGGTTATGCCTCCAATTAATAATAAATACTTACCTTACCCACTATTTATAACCAGAACATTAAATCGGATTATTAAATAAACCCCAGCCGTAACTAAAGTAGAAGAATGAACCAATGAAGATACTGGTGTTGGAGCCGCCATTGCAGTTCGTAATCAAGAAGAAAAAGCAATTTGAGCACTATTAGTTATAGCAGCAAAAACCATTAATAAAGAAATTATAATCCCTTCAAAATCAATAAATATATAATTTAAATAAAAAGCATAATTTCATCTACCATAATTTAATATTCAGGCAATACCTAATAAAAGGCTACATCACCGAGGGGATTAGATAAAACAGTTAATATTCCAGCTCTATAAGACTAAAAATTTTTATAGTAGATTGCTAAGAGATAAGAAATTAAACCAAGACCATCCCAAACTAATAGGATTGAAATTATATTTGGTCTAATAATAAATAATGTTATTGAAAATTCAAATAATAATACAAATAAAATAAACTGAGAGATATAAGGATCTCCTTTCATATTATTATTTCTATAAAAAATTACTATACTAGAAAGAAATAAAACAAAACGTATAAACACTAAAGATATTCAGTCAAATAGTATAGTTATTACAATATTTATAGAATTTAAAGGAAGAACACCCCATTCAAAAAATACAGTCAAATTATTTACACAAAATTAAATACCTAATGTAAGATTAGTTAAAGATAACACTTAAAATATTAAAGATCTAATAAAACAAATATTTAAGCGTCAATTAATGATCTTAAGCAAACGATATTGCATTATTGACACCACAAATCAAAATTTTAAATTAAACTTTTTAGATTAAAATCTGTCGAAAAATAAATCTCTTTTTAAAGTGATGTAATTTAAAGGAAATCAGTGTAATAATAAAGGTAAATATACACGATAGTATCCGAAATTTGAACTATACGAAGTAGAAAAAGTCTTTCCATGCTGGGTATATCTATATAAATATAAAGCATAAGCAGCTCTAAAAAATGATGAAAAAATAATTGCAATTATAGTTACTCAACTTCAACTTAGAATTCTATTACGTAAACTAATTTCCCCTAACAAATTAATTCTAGGTGGAGCAGCCATGTTACATGAACTAAGAAGAAATCACCATAAACATATTCTAGTTATTAGATTAATGAATCCCTTATTAATAAATAATCTTCAACTTCCTAATCGTTCATAAGAAATATTAGCAAGAACTTGATGAACATAAACCATGAGCAATTATTAAAACATAAGTATTACCTAAACCTCAACAAGTTATTGTTATTAATCTAGCTAATACAATCCCTATATGAACAATAGACGAATAAGCAATTAATGACCTCAGATCAACTTGACATAAACAAATTAATCTGACAATCACTCCTCCTACTAAACAAATACCTATTCACATAAAATTAAACTTCACTCCTGCAGATGTAATTAATCTAAAAACACGCAAAAGACCATACCCTCCTAACTACCCCGCTAAAGTTATAGATCCAGAAAAAGGAGGTTCAACATGAGCCTTTGGTAATAACAAGTGAAATAAAAATATAGGCATTTTAACTAAAAAGGCAAATGGTAACGAGATATAAGAATAAAAGCTGACATTGCAAATGTGAAGATAATCAAAAACATAAATTCAGTCTACCCAAATTTTTATATAAATTACAAATTGAAACTAATAAAGGTAGAGATGCAAATAAAGTATAAAATAATAAGTTAATACCTGCCTGTACACTTTCAGGTTGATAACCTCTCCGTAAGACTAAAAGAAATATAGGAATTAATGATATTTAAAAAAATAAATATAATATAAATAAATTAGCTATTATAAAAGTAATAATAATAATAATATTATTATTATTATTATTATTATTATTATTGTACATACAAAAAACTGGGTAAAGTTTTTATGAGAATAAATTGAAGATCTAGCTAGTAACATTAAACAGCAAATTCAAAATATTAAAAAATTAAACCATAACTTAACACATCATAACCAAAATAAAATCTTATATTGCAATAAGAAAAAACTATATAACCTTCTAATAAAAAAATAAAAGAAGCAAAAAAATGAAGGAGACTACTAATCAAAATGCAGGGGTAAAACATAATTGGATCATTAAAATAAGATATAAAACAAACTTTAGCATTGTAGAAGTCTAAATGAACTAAAATAATCATTGCCCTGTCTCCGAATTATAGAAACTAAAATTCCTAAACCCAAAGCTCCTTCATCTACCCCAAAAGTCATAAAATATATAAGAAAATAAAGATCAGAATAAAAAAGTAATACAAAAAAAATTAAACAAAAGTCTAAGAATTATAAATTCTAAACTTAGCGGAGTAGAAAGAAGGTTCTTGCGTTTAGATACAAATGATCATAAACCTCAAGTATTTTGAAAGTACAATAAAAGGAGTAATACCCTTATTAGTTTCACTGAAATTTGTACATTGAATTAAAAATGAAAGGATTATAATCTTTAATCCAGAGAAAAAAAATAAGTAATTTAATGAGACAGGAAGGAATCTTTTTCAAGCCAAATATATATTAATTTATCATAACGATAACAAGGCAGATTTCCAATTTTCAAGGCAGAATATAAATGATACTAATACTAACTTTAAAATAAAAATCGGTGAGTAAAAATCAACTCCTAAGAACTTTACCACAAATAAAATTCTTGAATATTCTGCTACAAAAATTAACGCAAACCCACCTCTTCTATACTCAACGTTAAATCCTGACACAAGCTCAGACTCACCTTCAGCAAAATCAAAAGGAGTATGATTAGTATCTGCTAGAAGAAGGAAATCAAATAATTATTAAAGGAATAATATATAAAGCAAATATAATCTCGATAAAGAGAAAATTGATACATTCTATATACATTAGAAAGAAAAATAAAAGAGATTAACCCATTTATGCTGAAGGTAAAAACTTTTTAATTATTATCTGATATTCATATAAATTGGTTTAAAAGAATAAAAAAAAGAGTTTGAAAGAAAATTTAGTTAAAGTTATCTGGTTACAGAGTTACATGGTGTTCCAAAAATGGAACACTAGGCAAAAGCGCTACCTAATACATAGAATGTAGTCTTCGGTATGATAGTCCTTAGAGCACTTTATTTGAAGGGCAACATTGCATTTCTTACAGCAAAAAGTGGTATATTTGCGGCATTCTACAATATTTTGGTTTGCTTTGATTGTTTTGTGATTACATGATTCTGGTCCTCATAACGGGAGTCCTTATTGCGTTTCTAAGAAGGTCTTCCCAGTTTGGGCCGAATTACCATGGGTCTTCAGATAATGGCATGCCACACAGCGAAGAAACTCAAAAAGATCCATTGGCTTTGGATCGTAAGTTTTATGCAGCTGCCAAGCATTTTGTAGAGCTAATTGGTTGCTGCACTTGGATCTTCTTTTTATGTTTTTGTGAATAGCGATTGACAAGACACAGCGGATTGACACCAGCCCCAGATGATGTAACTTTGACAACACTGTTATCATTCAGCATCCATATTGACTGTGCCTTCAATTCTGTAATCAAACGCAACCCTTTCTTTATTTTTTAGGGCATCTTCTGATTCCAAAAGGATTTTGTCGATTCGATTTTTTCTCACTGTGCGGGTTGCTTGATGACCATTTGAACTGAGTGTATCAAAAAGTGCAATGTCCAGGGTGCTCCTTCATGAGTGCATCAGTAAATTGTAGGACAACGGATGCACCGACACCATATTCCTCATAATTAGTGTTTGGGTTTTACCTTGATATGGTTGAAACCAACAAATATAACCTAGGCATGTGGCACCACATCAAAACTTGTACCCAAACCGAAAAGGTTTTCCCCAAATAAACTGTTTGCGTTCATGACGACCAAAGTAAGGAATCATAGACTCGTTAAAGCTGAAGTCTGTTTTGTTTGGTACAAATAGCATGCATCTCTCTTCTGGATCAAAATTTTCTTGAACAAGGTACGCAGGGGCACGCAAAGAATCAGGCAGATTATTTATTGTTTCTCCTTCTTTATCAACAGAGTCCTCATCAGAAACAGGAGTTGTTGCATTTTCAGGAGGTCCTATGATAATTGCATTTGCTTTTATGTCATAATTTGTCTACAACAGGTCAGCTATTTTTGTAGGGTTAATGTTTTATGCAACTTGAGACTTAAAAGTGGTGAAAATTAAAAAACAAAGATAAAGGCCATATATATAAATAAAAAAGTATACGGCGAAGTCACAGTAGTGGTTGTGCCTAGTGTACCAAAAATGGAACAATCAACTTTTCTATCCTCTAACTTGTATATGAATAACATTTTCTGTATGTTCTGATTATGACATGAAACAGTGAGTATTCAAGTAGTAATAGAAAAATAAATAAAATCTATAGACGGTAAATCACTTAAGTTATAATTAAAGTTTATCGAGTGAGTCTTGAAAAATCTACTCAAAAAAATAAAGCTAGGTTTTACAACGTCCACCTAGCTCTGTGTTTGCTCTGTGACTAATTCCGTGAATTCGGTTATGCTATACATACCCTTACAAAGAAGGCAGGAAGTTTTCACCCACTTCCCAGATTTCTTGTAAGCGATAGGATATAAAATAACTTCACGTAACTGCCGTTCCAAAAACGGAACTCTAGGCATAAATGGGTTAAGAACATTCTTTTCTATGATCACCTAAGTTCATGGAAAATATCTTAATAATTGAAGCTGATCCTATCTCATCTTCTTTTCATTCTATTTTCTTAAGTCAATGTTTTTGTTTTTAGATTGTATTTCATCTAATATTTACTTATGTAACATTTGTGTAAAGGAACTCTTATATTGCTCATCTTGGTATGACAGAGAGGAATATGTGTGTACAGTTATTGTCTTGAAGCATATAAACATATAATAATATCTTAGTGATAGATTTCAATGCTTGGTTGCAGATGTGCTTGGGACTACAAGATATAGATGAGAAGAATGGGCAACATTTTTTTGCACTGATTTACTGGGATTTAGGTTCAGCATGAAGACATTACTTTGGATCAAGAACACTGCAAGTTAGTCTTAAAGGAAAAATAATTTGAAATGGAAATGGTGCATTGATATGGATCGTAAAAGCTTTTATTTATTTCAGGACTAAGGTCCTCCAAGCAAGCACCTGAGACATATTATACATCTTCCTATTTAGGAATTGAATCCCTCTCATTGCAGCATTTCTTTGATTGTCACTACACTCGGATATAACAATGTGAAGGTTTGGCATATTCAAGAATTTCTTTACAGTTTGTCTTTTACAGATATCTACTTGATGACCTGCCTCCATATATTTATTTTGACACTTGTGAACAGAATTAGAAGAGATATCCTACCATTCATCCATGATATCTCCTTTTATAAAAGGTGAATGATGTTTGAACATAACGACATGCAATATAGACTGACAGGTAATAAAGAATTATTATAGATGCAATGAACTAGACTCTGATAATAAATAAAGCATTTTCTTATCATCTAGTTTTTTTCATGCAAGCTTCTCAGAAATTTAACATTCCAATGCTATGTTCCTGGAGGTACCTCAGGAAAGGAAGCTGAAAATTATTCCACCAAAGGTCAAAACTAAAGGAAAGGTAAGTGACTATTACATTGGGTTTAACGTGGAATACCACAGTTTTATTATTCAAATGGTCTTGAAAACGAATCGGTAATTCAAGAAATAGCATATACCAAGAGTGAGAATGATTTTGGATTTATAAGAGTTGTCAGTGTTAGTCTACATAGTTGAAGTTGTGAAATATTTGTAGAAAAGTGGATCGTGCTACCCGTGATGAGTAGGTGAAGTGCAAATATATATGCATGGATTAAGAGAATTGAGTGACAGTAATAGTAATTAGACCATCCATGGTTTTTTCTAATCGAGATAATAAGTAACTTTTAAGAAGTGACTCTTAAGATAAACTATCTTCCTTAGAGTAGTTTGCAATGTTGATGGCCAAAATAGAAATGAGTAACTATGCAATACTTACAAATGCAAGAATTACAAATGATTTTTTACCACCCAAAGTTGAATTACAAAGATTGTGTTCCGATGTATTTGAATTCAATAAGAATAATTATACTTAGCTTAATAGGTTATAGATTTAAAACATTTTAGCAGCAAAGGAAGACCTAACTGCAGGTGGAATGGAATCTGATGATAATAATGCTGAATGCTCATGGCACTTTCTTGTTACTCATTTTGATTTGCAAAAATCAGTATTTTGGAGCTCCTTCACCGATATGAAACCGTACATTCGATCACTATAGTAATTATTTATCAAATAATAGATTCAATTCATGTCCATGTAAAAACAAGGGTGACCAGTTGGAGGACAAATTAAAGCAATACATGTTAATAAGGGAAGATAAACTAAAATTACAATTTAGTTTAGCTTTTAATTAAACAGAATCCCTCAAGTTGCATCAAAGGATTGCCTTGAATTAAATGTGAATCATAAAAGAATATCTCAATTGCTAATTCCAAATCAAAAAGGAATATTCTGCCTTTATGCATGCATATTTGAAGAGGAATATACATCGGTAATATGTTGTACCAAAATATACAAAAAATTACATTTGATAATAAAGATTTGGAGGCCTCTTATTAACAATCATAAACCGCGTTCCATCAAAATTAGGTGTTATGGGTTATTAATTTGTTAAACCTTTATGATTGAGTAGTGTGTCCTCCTGTCAGTAAAGAAGTAAATGAAGCAGAAGGTATGATCATAATAAGGAATGTGTGAGGATTTCATACTTTCCACACACTAAGTATGAAGAAGCAGATTGAAATGAAATAGTTCAGAGACTTAAGAGATATACAGAAAAAAATTCATAAAATAGAAAATGAATAAAAATATTTCTTATGAAACTTCATATGCAATGAATCTTTTATAGAGTATCTGAGTAGTCAGGAGTAAGTAGGGATTGGTATGTTTTATTCATAGAATTTAAAAATGGGATGACAAATGCTGTTCAAGAGCAGTTATCTATAAGATAATGAATAATTCATTTCTTTCTCATTAAGCTCTGGAAGATTTAAAATTTTGCATCAAAAAGCATAGTAATTCTTTCTGAGTGTGAGATTGTAACCAAAGGATATGAAAAAGAGTCTCAAAAGAAAATAATCATAGAGAAATGCAAGGTTAATCTCAATGAGTGTGTCCTTTGGTACAACACTATTCTAAATTTTACGCATTAATATTTCAATTTACCCAATCATTACCAATTGCTTCTTCAGTGCATTAAAATATGGAAAAAATTAAAAATATGTTGATCTCCACCAATGGACGACTATAGTGATGCTTGATGATTGTATCAGTTGTAGAAAGAAATGAATTTTCATAAATGAGCAGAGAGAAATATCACTGGAAATAATGGATGATGGCATCCATTAGAGGAAGCTTTTTGATTAATGAATAATATGAATCTCTGTGTTAAATCACTGAAATCGATTAAAATATGAGGAGATCCAGAATTGGTCAACCTGGGTGATGTTTTAGGGATACTTTTCTCTAGGTACACATAAAGAGAAGCCTGTAGAAATATGTTGATGCAGCATTACTTTGATATGCATAAATTATATGATAACATTGAAGCAAGGAAATTATGACAATCAGTTATTGTGTAACCAATCATTGATTGAGATCTTTAGATGGAGGGATATAATTTGAAGCTGAGAATTATATTCTGCTGTTCAGGGATGAAGCATTTGTATTTCAAACTCACTTATACATTATACACCTCTTCAATCAGCTACCAAGAAATCTAATATTCAAGATTTTCCAAGTGCAGCACATACTGCTTGAGGTGATTTATCTTGTAAAGAATAACGGTGGACACCCAACCGTTACAAAATTTCTACTGTTCAAAAATACTCAATATCTTTACATAGCTGTGCAGTTTCATAATAATAAGGATAGAATAAGGCTATATAAGAATAAGGCATTATAATTAGGATAGAATATGTATCGCTATATAATATGTACAACAAATGCAGAGAACGTCCTTAATATGAATATGTAATCAACAAAAGAAAAAATTGCAACGGACGTTTATGTAAAAATATGATCGCTTTAATCTAGATCCAACGACCTCTATAGATATTCCATTTCCAATATCTTACATTAACTCAAATGAATTTCCCGCGTCAACCTCGTCTTCGTTTCAGTATATCGATATGTACGCCGGACTAATCGTCTCGATCCTAAGCACGATTGTTCGCCATGTCTTCAGTGACTGACTTACCGTTGAGGAGGTTTCACGTGAATTGCGTATTAATAATGCGAATTTGTTCGGTCCTACGAAGAGTAAATGAGTGTGTCGTAAGCTCATATCTTTCTCAGTGCTTGGATTTCGGCTGTTTTTGGACGGACGAAGTAGCTCGTTGCCTCTAACGAGATATAACGTGCGACAAAGGACTCGGTGAGAGGAACTTCTATTTGGAGGTAGGTAATTGTTAGCATTACGTATCTATTTTTATTTTATCTACATTATCCATTCCCTGGACGCTTTGGTATCTACGTCGTGGGCGCAAAAGAATAAAATACCGATTGCTTGAGACTGGGAGAGGAACAGGTGGCAGAACATAATTTTAAAGGCAAAGGAAATTATCAGAAGGCATCCTCTCTAAACGTTTCCCTCCAAAATCATGTCCATCGCACCCCATGACCCCTTATCGGTAATGGCGAAACAGAAATGCACTTTCGTGTAAATGGTTCTTGAATACGTGATGAAATACGATAAATGCGTGGTAGAATATGTTAATTTCCAATGCATCATTAT
Source organism: Pantala flavescens (assembly GCA_020796165.1). Taxonomy (NCBI): domain Eukaryota; kingdom Metazoa; phylum Arthropoda; class Insecta; order Odonata; family Libellulidae; genus Pantala; species Pantala flavescens. The sequence goes on along the minus strand of JAIUJI010000027.1, from coordinate 187,442 downwards.
AATTATTTTCATTAACTGATATCGATTAGTTAATTATTAGAAATCAAATCAAGGTTTATTTTTCTCATTCGACGACCGTAAAGACGAGAAGATGAGGAATTATAATTTACGTGAAGAAAATAGAATCAGGAAAAATTATTTAAGGATTGGCTAGGTAATAGGTTTTCGATAAAATATTTTACAATTTAACCGTTTCATTGTATGCGTAGTTGTATTTTGGAGGGAAAAGATTAGGTTTCCACCAATGAGAACGCAGGATTTGCCGCCGAAAATCAACAATAGGAGGAAAGCAGTTCAGTTCGTGCGGAGATTTCATCGGGGGAGGTTCAGAGTGACCATCACGTCGGTGGATATTGAATCCAGACTGAAGTGTACGAGTCATCTGGCGAGGAGAACGCATGGATTGTTATCTAGCACAGATAACTGGTGGTACAAGAGATCCACTGCCATCGGGAATCGGATTGGATTCAGAGATTAGCGGTTCGAGTAATACCGCAGTGGTGGGAAACAGTCTTTTTTGTACACTATGCTGTATGCGAATTTATGTTAGGATATGTACTTTCTTTTATGCTCGTTTGCTCCCTTTGCTAACGTTATTTTATGTAGGTGATTTATCATAAGTGAACGATATCTATTTTCTTTAGTGAATGTTTTATTTTATGATGACTTGGTATACTTTGATAAGGTTCTTTATGATGATTAGGTATAATGTTATGTGTAGGCATTATATGATGAGTAGTATTATGTTATGATAGGGATTGACTGCGCGCGGTCACTCTTGTTCTGGGGCTCGTTATTGTCGGTGTTGTTCTTCGTCTTGGTCTTGTTTTCTGAGTATGTCGTTGGTGTTGTTTTTGGAATTGTTTGTGTAAGAGGCAATCAGTAGTATGTGTTTTCCTATGCATGTATGTGTGTGTGATGTCGCGCGCGCGCTTCACTTTTTTGTTGCTATGCAATGATATACTAATGATATTTTTTTACAGGCACATAATGATCTTTCTTTCAGGTACTCATGAAATATTGTTGTTTTCTTGTTAGTATATTTCCTTTACTGTCGGATGTTTCGTAATCATGTTGCGATTTTTTTCAGAGGTGTTTTTAATGGTAGGTACCAGTTTCATAGTTCTCTGTACGTATTATAAGATTTTGAATCCTTTTTAACATAGTATTCTTTTCAGGTATCACGATAGGGTCTGTTGTTACATCCTTGGGAGATGAGAGGAGCCAAGAAGTCCAAGTCTAGGATCACCCTCAGGCGGTGGGAAACCCGGGAGCAGTTCCTACGGTTCATGTGATATTTTTGTTGCTTTTGATGGTACATTTCGCTTTCTGTCTTGTTGTTTCGTAACCATGTTGCAATTTTTTTCAGAGGCGTATTTAATGGTAGGTATCAGTTTCATAGTTCTCTGCATGAATTATAAGAATTCGAATCCCTTTTAACATAGTAATCTTTTCAGGTATCATGATAGGGTCTGTTGTTACATCCTTGGGAGATGAGAGGAGCCAAGAAGTCCAAGTCTAGGATCACCCTCAGGCGGTGGGAAACCCGGGAGCAGTTCCTACGGTTCATGTGATATTTTTGTTGCTTTTGATGGTACATTTCGCTTTCTGTGTTGTTGTTTCATAATCATGTTGCAATTTTTTTCAGAGGCGTATTTAATGGTAGGTATCAGTTTCTTAGTTCTCTGCATGAATTATAAGAATTCGAATCCCTTTTAACATAGTAATCTTTTCAGGTATCATGAAAGGGTCTGTTGTTACATCCTTGGGAGATGAGAGGAGCCAAAAAGTCCAAGTCTAGGATCAACCTCAGGCGGTGGGAATCCCGGGAGCAGTTCCTGCGGCTCATGTGATATTTTTATTTTTGGTGTCTACGCTTCTGATACGTAGTGTTGCAATTGTTTGTTACATGGTATTTATATGAAATCAGGTTGTCTGAAGTCCAAGTTTATGATTACGCTCACGCTGTGTGTAACCATGAAACGGCATCTAAAATTGTTAAGCTAGTGTTCCATGTGTATGTTACATGTTATTTACATCAAATCAGTTTGTCCATTGTTTTGATCATGCATTTAATTTGTAAAAGCATTCATTTTTATGGATTGGGTTGTCAATAATTTTAATAACAAGGCCTTGTTTGGTAGTTTAACTTTCTATCATTGCAACTGATGTACAGAACTGGAATGGCGCCCATGCTTTTGTGTGTGTGTGTGAGTGTGTTACGAGTGCTTGTGAATGCGGAGTATACTCCTGTGTGAATGTTTATTTTTGCGGTTCCGAATTATTAGTAGTAGAATTTTGGTAGTTACTAATTAACTGGTGGTGGTAGAATTGTGTGTGCTGAGAGTATGGGTTCCATTCCAAACTGTGCATTTCAAGCAAATTAAGCTTCTCATTTCATCACAGTTATTTTGATCAGAGTTTATATTGGGTTTTTGCATGTATTGATTGAGTTTTGTATTCGCTGGATGTAAATCTCCTCCAGATACTGGATTTCATTGTAAACATTTATATATTTTGTAGCTGTTTATAGCTTATTTGATGCAATGAACCAAGGAGGTTTTACCCCCTTGTTTTCCTCCTTGAATAAATTGAATTTTTTTGAAAGATGATTTGTGTGTTTCTTGAACCCTCATTGTTATTTTGACGAATTGCTTCAGTTCAAAAAAGGAGTCTTTGGAATTTGCCACTCATGGTTTCTAAGTTTAATTCAATTATTGTGCTAATTTTATCATTCCTGATCTGATAATCTACTTTAGTACGTTTCTACAAGTTGTAAATTTGCAAATACCGGGCATGAATGCTTCGCGTTTGGATGAGAAAATCTTGTATACTTGTAAGTTGTTTCTCACAGGAGTAAAATTAAAACTTCCCCTATAGAAAGAAATTATGATGAAAAAGACGATGGAAGACAGAGAAATGAAAATTTCAATTGATTCTGAACCTTTAATCGAATTTTCAATCGTACATAAACCTTTAGATTAGGGAACGCATTCCCTCCATCTAGTTTTCAATGGCCGTGAATCAAAAGCTGATATTTATATAACCGGTGCACAATTTGCACCACCCGTTGCAAAAGATGGTTGCGCACCAGATAAATGATTTTTGGATAAAATACGGTAAATCTAAAGCTAAGGACAGGAGAGAACATAGTTTCCCAAATTAAAAGTAACTTTTTCAATTCTTTTAGAGAGACCGTGCTAGTTCATACATTCTCGTTTTATACACAGTAAATAATTCTAAAGACGGCCAATAAATAATCAAAAGAAAATTGATTTCAGCCTCTACCATGGTATTTAAGAAAAACTAATTAAAAATCAAAAGATCTGCACAAACTTTAGTGTATGATGGCCGGTTTCCACCGGTTTTAGACCTCACGTTTTAATTCTAAATTATCTGCATAATTTACGATCAAAAATTTTTTCTATCCTCAGCCAGTTTGCTAGATGCAATGCGAACCTGTTCACTTTAAAAAATTGATGCTTGTCATTGATGATAAGCAACTTTTGCAATTAGTGACGTTCTCTTCGAATATTCATCTGTGAGAGAGCTGGCGATTTTTCAAACGCCCACTTCTCGGATTGGAAAGGATTTGCAACTACGCAGGTTTTCAATGCGTAACATTTTTAATGGCTACAGCATGCAAGGCCAATTGCGTTTAACATCTGCACGATTTGTGCGCGATAAATCAATATTTCATTAGATTTTTACTGTATTGAAGCGTATTTTTGTTATTTTTTATGAGGATTAGCACGCTCAGATACCAAAACGTGTGCTACTTCGGGATATTCTAGTTCAATATCAGTTTTCGACCGATTTTGAACCCATTCTAGACATTATGTCGTAGATATTACTGTAGGAACCATATAACCGGAAGTTTGCATGCGATTCACCCGCTTCGTAGAAGATACTAGCCGCATTTTCACATAATATCGCGTTAAGAATGGAGGAATATTACGTTTCCTTGTTGAAAATCAGTATTTATCGGTATATTACGGAATATGAGCGATAGCGGAACATGTATCTATGCATATTTAGTTTCAACCATAGTGGAGTACGATTTGTGTGCGATAAATCAATATTACATTAGGTTTTTACTGAATTGAAGCCTATTTTTGTTATTTTTTATGAGGAATAGCACGCTCAGATACCAAAACGTGTGCTTCTTCGGCTTAACCTAGTTCAATATCAGTTTTCGACCGATTTTGAACCCATTCTAGACATTATTTCATGGATATTACTGTAGGAACCATATAACCAGAATTATGCAAGCGATTCATCCGCTTCGTAGCAGAAACTAGCCGCATTTTCACATATTGATATCGCGTTTCGAATGTAGGAATATTACGTTTCTTTGTTGAAAATCAGTTTTTATCGGTATATTACGGAATATGAGCTTTAGTGGAACATTTATTTATGCATATTTACGTTTCAACCATAGTGGAGTATGATTTGTGCGCGATAAATTATTATTTTGTTCGGTTTTTAATGAATTGAAGCCTATTTTTGTTATTTTTGATGAGGAATAGCACGCTAAAATCCCAAAACGTGTGCTTCCTCGGCTTATTCTAGTTCAATATCAGTTTTCGACCGATTTTGAACCCATTCTAGACATAATGTCCTGGATATTACTGTAGGAACCTTATAACAGGAAGTTTTCATGCGATTCATCTGCTTCGTAGCAGATACTAGCAGCATATTCACATAATTGCGCGTTCAGAATGTAGGGATATTACGTTTCTTTGTTGAAAATCAGTATTTATCGGTATATTACGGAATATGAGCGATGGCAGTACATTTATTTATGAAATTCAAGTTTCCACCATAGTGGAGTAAGATTTTTGCGCGATAAATCAATATTTCATTAGGTTTTTACTGAATTTAAGCCTATTTTTGTTATTTTTGATGAGGAATAGCACGCTAAGACCCCAAAACGTGTGCTTCCTCGGCTTATCCTAGTTCAATTACAGTTTTCGACCGATTTTGAACCCATTCTAGACATTATGTCCTGGATATTACAGTAGGAACCTTATAACAGGAAGTTTTCATGCAATTCATCCGCTTCGTAGCAGATACTAGCAGCATATTCACATAATTGCGCGTTCAGAATGTAGGGATATTACGTTTCTTTGTTGAAAATCAGTATTTATCGGAATATTACGGAATATGAGCGATAGCGGAACATTTATTAATGCATATTTACGTTTGAATTATAGTGGAGTACGATTTGTGCGCGAAAAATCAATATTTCATTAGGTTTTTACTGAAATGAAGCCTATTTTTGTTATTTTTGATGTTGAATAGCACGCTTAGATCCCAAAACGTGTGCTTCTTCGGGTTATTCCAGTTCAATATCAGTTTTCGACCGATTTTGAACCCATTCTAGACATAATGTCGTGGATATTACTGTATGAACCATACAACCGGAAGTATGCTTGCGATTCATCCGCTTCGTAGCAGATACTTGCCGCATATACACATAATTGCGCGTTCAGAATGTAGGGATATTACGTTTCTTTGTTAAAAATCAGTATTTATCGGTATATTACGGAATATGAGCGATAGCGGAACATTTATTAATGCATATTTACGTTTGAAATATAGTGGAGTACGATTTGTGCATGATAAATCAGTATTTTATTAGGTTTTTACTGAATTGAAGGGCATTTTTGTTATTTTTTATGAGGAATAGCACGCTCAGATACCAAAACGTGTGCTTCCTCGGCTTATTCTAGTTCAATATGAGTTTTCGACCGATTCTGAACCCATTCTAGACATAATGTCCTGGATTTTACTGTAGGAACCTTATAACTGGAAGTTTTCATGCGATTCATCCGCTTCGTAGCAGATACTAGCAGCATATTCACATAATTGCGCGTTCAGAATGTAGGGATATTACGTTTCTTTGTTGAAAATCAGTATTTTATGGAATATAACGGAATATGAGCGATAGCGGAACATTTATTAATGCATATTTACGTTTGAATTATAGTGGAGTACGAATTGTTCGCGAAAAATCAATATTACATTAGGTTCAACTGAATTCAAGCCTATTTTTGTTATTTTTGATGAGAAATAGCACGATTAGATCCCGAAACGTGTGCTTCTTCGGCTTATTTTAGTTCAATATCAGTTTTCGACCGATTTTGAACCCATTCTAGACAAAATGTCCTGGATATTACTTTAGGAACCTTATAACAGGAAGTTTTCATGCGATTCATCCGCTTCGTAGCAGATAATAGCAGCATATTCATATAATAGCACGTTAAGAATAAAGGAATATTACGTTTCTTTGTTGAAATCAGTATTTATCGGTATATCACGGAATATGAGCGATGGCAGTACATTTATTTATGAAATTCACGTTTCCATTATAGTGGAGTAAGATTTTTGCGCGATAAATCAATATTTATTAGATTTTTACTGAATTTAAGCCTATTTTTGTTATTTTTGATGAGGAATAGCACGCTAAGATCCCAAAACGTGTGCTTCCTCGGCTTATTCTAGTTCAATTACAGTATTCGACCGATTTTGAACCCATTCTAGACATTATGTCCTGGATATTACAGTAGGAACCTTATAACAGGAAGTTTTGATGCGATTCATCCGCTTCGTAGCAGATACTAGCAGAATATTCACATAATTGCGCGTTCAGAATGTAGGGATATTACGTTTCTTTGTTAAAAATCAGTATTTATCGGTATATATTACGGAATATGAGCGATTGCGGAACATTTATTAATGCATATTTACGTTTGAATTATAGTGGAGTACGATTTGTGCGCGAAAAATCAATATTTCATTAGGTTTAACTGAATTGAAGCCTATTTTTGTTATTTTTGATGTTGAATAGCACGTTTAGATCCCAAAACGTGTGCTTCTTCGGGTTATTCCAGTTCACTATCAGTTTTCGACCGATTTTGAACCCATTCTAGACATAATGTCGTGGATATTACTGTATGAACCATACAACCGGAAGTATGCTTGCGATTCATCCGCTTCGTAGCAGATACTTGCCGCATTTTCGCGTCTTATCGCGTTAAGAATGTAGGAATATATCGTTTCTATGTTTAAAATCAGTTTTTATCGGTATATTACGGATTATGAGCGATGGTAGTACATTTATTTATGAAATTCACGTTTCCACCATAGTGGAGTAAGATTTGTGCGCGATAAATCAATATTTCATTAGGTTTTTACTGAATTTAAGATTATTTTTGTTATTTTTGATGAGCAATAGCACGCTAAGATCCTAAAACGTTTGCTTTTTCGGGTTCTTCTAATTCAATATCAGTTTTCGACCGATTTTGAACCCATTCTAGTCAATATGTCGTGGATATATTTGTAAGAACCATATAAACGGAAGTTTGTGTGCGATTCATCCGCTTCGTAGCAGATACTAGCCGCATATTTACGTCTTATCGCGTTTAGAATGTAGGAATATATCGTTTCTTTGTTGAAAATCAGTATTTATCGTTATATTGCGGAATATGAGCGATAGCGGAACATTTATTTATGCATATTCACGTTTCAATTATAGTGGAGTACGATTTGTTCGCGAAAAATCAATATTTCATTAGGTTTTTACTGAATTGAAGCCTATTTTTGTTATTTTTGATGAGGAATAGCACGCTTAGATCCCGAAACGTGTGCTTCTTCGGCTTATTCTAGTTCAATATCAGTTTTCGACCGATTTTGAACCCATTCTAGACATAATGTCCTGGATATTACTGTAGGAACCTTATAACAGGAAGTTTTCATGCGATTCATCCGCTTCGTAGCAGATACTAGCAGCATATTCACATAATAGCGCGTTAAGAATAAAGGAATATTACGTTTCTTTGTTGAAATCAGTATTTATCGGTATATTACGGAATATGAGCGATGGCAGTACATTTATTTATGAAATTCACGTTTCCACCGTAGCGGATTAAGATTTTTTCGCGATAAATCAATATTTCATTAGGTTTTTACTGAATTTAAGCCGTTTTTTGTTATTTTTGATGAGGAATAGCACGCTAAGATCCCAAAACGTGTGCTTCCTCGGCTTATTCTAGTTCAATTACAGTATTCGACCGATTTTGAACCCGTTCTAGACATTATGTCCTGGATATTACAGTAGGAACCTTATAACAGGAAGTTTTCATGCGATTCATCCGCTTCGTAGCAGATACTAGCAGCATATTCACATAATTGCGCGTTCAGAATGTAGGGATATTACGTTTCTTTGTTAAAAATCAGTATTTATCGGTATATATTACGGAATATGAGCGATAGCGGAACATTTATTAATGCATATTTACGTTTCAACCATAGTGGAGTATGAATTTTGCGCGATAAATTATTATTTTGTTAGGTTTTTAATGAATTGAAGCCTATTTTTGTTATTTTTGATGAAAAATAGCACGCTAAAATCCCAAAACGTGTGCTTCCTCGGCTTATTCTAGTTCAATATCAGTTTTCGACCGATTTTGAACCCATTCTAGACATAATGTCCTGGATATTACTGTAGGAACCTTATAACAGGAAGTTTTCATGCGATTCATCTGCTTCGTAGCAGATACTAGCAGCATATTCACATAATTGCGCGTTCAGAATGTAGGGATATTACGTTTCTTTGTTAAAAATCAGTATTTATCGGTATATTACGGAATATGAGCGATGGCAGTACATTTATTTATGAAATTCACGTTTCCACCATAGTGGAGTAAGATTTTTGCGCGATAAATCAATATTTATTAGGTTTTTACTGAATTAAAGCCTATTTTTGTTATTTTTGATGAGGAATAGCACGCTAAGATCCCAAAACGTGTGCTTCCTCGGCTAATTCTAGTTCAATTACAGTATTCGACCGATTTTGAACCTATTCTAGACATTATGTCCTGGATATTACAGTAGGAACCTTATAACAGGAAGTTTTCATGCGATTCATCCGCTTCGTAGCAGATACTAGCAGAATATTCACATAATTGCGCGTTCAGAATGTAGGGATATTACGTTTCTTTGTTAAAAATCAGTATTTATCGGTATATATTACGGAATATGAGCGATTGCGGAACATTTATTAATGCATATTTACGTTTGAATTATAGTGGAGTACGATTTGTGCGCGAAAAATCAATATTTCATTAGGTTTAACTGAATTGAAGCCTATTTTTGTTATTTTTGATGTTGAATAGCACGCTTAGATCCCAAAACGTGTGCTTCTTCGGGTTATTCCAGTTCAATATCAGTTTTCGACCGATTTTGAACCCATTCTAGACATAATGTCGTGGATATTACTGTATGAACCATACAACCGGAAGTATGCCTGCGATTCATCCGCTTCGTAGCAGATACTTGCCGCATTTTCGCGTCTTATCGCGTAAAGAATGTAGGAATATATCGTTTCTATGTTTAAAATCAGTTTTTATCGGTATATTACGGATTATGAGCGATGGCAGTACATTTATTTATGAAATTCACGTTTCCACCATAGTGGAGTAAGATTTGTGCGCGATAAATCAATATTTCATTAGGTTTTTACTGAATTTAAGATTATTTTTGTTATTTTTGATGAGAAATAGCACGCTAAGATCCTAAAACGTTTGCTTTTTCGGGTTATTCTAATTCAATATCAGTTTTCGACCGATTTTGAACCCATTCTAGTCAATATGTCGTGGATATATTTGTAAGAACCATATAAACGGAAGTTTGTTTGCGATTCATCCGCTTCGTAGCAGATACTAGCCGCATATTTACGTCTTATCGCGTTTAGAATGTAGGAATATATCGTTTCTTTGTTGAAAATCAGTATTTATCGTTATATTGCGGAATATGAGCGATAGCGGAACATTTATTTATGCATATTCACGTTTCAATTATAGTGGAGTACGATTTGTTCGCGAAAAATCAATATTTCATTAGGTTTTTACTGAATTGAAGCCTATTTTTGTTATTTTTGATGAAGAATAGCACGCATAGATCCCGAAACGTGTGCTTCTTCGGCTTATTCTAGTTCAATATCAGTTTTCGACCGATTTTGAACCCATTCTAGACATAATGTCCTGGATATTACTGTAGGAACCTTATAACAGGAAGTTTTCATGCGATTCATCCGCTTCGTAGCAGATAATAGCAGCATATTCACATAATAGCGCGTTAAGAATAAAGGAATATTACGTTTCTTTGTTGAAATCAGTATTTATCGGTATATTACGGAATATGAGCGATGGCAGTACATTTATTTATGAAATTCACGTTTCCACCGTAGTGGATTAAGATTTTTGCGCGATAAATCAATATTTCATTAGGTTTTTACTGAATTTAAGCCTATTTTTGTTATTTTTGATGAGGAATAGCACGCTAAGATCCCAAAACGTGTGCTTCCTCGGCTTATTCTAGTTCAATTACAGTATTCGACCGATTTTGAACCCATTCTAGACATTATGTCCTGGATATTACAGTAGGAACCTTATAACAGGAAGTTTTCATGCCATTCATCCGCTTCGTAGCAGATACTAGCAGCATATTCACATAATTGCGCGTTCAGAAGGTAGGGATATTACGTTTTTTTGTTGAAAATCAGTATTTAATGAAATATTACGGAATATGAGCGATAGCGGAACATTTATTAATGCATATTTACGTTTGAATTATAGTGGAGTACGAATTGTTCGCGAAAAATCAATATTACATTAGGTTCAACTGAATTCAAGCCTATTTTTGTTATTTTTGATGAGAAATAGCACGCTTAGATCCCGAAACGTGTGCTTCTTCGGCTTATTTTAGTTCAATGTCAGTTTTCGACCGATTTTGAACCCATTCTAGACAAAATGTCCTGGATATTACTTTAGGAACCTTATAACAGGAAGTTTTCATGCGATTCATCCGCTTCGTAGCAGATAATAGCAGCATATTCATATAATAGCACGTTAAGAATAAAGGAATATTACGTTTCTTTGTTGAAATCAGTATTTATCGGTATATCACGGAATATGAGCGATGGCAGTACATTTATTTATGAAATTCACGTTTCCATTATAGTGGAGTAAGATTTTTGCGCGATAAATCAATATTTCATTAGGTTTTTACTGAATTTAAGCCTATTTTTGTTATTTTTGATGAGGAATAGCACGCTAAGATCCCAAAACGTGTGCTTCCTCGGCTTATTCTAGTTCAATTACAGTATTCGACCGATTTTGAACCCATTCTAGACATTATGTCCTGGATATTACAGTAGGAACCTTATAACAGGAAGTTTTCATACGATTCATCCGCTTCGTAGCAGATACTAGCAGCATATTCACATAATTGCGCGTTCATAATGTAGGGATATTACGTTTCTTTGTTAAAAATCAGTATTTATCGGTATATATTACGGAATATGAGCGATAGCGGAACATTTATTAATGCATATTTACGTTTGAATTATAGTGGAGTACGATTTGTGCGCGAAAAATCAATATTTCATTAGGTTTAACTGAATTGAACCCTTTTTTTGTTATTTTTGATGAGCAATAGCACGCTAAGATCCCATAACGTGTGCTTCTTCGGGTTATTCTAGTTCAATATACGTTTTCGACCGATGTTGAACCCATTCTAGACATTATGTCGTGGATATAACTGTAAGAACCATATAACCGGAAGTTTGCGTGCGATTCATCCGCTTCGTAGCAGATACTAGCCGTTTTCTAACGTATTATCGTGTTTAGAGTTTAGGGATATTACGTTTCTTTGTTGAAAACCAGCATTTATCGGTATATTACGGAATATGAGCGATAGCGGAACATTTATCCATGTATATTCACGTCTCAACCATGGTGGAGTACGATTTGTGCATGATAAATCAGTATTTTATTAGGTTTTTACTGAATTGAAGGGCATTTTTGTTATATTTGATGAGAAATAGCACGCTAAGATCCCAAAACGTGTGCTTCTTCGGCTTATTCTAGTTCAATTACAGTTTTCGACCGATTTTGAACCCATTCTAGACATAATGTCCTGGATATTACTGTAGGAATCTTATAACAGGAAGTTTTCATGCGATTCATCCGCTTCGTAGCAGATACTAGCAGCATATTCACATAATTGCGCGTTCAGAATGTAGGGATATTACGTTTCTTTGTTGAAAATCAGTATTTATCGGTATATTACGGAATATGTGCGATAGCGGAACATTTATAAATGCATATTTACGTTTGAATTATAGTGGAGTACGATTTGTGCGCGAAAAATCAATATTTCATTAGGTTTAACTGAATTGAAGCCTATTTTTGTTATTTTTGATGTTGAATAGCACGCTTAGATCCAAAACGTGTGCATCTTCGGGTTATTCCAGTTCAATATCAGTTTTCGACCGATTTTGAACCCATTCTAGACATAATGTCATGGATATTACTGAAAGAACCATAAAACTGGAAGTATGCTTGCGATTCATCCGCTTCGTAGCAGATACTTGCCGCATTTTCGCGTCTTATCGCGTTAAGAATGTAGGAATATATCGTTACTTTGTTGAAAATCAGTTTTTATCGGTATATTACGGAAAATGAGCGATGGCAGTGCATTTATTTATGAAATTAACGTTTCCACCAAAGTGGAGTAGGATTTGTGCGCGATAAATCAATATTTCATTATGTTTTTACTGAATTGAAGCGTATTTTTGTTATTTTTGATGAGCAATAGCACGCTAAGATCCCAAAACGTGTGCTTCTTCGGGTTATTCTAGTTCAATATCAGTTATCGACCTATTTTAAACCCATTCTAGTCATTATGTCGTGGATATATTTGTAAGAACCATATAACCGGAAGTTTGTGTGCGATTCATCCGCTTCGTAGCAGATACTAGCCGCATATTTACGTCTTATCGCGTTTAGAATGTAGGAATATATCGTTTCTTTGTTGAAAATCAGTATTTATCGTTATATTGCGGAATATGAGCGATAGCGGAACATTTATTTATGCATATTCACGTTTCAATTATAGTGGAGTACGATTTGTTCGCGAAAAATCAATATTTCATTAGGTTTTTACTGAATTGAAGCCTATTTTTGTTATTTTTGATGAGGAATAGCACGCTTAGATCCCGAAACGTGTGCTTCTTCGGCTTATTCTAGTTCAATATCAGTTTTAGACCGATTTTGAACCCATTCTAGACATAATGTCCTGGATATTACTGTAGGAACCTTATAACAGGAAGTTTTCATGCGATTCATCCGCTTCGCAGCAGATAATAGCAGCATATTCACAAAATAGCGCGTTAAGAATAAAGGAATATTACGTTTCTTTGTTGAAATCAGTATTTATCGGTATATTACGGAATATGAGCGATGGCAGTACAATTATTTATGAAATTCACGTATCCACCATAGTGGAGTAAGATTCTTGCGCGATAAATCAATATTTCATTAGGTGTTTACTGAATTTAAGCCTATTTTTGTTATTTTTGATGAGGAATAGCACGCTAAGATCCCAAAACGTGTGCTTCCTCGGGTTATTCTAGTTCAATATAAGTTTTCGACCGATATTGAACCCATTCTAGACATTATGTCGTGGATATAACTGTAAGAACCATATAACCGGAAGTTTGCGTGCGATTCATCCGCTTCGTAGCAGATACTAGCCGTTTTCTAACGTATTATCGTGTTTAGAGTTTAGGGATATTACGTTTCTTTGTTGAAAACCAGCATTTATCGGTATATTACGGAATAAAAGCGATAGCGGAACATTTATCCATGTATATTCACGTCTCAACCATGGTGGAGTACGATTTGTGCATGATGAATCAGTATTTTATTAGGTTTTTACTGAATTTAAGGGCATTTTTGTTATATTTGATGAGAAATAGCACGCTAAGATGCCAAAACGTGTGCTTCTTTGGCTTATTCTAGTTCAATATCAGTTTTCGACCGATTTTGAACCCATTCTAGACATAATGTCCCTGGATATTACTGTAGGAACCTTATAACAGGAAGTTTTCATGCGATTCATCCGCTTCTTAGCAGATACTAGCAGCATATTCACATAATTGCGCGTTCAGAATGTAGAGATATTACGTTTCTTTGTTGAAAATCAGTATTTAATGGAATATTACGGAATATGAGCGATAGCGGAACATTTATTAATGCACATTTACGTTTGAATTATAGTGGAGTACGATTTGTGCGCGAAAAATCAATATTTCATTAGGTTTAACTGAATTGAAGCCTATTTTTGTTATTTTTGATGTTGAATAGCACGCTTAGATCCCAAAACGTGTGCTTCTTCGGGTTATTCCAGTTCAATATCAGTTTTCGACCGATTTTGAACCCATTCTAGTCATTATGTCGTGGATATATTTGTAAGAACCATATAACCGGAAGTTTGTGTGCGATTCATCCGCTTCGTAGCAGATACTAGCCGCATATTTACGTCTTATCGCGTTAAGAATGTAGGAATATATCTTTTCTTTGTTGAAAATCAGTATTTATCGTTATATTGCGGAATATGAGCGATAGCGGAACATTTTTTTATGCATATTCACGTTTCAATTATAGTGGAGTACGATTTTGCGCGATATATCAATATTTCATTAGGTTTTTTACTGAATTGAAGCCTATTTTTGTTATTTTTGATGAGGAATAGCATGCTAAGAACCCAAAACGTGTGCTTCTTCGGATTATTCCAGTTCAATATCAGTTTTCGACCGATTTTGAACCCATTCTAGACATAATGTCCTGGATATTACTGTAGGAACCTTATAACAGGAAGATTGCATGCGATTCATCCTGTTCGTAGCAGAAACTAGCCGCATATTCACATAATAGCCCGTTTAGAATGTAGGGATATTACGTTTCTTTGTTGAAAATCAGTATTTATCGGTATATTACGGAATATGAGCGATAGCGGAACATTTATTTATGCATATTCACGTTTCAATTATAGTGGAGTACGATTTGTGCGCGAAAAATCAATATTTAATTAGGTTCTACTGAATTGAAGGGCATTTTTGTTATATTTGATGAGAAATAGCACGCTAAGATCCCAAAACATGTGCTTCTTCGGCTTATTCTAGTTCAATTTCAGTTTTCGACCGATTTTGAACCCATTCTAGACATAATGTCCTGGATATTACTGAAGGAACCTTATAACAGGAAGTTTTCATGCGATTCATCCGCTTCGTAGCAGATACTAGCAGCATATTCACATAATTGCGCGTTCAGAATGTAGGGATATTACGTTTCTTTGTTGAAAATCAGAATATATCGGTATATTACGGAATATGAGCGATAGCGGAACATTTATTAATGCATATTTACGTTTGAATTATAGTGGAGTACGATTTGTTCGCGAAAAATCAATATTTCATTAGGTTCAACTGAATTCAAGCCTATTTTTGTTATTTTTGATGAGGAATAGCACGCTTAGATCCCAAAACGTGTGCTTCTTCGGCTTATTCTAGTTCAATATCAGTTTTCGACCGATTTTGAACCCATTCTAGACATAATGTCCTGGATATTACTGTAGGATCCTTATAACAGGAAGTTTTTATGCGATTCATCCGCTTCGTAGCAGAAAATAGCAGCATATTCACATAATAGCGCGTTAAGAATAAAGGAATATTACGTTTCTTTGTTGAAATCAGTATTTATCGGTATATTACGGAATATGAGCGATGGCAGTACATTTATTTGTGAAATTCACGTTTCCACCATAGTGGAGTAAGATTTTTGCGCGATAAATCAATATTTCATTAGGTTTTTACTGAATATAAGCCTATTTTTGTAATTTTTGATGAGGAATAGCACGCTAAGATCCCAAAACGTGTGCTTCCTCGGCTTATTCTAGTTCAATTACAGTTTTCAACCGATTTTGAACCCATTCTAGACATTATGTCCTGGATATTACTGTAGGAACCTTATAACAGGAAGTTTTCATGCGATTCATCCGCTTCGTAGCAGATACTAGCAGCATATTCACATAATTCGCGTTCAGAATGTAGGGATATTACGTTTCTTTGTTAAAAATCAGTATTTATCGGTATATATTACGGAATATGAGCGATAGCGGAACATTTATTAATGCATATTTACGTTTGAATTATAGTGGAGTAAGATTTTGTGCTCGAAAAATCAATATTTCATTAGGTTTAATTGAATGGAAGCCTATTTTTGTTATTTTTGATGAGGAATAGCACGCTTAGATCCCAAAACGTGTGCTTGTTCGGCTTATTCTAGTTCAATATCAGATTTCGACCGATTTTGAACCCATTCTAGACATTATGTCGTGGATATAACTGTAAGAACCATATAACCGGAAGTTTGCGTGCGATTCATCCGCTTCGTAGCAGATACTAGCCGTTTTCTAACGTATTATCGTGTTTAGAGTTTAGGGATATTACGTTTCTTTGTTGAAAACCAGCATTTATCGGTATATTACGGAATATGAGCGATAGCGGAACATTTATCCATGTATATTCACGTCTCAACCATGGTGGAGTACGATTTGTGCATGATAAATCAGTATTTTATTAGGTTTTTACTGAATTGAAGGGCATTTTTGTTATATTTGATGAGAAATAGCACGCTAAGATCCCTTAACGTGTGCTTCTTCGGCTTATTCTAGTTCAATTACAGTTTTCGACCGATTTTGAACCCATTCTAGACATAATGTCCTGGATATTACTGTAGGAACCTTATAACAGGAAGTCTTTATGCGATTCATCCGCTTCGTAGCAGATACTAGCAGCATATTCACATAATTGCGCGTTCAGAATGTAGGGATATTACGTTTGTTTGTTGAAAATCAGTATTTATCGGTATATTACGGAATATGAGCGATAGCGGAACATTTATTAATGCATATTTACGTTGAATTATAGTGGAGTACGATTTGTGCGCGAAAAATCAATATTTCATTAGGTTTAACTGAATTGAAGCCTATTTTTGTTATTTTTGATGTTGAATAGCACGCTTAGATCCCAAAACGTGTGCTTCTTCGGGTTATTCCAGTTCAATATCAGTTTTCGACCGATTTTGAACCCATTCTAGACATAATGTCCTGGATATTACTGTAGGATCCTTATAACAGGAAGTTTTCATGCGATTCATCCGCTTCGTAGCAGAAAATAGCAGCATATTCAAATAATAGCGCGTTAAGAATAAAGGAATATTACGTTTCTTTGTTGAAATCAGTATTTATCGGTATATTACGGAATATGAGCGATGGCAGTACATTTATTTGTTAAATTCACGTTTCCACCATAGTGGAGTAAGATTTTTGCGCGATAAATCAATATTTCATTAGGTTTTTACTGAATTTAAGCCTATTTTTGTAATTTTTGATGAGGAATAGCACGCTAAGATCCCAAAACGTGTGCTTCCTCGGCTTATTCTATTTCAATTACAGTTTTCGACCGATTTTGAACCCATTCTAGACATTATGTCGTGGATATAACTGTAAGAACCATATAACCGGAAGTTTGCGTGCGATTCATCCGCTTCGTAGCAGATACTAGCCGTTTTCTAACGTATTATCGCGTTTAGAATGTAGGAATATATCGTTTCTTTGTTGAAAATCAGTATTTATCGTTATATTGCGGAATATGAGCGATAGCGGAACATTTATTTATGCATATTCACGTTTCAATTATAGTGGAGTACGATTTGTTCGCGAAAAATCAATATTTCATTAGGTTTTTACTGAATTGAAGCCTATTTTTGTTATTTTTGATGAGGAATAGCACGCTTAGATCCCGAAACGTGTGCTTCTTCGGCTTATTCTAGTTCAATATCAGTTTTAGACCGATTTTGAACCCATTCTAGACATAATGTCCTGGATATTACTGTAGGAACCTTATAACAGGAAGTTTTCATGCGATTCATCCGCTTCGCAGCAGATAATAGCAGCATATTCACAAAATAGCGCGTTAAGAATAAAGGAATATTACGTTTCTTTGTTGAAATCAGTATTTATCGGTATATTACGGAATATGAGCGATGGCAGTACAATTATTTATGAAATTCACGTATCCACCATAGTGGAGTAAGATTCTTGCGCGATAAATCAATATTTCATTAGGTGTTTACTGAATTTAAGCCTATTTTTGTTATTTTTGATGAGGAATAGCACGCTAAGATCCCAAAACGTGTGCTTCCTCGGGTTATTCTAGTTCAATATAAGTTTTCGACCGATATTGAACCCATTCTAGACATTATGTCGTGGATATAACTGTAAGAACCATATAACCGGAAGTTTGCGTGCGATTCATCCGCTTCGTTGCAGATACTAGCCGTTTTCTAACGTATTATCGTGTTTAGAGTTTAGGGATATTACGTTTCTTTGTTGAAAACCAGCATTTATCGGTATATTACGGAATAAAAGCGATAGCGGAACATTTATCCATGTATATTCACGTCTCAACCATGGTGGAGTACGATTTGTGCATGATGAATCAGTATTTTATTAGGTTTTTTACTGAATTTAAGGGCATTTTTGTTATATTTGATGAGAAATAGCACGCTAAGATGCCAAAACGTGTGCTTCTTTGGCTTATTCTAGTTCAATATCAGTTTTCGACCGATTTTGAACCCATTCTAGACATAATGTCCTGGATATTACTGTAGGAACTTTATAACAGGAAGTTTTCATGCGATTCATCCGCTTCTTAGCAGATACTAGCAGCATATTCACATAATTGCGCGTTCAGAATGTAGAGATATTACGTTTCTTTGTTGAAAATCAGTATTTAATGGAATATTACGGAATATGAGCGATAGCGGAACATTTATTAATGCACATTTACGTTTGAATTATAGTGGAGTACGATTTGTGCGCGAAAAATCAATATTTCATTAGGTTTAACTGAATTGAAGCCTATTTTTGTTATTTTTGATGTTGAATAGCACGCTTAGATCCCAAAACGTGTGCTTCTTCGGGTTATTCCAGTTCAATATCAGTTTTCGACCGATTTTGAACCCATTCTAGTCATTATGTCGTGGATATATTTGTAAGAACCATATAACCGGAAGTTTGTGTGCGATTCATCCGCTTCGTAGCAGATACTAGCCGCATATTTACGTCTTATCGCGTTAAGAATGTAGGAATATATCTTTTCTTTGTTGAAAATCAGTATTTATCGTTATATTGCGGAATATGAGCGATAGCGGAACATTTTTTTATGCATATTCACGTTTCAATTATAGTGGAGTACGATTTTGCGCGATATATCAATATTTCATTAGGTTTTTACTGAATTGAAGCCTATTTTTGTTATTTTTGATGAGGAATAGCATGCTAAGAACCCAAAACGTGTGCTTCTTCGGATTATTCCAGTTCAATATCAGTTTTCGACCGATTTTGAACCCATTCTAGACATAATGTCCTGGATATTACTGTAGGAACCTTATAACAGGAAGATTGCATGCGATTCATCCTGTTCGTAGCAGAAACTAGCCGCATATTCACATAATAGCCCGTTTAGAATGTAGGGATATTACGTTTCTTTGTTGAAAATCAGTATTTATCGGTGTATTACGGAATATGAGCGATAGCGGAACATTTATTTATGCATATTCACGTTTCAATTATAGTGGAGTACGATTTGTGCGCGAAAAATCAATATTTAATTAGGTTCTACTGAATTGAAGGGCATTTTTGTTATATTTGATGAGAAATAGCACGCTAAGATCCCAAAACATGTGCTTCTTCGGCTTATTCTAGTTCAATATCAGTTTTCGACCGATTTTGAACCCATTCTAGACATAATGTCCTGGATATTACTGAAGGAACCTTATAACAGGAAGTTTTCATGCGATTCATCCGCTTCGTAGCAGATACTAGCAGCATATTCACATAATTGCGCGTTCAGAATGTAGGGATATTACGTTTCTTTGTTGAAAATCAGAATATATCGGTATATTACGGAATATGAGCGATAGCGGAACATTTATTAATGCACATTTACGTTTGAATTATAGTGGAGTACGATTTGTTCGCGAAAAATCAATATTTCATTAGGTTCAACTGAATTCAAGCCTATTTTTGTTATTTTTGATGAGGAATAGCACGCTTAGATCCCAAAACGTGTGCTTCTTCGGCTTATTCTAGTTCAATATCAGTTTTCGACCGATTTTGAACCCATTCTAGACATAATGTCCTGGATATTACTGTAGGATCCTTATAACAGGAAGTTTTTATGCGATTCATCCGCTTCGTAGCAGAAAATAGCAGCATATTCACATAATAGCGCGTTAAGAATAAAGGAATATTACGTTTCTTTGTTGAAATCAGTATTTATCGGTATATTACGGAATATGAGCGATGGCAGTACATTTATTTGTGAAATTCACGTTTCCACCATAGTGGAGTAAGATTTTTGCGCGATAAATCAATATTTCATTAGGTTTTTACTGAATTTAAGCCTATTTTTGTAATTTTTGATGAGGAATAGCACGCTAAGATCCCAAAACGTGTGCTTCCTCGGCTTATTCTAGTTCAATTACAGTTTTTCAACCGATTTTGAACCCATTCTAGACATTATGTCCTGGATATTACTGTAGGAACCTTATAACAGGAAGTTTTCATGCGATTCATCCGCTTCGTAGCAGATACTAGCCGTTTTCTAACGTATTATCGTGTTTAGAGTTTAGGGATATTACGTTTCTTTGTTAAAAATCAGTATTAATCGGTATATATTACGGAATATGAGCGATAGCGGAACATTTATTAATGCATATTTAAGTTTGAATTATAGTGGAGTACGATTTGTGCTCGAAAAATCAATATTTCATTAGGTTTAACTGAATGGAAGCCTATTTTTGTTATTTTTGATGAGCAATAGCACGCTAAGATCCCAAAACGTGTGCTTCTTCGGGTTATCCTAGTTTAATATAAGTTTTCGACCGATTTTGAACCCATTCTAGACATTATGTCGTGGATATAACTGTAAGAACCATATAACCGGAAGTTTGCGTGCGATTCATCCGCTTCGTAGCAGATACTAGCCGTTTTCTAATGTATTATCGTGTTTAGAGTTAAGGGATATTACGTTTCTTTGTTGAAAACCAGCATTTATCGGTATATTACGGAATATGAGCGATAGCGGAACATTTATCCATGTATATTCACGTCTCAACCATGGTGGAGTACGATTTGTGCATGATAAATCAGTATTTTATTAGGTTTTTACTGAATTGAAGGGCATTTTTGTTATATTTGATGAGCAATAGCACGCTTAGATCCCAAAACGTGTGCTTCTTCGGGTTATTCCTGTTCAATATCAGTTTTCGACCGATTTTGAACCCATTCTAGACATAATGTCCTGGATATTACTGTAGGAACCTTATAAC
The DNA here is from genome assembly GCA_020796165.1 of Pantala flavescens. Lineage (NCBI taxonomy): Eukaryota > Metazoa > Arthropoda > Insecta > Odonata > Libellulidae > Pantala > Pantala flavescens. Next base: position 166,137 of record JAIUJI010000027.1, on the reverse strand, counting down.
AGGAAGTTTTCATGCGATCCATCCGCTTCGTAGCAGATACTAGCAGCATATTCACATAAATGCGCGTTCAGAATGTAGAAATATTACGTTTCTTTGTTGAAAATCAGTATTTATCGGTATATTACGGAATATGAGCGAATGCGGAACATTTATAAATGCATATTTACGTTTGAATTATAGTGGAGTACGATTTGTGCGCGAAAAATCAATATTTCATTAGGTTTAACTGGATTGAAGCCTATTTTTGTTATTTTTGATGTTGAATTGCACGCTTAGATCCCAAAACGTGTGCTTCTTCGGGTTATTCCAGTTCAATATCAGTTTTCTTCCGATTTTGAACCCATTCTAGTCATTATGTCGTGGATATATTTGTAAGAACCATATAACCGGAAGTTTGTGTGCGATTCATCCGCTTCGTAGCTGATACTAGCCGCATATTTACGTCTTATCGCGTTTAGAATGTAGGAATATATCGTTTCTTTGTTGAAAATCAGTATTTATCGTTATATTGCGGAATATGAGCGATAGCGGAACATTTTTTTATGCATATTCACGTTTCAATTATAGTGGAGTACGATTTTGCGCGATATATCAATATTTCATTAGGTTTTTACTGAATTGAAGCCTATTTTTGTTATTTTTGATGAGGAATAGCATGCTAAGAACCCAAAACTTGTGCTTCTTCGGATTATTCCGGTTCAATATCAGTTTTCGACCGATTTTGAACCCATTCTAGACATAATGTCCTGGATATTACTGTAGGAACCTTATAACAGGAAGATTGCATGCGATTCATCCTCTTCCTAGCAGAAACTAGCCGCATATTCACATAATAGCCCGTTTAGAATGTAGGGATATTACGTTTCTTTGTTGAAAATCAGTATTTATCGGTATATTACGAAATATGAGCGATAGCGGAACATTTATTTATGCATATTCACGTTTCAATTATAGTGGAGTACGATTTGTGCGCGAAAAATCAATATTTAATTAGGTTCAACTGAATTCAAGCCTATTTTTGTTATTTTTGATGAGGAATAGCACGCTTAGATCCCAAAACGTGTGCTTCTTCGGCTTATTTTAGTTCAATATCAGTTTTCGACCGATTTTGAACCCATTCTAGACATAATGTCCTGGACATTACTGTAGGATCCTTATAACAGGAAGTTTTTATGCGATTCATCCGCTTCGTAGCAGATAATAGCAGCATATTCACATAATAGCGCGTTAAGAATAAAGGAATATTACGTTTCTTTGTTGAAATCAGTATTTATCGGTATATTACGGAATATGAGCGATGGCAGTACATTTATTTGTGAAATTCACGTTTCCACCATAGTGGAGTAAGATTTTTGCGCGATAAATCAATATTTCATTAGGTTTTTACTGAATTAAAGCCTATTTTTGTTATTTTTGATGAGGAATAGCACGCTAAGATCCCAAACGTGTGCTTCCTCGGCTTCTTCTAGTTCAATTACAGTTTTCGACGGATTTTGAACCATTCTAGACATTATGTCCTGGATATTACTGTAGGAACCATATAACCGGAAGTTTGTGTGCGATTCATCCGCTTCGTAGCAGATACTAGCCGTTTTCTAACGTATTATCGTGTTTAGAGTTAAGGGATATTACGTTTCTTTGTTGAAAACCAGCATTTATCGGTATATTACGGAATATGAGCGATAGCGGAACATTTATCCATGTATATTCACGTCTCAACCATGGTGGAGTACGATTTGTGCATGATAAATCAGTATTTTATTAGGTTTTTACTGAATTGAAGGGCATTTTTGTTATATTTGATGAGAAATAGCACGCTAAGATCCCTTAACGTGTGCTTCTTCGGCTTATTCTAGTTCAATTACAGTTTTCGACCGATTTTGAACCCATTCTAGACATTATGTCCTGGATATTACTGTAGGAACCTTATAACAGGAAGTTTTCATGCGATTCATCCGCTTCGTAGCAGATACTAGCAGCATATTCACATAATTGCGCGTTCAGAATGTAGGGATATTACGTTTCTTTGTTAAAAATCAGTATTTATCGGTATATATTACGGAATATGAGCGATAGCGGAACATTTATTAATGCATATTTACGTTTGAATTATAGTGGAGTACGATTTGTGCGCGAAAAATCAATATTTCATTAGGTTTAACTGAATTGAAGCCTATTTTTGTTATTTTTGATGTTGAATAGCACGCTTCGATCCCAAAACGTGTGCTTCTTCGGGTTGTTCCAGTTCAATATCAGTTTTCGACCGATTTTGAACCCATTCTAGACATAATGTGGTGGATATTACTGTATGAACCATACGACCGGAAGTATGCATGCGATTCAACCGCTTCGTAGCAGATACATGCCGCATTTTCGCGTCTTATCGCGTTAAGAATGTAGGAATATATCGTTTCTTTGTTGAAAATCAGTTTTTATCGGTATATTACGGAATATGAGCGATGGCAGTACATTTATTTCATGAAATTCACGTTTCCACCATAGTGGAGTAAGATTTGTGCGCGATAAATCAATATTTCATTATGTTTTTACTGAATTGAAGCGTATTTTTGTTATTTTTGATGAGCAATAGCACGCTAAGATCCCAAAACGTGTGCTTCTTCGGGTTATTCTAGTTCAATATCAGTTTTCGACCGATTTTGAACCCATTCTAGACATTATGTCGTGGATATAACTGTAAGAACCATATAACCGGAAGTTTGCGTGCGATTCATCCGCTTCGTAGCAGATACTAGCCGTTTTCTAACGTATTATCGTGTTCAGAGTTTAGGGATATTACGTTTCTTTGTTGAAAATCAGTATTTATCGGTATATTACGGAATATGAGCGATAGCGGAACATTTATCCATGTATATTCACGTCTCAACCATGGTGGAGTACGATTTGTGCGTGAAAAATCAATATTACATTAGGTTCAACTGAATTGAAGCCTATTTTTGTTATTTTTGATGAGGAATAGCACGCTAAGATCCCAAAACGTGTGCTTCTTCGGGTTATTCCAGTTCAATATCAGTTTTCGACCGATTTTGTACCCATTCTAGACATTATGTCGTGGATATTACTGTAGGAACCATATAACCGGAAGTTTGCATGCGATTCATCCGCTTCGTAGCAGATACTATCCGCATTTTCACATATTATCGCGTTTCGAATGTAGGAATATTACGTTTCTTTGTTGAAAATCAGTATTTATCGGTATATTTCGGAATATGAGCGATAGCGGAACATTCATCAATGCATATTCACGTTTCAACCATAGTGGAGTACGATTTGTGCGCGATAAATCAGTATATTGTTAGGTTTTTACTGAGTTGAAGGGAAAATTTGTTATTTTTTATGAAAAATAGCACGCTCAGAACCCAGAAATTGTGCTTCTTCTGGTAATTCAAGTTCAATATCAGTTTTCGGCCGATTTTGAACCCATTCTAGACATAATGTCGTGGACCTTACTGTAGGAACCTTATAACCGGAAGTTTGTGTGCAATTCATCCGCTTCGTAGCAGATACTAGCCGAATATTTACGTCTTATCGCGTTTAGAATGTAGGAATATATCGTTTCTTTGTTGAAAATCAGTATTTATCGTTATATTGCGGAATATGAGCGATAGCGGAACATTTATTTATGCATATTCACGTTTCAATTATAGTGGAGTACGATTTTGCGCGATAAATCAATATTTCATTAGGTTTTTACTGAATTTAAGCCTATTTTTGTTATTTTTGATGAGGAATTGCCCGCTAAGATCCCAAAACGTGTGCTTCTTTGGGATATTCCAATACAATATCAGTTTTCGACCGATTTTGAACCCATTCTAGACATTATGTCGTGGATATTAGTGTAGGAACCATATAACGGAAAGTTTGTATGCGATTCATCCGCTTCGTAGCAGATTCTTGCCGCATTTTTACGTCTTATCTCGTGAAGAATGTAGGAATATTACGTTTCTTTGTTGAAAATCAGTATTTATCGGTATATTACGGAATATCAGTGATAGCAGTACATTTATATATGCATATTCACGTTTTCACCATAGTGGAGTACGATTTGTGCGCGATAAATCAATATTTCATTAGGTATATACAGAATTGAAACTTATTTTTGTTATTTTTGATGAGCAATAGCACGCTTAGATCCCAAAACGTGTGCTTCTTCGGGTTTTTCTAGTTCAATATAAGTTTTCGACCGATTTTGAACCCATTCTAGTCATTATGTCGTGGATATATTTGTAAGAACCATATAACCGGAAGTTTGTGTGCGATTCATCCGCTTCGTAGCAGATACTAGCCGCATATTTACGTCTTATCGCGTTTAGATTGTAGGAATATATCGTTTCTTTATTGAAAATCGGTATTTATAGGTATACTACGGAATATGAGCGATAGCAGTACATTCATCAATGCATATTCACGTTTCAACCATAGTGGTGTACGATTTGTGCGCGATAAATCAATGTTTCATTAGGTTTCTACTGAATTTAAGCCTATTTTTGTTATTTTTGATGAGGAATTGCCCGCTAAGAACCAAAAACGTGTACTTCCTCGGGTTATTCTAGCTCAATATCAGTTTTCGACCGATTTTGAACACATTTTTGACATTATGTCGTGGATTTTACTGTAGGAACCTTATAACCGGAAGTTTGTGTGCGATTCATCGCTTCGTAGCAGATACTAGCCGCATATTTACGTCTTATCGCGTTTAGAATGTAGGAATATATCGTTTCTTTGTTAAAAATCAGTATTTATCGTTATATTGCGGAATATGAGCGATAGCGGAACATTTATTTATGCATATTCACGTTTCAATTATAGTGGAGTACGATTTTGCGCGATAAATCAATATTTCATTAGGTTTTTACTGAATAAAGCCTATTTTTGTTATTTTTGATGAGGAATAGCACGCTTAGATCCCGAAACGTGTGCTTCTTCGGCTTATTCTAGTTCAATATCAGATTTCGACCGATTTTGAACCCATTCTAGACATAATGTCGTGGATATTACTGTATGAACCATATAACCAGAAGTTTGCATGCGATTTATCCGCTTCGTAGCAGATACTTGCCGCATTTTCGCGTCTTATCGCGTTAAGAATGTAGGAATATTACATTTCTTTGTTGAACATCAGTTTTTATCGGTATATTACGGAATATGAGCGATAGCAGTACATTTATTTATGCATATTCACGTTTTCACCATAGTGGAGTACGATTTGTGCGTGATAAATCAATATTTCATTAGGTTTAACTGAATTGAAGCCTATTTTTGTTATTCTTGATGAGCAATAGCACGCTAAGATCCCAAAACGTGTGCTTCTTCGGGTTATTCTAGTTCAATATAAGTTTTCGACCGATTTTGAACCCATTCTAGACATTAAGTCGTGGATATAACTGTAAGAACCATATAACCGGAAGTTTGCGTGCGATTCATCCGCTTCGTAGCAGATACTAGCCGTTTTCTAACGTATTATCGTGTTTAGAGTTTAGGGATATTACGTTTCTTTGTTGAAAACCAGCATTTTTCGGTATATTACGGAATATGAGCGATAGCGGAACATTTATTTATGCATATTCACGTTTTAATTATAGTGGAGTACGATTTTGCGCGATAAATCAATATTTCATTAGGTTTTTACTGAATAAAGCCTATTTTTGTTATTTTTGATGAGGAATAGCATGCTTAGAACCCAAAACCTGTGCTTCTTCGGATTATTCCAGTTCAATATCAGTTTTCGACCGATTTTTGAACCCATTCTAGACATAATGTCCTGGATATTACTGTAGGAACCTTATACCAGGAAGTTTGCATGCGATTCATCCTCTTCGTAGCAGAAACTAGCCGCATATTCACATAATTGCCCGTTTAGAATGTACGGATATTACGTTTCTTTGTTGAAAATCAGTATTTATCGGTATATTACGGAATATGAGCGATAGCGGAACATTCATCAATGCATATTCACGTTTCACCATAGTGGAGTACGATTTGTGCTCGATAAATCAGTATATTGTTAGGTTTTTACTGAGTTGAAGGGAAAATTTGTTATTTTTTATGAGAAATAGCACGCTCAGAACCCAGAAATTGTGCTTCTTCGGGTAGTTCAAGTTCAATATCAGTGTTCGACCGATTTTGAACCCATTCTAGACATAATGTCGTGGACATTACTATAGGAACCTTATAACAGGAAGTTTACATGCGATTCATCCGCTTCGTAGCACATATTTGCCGCATTTTCACGTCTTATCGCGTTAAGAATGTAGCTATATTACATTTCTTTGTTGAAAATCGGTATTTATAGGTATACTACGGAATATGAGCGATAGCAGTACATTCATCAATGCATATTCACGTTTCAACCATAGTGGTGTACGATTTGTGCACGATAAATCAATGTTTCATTAGGTTTCTACTGAATTTAAGCCTATTTTTGTTATTTTTGATGAGGAATTGCCCGCTAAGAACCAAAAACGTGTGCTTCTTCGGGTTATTCTAGTTCAATATCAGTTTTCGACCGATTTTGAACCCATTTTTGACATTATGTCGTGGATTTTACTGAAGGAACCTTATAACCGGAAGTTTGTGTGCGATTCATCCGCTTCGTAGCAGATACTAGCCGCATATTTACGTCTTATCGCGTTTAGAATGTAGGAATATATCGTTTCTTTGTTGAAAATCAGTATTTATCGTTATATTGCGGAATATGAGCAATAGCGGAACATTTATTTATGCATATTCACGTTTCAATTATAGTGGAGTACGATTTTGCGCGATAAATCAATATTTCATTAGGTTTTTACTGAATTGCAGCCTATTTTTGTTATTTTTGATGAGGAATAGCACGCTTAGATCCCAAAACGTGTGCTTCTTCGGCTTATTCTAGTTCAATATCAGATTTCGACTGATTTTGAACCCATTCTAGACATTATGTCCTGGATATTACTGTATGAACCATATAACCAGAAGTTTGCATGCGATTCATCCGCTTCGTAGCAGATACTTGCCGCATTTTCGCGTCCTATCGCGTTAAGAATGTAGGAATATTACATTTCTTTGTTGAACATCAGTTTTTATCGGTATATTACGGAATATGAGCGATAGCAGTACATTTATTTATGCATATTCACGTTTTCACCATAGTGTAGTACGATTTGTGCGTGATAAATCAATATTTCATTAGGTTTAACTGAATTGAAGCATATTTTTGTTATTCTTGATGAGCAATAGCACGCTAAGATCCCAAAACGTGTGCTTCTTCGGGTTATTCTAGTTCAATATAAGTTTTCGACCGATTTTGAACCCATTCTAGACATTAAGTCGTGGATATAACTGTAAGAACCATATAACCGGAAGTTTGCGTGCGATTCATCCGCTTCGTAGCAGATACTAGCCGTTTTCTAACGTATTATCGTGTTTAGAGTTTAGGGATATTACGTTTCTTTGTTGAAAACCAGCATTTATCGGTATATTACGGAATATGAGCGATAGCGGAACATTTATCCATGTATATTCACGTCTCAACCATGGTGGAGTACGATTTGTGCATGATAAATCAGTATTATATTAGGTTTTTACTGAATTGAAGGGCATTTTTGTTATATTTGATGAGAAATAGCACGCTAAGATCCCAAAACGTGTGCATTTTCGGCTTATTCTAGTTCAGTATCAGTTTTCGACCGATTTTGAACCCATTCTAGACATAATGTCCTGGATATTACTGTAGGAACCTTATAACAGGAAGTTTTTATGCGATTCATCCGCTTCGTAGCAGATACTAGCAGCATATTCACATAATTGCGCGTTCAGAATGTAGAGATATTACATTTCATTGTTGAAAATCAGTATTTATCGGTATATTACGGAATATGAGCGATAGCGGAAAATTTATAAATGCATATTTACGTTTGAATTATAGTGGAGTACGATTTGTGCGCAAAAAATCAATATTTCATTAGGTTTAACTGAATTGAAGCCTATTTTTGTTATTTTTGATGCTGAATAGCACGCTTAGATCCCAAAACATGTGCTTCTTCGGGTTATTCCAGTTCAATATCAGTTTTCGACCGATTTTGAACCCATACTAGTCATTATGTCGTGGATATATTTGTAAGAACCAAATAACCGGAAGTTTGTGTGCGATTCATCCGCTTCGTAGCAGATACTAGCCGCATATTTACGTCTTATCGCGTTTAGAATGTAGGAATATATCGTTTCTTTGTTGAAAATCAGTATTTATCGTTATATTGCGGAATATGAGCGATAGCGGAACATTTATTTTTGCATATTCACGTTTCAATTATAGTGGAGTACGATTTTGCGCGAAAAATCAATATTTCATTAGGTTTTTACTGAATTGCAGCCTATTTTTGTTATTTTTGATGAGGAATAGCATGCTAAGAACCCAAAACGTGTGCTTCTTCGGATTATTCCAGTTCAATATCAGTTTTCGACCGATTTTGAACCCACTCTAGACATAATGTCCTGGATATTACTGTAGGAACCTTATAACAGGAAGATTGCATGCGATTCATCCTCTTCGTAGCAGAAACAAGCCGCATATTCACATAATAGCCCGTTTAGAATGTAGGGATATTACGTTTCTTTGTTGAAAATCAGTATTTATCGGTATATTACGGAATATGAGCGATAGCGGAACATTTATTTATGCATATTCACCTTTCAATTATAGTGGAGTACGATTTGTGCGCGAAAAATCAATATTTAATTAGGTTCAAATAATTGAAGGGCATTTTTGTTATATTTGATGAGAAATAGCACGCTAAGATCCCAAAACGTGTGCTTCTTCGGCTTATTCTAGTTCAATATCAGTTTTCGACCGATTTTGAACCTATACTAGACAAAATGTCCTGGATATTACTGTAGGAACCTTATAACAGGAAGTTTTCATGCGATTCATCCGCTTCGTAGCAGATACTAGCAGCATATTCACATAATTGCGCGTTCAGAATGTAGGGATATTACGTTTCTTTGTTGAAAATCAGTATTTATCGGTATATTACGGAATATGAGCGATAGCGGAACATTTATAAATGCATATTTACGTTTGAATTATAGTGGAGTACGATTTGTGCGCAAAAAATCAATATTTCATTACGTTTAACTGAATTGAAGCCTATTTTTGTTATTTTTGATGTTGAATAGCACGCTTAGATCCCAAAACGTGTTCTTCTTCGGCTTATTCTAGTTCAATATCAGTTTTCGACCGATTTTGAACCCATTCTAGACATTATGTCCTGGATATTACTGTAGGATCCTTATAACAGGAAGTTTTCATGCGATTCATCCGCTTCGTAGCAGATAATAGCAGCATATTCACATAATAGCGCGTTCAGAATAAAGGAATATTACGTTTCTTTGTTGAAATCAGTATTTATCGGTATATTACGGAATATGAGCGATGGCAGTACATTTATTTGTGAAATTCACGTTTCCACCATAGTGGAGTAAGATTTTTGCGCGATAAATCAATATTTCATTAGGTTTTAACTGAATTTAAGCCTATTTTTGTTATTTTTGATGAGGAATAGCAAGCTAAGATCCCAAAACGTGTGCTTCTGTGCTGTGAACATTTATTAATGCATATTTACGTTTGAATTATAGTGGAGTACGATTTGTGCGCGAAAAATCATTATTTCATTAGGTTTAACTGAATTGAAGCCTATTTTTGTTATTTTTGATGAGGAATAGCACGCTTCGATCCCAAAACGTGTGCTTCTTCGGGTTATTCCAGTTCAATATCAGTTTTCGACCGATTTTGAACCCATTCTAGACATAATGTGGTGGATATTACTGTATGAACCTTATAACCGGAAGTTTGTGTGCGATTCATCCGCTTCGTAGCAGATACTAGCCGCATATTTACGTCTTATCGCGTTTAGAATGTAGGAATATATCGTTTCTTTGTTGAAAATCAGTATTTATCGTTATATTGCGGAATATGAGCGATAGCGGAACATTTATTTATGCATATTCACGTTTCAATTATAGTGGAGTACGATTTTGCGCGATAAATCAATATTTCATTAGGTTTTTACTGAATTGCAGCCTATTTTTGTTATTTTTGATGAGGAATAGCACGCTTAGATCCCAAAACGTGTGCTTCTTCGGCTTATTCTAGTTCAATATCAGATTTCGACTGATTTTGAACCCATTCTAGACATAATGTCGTGGATATTACTGTATGAACCATATAACAGGAAGTTTGCATGCGATTCATCCGCTTCGTAGCAGATACTTGCCGCATTTTCGCGTCTTATCGCGTTAAGAATGTAGGAATATTACATTTCTTTGTTGAACATCAGTTTTTATCGGTATATTACGGAATATGAGCGATAGCAGTATATTTATTTATGCATATTCACGTTTTCACCATAGTGTAGTACGATTTGTGCGTGATAAATCAATATTTCATTAGGTTTAACTGAATTGAAGCCTATTTTTGTTATTCTTGATGAGCAATAGCACGCTAAGATCCCAAAACGTGTGCTTCTTCGGGTTATTCTAGTTCAATATAAGTTTTCGACCGATTTTGAACCCATTCTAGACATTAAGTCGTGGATATAACTGTAAGAACCATATAACCGGAAGTTTGCGTGCGATTCATCCGCTTCGTAGCAGATACTAGCCGTTTTCTAACGTATTATCGTGTTTAGAGTTAAGGGATATTACGTTTCTTTGTTGAAAACCAGCATTTATCGGTATATTACGGAATATGAGCGATAGCGGAACATTTATCCATGTATATTCACGTCCCAACCATGGTGGAGTACGATTTGTGCATGATAAATCAGTATTATATTAGGTTTTTACTGAATTGAAGGGCATTTTTGTTATATTTGATGAGAAATAGCACGCTAAGATCCCAAAACGTGTGCATTTTCGGCTTATTCTAGTTCAGTATCAGTTTTCGACCGATTTTGAACCCATTCTAGACATAATGTCCTGGATATTACTGTAGGAACCTTATAACAGGAAGTTTTTATGCGATTCATCCGCTTCGTAGCAGATACTTGCAGCATATTCACATAATTGCGCGTTCAGAAAGTAGAGATATTACATTTCTTTGTTGAAAATCAGTATTTATCGGTATATTACGGAATATGAGCGATAGCGGAACATTTATAAATGCATATTTACGTTTGAATTATAGTGGAGTACGATTTGTGCGCAAAAAATCAATATTTCATTAGGTTTAACTGAATTGAAGCCTATTTTTGTTATTTTTGATGTTGAATTGCACGCTTAGATCCCAAAACGTGTGCTTCTTCGGGTTATTCCAGTTCAATATCAGTTTTCGACCGATTTTGAACCCATTCTAGTCATTATGTCGTGGATATATTTGTAAGAACCATATAACCGGAAGTTTGTGTGCGATTCATCCGCTTCGTAGCAGATACTAGCCGCATATTTACGTCTTATCGCGTTTAGAATGTAGGAATATATCGTTTCTTTGTTGAAAATCAGTATTTATCGTTATATTGCGGAATATGAGCGATAGCGGAACATTCATTTATGCATATTCACGTTTCAATTATAGTGGAGTACGATTTTGCGCGAAAAATCAATATTTCATTAGGTTTTTACTGAATTGCAGCCTATTTTTGTTATTTTTGATGAGGAATAGCATGCTTAGAACCCAAAACGTGTGCTTCTTCGGATTATTCCAGTTCAATATCAGTTTTAGACCGATTTTGAACCCACTCTAGACATAATGTCCTGGATATTACTGTAGGAACCTTATAACAGGAAGATTGCATGCGATTCATCCTCTTCGTAGCAGAAACAAGCCGCATATTCACATAATAGCCCGTTTAGAATGTAGGGATATTACGTTTCTTTGTTGAAAATCAGTATTTATCGGTATATTACGGAATATGAGCGATAGCGGAACATTTATTTATGCATATTCACCTTTCAATTATAGTGGAGTACGATTTGTGCGCGAAAAATCAATATTTAATTAGGTTCAAATAATTGAAGGGCATTTTTGTTATATTTGATGAGAAATAGCACGCTAAGATCCCAAAACGTGTGCTTCTTCGGCTTATTCTAGTTCAATATCAGTTTTCGACCGATTTTGAACCTATACTAGACAAAATGTCCTGGATATTACTGTAGGAACCTTATAACAGGAAGTTTTCATGCGATTCATCCGCTTCGTAGCAGATACTTGCAGCATATTCACATAATTGCGCGTTCAGAAAGTAGAGATATTACATTTCTTTGTTGAAAATCAGTATTTATCGGTATATTACGGAATATGAGCGATAGCGGAACATTAAAAATGCATATTTACGTTTGAATTATAGTGGAGTACGATTTGTGCGCAAAAAATCAATATTTCATTAGGTTTAACTGAATTGAAGCCTATTTTTGTTATTTTTGATGTTGAATTGCACGCTTAGATCCCAAAACGTGTGCTTCTTCGGGTTATTCCAGTTCAATATCAGTTTTCGACCGATTTTGAACCCATTCTAGTCATTATGTCGTGGATATATTTGTAAGAACCATATAACCGGAAGTTTGTGTGCGATTCATCCGCTTCGTAGCAGATACTAGCCGCATATTTACGTCTTATCGCGTTTAGAATGTAGGAATATATCGTTTCTTTGTTGAAAATCAGTATTTATCGTTATATTGCGGAATATGAGCGATAGCGGAACATTCATTTATGCATATTCACGTTTCAATTATAGTGGAGTACGATTTTGCGCGAAAAATCAATATTTCATTAGGTTTTTACTGAATTGCAGCCTATTTTTGTTATTTTTGATGAGGAATAGCATGCTAAGAACCCAAAACGTGTGCTTCTTCGGATTATTCCAGTTCAATATCAGTTTTAGACCGATTTTGAACCCACTCTAGACATAATGTCCTGGATATTACTGTAGGAACCTTATAACAGGAAGATTGCATGCGATTCATCCTCTTCGTAGCAGAAACAAGCCGCATATTCACATAATAGCCCGTTTAGAATGTAGGGATATTACGTTTCTTTGTTGAAAATCAGTATTTATCGGTATATTACGGAATATGAGCGATAGCGGAACATTTATTTATGCATATTCACCTTTCAATTATAGTGGAGTACGATTTGTGCGCGAAAAATCAATATTTAATTAGGTTCAAATAATTGAAGGGCATTTTTGTTATATTTGATGAGAAATAGCACGCTAAGATCCCAAAACGTGTGCTTCTTCGGCTTATTCTAGTTCAATATCAGTTTTCGACCGATTTTGAACCTATACTAGACAAAATGTCCTGGATATTACTGTAGGAACCTTATAACAGGAAGTTTTCATGCGATTCATCCGCTTCGTAGCAGATACTAGCAGCATATTCACATAATTGCGCGTTCAGAATGTAGGGATATTACGTTTCTTTGTTGAATATCAGTATTTATCGGTATATTACGGAATATGAGCGATAGCGGAACATTTATAAATGCATATTTACGTTTGAATTATAGTGGAGTACGATTTGTGCGCAAAAAATCAATATTTCATTACGTTTAACTGAATTGAAGCCTATTTTTGTTATTTTTGATGTTGAATAGCACGCTTAGATCCCAAAACGTGTTCTTCTTCGGCTTATTCTAGTTCAATATCAGTTTTCGACCGATTTTGAACCCATTCTAGACATTATGTCCTGGATATTACTGTAGGATCCTTATAACAGGAAGTTTTCATGCGATTCATCCGCTTCGTAGCAGATAATAGCAGCATATTCACATAATAGCGCGTTCAGAATAAAGGAATATTACGTTTCTTTGTTGAAATCAGTATTTATCGGTATATTACGGAATATGAGCGATGGCAGTACATTTATTTGTGAAATTCACGTTTCCACCATAGTGGAGTAAGATTTTTGCGCGATAAATCAATATTTCATTAGGTTTTAACTGAATTTAAGCCTATTTTTGTTATTTTTGATGAGGAATAGCAAGCTAAGATCCCAAAACGTGTGCTTCTGTGCTGTGAACATTTATTAATGCATATTTACGTTTGAATTATAGTGGAGTACGATTTGTGCGCGAAAAATCATTATTTCATTAGGTTTAACTGAATTGAAGCCTATTTTTGTTATTCTTGATGAGCAATAGCACGCTAAGATCCCAAAACGTGTGCTTCTTCGGGTTATTCTAGTTCAGTATAAGTTTTCGACCGATTTTGAACCCATTCTAGACATTAAGTCGTGGATATAACTGTAAGAACCATATAACCGGAAGTTTGCGTGCGATTCATCCGCTTCGTAGCAGATACTAGCCGTTTTCTAACGTATTATCGTGTTTAGAGTTAAGGGATATTACGTTTCTTTGTTGAAAACCAGCATTTATCGGTATATTACGGAATATGAGCGATAGCGGAACATTTATCCATGTATATTCACGTCTCAACCATGGTGGAGTACGATTTGTGCATGATAAATCAGTATTATATTAGGTTTTTACTGAATTGAAGGGCATTTTTGTTATATTTGATGAGAAATAGCACGCTAAGATCCCAAAACGTGTGCATTTTCGGCTTATTCTAGTTCAGTATCAGTTTTCGACCGATTTTGAACCCATTCTAGACATAATGTCCTGGATATTACTGTAGGAACCTTATAACAGGAAGTTTTTATGCGATTCATCCGCTTCGTAGCAGATACTTGCAGCATATTCACATAATTGCGCGTTCAGAAAGTAGAGATATTACATTTCTTTGTTGAAAATCAGTATTTATCGGTATATTACGGAATATGAGCGATAGCGGAACATTAAAAATGCATATTTACGTTTGAATTATAGTGGAGTACGATTTGTGCGCAAAAAATCAATATTTCATTAGGTTTAACTGAATTGAAGCCTATTTTTGTTATTTTTGATGTTGAATTGCACGCTTAGATCCCAAAACGTGTGCTTCTTCGGGTTATTCCAGTTCAATATCAGTTTTCGACCGATTTTGAACCCATTCTAGTCATTATGTCGTGGATATATTTGTAAGAACCATATAACCGGAAGTTTGTGTGCGATTCATCCGCTTCGTAGCAGATACTAGCCGCATATTTACGTCTTATCGCGTTTAGAATGTAGGAATATATCGTTTCTTTGTTGAAAATCAGTATTTATCGTTATATTGCGGAATATGAGCGATAGCGGAACATTCATTTATGCATATTCACGTTTCAATTATAGTGGAGTACGATTTTGCGCGAAAAATCAATAGTTCATTAGGTTTTTACTGAATTGCAGCCTATTTTTGTTATTTTTGATGAGGAATAGCATGCTAAGAACCCAAAACGTGTGCTTCTTCGGATTATTCCAGTTCAATATCAGTTTTCGACCGATTTTGAACCCACTCTAGACATAATGTCCTGGATATTACTGTAGGAACCTTATAACAGGAAGATTGCATGCGATTCATCCTCTTCGTAGCAGAAACAAGCCGCATATTCACATAATAGCCCGTTTAGAATGTAGGGATATTACGTTTCTTTGTTGAAAATCAGTATTTATCGGTATATTACGGAATATGAGCGATAGCGGAACATTTATTTATGCATATTCACCTTTCAATTATAGTGGAGTACGATTTGTGCGCGAAAAATCAATATTTAATTAGGTTCAAATAATTGAAGGGCATTTTTGTTATATTTGATGAGAAATAGCACGCTAAGATCCCAAAACGTGTGCTTCTTCGGCTTATTCTAGTTCAATATCAGTTATCGACCGATTTTGAACCTATACTAGACAAAATGTCCTGGATATTACTGTAGGAACCTTATAACAAGAAGTTTTCATGCGATTCATCCGCTTCGTAGCAGATACTAGCAGCATATTCACATAATTGCGCGTTCAGAATGTAGGGATATTACGTTTCTTTGTTGAAAATCAGTATTTATCGGTATATTACGAAATATGAGCGATAGCGGAACATTTATAAATGCATATTTACGTTTGAATTATAGTGGAGTACGATTTGTGCGCAAAAAATCAATATTTCATTACGTTTAACTGAATTGAAGCCTATTTTTGTTATTTTTGATGAGGAATAGCACGCTTCGATCCCAAAACGTGTGCTTCTTCGGGTTATTCCAGTTCAATATCAGTTTTCGACCGATTTTGAACCCATTCTAGACATAATGTCGTGGATATATTTGTAAGAACCATATAACCGGAAGTTTGTGTGCGATTCATCCGCTTCGTAGCAGATACTAGCCGCATATTTACGTCTTATCGCGTTTAGAATGTAGGAATATATCGTTTCTTTGTTGAAAATCAGTATTTATCGTTATATTGCGGAATATGAGCGATAGCGGAACATTTATTTATGCATATTCACGTTTCAATTATAGTGGAGTACGATTTTGCGCGAAAAATCAATATTTCATTAGGTTTTTACTGAATTGCAGCCTATTTTTGTTATTTTTGATGAGGAATAGCATGCTAAGAACCCAAAACGTGTGCTTCTTCGGATTATTCCAGTTCAATATCAGTTTTCGACCGATTTTGAACCCACTCTAGACATAATGTCCTGGATATTACTGTAGGAACCTTATAACAGGAAGATTGCATGCGATTCATCCTCTTCGTAGCAGAAACAAGCCGCATATTCACATAATAGCCCGTTTAGAATGTAGGGATATTACGTTTCTTTGTTGAAAATCAGTATTTATCGGTATATTACGGAATATGAGCGATAGCGGAACATTTATTTATGCATATTCACCTTTCAATTATAGTGGAGTACGATTTGTGCGCGAAAAATCAATATTTAATTAGGTTCAAATAATTGAAGGGCATTTTTGTTATATTTGATGAGAAATAGCACGCTAAGATCCCAAAACGTGTGCTTCTTCGGCTTATTCTAGTTCAATATCAGTTATCGACCGATTTTGAACCTATACTAGACAAAATGTCCTGGATATTACTGTAGGAACCTTATAACAAGAAGTTTTCATGCGATTCATCCGCTTCGTAGCAGATACTAGCAGCATATTCACATAATTGCGCGTTCAGAATGTAGGGATATTACGTTTCTTTGTTGAAAATCAGTATTTATCGGTATATTACGAAATATGAGCGATAGCGGAACATTTATAAATGCATATTTACGTTTGAATTATAGTGGAGTACGATTTGTGCGCAAAAAATCAATATTTCATTACGTTTAACTGAATTGAAGCCTATTTTTGTTATTTTTGATGTTGAATAGCACGCTTAGATCCCAAAACGTGTTCTTCTTCGGCTTATTCTAGTTCAATATCAGTTTTCGACCGATTTTGAACCCATTCTAGACATTATGTCCTGGATATTACTGTAGGATCCTTATAACAGGAAGTTTTCATGCGATTCATCCGCTTCGTAGCAGATAATAGCAGCATATTCACATAATAGCGCGTTAAGAATAAAGGAATATTACGTTTCTTTGTTGAAATCAGTATTTATCGGTATATTACGGAATATGAGCGATGGCAGTACATTTATTTGTGAAATTCACGTTTCCACCATAGTGGAGTAAGATTTTTGCGCGATATATCAATATTTCATTAGGTTTTAACTGAATTTAAGCCTATTTTTGTTATTTTTGACGAGGAATAGCACGCTAAGATCCCAAAACGTGTGCTTCTGTGCTGTGAACATTTATTAATGCATATTTACGTTTGAATTATAGTGGAGTACGATTTGTGCGCGAAAAATCATTATTTCATTAGGTTTAACTGAATTGAAGCCTATTTTTGTTATTTTTGATGAGGAATAGCACGCTTCGATCCCAAAACGTGTGCTTCTTCGGGTTATTCCAGTTCAATATCAGTTTTCGACCGATTTTGAACCCATTCTAGACATAATGTGGTGGATATTACTGTATGAACCATACAACCGGAAGTATGCTTGCGATTCATCCGCATCGTAGCAGATACTTGCCGCATTTTCGCGTCTTATCGCGTTAAGAATGTAGGAATATATCGTTTCTTTGTTGAAAATCAGTTTTTATCGGTATATTGCGGAATATGAGCGATAGCGGAACATTTATTTATGCATATTCACGTTTCAATTATAGTGGAGTACGATTTTGCGCGAAAAATCAATATTTCATTAGGTTTTTACTGAATTGCAGCCTATTTTTGTTATTTTTGATGAGGAATAGCATGCTAAGAACCCAAAACGTGTGCTTCTTCGTATTATTCCAGTTCAATATCAGTTATCGACCGATTTTGAACCCATTCTAGGCATAATGTCCTGGATATTACTGTAGGAACCTTATAACAGAAAGGTTGCATGCGATTAATCCTCTTCGTAGCAGAAACTAGCCGCATATTCACATAATAGCCCGTTTAGAATGTAGGGATATTACGTTTTTTTTGTTGAAAATCAGTATTTATCGGTATATTACGGAATATGAGCGATAGCGGAACATTTATTTATGCATATTCACGTTTCAACCATAGTGGAGTATGATTTGTGAGCAAAAAATCAATATTTTATTAGGTTCAACTGAATTGAAGACTATTTTTGTTATTTTTGATGAGGAATAGCACGCTTAGATCCCGAAACATGTGCTTCTTCGGCTTATTCTAGTTCAATATCAGATTTCGACCGATTTTGAACCCATTCTAGACAAAATGTCGTGGATATTACTGTATGAACCATATAACCGGAAGTTTGCATGCGATTCATCCGCTTCGTAGCAGATACTTGCCGCATTTTCGCGTCTTATCGCGTTAAGAATGTAGGAATATTACATTTCATTGTTGAAAATCAGTTTTTATCGGTATATTACGGAATATGAGCGATAGCGGAACATTTATTTATGCATATTCACGTTTCAATTATAGTGGAGTACGATTTTGCGCGAAAAATCAATATTTCATTAGGTTTTTACTGAATTGCAGCCTATTTTTGTTATTTTTGATGAGGAATAGCATGCTAAGAACCCAAAACGTGTGCTTCTTCGGATTATTCCAGTTCAATATCAGTTTTCGACCGATTTTGAACCCACTCTAGACATAATGTCCTGGATATTACTGTAGGAACCTTATAACAGGAAGATTGCATGCGATTCATCCTCTTCGTAGCAGAAACAAGCCGCATATTCACATAATAGCCCGTTTAGAATGTAGGGATATTACGTTTCTTTGTTGAAAATCAGTATTTATCGGTATATTACGGAATATGAGCGATAGCGGAACATTTATTTATGCATATTCACCTTTCAATTATAGTGGAGTACGATTTGTGCGCGAAAAATCAATATTTAATTAGGTTCAAATAATTGAAGGGCATTTTTGTTATATTTGATGAGAAATAGCACGCTAAGATCCCAAAACGTGTGCTTCTTCGGCTTATTCTAGTTCAATATCAGTTATCGACCGATTTTGAACCTATACTAGACAAAATGTCCTGGATATTACTGTAGGAACCTTATAACAAGAAGTTTTCATGCGATTCATCCGCTTCGTAGCAGATACTAGCAGCATATTCACATAATTGCGCGTTCAGAATGTAGGGATATTACGTTTCTTTGTTGAAAATCAGTATTTATCGGTATATTACGAAATATGAGCGATAGCGGAACATTTATAAATGCATATTTACGTTTGAATTATAGTGGAGTACGATTTGTGCGCAAAAAATCAATATTTCATTACGTTTAACTGAATTGAAGCCTATTTTTGTTATTTTTGATGAGGAATAGCACGCTTCGATCCCAAAACGTGTGCTTCTTCGGGTTATTCCAGTTCAATATCAGTTTTCGACCGATTTTGAACCCATTCTAGACATAATGTCGTGGATATATTTGTAAGAACCATATAACCGGAAGTTTGTGTGCGATTCATCCGCTTCGTAGCAGATACTAGCCGCATATTTACGTCTTATCGCGTTTAGAATGTAGGAATATATCGTTTCTTTGTTGAAAATCAGTATTTATCGTTATATTGCGGAATATGAGCGATAGCGGAACATTTATTTATGCATATTCACGTTTCAATTATAGTGGAGTACGATTTTGCGCGAAAAATCAATATTTCATTAGGTTTTTACTGAATTGCAGCCTATTTTTGTTATTTTTGATGAGGAATAGCATGCTAAGAACCCAAAACGTGTGCTTCTTCGGATTATTCCAGTTCAATATCAGTTTTCGACCGATTTTGAACCCACTCTAGACATAATGTCCTGGATATTACTGTAGGAACCTTATAACAGGAAGATTGCATGCGATTCATCCTCTTCGTAGCAGAAACAAGCCGCATATTCACATAATAGCCCGTTTAGAATGTAGGGATATTACGTTTCTTTGTTGAAAATCAGTATTTATCGGTATATTACGGAATATGAGCGATAGCGGAACATTTATTTATGCATATTCACCTTTCAATTATAGTGGAGTACGATTTGTGCGCGAAAAATCAATATTTAATTAGGTTCAAATAATTGAAGGGCATTTTTGTTATATTTGATGAGAAATAGCACGCTAAGATCCCAAAACGTGTGCTTATTCGGCTTATTCTAGTTCAATATCAGTTATCGACCGATTTTGAACCTATACTAGACAAAATGTCCTGGATATTACTGTAGGAACCTTATAACAAGAAGTTTTCATGCGATTCATCCGCTTCGTAGCAGATACTAGCAGCATATTCACATAATTGCGCGTTCAGAATGTAGGGATATTACGTTTCTTTGTTGAAAATCAGTATTTATCGGTATATTACGAAATATGAGCGATAGCGGAACATTTATAAATGCATATTTACGTTTGAATTATAGTGGAGTACGATTTGTGCGCAAAAAATCAATATTTCATTACGTTTAACTGAATTGAAGCCTATTTTTGTTATTTTTGATGTTGAATAGCACGCTTAGATCCCAAAACGTGTTCTTCTTCGGCTTATTCTAGTTCAATATCAGTTTTCGACCGATTTTGAACCCATTCTAGACATTATGTCCTGGATATTACTGTAGGATCCTTATAACAGGAAGTTTTCATGCGATTCATCCGCTTCGTAGCAGATAATAGCAGCATATTCACATAATAGCGCGTTAAGAATAAAGGAATATTACGTTTCTTTGTTGAAATCAGTATTTATCGGTATATTACGGAATATGAGCGATGGCAGTACATTTATTTGTGAAATTCACGTTTCCACCATAGTGGAGTAAGATTTTTGCGCGATATATCAATATTTCATTAGGTTTTAACTGAATTTAAGCCTATTTTTGTTATTTTTGACGAGGAATAGCACGCTAAGATCCCAAAACGTGTGCTTCTGTGCTGTGAACATTTATTAATGCATATTTACGTTTGAATTATAGTGGAGTACGATTTGTGCGCGAAAAATCATTATTTCATTAGGTTTAACTGAATTGAAGCCTATTTTTGTTATTTTTGATGAGGAATAGCACGCTTCGATCCCAAAACGTGTGCTTCTTCGGGTTATTCCAGTTCAATATCAGTTTTCGACCGATTTTGAACCCATTCTAGACATAATGTGGTGGATATTACTGTATGAACCATACAACCGGAAGTATGCTTGCGATTCATCCGCATCGTAGCAGATACTTGCCGCATTTTCGCGTCTTATCGCGTTAAGAATGTAGGAATATATCGTTTCTTTGTTGAAAATCAGTTTTTATCGGTATATTGCGGAATATGAGCGATAGCGGAACATTTATTTATGCATATTCACGTTTCAATTATAGTGGAGTACGATTTTGCGCGAAAAATCAATATTTCATTAGGTTTTTACTGAATTGCAGCCTATTTTTGTTATTTTTGATGAGGAATAGCATGCTAAGAACCCAAAACGTGTGCTTCTTCGTATTATTCCAGTTCAATATCAGTTATCGACCGATTTTGAACCCATTCTAGGCATAATGTCCTGGATATTACTGTAGGAACCTTATAACAGAAAGGTTGCATGCGATTAAACCTCTTCGTAGCAGAAACTAGCCGCATATTCACATAATAGCCCGTTTAGAATGTAGGGATATTACGTTTTTTTTGTTGAAAATCAGTATTTATCGGTATATTACGGAATATGAGCGATAGCGGAACATTTATTTATGCATAATCACGTTTCAACCATAGTGGAGTATGATTTGTGAGCAAAAAATCAATATTTTATTAGGTTCAACTGAATTGAAGACTATTTTTGTTATTTTGATGAGAATAGCACGCTTAGATCCCGAAACTGTGCTTCTTCGGCTTATTCTAGTTCAATATCAGATTTCGACCGATTTTGAACCCATTCTAGACAAAATGTCGTGGATATTACTGTATGAACCATATAACCGGAAGTTTGCATGCGATTCATCCGCTTCGTAGCAGATACTTGCCGCATTTTTCGCGTCTTATCGCGTTAAGAATGTAGGAATATTACATTTCATTGTTGAAAATCAGTTTTATCGGTATATTACGGAATATGAGCGATAGCAGTACATTAATTTATGCATATTCACGTTTTCACCATAGTGGAGTACGATTTGTGCGCGATAAATCAATATTTCATTAGGTATTTACTGAATTGAAGCGTATTTTTGTTATTCTTGATGAGCAATAGCACGCTAAGATCCCAAAACGTGTGCTTCTTCGGGTTATTCTAGTTCAATATAAGTTTTCGACCGATTTTGAACCCATTCTAGACATAAAGTCGTGGATATACTGTAAGAACCATATAACCGGAAGTTTGCGTGCGATTCATCCGCTTCGTAGCAGATACTAGCCGCATATTTACGTCTTATCGCGTTAGAATGTAGGAATATATCGTTTCTTTGTTGAAAATCAGTATTTATCGTTATATTGCGGAATATGAGCGATAGCGGAACATTTATTTATGCATATTCACGTTTCAATTATAGTGGAGTACGATTTGTGCGCGAAAAATCATTATTTCATTAGGTTTAACTGAATTGAAGCCTATTTTTGTTATTTTTGATGAGGAATAGCACGCTTCGATCCCAAAACGTGTGCTTCTTCGGGTTATTCCAGTTCAATATCAGTTTTCGACCGATTTTGAACCCATTCTAGACATAATGTGGTGGATATTACTGTATGAACCATACAACCGGAAGTATGCTTGCGATTCATCCGCATCGTAGCAGATACTTGCCGCATTTTCGCGTCTTATCGCGTTAAGAATGTAGGAATATATCGTTTCTTTGTTGAAAATCAGTTTTTATCGGTATATTGCGGAATATGAGCGATAGCGGAACATTTATTTATGCATATTCACGTTTCAATTATAGTGGAGTACGATTTTGCGCGAAAAATCAATATTTCATTAGGTTTTTACTGAATTGCAGCCTATTTTTGTTATTTTTGATGAGGAATAGCATGCTAAGAACCCAAAACGTGTGCTTCTTCGTATTATTCCAGTTCAATATCAGTTATCGACCGATTTTGAACCCATTCTAGGCATAATGTCCTGGATATTACTGTAGGAACCTTATAACAGAAAGGTTGCATGCGATTAATCCTCTTCGTAGCAGAAACTAGCCGCATATTCACATAATAGCCCGTTTAGAATGTAGGGATATTACGTTTTTTTGTTGAAAATCAGTATTTATCGGTATATTACGGAATATGAGCGATAGCGGAACATTTATTTATGCATATTCACGTTTCAACCATAGTTGAGTATGATTTGTGAGCAAAAAATCAATATTTTATTAGGTTCAACTGAATTGAAGACTATTTTTGTTATTTTTGATGAGGAATAGCACGCTTAGATCCCGAAACATGTGCTTCTTCGGCTTATTCTAGTTCAATATCAGATTTCGACCGATTTTGAACCCATTCTAGACAAAATGTCGTGGATATTACTGTATGAACCATATAACCGGAAGTTTGCATGCGATTCATCCGCTTCGTAGCAGATACTTGCCGCATTTTCGCGTCTTATCGCGTTAAGAATGTAGGAATATTACATTTCATTGTTGAAAATCAGTTTTTATCGGTATATTACGGAATATGAGCGATAGCAGTACATTAATTTATGCATATTCACGTTTTCACCATAGTGGAGTATGATTTGTGCGCGATAAATCAATATTTCATTAGGTATTTACTGAATTGATGCCTATTTTTGTTATTTTTGATGAGGAATTGCCCGCTAAGATCCCAAAACGTGTGCTTCTTCGGGATATTCCAGTACAATATCAGTTTTCGACCGATTTTGAACCCATTCTAGACATTATGTCGTGGATATTAGTGTAGGAACCATATAACGGGAAGTTTGTATGCGATTCATCCGCTTCGTAGCAGATTCTTCCCGCATTTTCACGTCTTATCTCGTTTAGAATGTAGGAATATTACGTTTCTTTGTTGAAAATCAGTATTTATCGGTATATTACGGAATATCAGTGATAGCAGTACATTTATATATGCATATTCACGTTTTCACCATAGTGGAGTACGATTTGTGCGCGATAAATCAATATTTCATTAGGTATATACAGAATTGAAACGTATTTTTGTTATTTTTGATGTTGAATAGCACGCTCAGATCCCAAAACGTGTGCTTCTGTGCTGTGAACATTTATTAATGCATATTTACGTTTGAATTATAGTGGAGTACGATTTGTGCGCGAAAAATCATTATTTCATTAGGTTTAACTGAATTGAAGCCTATTTTTGTTATTTTTGATGAGGAATAGCACGCTTCGATCCCAAAACGTGTGCTTCTTCGGGTTATTCCAGTTCAATATCAGTTTTCGACCGATTTTGAACCCATTCTAGACATAATGTGGTGGATATTACTGTATGAACCATACAACCGGAAGTATGCTTGCGATTCATCCGCATCGTAGCAGATACTTGCCGCATTTTCGCGTCTTATCGCGTTAAGAATGTAGGAATATATCGTTTCTTTGTTGAAAATCAGTTTTTATCGGTATATTGCGGAATATGAGCGATAGCGGAACATTTATTTATGCATATTCACGTTTCAATTATAGTGGAGTACGATTTTGCGCGAAAAATCAATATTTCATTAGGTTTTTACTGAATTGCAGCCTATTTTTGTTATTTTTGATGAGGAATAGCATGCTAAGAACCCAAAACGTGTGCTTCTTCGTATTATTCCAGTTCAATATCAGTTATCGACCGATTTTGAACCCATTCTAGGCATAATGTCCTGGATATTACTGTAGGAACCTTATAACAGAAAGGTTGCATGCGATTAAACCTCTTCGTAGCAGAAACTAGCCGCATATTCACATAATAGCCCGTTTAGAATGTAGAGATATTACGTTTTTTTGTTGAAAATCAGTATTTATCGGTATATTACGGAATATGAGCGATAGCGGAACATTTATTTATGCATATTCACGTTTCAACCATAGTGGAGTATGATTTGTGAGCAAAAAATCAATATTTTATTAGGTTCAACTGAATTGAAGACTATTTTTGTTATTTTTGATGAGGAATAGCACGCTTAGATCCCGAAACATGTGCTTCTTCGGCTTATTCTAGTTCAATATCAGATTTCGACCGATTTTGAACCCATTCTAGACAAAATGTCGTGGATATTACTGTATGAACCATATAACCGGAAGTTTGCATGCGATTCATCCGCTTCGTAGCAGATACTTGCCGCATTTTCGCGTCTTATCGCGTTAAGAATGTAGGAATATTACATTTCATTGTTGAAAATCAGTTTTTATCGGTATATTACGGAATATGAGCGATAGCAGTACATTAATTTATGCATATTCACGTTTTCACCATAGTGGAGTACGATTTGTGCGCGATAAATCAATATTTCATTAGGTATTTACTGAATTGAAGCGTATTTTTGTTATTCTTGATGAGCAATAGCACGCTAAGATCCCAAAACGTGTGCTTCTTCGGGTTATTCTAGTTCAATATAAGTTTTCGACCGATTTTGAACCCATTCTAGACATAAAGTCGTGGATATAACTGTAAGAACCATATAACCGGAAGTTTGCGTGCGATTCATCCGCTTCGTAGCAGATACTAGCCGCATATTTACGTCTTATCGCATTTAGAATGTAGGAATATATCGTTTCTTTGTTGAAAATCAGTATTTATCGTTATATTGCGGAATATGAGCGATAGCGGAACATTTATTTATGCATATTCACGTTTCAATTATAGTGGAGTACGATTTGTGCGCGAAAAATCATTATTTCATTAGGTTTAACTGAATTGAAGCCTATTTTTGTTATTTTTGATGAGGAATAGCACGCTTCGATCCCAAAACGTGTGCTTCTTCGGGTTATTCCAGTTCAATATCAGTTTTCGACCGATTTTGAACCCATTCTAGACATAATGTGGTGGATATTACTGTATGAACCATACAACCGGAAGTATGCTTGCGATTCATCCGCATCGTAGCAGATACTTGCCGCATTTTCGCGTCTTATCGCGTTAAGAATGTAGGAATATATCGTTTCTTTGTTGAAAATCAGTTTTTATCGGTATATTGCGGAATATGAGCGATAGCGGAACATTTATTTATGCATATTCACGTTTCAATTATAGTGGAGTACGATTTTGCGCGAAAAATCAATATTTCATTAGGTTTTTACTGAATTGCAGCCTATTTTTGTTATTTTTGATGAGGAATAGCATGCTAAGAACCCAAAACGTGTGCTTCTTCGTATTATTCCAGTTCAATATCAGTTATCGACCGATTTTGAACCCATTCTAGGCATAATGTCCTGGATATTACTGTAGGAACCTTATAACAGAAAGGTTGCATGCGATTAATCCTCTTCGTAGCAGAAACTAGCCGCATATTCACATAATAGCCCGTTTAGAATGTAGGGATATTACGTTTTTTTGTTGAAAATCAGTATTTATCGGTATATTACGGAATATGAGCGATAGCGGAACATTTATTTATGCATATTCACGTTTCAACCATAGTGGAGTATGATTTGTGAGCAAAAAATCAATATTTTATTAGGTTCAACTGAATTGAAGACTATTTTTGTTATTTTTGATGAGGAATAGCACGCTTAGATCCCGAAACATGTGCTTCTTCGGCTTATTCTAGTTCAATATCAGATTTCGACCGATTTTGAACCCATTCTAGACATTATGTCGTGGATATTAGTGTAGGAACCATATAACGGGAAGTTTGTATGCGATTCATCCGCTTCGTAGCAGATTCTTCCCGCATTTTCACGTCTTATCTCGTTTAGAATGTAGGAATATTACGTTTCTTTGTTGAAAATCAGTATTTATCGGTATATTACGGAATATCAGTGATAGCAGTACATTTATATATGCATATTCACGTTTTCACCATAGTGGAGTACGATTTGTGCGCGATAAATCAATATTTCATTAGGTATATACAGAATTGAAACGTATTTTTGTTATTTTTGATGTTGAATAGCACGCTCAGATCCCAAAACGTGTGCTTCTTCGGGTTTTTCTAGTTCAATATAAGTTTTCGACCGATTTTGAACCCATTCTAGTCATTATGTCGTGGATATATTTGTAAGAACCATATAACCGGAAGTTTGTGTGCGATTCATCCGCTTCGTAGCAGATACTAGCCGTATATTTACGTCTTATCGCGTTTAGAATGTAGGAATATATCGTTTCTTTGTTGAAAATCAGTATTTATCGTTATATTGCGGAATATGAGCGATAGCGGAACATTTATTTATGCATATTCACGTTTCAATTATAGTGGAGTACGATTTTGCGCGATAAATCAATATTTCATTAGGTTTTTACTGAATAAAGCCTATTTTTGTTATTTTTGATGAGGAATAGCATGCTTAGAACCCAAAACCTGTGCTTCTTTGGATTATTCCCGTTCAATATCAGTTTTCGACCGATTTTGAACCCATTCTAGACATAATGTCCTGGATATTACTGTAGGAACCTTATACCAGGAAGTTTGCATGCGATTCATCCTCTTCGTAGCAGAAACTAGCCGCATATTCACATAATAGCCCGTTTAGAATGTACGGATATTACGTTTCTTTGTTGAAAATCAGTATTTATCGGTATATTACGGAATATGAGCGATAGCGGAACATTCATCAATGCATATTCACGTTTCAACCATAGTGGAGTACGATTTGTGCTCGATAAATCAGTATATTGTTAGGTTTTTACTGAGTTGAAGGGAAAATTTGTTATTTTTTATGAGAAATAGCACGCTCAGAACCCAGAAATTGTGCTTCTTCGGGTAATTCAAGTTCAATATCAGTTTTCGACCGATTTTGAACCCATTCTAGACATAATGTCGTGGACATTACTATAGGAACCTTATAACAGGAAGTTTACATGCGATTCATCCGCTTCGTAGCACATATTTGCCGCATTTTCACGTCTTATCGCGTTAAGAATGTAGCTATATTACATTTATTTGTTGAAAATCGGTATTTATAGGTATACTACGGAATATGAGCGATAGCAGTACATTCATCAATGCATATTCACGTTTCAACCATAGTGGTGTACGATTTGTGCGCGATAAATCAATGTTTCATTAGGTTTCTACTGAATTTAAGCCTATTTTTGTTATTCTTGATGAGCAATACCACGCTAAGATCCCAAAACGTGTGCTTCTTCGGGTTATTCTAGTTCAATATCAGTTTTCGACCGATTTTGAACCCATTTTTGACATTATGTCGTGGATTTTACTGTAGGAACCTTATAACCGGAAGTTTGTGTGCGATTCATCCGCTTCGTAGCAGATACTAGCCGCATATTTACGTCTTATCGCGTTTAGAATGTAGGAATATATCGTTTCTTTGTTGAAAATCAGTATTTATCGTTATATTGCGGAATATGAGCGATAGCGGAACATTTATTTATGCATATTCACGTTTCAATTATAGTGGAGTACGATTTTGCGCGATAAATCAATATTTCATTAGGTTTTTACTGAATAAAGCCTATTTTTGTTATTTTTGATGAGGAATAGCACGCTTAGATCCCGAAACGTGTGCTTCTTCGGCTTATTCTAGTTCAATATCAGATTTCGACCGATTTTGAACCCATTCTAGACATAATGTCGTGGATATTACTGTATAAACCATATAACCAGAAGTTTGCATGCGATTCATCCGCTTCGTAGCAGATACTTGCCGCATTTTCGCGTCTTATCGCGTTAAGAATGTAGGAATGTTACATTTCTTTGTTGAACATCAGTTTTTATCGGTATATTACGGAATATGAGCGATAGCAGTACATTTATTTATGCATATTCACGTTTTCACCATAGTGGAGTACGATTTGTGCGTGATAAATCAATATTTCATTAGGTTTAACTGAATTGAAGCCTATTTTTGTTATTCTTGATGAGCAATAGCACGCTAAGATCCCAAAACGTGTGCTTCTTCGGGTTATTCTAGTTCAATATAAGTTTTCGACCGATTTTGAACCCATTCTAGACATAAAGTCGTGGATATAACTGTAAGAACCATATAACCGGAAGTTTGCGTGCGATTCATCCGCTTCGTAGCAGATACTAGCCGTTTTCTAACGAATTATCGTGTTTAGAGTTTAGGGATATTACGTTTCTTTGTTGAAAACCAGCATTTATCGGTATATTACGGAATATGAGCGATAGCGGAACATTTATTTATGCATATTCACGTTTCAATTATAGTGGAGTACGATTTTGCGCGATAAATCAATATTTCATTAGGTTTTTACTGAATAAAGCCTATGTTTGTTATTTTTGATGAGGAATTGCCTGCTAAGATCCCAAAACCTGTGCTTCTTCGGATTATTCCAGTTCAATATCAGTTTTCGACCGATTTTGAACCCATTCTAGACATAATGTCCTGGATATTACTGTAGGAACCTTATACCAGGAAGTTTGCATGCGATTCATCCTCTTCGTAGCAGAAACTAGCCACATATTCACATAAAAGCCCGTTTAGAATGTACGGATATTACGTTTCTTTGTTGAAAATCAGTATTTATCGGTATATTACGGAATATGAGCGATAGCGGAACATTCATCAATGCATATTCACGTTTCAACCATAGTGGAGTACGATTTGTGCTCGATAAATCAGTATATTGTTAGGTTTTTACTGAGTTGAAGGGAAAATTTGTTATTTTTTATGAGAAATAGCACGCTCAGAACCCAGAAATTGTGCTTCTTCGGGTAATTCAAGTTCAATATCAGTTTTCGACCGATTTTGAACCCATTCTAGACATTATGTCGTGGATATTACTGTAGGAACCATATAACCGGAAGTTTGCATGCGATTCATCCGCTTCGTAGCAGATACTAGCCGCATTTTCACATATTATTGCGTTTCGAATGTAGGAATATTACGTTACTTTGTTGAAAATCAGTATTTATTGTTACATTACGAAATATCAGTGATAGCAGTACATTTATTTATGCATATTCACGTTTTCACCATTGTGGAGTACGATTTGTGCGCGATAAATCAGTATTTTACTAGGTTTTTACTGATTTGAAGGGCATTTTTGTTATTTTTGATGAGGAATAGCACGCTAAGATCCCAAAACGTGTGCTTCTTCGGGTTATTCCAGTTCAATATCAGTTTTCGACCGATTTTGAACCCATTCTAGACATTATGTCGTGGATATTAGTGTAGGAACCATATAACGGGAAGATTGTATGCGATTCATCCGCTTCGTAGCAGATACTAGCCGCATATTTACGTCTTATCGCGTTTAGAATGTAGGAATATTACGTTACTTTGTTGAAAATCAGTATTAATTGTTACATTACGGAATATCAGTGATAGCAGTATATTTATTTATGCATATTCACGTTTTCACCATTGTGGAGTACGATTTGTGCGCGATAAATCAATATTTCATTAGGTATATACAGAATTGAAACGTATTTTTGTTATTTTTGATGAGCAATAGCACGCTTAGATCCCAAAACGTGTGCTTCTTCGGGTTTTTCTAGTTCAATATAAGTTTTCGACCGATTTTGAACCCATTCTAGTCATTATGTCGTGGATATATTTGTAAGAACCATATAACCGGAAGTTTGTGTGCGATTCATCCGCTTCGTAGCAGATACTAGCCGCATATTTACGTCTTATCGCGTTTAGAATGTAGGAATATATCGTTTCTTTGTTGAAAATCAGTATTTATCGTTATATTGCGGAATATGAGCGATAGCGGAACATTTATTTATGCATATTCACGTTTCAATTATAGTGGAGTACGATTTTGCGCGATAAATCAATATTTCATTAGGTTTTTACTGAATAAAGCCTATTTTTGTTATTTTTGATGAGGAATAGCATGCTTAGAACCCAAAACCTGTGTTTCTTCGGATTATTCCAGTTCAATATCAGTTTTCGACCGATTTTGAACCCATTCTAGACATAATGTCCTGGATATTACTGTAGGAACCTTTTACCAGGAAGTTTGCATGCGATTCATCCTCTTCGTAGCAGATACTAGCCGCATTTTCACATATTATCGCGTTTCGAATGTAGGAATATTACATTTCTCTTGTTGAAAATCAGTATTGTATGAAAGTGAGTGAAAAAGTGTATGAAAGCTGGTTTCTTGTACTTATAGACCTTACGTTTTCTTTCCAGAGCATCTTATTCATTTACGATCAATATTT
Organism: Pantala flavescens; assembly: GCA_020796165.1. NCBI lineage: Eukaryota > Metazoa > Arthropoda > Insecta > Odonata > Libellulidae > Pantala > Pantala flavescens. The sequence goes on along the minus strand of JAIUJI010000027.1, from coordinate 134,556 downwards.
CCCTATTCTTCATCAGTTCACTTCTTGCCATGCGAACCTGTTCATTTTACAAATTGAGGCTTTTAATGGATGATGAAAGATGGACTAGTATAATTCCTAATTGTGTTCAGATGTTCATTACTACGTAGAACACTGTATCGCCCGCAATTTTTGTAAGCCTGGTATCAATTCCTACTCTGATGTCGTTGGTATATATTAAAAAAATAGGAGCGGCCCGATTTCGCTTTGATACGATATTCCGGTTATAAAACTTGCGAAATAGTTCGCACGCCGGATCCCTGTCTTTTAGAGGGGCGGAAAGCGGAAAAATATCCGCAACACTGGCGATGGCGGACCCAAAAAAACATTCTCTCGATATGAACAAAAACATTTTGGAAGGATATGAGATTTTGGACTTCCGAAGCTATTCGAATTCTTCGGAAATTTTTTCATCTGCAAGCCCACCAGCCTGCCGCATCCTAAGCTCACCGTCGCGAAAATAACATGCTTAATTTTCCTTCCACGACGCATGCTCAAACCGTGTTACTCGCTAAATGATTCGAGCACTTAAATCATATCTCCCAATATCACTTCCAAAATCGTAGCTCGATCCTAGTGCTCGCCTCAACAAAGCTTTAAAGCAAGATTAGTTTCCGCGTTGGATGGTAACGGAATGGAAAGGGGAGGAAAGATACAGTTATCTGAAAAGTCTATGGAACTTCAACGGATGCATCTACTGATATACCAAATCTGTTAGCTAGACCTTTCTTTTCTTTGGATTTTTTTTATGCGAAAGCCACTCGAATAACTATAAATACCGGACTTTTTGATCGTTCGCATCTCACCTACGTCTCTATAGTACGATAACTTTCCATTGCTTGCACACGAATTTACTGCACGTGTGTGAATTCAGAGACGTCTTATAGTTGAACTGCCACTAGATTAGCTGGACGTTTCCGATGCATATTTTAAAAGACTACCTCTAGTATTCGAATACCAAAGGCAGAAAACGAATGCCGCAACTACAGCGGGAATTGGATGTGATGAGCAGAGGATATGAATCCGTCTGCAGGATGCACTCTTAAAAATATTCTATGATCGGTCCTTGATAATAAGCGAATGCCAATTGATTCTTGGACAAAGTTTATTTAAAATTTCACATAAATTACATGTCAAGTATCACTCTTCCATCAGTGTTTACATCAGATAGTAGCCGAGGTTTTCCTTCCCTTCTCTGCTATCGCTCCCGAATCGAAATCCTCTCCCCAACGGTCGTTGGAGGTACCTGAAACGAGAGTGAAAGAGATTATTCAAAATGTGAAAGAATGACTAGGTTCACTGTCAGAATGAGAGGGCATCACCCGTTTGCCAAAACCTTTGTTTCCGGAATGTAAACGATACGGTTAAGTAATTCGAAATGTCAGCAACGGTTCGAAAAGTAAGAGATCCCATATCTAATGAAGATGTGTGATGAATCCGGAGAGAAATAAAAAAGAATATATTTTTCTCTTCCTGTGGCACTTGGGAAATGTTAAATTGCAAAATATGGAATCGTACTTGCACCTACTGAAGGAAGGCGGCTAGAAGGTACACTATAACAGGAATCGTGAAAAATGGAAATTCTCAATAATGAAGGAAAGAACACAGAGCTGAATATGAAACAAATCGAGGAGTGAAGATTCTGCAAGTCACTATATTGGAGTGTTTTCCATGTAGCATATCACACGTTGCAAGATCCTAGAAATATTTGGTCGAATCCATTGAAATAGTCAAAAGAAGATGCCACTTCTTGCTCCTGGAACGAATGCTAGAAGCAAAGGAAAGGATGAAGAAGTGAGTGAATGAGGAAGTAAACAAGTCGTATTTAAAATCAGCCCCTGAACGCTTGGAAGCATGATGGAATTCTGAAGAACATTGCCACGGTGCACAGAAAATATTTCCGAGGAAACACTCAAGACTTGGTTACATATTGGCAGTTGAAAACTCTGGCAATAAGAAGCAAGCATATGGTCGGGCATTCAGGAAGGAGATGGGAGGTCCAAAGATGCACAAAATCGTCCAGTATAGAAGATAAAAAGGGCTGAAAAGAAGTGAATTTGCTCACAATCTACCTCATAGTCATGTGCTGCGCGAAGAGGCAACAGTAGAGAGAGAGGAAAAATAGAACAGTTTATCAACAAGGAACGACCTAACTGCAGATAGAATGGAAACCGATGATGCTAAGGCTCATGGGCCCATCTTGATGTTCTTCAGTTTGATTTGCAACAAGAAGGTATATGGTCTTCTTTCACAAGTAAGAAATCGCCCATTGTATGAAAAGGCTCATTTTTCATCGAATAGTAGTTTCAGTTCAGTAGCAACGAAAGAAAAATATGACCAGGTCCAAATCGTACCTTGAGAAGGTAGTCTACTCAGATGTTCAAAGTTGTAAGCAATTTCCTTCATCATCTAAGAATAGGCTTGGCAATCCAATCCGTGAAGACCCTCCTCGTGGACAGCATGGTGAAGGTTCTCGAATCCAAAGGCATCCTGGAATTGAAAGATGATGAGTTCATTGAAAATGAAGACTTTGTCAAGGACCTAGGCGCACACCTTCTGCACGAACGGTTTTAAGGCTGTATAATTGATTTCTTTTAACGATGTACGGCTATTTATTCACCTGTCGTACTTTTGAAATAATTAAAAATTAAAACCTCGTATCAGGGAAAGTTTTTGCATGCAGTGCATGCTTGTAAAACATATAAACTGTTGGTGGCAAAGCTCTACGTCGTAATAAATAGGAATATAGAATCAGGCGATAGTAAAACTTGACAAATCAAAGCTTCGGTACGTTCCAAAATGCTGAGAATTCATCAGTCATCAATTAAATTGTTGAAAAAAAAATTTACAAATTTTGAACTACCGCTAAACATTTATCTCGCTTCTGATTGGCTGAGAGAAATGCCACCGCTGTCAGTGTAGAAGCTGTATTGTTAAATTTTATGCCAAATATTTCTTTACCTGATTGCCGATCGAATATCACCAAAAAATCTCTCTCCATTTACGTGGACACCGAGCAATGGCGGTTTTCTTGAAATCCAAAGCATTACGATGACGAAACTTATGAATTCAATATTTTTGCACAGTAAGACTCACGTAGTTGGTAAAAATCATAATAAATACTAATCTTCATTAAATTATAATCCGTCACGACTCACCTCACGTTCATTTTCTAAAATCTTTCTCGAATTTTAGATTCCCGCCGGTGACAATCGCGTCTCCAAATACCGCGGCGCGTTATTCACTTTCCACTGCGACCTCTCCGTGTCAACATCCTCCCTTTCACCAGTCATTCATTTTCCCCTTTTTCTAATTTAATGCACTCTTTGGAGCATATAATCATCCTCATTAAAACTATGAAGCTACGCCCGAGCTCTCTGTTCGAAGAAACGGCTTCGGAAACGCACTAAATTTCCCATTGTAGCGATAAGTTACGAGCCCATAAGCACGATGCTGTCGTGAGATATATAAGCCGTCCGTGGATATTATTGTCATTAGTATTTATCTGGTCATTTTCACCGAGGTAAAGATATCTTGAATGGCGATGAATAGGAAGCTAGGTATTCGAAACGCTTCGGTCGGACGCAATCGGTAAATAAAATTCCTGGGCACATTCTTGTCGTCGAGGGAAGAGAAATATTTTTTAATGGGACGTTTCAACCTTACTTGGCTTTTCGACTGAACCTTGCATCCTCACCAAAAGCCGTGCTGCATCGCCTGCACTGGGATGAGGTGTCACATAGCCGTCCTCTACGAAGCTGCAGTAAATCTAATCAATCTCTTATGTGCAACGCCAACCACAGAACGCAACAACGTTGTCACAATCACTTCATACAGGGAGAAACTTGGAGATTTGATAGCTATTTCCATGGATAGTAAAACGGCGTAACGAAAGCATGGGGAAACTCGATTCACAAATCACTAGTACGAACTCTGATCGCTGGTGATTGCCGCCTACTGAGGCGACACCGATACGATAACTTGGCCCTCTGTCGGATTTCGAATATTCTCCATATGACGGAAAATGACGATCTATTTCTAGCGCTCCTCATTCCTGCGAAGAGATCTATGCGTTTATAACTCTGCTACGATTCGCTTTTTCGAGGACTAAAGTTGGATCGAGTTGCGGCGTGCGCTTAGGTATTTGTCAAGGAGATATCTCGTTCCTTGGAAAAGGGATGATATAAAATGGCAATGACTTAATAAGAAAGAAGAAGATGAAGGACGTCGTCTCTCGAAAACCCTAACGTCCGCAAAGTATCGACGAAAATTACCACTGTCTCTTCGGAAGAGAGAAGTATCGCACAGAAGCCGAATTAAATCCACCGCAGACTTTCCCCACGGAGGAGCTGCATGCGTCCAATGCGTTGTTTTCCTATTCGCCTCTCCTTACCACCGGGTAATCGTTCGCTGAAACTACCTCCCGTAGCAGGCGTAAGAAGAACCATTCAAATCGGAATGAAAATTCAAATGATTTAATATTTCACCAGGCATTTTCAAGGCGAGCTGTGACTTTCACGATGTAAGATCGCTCGCGAACATTCTCAACGCTCTTACCGACTACCCTCTCAGCGGAACCGAGATTCTGTATGGCTTTTCCACAAGTTTTACGTATAGATTAAGATTGCAGAGATTCTACTATTAAAATTTTTCTCCGCGGATCGTACATGTTCATTTACAGTTTTCCGGTCAAAGTGGTCGACGACTAAACACTCGTTAATATATATTAATCTCATTCCCCATTTTCCGCACCCTATCATGACTTTATCTAAATCATTTCTAAGAACTAATCTATCCTCACTGCCGTATATTTCCATGTAGAACATTGTATCGCCCGCAATTATCCTATCCTTACATGGAGTGTAAGTATAGGTGTCTCCTGACTTTTGAATGAGACTAGCATAGATCGATAGAGGATCAAAATTAAGAATACGCGTCTTTTTTTATAGACGTTTCTCGCCGTAAGTTTAGGAGATATTAACGTTCAAAGATTGCAATTTTTTTCAAATTTCGCGCTTGGACAACCCAAATCCGCTTACCCCTCTTTCGAGCTCCTACGTAATCAGCGAGTTCGGTGGTGGAGATGGTTGATGCATAGACAAAACTTTTTCTGACAGTCATTTTTGCGCGCTGGTCGCTGGTTCGCGACCCGGCAACGGAAATTTTTTTCTCTTCGATTATGATATATTTGTCTCGTATTCAGCGTCTATTACGCAATGTGCATAAAATTTGGAATTATTATGCGATTTAATAATAACTTTTCTTAGGATTTCTGTTCAAGTTTATTATTCATACAATTGGTGCATATTCATACCCTTACATAGTCAGGAGACACCTATGTTTACACTCCTTGTTAGTATCAATTTCTCGTCAAAGGTCGTTGATAAATATAAAAAAAATAGGAGCGGCCCGATTTCGCTTTGATACGATATTCCTGTAATAAAACTTGCGAAATAGTTCGCACGCCGGAACCCTGTCTTTTAGAGGGTTGAAAAGCGGAAAAGAATATCCGCAATGCTGGCGATGGCGGACCTAAAAAAACATTCTCCCGATATGAACAAAAAAATTGTGGAAGGATTTGAAAGTTTGGACTTCGGAAGCTTTTCGAATTCTTCGGAAATTTTTCATCTGCAAGCCCACCAGCCTGCCGCATCCTAAGCTCACCGTCGCGAAAATTACATGCTAAATTCTCCTTCCACGACGCATGCTCAAACCGTGTTACTCGCTAATTGATTCGAGCACTTAAATCATATCTCCCAATATCACTTCCAAAATCGTAGCTCGATCCTAGTGCTCGCCTCAACAATGCTTTAAAGCAAGATTAGTTTCCGCGTTGGATGGTAACGGAATGGAAAGGGGAGGAAAGATACAGTTATCTGAAAAGTCTATGGAACTTCAACGGATGCATCTACTGATATACCAAATCTGTTAGCTAGACCTTTCTTTTCTTTGGATTTTTTTTATGCGAAAGCCACTCGAATAACTATAATTACCGGACTTTTTGATCGTTCGCATCTCACCTACGTCTCTATAGTACGATAACTTTCCATTGCTTGCACACGAATTTACTGCACGTGTGTGAATTCAGAGACGTCTTATAGTTGAACTGCCACTAGATTAGCTGGACGTTTCCGATGCATATTTTAAAAGACTACCTCTAGTATTCGAATACCAAAGGCAGAAAACGAATGCCGCAACTACAGCGGGAATTGGATGTGATGAGCAGAGGATATGAATCCGTCTGCAGGATGCACTCTTAAAAATATTCTATGATCGGTCCTTGATAATAAGCGAATGCCAATTGATTCTTGGACAAAGTTTATTTAAAAATTCACATAAATTACATGTCAAGTATCACTCTTCCATCAGTGTTTACATCAGATAGTAGCCGAGGTTTTCCTTCCCTTCTCTGCTATCGCTCCCGAATCGAAATCCTCTCCCCAACGGTCGTGGGAGGTATCTGAAACGAGAGTGAAAGAGATTATTCAAAATGTGAAAGAATGACTAGGTTCACTGTCAGAATGAGAGGGCATCACCCGTTTGCCAAAACCTTTGTTTCCGGAATGTAAACGATACGGTTAAGTAATTCGAAATGTCAGCGACGGTTCGAAAAGTAAGAGATCCCATATCTAATGAAGATGTCTGATGAATCCGGAGAGAAATAAAAAAGAATATATTTTTCTCTTCCTGTGGCACTTGGGAAACGCATTCGGTTTTTTGTTGAGTGAACGGAAATGTTCTGCCAAATATCAGGAAATTGGTGCTTGATGAACTCCATCAAATCCTCGTCCCTTCACAGAGGATGGATGAATGCAATTTCTTTGAGAAAAGTTTGCTTGGTGCCCTAAGAAGGAAGATAATGTCTGTAGCATTCTACGGCATCGTATCCCTTTGAGAAGCAAGAAAGAAGAATGAGGGAACAACTTTATCTTTTGGTAGGTTTATCCCAAGAGTGGTTGGATGTTACAGGGATGTTAAATTGCAAAATATGGAATCGTATCCTTGGATGTTACAGGGATGTTAAATTGCAAAATATGGAATCGTACTTGCACCTACTGAAGGAAGGCGGCTAGAAGGTACACTATAACAGGAATCGTGAAAAATGGAAATTCTCAATAATGAAGGAAAGAACACAGAGCTGAATATGAAACAAATCGAGGAGTGAAGATTCTGCAAGTCACTATATTGGAGTGTTTTCCATGTAGCATATCACACGTTGCAAGATCCTAGAAATATTTGGTCGAATCCATTGAAATAGTCAAAAGAAGATGCCACTTCTTGCTCCTGGAACGAATGCTAGAAGCAAAGGAAACGATGAAGAAGTGAGTGAATGAGGAAGTAAACAAGTCGTATTTAAAATCAGCCCCTGAACGCTTGGAAGCATGATGGAATTCTGAAGAACATTGCCACGGTGCACAGAAAATATTTCCGAGGAAACACTCAAGACTTGGTTACATATTGGCAGTTGAAAACTCTGGCAATAAGAAGCAAGCATATGGTCGGGCATTCAGGAAGGAGATGGGAGGTCCAAAGATGCACAAAATCGTCCAGTATAGAAGATAAAAAGGGCTGAAAAGAAGTGAATTTGCTCACAATCTACCTCATAGTCATGTGCTGCGCGAAGAGGCAACAGTAGAGAGAGAGGAAAAATAGAACAGTTTATCAACAAGGAACGACCTAACTGCAGATAGAATGGAAACCGATGATGCTAAGGCTCATGGGCCCATCTTGATGTTCTTCAGTTTGATTTGCAACAAGAAGGTATATGGTCTTCTTTCACAAGTAAGAAATCGCCCATTGTATGAAAAGGCTCATTTTTCATCGAATAGTAGTTTCAGTTCAGTAGCAACGAAAGAAAAATATGACCAGGTCCAAATCGTACCTTGAGAAGGTAGTCTACTCAGATGTTCAAAGTTGTAAGCAATTTCCTTCATCATCTAAGAATAGGCTTGGCAATCCAATCCGTGAAGACCCTCCTCGTGGACAGCATGGTGAAGGTTCTCGAATCCAAAGGCATCCTGGAATTGAAAGATGATGAGTTCATTAAAAAGGAAGACATTGTCAAGGACCTAGGCGCACACCTACTGCACGAACGGTTTTAAGGCTGTATAATTGATTTCTTTTAACGATGTACGGCTATTTATTCACCTGTCGTACTTTTGAAATAATTAAAAATTAAAACCTCGTATCAGGGAAAGTTTTTGCATGCAGTGCATGCTTGTAAAACATATAAACTGTTGGTGGCAAAGCTCTACGTCGTAATAAATAGGAATATAGAATCAGGCGATAGTAAAACTTGACAAATCAAAGCTTCGGTACGTTCCAAAATGCTGAGAATTCATCAGTCATCAATTAAATTGTTGAAAAAAAAATTTACAAATTTTGAACTACCGCTAAACATTTATCTCGCTTCTGATTGGCTGAGAGAAATGCCACCGCTGTCAGTGTAGAAGCTGTATTGTTAAATTTTATGCCAAATATTTCTTTACCTGATTGCCGATCGAATATCACCAAAAAATCTCTCTCCATTTACGTGGACACCGAGCAATGGCGGTTTTCTTGAAATCCAAAGCATTACGATGACGAAACTTATGAATTCAATATTTTTGCACAGTAAGACTCACGTAGTTGGTAAAAATCATAATAAATACTAATGTTCATTAAATTATAATCCGTCACGACTCACCTCACGTTCATTTTCTAAAATCCTTCTCGAATTTTAGATTCCCGCCGGTGACAATCGCGTCTCCAAATACCGCGGCGCGTTATTCACTTTCCACTGCGACCTCTCCGTGTCAACATCCTCCCTTTCACCAGTCATTCATTTTCCCCTTTTTCTAATTTAATGCACTCTTTGGAGCATATAATCATCCTCATTAAAACTATGAAGCTACGCCCGAGCTCTCTGTTCGAAGAAACGGCTTCGGAAACGCACTAAATTTCCCATTGTAGCGATAAGTTACGAGCCCATAAGCACGATGCTGTCGTGAGATATATAAGCCGTCCGTGGATATTATTGTCATTAGTATTTATCTGGTCATTTTCACCGAGGTAAAGATATCTTGAATGGCGATGAATAGGAAGCTAGGTATTCGAAACGCTTCGGTCGGACGCAATCGGTAAATAAAATTCCTGGGCACATTCTTGTCGTCGAGGGAAGAGAAATATTTTTTAATGGGACGTTTCTTACCTTACTTGGCTTTTCGACTGAACCTTGCATCCTCACCAAAAGCCGTGCTGCATCGCCTGCACTGGGATGAGGTGTCACATAGCCGTCCTCTACGAAGCTGCAGTAAATCTAATCAATCTCTTATGTGCAACGCCAACCACAGAACGCAACAACGTTGTCACAATCACTTCATACAGGGAGAAACTTGGAGATTTGATAGCTATTTCCATGGATAGTAAAACGGCGTAACGAAAGCATGGGGAAACTCGATTCACAAATCACAAGTACGAACTCTGATCGCTGGTGATAGCCGCCTACTGAGGCGACACCGATACGATAACTTGGCCCTCTGTCGGATTTCGAATATTCTCCATATGACGGAAAATGACGATCTATTTCTAGCGCTCCTCATTCCTGCGAAGAGATCTATGCGTTTATAACTCTGCTACGATTCGCTTTTTCGAGGACTAAAGTTGGATCGAGTTGCGGCGTGCGCTTAGGTATTTGTCAAGGAGATATCTCGTTCCTTGGAAAAGGGATGATATAAAATGGCAATGACTTAATAAGAAAGAAGAAGATGAAGGACGTCGTCTCTCGAAAACCCTAACGTCCGCAAAGTATCGACGAAAATTACCACTGTCTCTTCGGAAGAGAGAAGTATCGCACAGAAGCCGAATTAAATCCACCGCAGACTTTCCCCACGGAGGAGCTGCATGCGTCCAATGCGTTGTTCTCCTATTCGCCTCTCCTTACCACCGGGTAATCGTTCGCTGAAACTACCTCCCGTAGCAGGCGTAAGAAGAACCATTCAAATCGGAATGAAAATTCAAATGATTTAATATTTCACCAGGCATTTTCAAGGCGAGCTGTGACTTTCACGATGTAAGATCGCTCGCGAACATTCTCAACGCTCTTACCGACTACCCTCTCAGCGGAACCGAGATTCTGTATGGCTTTTCCACAAGTTTTACGTATAGATTAAGATTGCAGAGATTCTACTATTAAAATTTTTCTCCGCGGATCGTACATGTTCATTTACAGTTTTCCGGTCAAAGTGGTCGACGACTAAACACTCGTTAATATATATTAATCTCATTCCCCATTTTCCGCACCCTATCATGACTTTATCTAAATCATTTCTAAGAACTAATCTATCCTCACTGCCGTATATTTCCATGTAGAACATTGTATCGCCCGCAATTATCCTAACCTTACATGGAGTGTAAGTATAGGTGTCTCCTGACTTTTGAATGAGACTAGCATAGATCGATAGAGGATCAAAATTAAGAATACACGTCTTTTTTTATAGACGTTTCTCGCCGTAAGTTTAGGAGATATTAACGTTCAAAGATTGCAATTTTTTTCAAATTTCGCGCTTGGACAACCCAAATCCGCTTATCCCTCTTTCGAGCTCCTACGTAATCAGCGAGTTCGGTGGTGGAGATGGTTGATGCATTTACAAAACTTTTTCTGACAGTCATTTTTGCGCGCTGGTCGCTGGTTCGCGACCCGGCAACGGAAATTTTTTTCTCTTCGATTATGATATATTTGTCTCGTATTCAGCGTCTATTACGCAATGTGCATAAAATTTGGAATTATTATGCGATTTAATAATAACTTTTCTTAGGATTTCTGTTCAAGTTTATTATTCATACAATTGGTGCATATTCATACCCTTACATAGTCAGGAGACACCTATGTTTACACTCCTTGTTAGTATCAATTTCTCGTCAAAGGTCGTTGATATATATAAAAAAAATAGGAGCGGCCCGATTTCGCTTTGATACGATATTCCTGTAATAAAACTTGCGAAATAGTTCGCACGCCGGAACCCTGTCTTTTAGAGGGGCGAAAAGCGGAAAAGAATATCCGCAATGCTGGCGATGGCGGACCTAAAAAAACATTCTCCCGATATGAACAAAAAAATTGTGGAAGGATTTGAAAGTTTGGACTTCGGAAGCTTTTCGAATTCTTCGGAAATCTTTCATCTGCAAGCCGACCAGCCTGCCGCATCCTAAGCTCACCGTCGCGAAAATTACATGCTAAATTCTCCTTCCACGACGCATGCTCAAACCGTGTTACTCGCTAAATGATTCGAGCACTTAAATCATATCTCCCAATATCACTTCCAAAATCGTAGCTCGATCCTAGTGCTCGCCTCAACAATGCTTTAAAGCAAGATTAGTTTCCGCGTTGGATGGTAACGGAATGGAAAGGGGAGGAAAGATACAGTTATCTGAAAAGTCTATGGAACTTCAACGGATGCATCTACTGATATACCAAATCTGTTAGCTAGACCTTTCTTTTCTTTGGATTTTTTTTATGCGAAAGCCACTCGAATAACTATAAATACCGGACTTTTTGATCGTTCGCATCTCACCTACGTCTCTATAGTACGATAACTTTCCATTGCTTGCACACGAATTTACTGCACGTGTGTGAATTCAGAGACGTCTTATAGTTGAACTGCCACTAGATTAGCTGGACGTTTCCGATGCATATTTTAAAAGACTACCTCTAGTATTCGAATACCAAAGGCAGAAAACGAATGCCGCAACTACAGCGGGAATTGGATGTGATGAGCAGAGGATATGAATCCGTCTGCAGGATGCACTCTTAAAAATATTCTATGATCGGTCCTTGATAATAAGCGAATGCCAATTGATTCTTGGACAAAGTTTATTTAAAAATTCACATAAATTACATGTCCAGTATCACTCTTCCATCAGTGTTTACATCAGATAGTAGCCGAGGTTTTCCTTCCCTTCTCTGCTATCGCTCCCGAATCGAAATCCTCTCCCCAACGGTCGTTGGAGGTACCTGAAACGAGAGTGAAAGAGATTATTCAAAATGTGAAAGAATGACTAGGTTCACTGTCAGAATGAGAGGGCATCACCCGTTTGCCAAAACCTTTGTTTCCGGAATGTAAACGATACGGTTAAGTAATTCGAAATGTCAGCAACGGTTCGAAAAGTAAGAGATCCCATATCTAATGAAGATGTCTGATGAATCCGGAGAGAAATAAAAAAGAATATATTTTTCTCTTCCTGTGGCACTTGGGAAACGCATTCGGTTTTTTGTTGAGTGAACGGAAATGTTCTGCCAAATATCAGGAAATTGGTGCTTGATGAACTCCATCAAATCCTCGTCCCTTCACAGAGGATGGATGAATGCAATTTCTTTGAGAAAAGTTTGCTTGGTGCCCTAAGAAGGAAGATAATGTCTGTAGCATTCTACGGCATCGTATCCCTTTGAGAAGCAAGAAAGAAGAATGAGGGAACAACTTTATCTTTTGGTAGGTTTATCCCAAGAGTGGTTATCCTTGGATGTTACAGGGATGTTAAATTGCAAAATATGGAATCGTACTTGCACCTACTGAAGGAAGGCGGCTAGAAGGTACACTATAACAGGAATCGTGAAAAATGGAAATTCTCAATAATGAAGGAAAGAACACAGAGCTGAATATGAAACAAATCGAGGAGTGAAGATTCTGCAAGTCACTATATTGGAGTGTTTTCCATGTAGCATATCACACGTTGCAAGATCCTAGAAATATTTGGTCGAATCCATTGAAATAGTCAAAAGAAGATGCCACTTCTTGCTCCTGGAACGAATGCTAGAAGCAAAGGAAACGATGAAGAAGTGAGTGAATGAGGAAGTAAACAAGTCGTATTTAAAATCAGCCCCTGAACGCTTGGAAGCATGATGGAATTCTGAAGAACATTGCCACGGTGCACAGAAAATATTTCCGAGGAAACACTCAAGACTTGGTTACATATTGGCAGTTGAAAACTCTGGCAATAAGAAGCAAGCATATGGTCGGGCATTCAGGAAGGAGATGGGAGGTCCAAAGATGCACAAAATCGTCCAGTATAGAAGATAAAAAGGGCTGAAAAGAAGTGAATTTGCTCACAATCTACCTCATAGTCATGTGCTGCGCGAAGAGGCAACAGTAGAGAGAGAGGAAAAATAGAACAGTTTATCAACAAGGAACGACCTAACTGCAGATAGAATGGAAACCGATGATGCTAAGGCTCATGGGCCCATCTTGATGTTCTTCAGTTTGATTTGCAACAAGAAGGTATATGGTCTTCTTTCACAAGTAAGAAATCGCCCATTGTATGAAAAGGCTCATTTTTCATCGAATAGTAGTTTCAGTTCAGTAGCAACGAAAGAAAAATATGACCAGGTCCAAATCGTACCTTGAGAAGGTAGTCTACTCAGATGTTCAAAGTTGTAAGCAATTTCCTTCATCATCTAAGAATAGGCTTGGCAATCCAATCCGTGAAGACCCTCCTCGTGGACAGCATGGTGAAGGTTCTCGAATCCAAAGGCATCCTGGAATTGAAAGATGATGAGTTCATTAAAAAGGAAGACATTGTCAAGGACCTAGGCGCACACCTACTGCACGAACGGTTTTAAGGCTGTATAATTGATTTCTTTTAACGATGTACGGCTATTTATTCACCTGTCGTACTTTTGAAATAATTAAAAATTAAAACCTCGTATCAGGGAAAGTTTTTGCATGCAGTGCATGCTTGTAAAACATATAAACTGTTGGTGGCAAAGCTCTACGTCGTAATAAATAGGAATATAGAATCAGGCGATAGTAAAACTTGACAAATCAAAGCTTCGGTACGTTCCAAAATGCTGAGAATTCATCAGTCATCAATTAAATTGTTGAAAAAAAAATTTACAAATTTTGAACTACCGCTAAACATTTATCTCGCTTCTGATTGGCTGAGAGAAATGCCACCGCTGTCAGTGTAGAAGCTGTATTGTTAAATTTTATGCCAAATATTTCTTTACCTGATTGCCGATCGAATATCACCAAAAAATCTCTCTCCATTTACGTGGACACCGAGCAATGGCGGATTTCTTGAAATCAAAAGCATTACGATGACGAAACTTATGAATTCAATATTTTTGCACAGTAAGACTCACGTAGTTGGTAAAAATCATAATAAATACTAATCTTCATTAAATTATAATCCGTCACGACTCACCTCACGTTCATTTTCTAAAATCTTTCTCGAATTTTAGATTCCCGCCGGTGACAATCGCGTCTCCAAATACCGCGGCGCGTTATTCACTTTCCACTGCGACCTCTCCGTGTCAACATCCTCCCTTTCACCAGTCATTCATTTTCCCCTTTTTCTAATTTAATGCACTCTTTGGAGCATATAATCATCCTCATTAAAACTATGAAGCTACGCCCGAGCTCTCTGTTCGAAGAAACGGCTTCGGAAACGCACTAAATTTCCCATTGTAGCGATAAGTTACGAGCCCATAAGCACGATGCTGTCGTGAGATATATAAGCCGTCCGTGGATATTATTGTCATTAGTATTTATCTGGTCATTTTCACCGAGGTAAAGATATCTTGAATGGCGATGAATAGGAAGCTAGGTATTCGAAACGCTTCGGTCGGACGCAATCGGTAAATAAAATTCCTGGGCACATTCTTGTCGTCGAGGGAAGAGAAATATTTTTTAATGGGACGTTTCTTACCTTACTTGGCTTTTCGACTGAACCTTGCATCCTCACCAAAAGCCGTGCTGCATCGCCTGCACTGGGATGAGGTGTCACATAGCCGTCCTCTACGAAGCTGCAGTAAATCTAATCAATCTCTTATGTGCAACGCCAACCACAGAACGCAACAACGTTGTCACAATCACTTCATACAGGGAGAAACTTGGAGATTTGATAGCTATTTCCATGGATAGTAAAACGGCGTAACGAAAGCATGGGGAAACTCGATTCACAAATCACAAGTACGAACTCTGATCGCTGGTGATAGCCGCCTACTGAGGCGACACCGATACGATAACTTGGCCCTCTGTCGGATTTCGAATATTCTCCATATGACGGAAAATGACGATCTATTTCTAGCGCTCCTCATTCCTGCGAAGAGATCTATGCGTTTATAACTCTGCTACGATTCGCTTTTTCGAGGACTAAAGTTGGATCGAGTTGCGGCGTGCGCTTAGGTATTTGTCAAGGAGATATCTCGTTCCTTGGAAAAGGGATGATATAAAATGGCAATGACTTAATAAGAAAGAAGAAGATGAAGGACGTCGTCTCTCGAAAACCCTAACGTCCGCAAAGTATCGACGAAAATTACCACTGTCTCTTCGGAAGAGAGAAGTATCGCACAGAAGCCGAATTAAATCCACCGCAGACTTTCCCCACGGAGGAGCTGCATGCGTCCAATGCGTTGTTCTCCTATTCGCCTCTCCTTACCACCGGGTAATCGTTCGCTGAAACTACCTCCCGTAGCAGGCGTAAGAAGAACCATTCAAATCGGAATGAAAATTCAAATGATTTAATATTTCACCAGGCATTTTCAAGGCGAGCTGTGACTTTCACGATGTAAGATCGCTCGCGAACATTCTCAACGCTCTTACCGACTACCCTCTCAGCGGAACCGAGATTCTGTATGGCTTTTCCACAAGTTTTACGTATAGATTAAGATTGCAGAGATTCTACTATTAAAATTTTTCTCCGCGGATCGTACATGTTCATTTACAGTTTTCCGGTCAAAGTGGTCGACGACTAAACACTCGTTAATATATATTAATCTCATTCCCCATTTTCCGCACCCTATCATGACTTTATCTAAATCATTTCTAAGAACTAATCTATCCTCACTGCCGTATATTTCCATGTAGAACATTGTATCGCCCGCAATTATCCTAACCTTACATGGAGTGTAAGTATAGGTGTCTCCTGACTTTTGAATGAGACTAGCATAGATCGATAGAGGATCAAAATTAAGAATACACGTCTTTTTTTATAGACGTTTCTCGCCGTAAGTTTAGGAGATATTAACGTTCAAAGATTGCAATTTTTTTCAAATTTCGCGCTTGGACAACCCAAATCCGCTTATCCCTCTTTCGAGCTCCTACGTAATCAGCGAGTTCGGTGGTGGAGATGGTTGATGCATTTACAAAACTTTTTCTGACAGTCATTTTTGCGCGCTGGTCGCTGGTTCGCGACCCGGCAACGGAAATTTTTTTCTCTTCGATTATGATATATTTGTCTCGTATTCAGCGTCTATTACGCAATGTGCATAAAATTTGGAATTATTATGCGATTTAATAATAACTTTTCTTAGGATTTCTGTTCAAGTTTATTATTCATACAATTGGTGCATATTCATACCCTTACATAGTCAGGAGACACCTATGTTTACACTCCTTGTTAGTATCAATTTCTCGTCAAAGGTCGTTGATATATATAAAAAAAATAGGAGCGGCCCGATTTCGCTTTGATACGATATTCCTGTAATAAAACTTGCGAAATAGTTCGCACGCCGGAACCCTGTCTTTTAGAGGGGCGAAAAGCGGAAAAGAATATCCGCAATGCTGGCGATGGCGGACCTAAAAAAACATTCTCCCGATATGAACAAAAAAATTGTGGAAGGATTTGAAAGTTTGGACTTCGGAAGCTTTTCGAATTCTTCGGAAATCTTTCATCTGCAAGCCGACCAGCCTGCCGCATCCTAAGCTCACCGTCGCGAAAATTACATGCTAAATTCTCCTTCCACGACGCATGCTCAAACCGTGTTACTCGCTAAATGATTCGAGCACTTAAATCATATCTCCCAATATCACTTCCAAAATCGTAGCTCGATCCTAGTGCTCGCCTCAACAATGCTTTAAAGCAAGATTAGTTTCCGCGTTGGATGGTAACGGAATGGAAAGGGGAGGAAAGATACAGTTATCTGAAAAGTCTATGGAACTTCAACGGATGCATCTACTGATATACCAAATCTGTTAGCTAGACCTTTCTTTTCTTTGGATTTTTTTTATGCGAAAGCCACTCGAATAACTATAAATACCGGACTTTTTGATCGTTCGCATCTCACCTACGTCTCTATAGTACGATAACTTTCCATTGCTTGCACACGAATTTACTGCACGTGTGTGAATTCAGAGACGTCTTATAGTTGAACTGCCACTAGATTAGCTGGACGTTTCCGATGCATATTTTAAAAGACTACCTCTAGTATTCGAATACCAAAGGCAGAAAACGAATGCCGCAACTACAGCGGGAATTGGATGTGATGAGCAGAGGATATGAATCCGTCTGCAGGATGCACTCTTAAAAATATTCTATGATCGGTCCTTGATAATAAGCGAATGCCAATTGATTCTTGGACAAAGTTTATTTAAAAATTCACATAAATTACATGTCCAGTATCACTCTTCCATCAGTGTTTACATCAGATAGTAGCCGAGGTTTTCCTTCCCTTCTCTGCTATCGCTCCCGAATCGAAATCCTCTCCCCAACGGTCGTTGGAGGTACCTGAAACGAGAGTGAAAGAGATTATTCAAAATGTGAAAGAATGACTAGGTTCACTGTCAGAATGAGAGGGCATCACCCGTTTGCCAAAACCTTTGTTTCCGGAATGTAAACGATACGGTTAAGTAATTCGAAATGTCAGCAACGGTTCGAAAAGTAAGAGATCCCATATCTAATGAAGATGTCTGATGAATCCGGAGAGAAATAAAAAAGAATATATTTTTCTCTTCCTGTGGCACTTGGGAAACGCATTCGGTTTTTTGTTGAGTGAACGGAAATGTTCTGCCAAATATCAGGAAATTGGTGCTTGATGAACTCCATCAAATCCTCGTCCCTTCACAGAGGATGGATGAATGCAATTTCTTTGAGAAAAGTTTGCTTGGTGCCCTAAGAAGGAAGATAATGTCTGTAGCATTCTACGGCATCGTATCCCTTTGAGAAGCAAGAAAGAAGAATGAGGGAACAACTTTATCTTTTGGTAGGTTTATCCCAAGAGTGGTTATCCTTGGATGTTACAGGGATGTTAAATTGCAAAATATGGAATCGTACTTGCACCTACTGAAGGAAGGCGGCTAGAAGGTACACTATAACAGGAATCGTGAAAAATGGAAATTCTCAATAATGAAGGAAAGAACACAGAGCTGAATATGAAACAAATCGAGGAGTGAAGATTCTGCAAGTCACTATATTGGAGTGTTTTCCATGTAGCATATCACACGTTGCAAGATCCTAGAAATATTTGGTCGAATCCATTGAAATAGTCAAAAGAAGATGCCACTTCTTGCTCCTGGAACGAATGCTAGAAGCAAAGGAAACGATGAAGAAGTGAGTGAATGAGGAAGTAAACAAGTCGTATTTAAAATCAGCCCCTGAACGCTTGGAAGCATGATGGAATTCTGAAGAACATTGCCACGGTGCACAGAAAATATTTCCGAGGAAACACTCAAGACTTGGTTACATATTGGCAGTTGAAAACTCTGGCAATAAGAAGCAAGCATATGGTCGGGCATTCAGGAAGGAGATGGGAGGTCCAAAGATGCACAAAATCGTCCAGTATAGAAGATAAAAAGGGCTGAAAAGAAGTGAATTTGCTCACAATCTACCTCATAGTCATGTGCTGCGCGAAGAGGCAACAGTAGAGAGAGAGGAAAAATAGAACAGTTTATCAACAAGGAACGACCTAACTGCAGATAGAATGGAAACCGATGATGCTAAGGCTCATGGGCCCATCTTGATGTTCTTCAGTTTGATTTGCAACAAGAAGGTATATGGTCTTCTTTCACAAGTAAGAAATCGCCCATTGTATGAAAAGGCTCATTTTTCATCGAATAGTAGTTTCAGTTCAGTAGCAACGAAAGAAAAATATGACCAGGTCCAAATCGTACCTTGAGAAGGTAGTCTACTCAGATGTTCAAAGTTGTAAGCAATTTCCTTCATCATCTAAGAATAGGCTTGGCAATCCAATCCGTGAAGACCCTCCTCGTGGACAGCATGGTGAAGGTTCTCGAATCCAAAGGCATCCTGGAATTGAAAGATGATGAGTTCATTAAAAAGGAAGACATTGTCAAGGACCTAGGCGCACACCTACTGCACGAACGGTTTTAAGGCTGTATAATTGATTTCTTTTAACGATGTACGGCTATTTATTCACCTGTCGTACTTTTGAAATAATTAAAAATTAAAACCTCGTATCAGGGAAAGTTTTTGCATGCAGTGCATGCTTGTAAAACATATAAACTGTTGGTGGCAAAGCTCTACGTCGTAATAAATAGGAATATAGAATCAGGCGATAGTAAAACTTGACAAATCAAAGCTTCGGTACGTTCCAAAATGCTGAGAATTCATCAGTCATCAATTAAATTGTTGAAAAAAAAATTTACAAATTTTGAACTACCGCTAAACATTTATCTCGCTTCTGATTGGCTGAGAGAAATGCCACCGCTGTCAGTGTAGAAGCTGTATTGTTAAATTTTATGCCAAATATTTCTTTACCTGATTGCCGATCGAATATCACCAAAAAATCTCTCTCCATTTACGTGGACACCGAGCAATGGCGGATTTCTTGAAATCAAAAGCATTACGATGACGAAACTTATGAATTCAATATTTTTGCACAGTAAGACTCACGTAGTTGGTAAAAATCATAATAAATACTAATCTTCATTAAATTATAATCCGTCACGACTCACCTCACGTTCATTTTCTAAAATCTTTCTCGAATTTTAGATTCCCGCCGGTGACAATCGCGTCTCCAAATACCGCGGCGCGTTATTCACTTTCCACTGCGACCTCTCCGTGTCAACATCCTCCCTTTCACCAGTCATTCATTTTCCCCTTTTTCTAATTTAATGCACTCTTTGGAGCATATAATCATCCTCATTAAAACTATGAAGCTACGCCCGAGCTCTCTGTTCGAAGAAACGGCTTCGGAAACGCACTAAATTTCCCATTGTAGCGATAAGTTACGAGCCCATAAGCACGATGCTGTCGTGAGATATATAAGCCGTCCGTGGATATTATTGTCATTAGTATTTATCTGGTCATTTTCACCGAGGTAAAGATATCTTGAATGGCGATGAATAGGAAGCTAGGTATTCGAAACGCTTCGGTCGGACGCAATCGGTAAATAAAATTCCTGGGCACATTCTTGTCGTCGAGGGAAGAGAAATATTTTTTAATGGGACGTTTCTTACCTTACTTGGCTTTTCGACTGAACCTTGCATCCTCACCAAAAGCCGTGCTGCATCGCCTGCACTGGGATGAGGTGTCACATAGCCGTCCTCTACGAAGCTGCAGTAAATCTAATCAATCTCTTATGTGCAACGCCAACCACAGAACGCAACAACGTTGTCACAATCACTTCATACAGGGAGAAACTTGGAGATTTGATAGCTATTTCCATGGATAGTAAAACGGCGTAACGAAAGCATGGGGAAACTCGATTCACAAATCACAAGTACGAACTCTGATCGCTGGTGATAGCCGCCTACTGAGGCGACACCGATACGATAACTTGGCCCTCTGTCGGATTTCGAATATTCTCCATATGACGGAAAATGACGATCTATTTCTAGCGCTCCTCATTCCTGCGAAGAGATCTATGCGTTTATAACTCTGCTACGATTCGCTTTTTCGAGGACTAAAGTTGGATCGAGTTGCGGCGTGCGCTTAGGTATTTGTCAAGGAGATATCTCGTTCCTTGGAAAAGGGATGATATAAAATGGCAATGACTTAATAAGAAAGAAGAAGATGAAGGACGTCGTCTCTCGAAAACCCTAACGTCCGCAAAGTATCGACGAAAATTACCACTGTCTCTTCGGAAGAGAGAAGTATCGCACAGAAGCCGAATTAAATCCACCGCAGACTTTCCCCACGGAGGAGCTGCATGCGTCCAATGCGTTGTTCTCCTATTCGCCTCTCCTTACCACCGGGTAATCGTTCGCTGAAACTACCTCCCGTAGCAGGCGTAAGAAGAACCATTCAAATCGGAATGAAAATTCAAATGATTTAATATTTCACCAGGCATTTTCAAGGCGAGCTGTGACTTTCACGATGTAAGATCGCTCGCGAACATTCTCAACGCTCTTACCGACTACCCTCTCAGCGGAACCGAGATTCTGTATGGCTTTTCCACAAGTTTTACGTATAGATTAAGATTGCAGAGATTCTACTATTAAAATTTTTCTCCGCGGATCGTACATGTTCATTTACAGTTTTCCGGTCAAAGTGGTCGACGACTAAACACTCGTTAATATATATTAATCTCATTCCCCATTTTCCGCACCCTATCATGACTTTATCTAAATCATTTCTAAGAACTAATCTATCCTCACTGCCGTATATTTCCATGTAGAACATTGTATCGCCCGCAATTATCCTAACCTTACATGGAGTGTAAGTATAGGTGTCTCCTGACTTTTGAATGAGACTAGCATAGATCGATAGAGGATCAAAATTAAGAATACACGTCTTTTTTTATAGACGTTTCTCGCCGTAAGTTTAGGAGATATTAACGTTCAAAGATTGCAATTTTCAAGCATCACCATTTGAATGTGGGTTTAACCCATTTAATAAATCCCGAATTCCATTCTCTCATCATTTTTTTCTTATTGCAGTAACCTCTAATTTTTGTTGTAGAAATTGTGATTCTTCTTCCCATAATCGAAAGAGAAAATAGAATCGTATCATGAAGAGTTGTATCACCAACGTTTATTGTAATTCTATTAGTAGGACTATACCACAAATGAAACCAGGGTGTACTTGAATGATGAAATTAGGATAATTGATAGTTATAACATTTGATTTGCATTCAAAAAGTGGTGATTTATTCAACGTATCTTAAATCAGAAGCAAAAATTGCAATCAGTTTCGACCTGATTATCATCTGAAGTTAAAGGAAAAAAAACAAGTTAAACCTCCCATAAAAGGGATATCCTGACAATCTCCCAGGTTGGGAATAATTATTCCAGCACGTATAAAAAGAAGAGCCTTAAATGATGCATGAGTTAATAGGTGAAAAAATGCCAATTCTGTTTAACCCATAGCCAAAATTCTTATTATTAATCCAAGTTGACTTAATGCAGAAAGAGCAATAATTTTTTTTCAAATCAAATTCATAATTTGCCCCTATTCCAGATATAAATATGGTTATGCCTCCAATTAATAATAAATACTTACCTTACCCACTATTTATAACCAGAACATTAAATCGGATTATTAAATAAACCCCAGCCGTAACTAAAGTAGAAGAATGAACCAATGAAGATACTGGTGTTGGAGCCGCCATTGCAGTTCGTAATCAAGAAGAAAAAGCAATTTGAGCACTATTAGTTATAGCAGCAAAAACCATTAATAAAGAAATTATAATCCCTTCAAAATCAATAAATATATAATTTAAATAAAAAGCATAATTTCATCTACCATAATTTAATATTCAGGCAATACCTAATAAAAGGCTACATCACCGAGGGGATTAGATAAAACAGTTAATATTCCAGCTCTATAAGACTAAAAATTTTTATAGTAGATTGCTAAGAGATAAGAAATTAAACCAAGACCATCCCAAACTAATAGTATTGAAATTATATTTGGTCTAATAATAAATAATGTTATTGAAAATTCAAATATTAATACAAATAAAATAAACTGAGAGATATAAGGATCTCCTTCCATATTATTATTTCTATAAAAAATTACTATACTAGAAAGAAATAAAACAAAACGTATAAACACTAAAGATATTCAGTCAAATAGTATAGTTATTACAATATTTATAGAATTTAAAGGAAGAACACCCCATTCAAAAAATACAGTCAAATTATTTACACAAAATTAAATACCTAATGTAAGATAAGTTAAAGATATCACTTAAAATATTAAAGATCTAATAAAACAAATATTTAAGCGTCAATTAATGATCTTAAGCAAACGATATTGCATTATTGACACCACAAATCAAAATTTTAAATTAAACTTTTTAGATTAAAATCTGTCGAAAAATAAATCTCTTTTTAAAGTGATGTAATTTAAAGGAAATCAGTGTAATAATAAAGGTAAATATACACGATAGTATCCGAAATTTGAACTATACGAAGTAGAAAAAGTCTTTCCATGCTGGGTATATCTATATAAATATAAAGCATAAGCAGCTCTAAAAAATGATGAAAAAATAATTGCAATTATAGTTACTCAACTTCAACTTAGAATTCTATTACGTAAACTAATTTCCCCTAACAAATTAATTCTAGGTGGAGCAGCCATGTTACATGAACTAAGAAGAAATCACCATAAACATATTCTAGTTATTAGATTAATGAATCCCTTATTAATAAATAATCTTCAACTTCCTAATCGTTCATAAGAAATATTAGCAAGAACTTGATGAACATAAACCATGAGCAATTATTAAAACATAAGTATTACCTAAACCTCAACAAGTTATTGTTATTAATCTAGCTAATACAATCCCTATATGAACAATAGACGAATAAGCAATTAATGACCTCAGATCAACTTGACATAAACAAATTAATCTGACAATCACTCCTCCTACTAAACAAATACCTATTCACATAAAATTAAACTTCACTCCTGCAGATGTAATTAATCTAAAAACACGCAAACCCTCCTAACTACCCCGCTAAAGTTATAGATCCAGAAAAAGGAGGTTCAACATGAGCCTTTGGTAATAACAAGTGAAATAAAAATATAGGCATTTTAACTAAAAAGGCAAATGGTAACGAGATATAAGAATAAAAGCTGACATTGCAAATGTGAAGATAATCAAAAACATAAATTCAGTCTACCCAAATTTTTATATAAATTACAAATTGAAACTAATAAAGGTAGAGATGCAAATAAAGTATAAAATAATAAGTTAATACCTGCCTGTACACTTTCAGGTTGATAACCTCTCCGTAAGACTAAAAGAAATATAGGAATTAATGATATTTAAAAAAATAAATATAATATAAATAAATTAGCTATTATAAAAGTAATAATAATAATAATATTATTATTATTATTATTATTATTATTATTGTACATACAAAAAACTGGGTAAAGTTTTTATGAGAATAAATTGAAGATCTAGCTAGTAACATTAAACAGCAAATTCAAAATATTAAAAAATTAAACCATAACTTAACACATCATAACCAAAATAAAATCTTATATTGCAATAAGAAAAAACTATATAACCTTCTAATAAAAAAATAAAAGAAGCAAAAAAATGAAGGAGACTACTAATCAAAATGCAGGGGTAAAACATAATTGGATCATTAAAATAAGATATAAAACAAACTTTAGCATTGTAGAAGTCTAAATGAACTAAAATAATCATTGCCCTGTCTCCGAATTATAGAAACTAAAATTCCTAAACCCAAAGCTCCTTCATCTACCCCAAAAGTCATAAAATATATAAGAAAATAAAGATCAGAATAAAAAAGTAATACAAAAAAAATTAAACAAAAGTCTAAGAATTATAAATTCTAAACTTAGCGGAGTAGAAAGAAGGTTCTTGCGTTTAGATACAAATGATCATAAACCTCAAGTATTTTGAAAGTACAATAAAAGGAGTAATACCCTTATTAGTTTCACTGAAATTTGTACATTGAATTAAAAATGAAAGGATTATAATCTTTAATCCAGAGAAAAAAAATAAGTAATTTAATGAGACAGGAAGGAATCTTTTTCAAGCCAAATATATATTAATTTATCATAACGATAACAAGGCAGATTTCCAATTTTCAAGGCAGAATATAAATGATACTAATACTAACTTTAAAATAAAAATCGGTGAGTAAAAATCAACTCCTAAGAACTTTACCACAAATAAAATTCTTGAATATTCTGCTACAAAAATTAACGCAAACCCACCTCTTCTATACTCAACGTTAAATCCTGACACAAGCTCAGACTCACCTTCAGCAAAATCAAAAGGAGTATGATTAGTATCTGCTAGAAGAAGGAAATCAAATAATTATTAAAGGAATAATATATAAAGCAAATATAATCTCGATAAAGAGAAAATTGATACATTCTATATACATTAGAAAGAAAAATAAAAGAGATTAACCCATTTATGCTGAAGGTAAAAACTTTTTAATTATTATCTGATATTCATATAAATTGGTTTAAAAGAATAAAAAAAAGAGTTTGAAAGAAAATTTAGTTAAAGTTATCTGGTTACAGAGTTACATGGTGTTCCAAAAATGGAACACTAGGCAAAAGCGCTACCTAATACATAGAATGTAGTCTTCGGTATGATAGTCCTTAGAGCACTTTATTTGAAGGGCAACATTGCATTTCTTACAGCAAAAAGTGGTATATTTGCGGCATTCTACAATATTTTGGTTTGCTTTGATTGTTTTGTGATTACATGATTCTGGTCATCATAACGGGAGTCCTTATTGCGTTTCTAAGAAGGTCTTCCCAGTTTGGGCCGAATTACCATGGGTCTTCAGATAATAGCATGCCACACAGCGAAGAAACTCAAAAAGATCCATTGGCTTTGGATCGTAAGTTTTATGCAGCTGCCAAGCATTTTGTAGAGCTAATTGGTTGCTGCACTTGGATCTTCTTTTTATGTTTTTGTGAATAGCGATTGACAAGACACAGCGGATTGACACCAGCCCCAGATGATGTAACTTTGACAACACTGTTATCATTCAGCATCCATATTGACTGTGCCTTCAATTCTGTAATCAAACGCAACCCTTTCTTTATTTTTTAGGGCATCTTCTGATTCCAAAAGGATTTTGTCGATTCGATTTTTTCTCACTGTGCGGGTTGCTTGATGACCATTTGAACTGAGTGTATCAAAAAGTGCAATGTCCAGGGTGCTCCTTCATGAGTGCATCAGTAAATTGTAGGACAACGGATGCACCGACACCATATTCCTCATAATTAGTGTTTGGGTTTTACCTTGATATGGTTGAAACCAACAAATATAACCTAGGCATGTGGCACCACATCAAAACTTGTACCCAAACCGAAAAGGTTTTCCCCAAATAAACTGTTTGCGTTCATGACGACCAAAGTAAGGAATCATAGACTCGTTAAAGCTGAAGTCTGTTTTGTTTGGTACAAATAGCATGCATCTCTCTTCTGGATCAAAATTTTCTTGAACAAGGTACGCAGGGGCACGCAAAGAATCAGGCAGATTATTTATTGTTTCTCCTTCTTTATCAACAGAGTCCTCCTCAGAAACAGGAGTTGTTGCATTTTCAGGAGGTCCTATGATAATTGCATTTGCTTTTATGTCATAATTTGTCTACAACAGGTCAGCTATTTTTGTAGGGTTAATGTTTTATGCAACTTGAGACTTAAAAGTGGTGAAAATTAAAAAACAAAGATAAAGGCCATATATATAAATAAAAAAGTATATGGCGAAGTCACAGTAGTGGTTGTGCCTAGTGTACCAAAAATGGAACAATCAACTTTTCTATCCTCTAACTTGTATATGAATAACATTTTCTGTATGTTCTGATTATGACATGAAACAGTGAGTATTCAAGTAGTAATAGAAAAATAAATAAAATCTATAGACGGTAAATCACTTAAGTTATAATTAAAGTTTATCGAGTGAGTCTTGAAAAATCTACTCAAAAAAATAAAGCTAGGTTTTACAACGTCCACCTAGCTCTGTGTTTGCTCTGTGACTAATTCCGTGAATTCGGTTATGCTATACATACCCTTACAAAGAAGGCAGGAAGTTTTCACCCACTTCCCAGATTTCTTGTAAGCGATAGGATATAAAATAACTTCACGTAACTGCCGTTCCAAAAACGGAACTCTAGGCATAAATGGGTTAAGAACATTCTTTTCTATGATCACCTAAGTTCATGGAAAATATCTTAATAATTGAAGCTGATCCTATCTCATCTTCTTTTCATTCTATTTTCTTAAGTCAATGTTTTTGTTTTAAGATTGTATTTCATCTAATATTTACTTATGTAACATTTGTGTAAAGGAACTCTTATATTGCTCATCTTGGTATGACAGAGAGGAATATGTGTGTACAGTTATTGTCTTGAAGCATATAAACATATAATAATATCTTAGTGATAGATTTCAATGCTTGGTTGCAGATGTGCTTGGGACTACAAGATATAGATGAGAAGAATGGGCAACATTTTTTTGCACTGATTTACTGGGATTTAGGTTCAGCATGAAGACATTACTTTGGATCAAGAACACTGCAAGTTAGTCTTAAAGGAAAAATAATTTGAAATGGAAATGGTGCATTGATATGGATCGTAAAAGCTTTTATTTATTTCAGGACTAAGGTCCTCCAAGCAAGCACCTGAGACATATTATACATCTTCCTATTTAGGAATTGAATCCCTCTCATTGCAGCATTTCTTTGATTGTCACTACACTCGGATATAACAATGTGAAGGTTTGGCATATTCAAGAATTTCTTTACAGTTTGTCTTTTACAGATATCTACTTGATGACCTGCCTCCATATATTTATTTTGACACTTGTGAACAGAATTAGAAGAGATATCCTACCATTCATCCATGATATCTCCTTTTATAAAAGGTGAATGATGTTTGAACATAACGACATGCAATATAGACTGACAGGTAATAAAGAATTATTATAGATGCAATGAACTAGACTCTGATAATAAATAAAGCATTTTCTTATCATCTAGTTTTTTTCATGCAAGCTTCTCAGAAATTTAACATTCCAATGCTATGTTCCTGGAGGTACCTCAGGAAAGGAAGCTGAAAATTATTCCACCAAAGGTCAAAACTAAAGGAAAGGTAAGTGACTATTACATTGGGTTTAACGTGGAATACCACAGTTTTATTATTCAAATGGTCTTGAAAACGAATCGGTAATTCAAGAAATAGCATATACCAAGAGTGAGAATGATTTTGGATTTATAAGAGTTGTCAGTGTTAGTCTACATAGTTGAAGTTGTGAAATATTTGTAGAAAAGTGGATCGTGCTACCCGTGATGAGTAGGTGAAGTGCAAATATATATGCATGGATTAAGAGAATTGAGTGACAGTAATAGTAATTAGACCATCCATGGTTTTTTCTAATCGAGATAATAAGTAACTTTTAAGAAGTGACTCTTAAGATAAACTATCTTCCTTAGAGTAGTTTGCAATGTTGATGGCCAAAATAGAAATGAGTAACTATGCAATACTTACAAATGCAAGAATTACAAATGATTTTTTACCACCCAAAGTTGAATTACAAAGATTGTGTTCCGATGTATTTGAATTCAATAAGAATAATTATACTTAGCTTAATAGGTTATAGATTTAAAACATTTTAGCAGCAAAGGAAGACCTAACTGCAGGTGGAATGGAATCTGATGATAATAATGCTGAATGCTCATGGCACTTTCTTGTTACTCATTTTGATTTGCAAAAATCAGTATTTTGGAGCTCCTTCACCGATATGAAACCGTACATTCGATCACTATAGTAATTATTTATCAAATAATAGATTCAATTCATGTCCATGTAAAAACAAGGGTGACCAGTTGGAGGACAAATTAAAGCAATACATGTTAATAAGGGAAGATAAACTAAAATTACAATTTAGTTTAGCTTTTAATTAAACAGAATCCCTCAAGTTGCATCAAAGGATTGCCTTGAATTAAATGTGAATCATAAAAGAATATCTCAATTGCTAATTCCAAATCAAAAAGGAATATTCTGCCTTTATGCATGCA
This sequence comes from Pantala flavescens, assembly GCA_020796165.1. NCBI lineage: Eukaryota > Metazoa > Arthropoda > Insecta > Odonata > Libellulidae > Pantala > Pantala flavescens. Next base: position 105,863 of record JAIUJI010000027.1, on the reverse strand, counting down.
TATTTGAAGAGGAATATACATCGGTAATATGTTGTACCAAAATATACAAAAAATTACATTTGATAATAAAGATTTGGAGGCCTCTTATTAACAATCATAAACCGCGTTCCATCAAAATTAGGTGTTATGGGTTATTAATTTGTTAAACCTTTATGATTGAGTAGTGTGTCCTCCTGTCAGTAAAGAAGTAAATGAAGCAGAAGGTATGATCATAATAAGGAATGTGTGAGGATTTCATACTTTCCACACACTAAGTATGAAGAAGCAGATTGAAATGAAATAGTTCAGAGACTTAAGAGATATACAGAAAAAAATTCATAAAATAGAAAATGAATAAAAATATTTCTTATGAAACTTCATATGCAATGAATCTTTTATAGAGTATCTGAGTAGTCAGGAGTAAGTAGGGATTGGTATGTTTTATTCATAGAATTTAAAAATGGGATGACAAATGCTGTTCAAGAGCAGTTATCTATAAGATAATGAATAATTCATTTCTTTCTCATTAAGCTCTGGAAGATTTAAAATTTTGCATCAAAAAGCATAGTAATTCTTTCTGAGTGTGAGATTGTAACCAAAGGATATGAAAAAGAGTCTCAAAAGAAAATAATCATAGAGAAATGCAAGGTTAATCTCAATGAGTGTGTCCTTTGGTACAACACTATTCTAAATTTTACGCATTAATATTTCAATTTACCCAATCATTACCAATTGCTTCTTCAGTGCATTAAAATATGGAAAAAATTAAAAATATGTTGATCTCCACCAATGGACGACTATAGTGATGCTTGATGATTGTATCAGTTGTAGAAAGAAATGAATTTTCATAAATGAGCAGAGAGAAATATCACTGGAAATAATGGATGATGGCATCCATTAGAGGAAGCTTTTTGATTAATGAATAATATGAATCTCTGTGTTAAATCACTGAAATCGATTAAAATATGAGGAGATCCAGAATTGGTCAACCTGGGTGATGTTTTAGGGATACTTTTCTCTAGGTACACATAAAGAGAAGCCTGTAGAAATATGTTGATGCAGCATTACTTTGATATGCATAAATTATATGATAACATTGAAGCAAGGAAATTATGACAATCAGTTATTGTGTAACCAATCATTGATTGAGATCTTTAGATGGAGGGATATAATTTGAAGCTGAGAATTATATTCTGCTGTTCAGGGATGAAGCATTTGTATTTCAAACTCACTTATACATTATACACCTCTTCAATCAGCTACCAAGAAATCTAATATTCAAGATTTTCCAAGTGCAGCACATACTGCTTGAGGTGATTTATCTTGTAAAGAATAACGGTGGACACCCAACCGTTACAAAATTTCTACTGTTCAAAAATACTCAATATCTTTACATAGCTGTGCAGTTTCATAATAATAAGGATAGAATAAGGCTATATAAGAATAAGGCATTATAATTAGGATAGAATATGTATCGCTATATAATATGTACAACAAATGCAGAGAACGTCCTTAATATGAATATGTAATCAACAAAAGAAAAAATTGCAACGGACGTTTATGTAAAAATATGATCGCTTTAATCTAGATCCAACGACCTCTATAGATATTCCATTTCCAATATCTTACATTAAACTCAAATGAATTTCCCGCGTCAACCTCGTCTTCGTTTCAGTATATCGATATGTACGCCGGACTAATCGTCTCGATCCTAAGCACGATTGTTCGCCATGTCTTCAGTGACTGACTTACCGTTGAGGAGGTTTCACGTGAATTGCGTATTAATAATGCGAATTTGTTCGGTCCTACGAAGAGTAAATGAGTGTGTCGTAAGCTCATATCTTTCTCAGTGCTTGGATTTCGGCTGTTTTTGGACGGACGAAGTAGCTCGTTGCCTCTAACGAGATATAACGTGCGACAAAGGACTCGGTGAGAGGAACTTCTATTTGGAGGTAGGTAATTGTTAGCATTACGTATCTATTTTTATTTTATCTACATTATCCATTCCCTGGACGCTTTGGTATCTACGTCGTGGGCGCAAAAGAATAAAATACCGATTGCTTGAGACTGGGAGAGGAACAGGTGGCAGAACATAATTTTAAAGGCAAAGGAAATTATCAGAAGGCATCCTCTCTAAACGTTTCCCTCCAAAATCATGTCCATCGCACCCCATGACCCCTTATCGGTAATGGCGAAACAGAAATGCACTTTCGTGTAAATGGTTCTTGAATACGTGATGAAATACGATAAATGCGTGGTAGAATATGTTAATTTCCAATGCATCATTATAATTATTTTCATTAATTGATATCGATTAGTTAATTATTAGAAATCAAATCAAGGTTTATTTTTCTCATTCGACGACCGTAAAGACGAGAAGATGAGGAATTATAATTTACGTGAAGAAAATAGAATCAGGAAAAATTATTTAAGGATTGGCTAGGTAATAGGTTTTCGATAAAATATTTTACAATTTAACCGTTTCATTGTATGCGTAGTTGTATTTTGGAGGGAAAAGATTAGGTTTCCACCAATGAGAACGCAGGATTTGCCGCCGAAAATCAACAATAGGAGGAAAGCAGTTCAGTTCGTGCGGAGATTTCATCGGGGGAGGTTCAGAGTGACCATCACGTCGGTGGATATTGAATCCAGACTGAAGTGTACGAGTCATCTGGCGAGGAGAACGCATGGATTGTTATCTAGCACAGATAACTGGTGGTACAAGAGATCCACTGCCATCGGGAATCGGATTGGATTCAGAGATTAGCGGTTCGAGTAATACCGCAGTGGTGGGAAACAGTCTTTTTTGTACACTATGCTGTAAGCGAATTTATGTTAGGATATGTACTTTCTTTTATGCTCGTTTGCTCCCTTTGCTAACGTTATTTTATGTAGGTGATTTATCCTAAGTGAACGATATCTATTTTCTTTAGTGAATGTTTTATTTTATGATGACTTGGTATACTTTGATAAGGTTCTTTATGATGATTAGGTATAATGTTATGTGTAGGCATTATATGATGAGTAGTATTATGTTATGATAGGGATTGACTGCGCGCGGTCACTCTTGTTCTGGGGCTCGTTATTGTCGGTGTTGTTCTTCGTCTTGGTCTTGTTTTCTGAGTATGTCGTTGGTGTTGTTTTTGGAATTGTTTGTGTAAGAGGCAATCAGTAGTATGTGTTTTCCTATGCATGTATGTGTGTGTGATGTCGCGCGCGCGCTTCACTTTTTTGTTGCTATGCAATGATATACTAATGATATTTTTTTACAGGCACATAATGATCTTTCTTTCAGGTACTCATGAAATATTGTTGTTTTCTTGTTAGTATATTTCCTTTACTGTCGGATGTTTCGTAATCATGTTGCGATTTTTTTCAGAGGTGTTTTTAATGGTAGGTACCAGTTTCATAGTTCTCTGTACGTATTATAAGATTTTGAATCCTTTTTAACATAGTATTCTTTTCAGGTATCACGATAGGGTCTGTTGTTACATCCTTGGGAGATGAGAGGAGCCAAGAAGTCCAAGTCTAGGATCACCCTCAGGCGGTGGGAAACCCGGGAGCAGTTCCTACGGTTCATGTGATATTTTTGTTGCTTTTGATGGTACATTTCGCTTTCTGTCTTGTTGTTTCGTAACCATGTTGCAATTTTTTTCAGAGGCGTATTTAATGGTAGGTATCAGTTTCATAGTTCTCTGCATGAATTATAAGAATTCGAATCCCTTTTAACATAGTAATCTTTTCAGGTATCATGATAGGGTCTGTTGTTACATCCTTGGGAGATGAGAGGAGCCAAGAAGTCCAAGTCTAGGATCACCCTCAGGCGGTGGGAAACCCGGGAGCAGTTCCTACGGTTCATGTGATATTTTTGTTGCTTTTGATGGTACATTTCGCTTTCTGTGTTGTTGTTTCATAATCATGTTGCAATTTTTTTCAGAGGTGTATTTAATGGTAGGTATCAGTTTCATAGTTCTATGCTTGAATTATAAGAATTCGAATCCCTTTTAACATGGTAATCTTTTCAGGTATCATGAAAGGGTCTGTTGTTACATCCTTGGGAGATGAGAGGAGCCAAAAAGTCCAAGTCTAGGATCAACCTCAGGCGGTGGGAATCCCGGGAGCAGTTCCTGCGGCTCATGTGATATTTTTATTTTTGGTGTCTACGCTTCTGATACGTAGTGTTGCAATTGTTTGTTACATGGTATTTATATGAAATCAGGTTGTCTGAAGTCCAAGTTTATGATTACGCTCACGCTGTGTGTAACCATGAAACGGCATCTAAAATTGTTAAGCTAGTGTTCCATGTGTATGTTACATGTTATTTACATCAAATCAGTTTGTCCATTGTTTTGATCATGCATTTAATTTGTAAAAGCATTCATTTTTATGGATTGGGTTGTCAATAATTTTAATAACAAGGCCTTGTTTGGTAGTTTAACTTTCTATCATTGCAACTGATGTACAGAACTGGAATGGCGCCCATGCTTTTGTGTGTGTGTGTGAGTGTGTTACGAGTGCTTGTGAATGCGGAGTATACTCCTGTGTGAATGTTTATTTTTGCGGTTCCGAATTATTAGTAGTAGAATTTTGGTAGTTACTAACTAACTGGTGGTGGTAGAATTGTGTGTGCTGAGAGTATGGGTTCCATTCCAAACTGTGCATTTCAAGCAAATTAAGCTTCTCATTTCATCACAGTTATTTTGATCAGAGTTTATATTGGGTTTTTGCATGTATTGATTGAGTTTTGTATTCGCTGGATGTAAATCTCCTCCAGATACTGGATTTCATTGTAAACATTTATATATTTTGTAGCTGTTTATAGCTTATTTGATGCAATGAACCAAGGAGGTTTTACCCCCTTGTTTTCCTCCTTGAATAAATTGAATTTTTTTGAAAGATGATTTGTGTGTTTCTTGAACCCTCATTGTTATTTTGACGAATTGCTTCAGTTCAAAAAAGGAGTCTTTGGAATTTGCCACTCATGGTTTCTAAGTTTAATTCAATTATTGTGCTAATTTTATCATTCCTGATCTGATAATCTACTTTAGTACGTTTCTACAAGTTGTAAATTTGCAAATACCGGGCATGAATGCTTCGCGTTTGGATGAGAAAATCTTGTATACTTGTAAGTTGTTTCTCACAGGAGTAAAATTAAAACTTCCCCTATAGAAAGAAATTATGATGAAAAAGACGATGGAAGACAGAGAAATGAAAATTTCAATTGATTCTGAACCTTTAATCGAATTTTCAATCGTACATAAACCTTTAGATTAGGGAACGCATTCCCTCCATCTAGTTTTCAATGGCCGTGAATCAAAAGCTGATATTTATATAACCGGTGCACAATTTGCACCACCCGTTGCAAAAGATGGTTGCGCACCAGATAAATGATTTTTGGATAAAATACGGTAAATCTAAAGCTAAGGACAGGAGAGAACATAGTTTCCCAAATTAAAAGTAACTTTTTCAATTCTTTTAGAGAGACCGTGCTAGTTCATACATTCTCGTTTTATACACAGTAAATAATTCTAAAGACGGCCAATAAATAATCAAAAGAAAATTGATTTCAGCCTCTACCATGGTATTTAAGAAAAACTAATTAAAAATCAAAAGATCTGCACAAACTTTAGTGTATGATGGCCGGTTTCCACCGGTTTTAGACCTCACGTTTTAATTCTAAATTATCTGCATAATTTACGATCAAAAATTTTTTCTATCCTCAGCCAGTTTGCTAGATGCAATGCGAACCTGTTCACTTTAAAAAATTGATACTTGTCATTGATGATAAGCAACTTTTGCAATTAGTGACGTTCTCTTCGAATATTCATCTGTGAGAGAGCTGGCGATTTTTCCAACGCCCACTTCTCGGATTGGAAAGGATTTGCAACTACGCAGGTTTTCAATGCGTAACATTTTTAATGGCTACAGCATGCAAGGCCAATTGCGTTTAACATCTGCACGATTTGTGCGCGATAAATCAATATTTCATTAGATTTTTACTGTATTGAAGCGTATTTTTGTTATTTTTTATGAGGATTAGCACGCTCAGATACCAAAACGTGTGCTACTTCGGGATATTCTAGTTCAATATCAGTTTTCGACCGATTTTGAACCCATTCTAGACATTATGTCGTAGATATTACTGTAGGAACCATATAACCGGAAGTTTGCATGCGATTCACCCGCTTCGTAGCAGATACTAGCCGCATTTTCACATAATATCGCGTTAAGAATGGAGGAATATTACGTTTCCTTGTTGAAAATCAGTATTTATCGGTATATTACGGAATATGAGCGATAGCGGAACATGTATCTATGCATATTTAGTTTCAACCATAGTGGAGTACGATTTGTGTGCGATAAATCAATATTACATTAGGTTTTTACTGAATTGAAGCCTATTTTTGTTATTTTTTATGAGGAATAGCACGCTCAGATACCAAAACGTGTGCTTCTTCGGCTTAACCTAGTTCAATATCAGTTTTCGACCGATTTTGAACCCATTCTAGACATTATTTCATGGATATTACTGTAGGAACCATATAACCAGAATTATGCAAGCGATTCATCCGCTTCGTAGCAGAAACTAGCCGCATTTTCACATATTGATATCGCGTTTCGAATGTAGGAATATTACGTTTCTTTGTTGAAAATCAGTTTTTATCGGTATATTACGGAATATGAGCTTTAGTGGAACATTTATTTATGCATATTTACGTTTCAACCATAGTGAAGTATGATTTGTGCGCGATAAATCAATATTTCATTAGGTTTTTACTGAATAAAGCCTATTTTTGTTATTTTTGATGAGGAATAGCACGCTAAAATCCCAAAACGTGTGCTTCCTCGGCTTATTCTAGTTCAATATCAGTTTTCGACCGATTTTGAACCCATTCTAGACATAATGTCCTGGATATTACTGTAGGAACCTTATAACAGGAAGTTTTCATGCGATTCATCTGCTTCGTAGCAGATACTAGCAGCATATTCACATAATTGCGCGTTCAGAATGTAGGGATATTACTTTTCTTTGTTGAAAATCAGTATTTATCGGTATGTTACGGAATATGAGCGATGGCAGTACATTTATTTATGAAATTCACGTTTCCACCATAGTGGAGTAAGATTTTTGCGCGATAAATCAATATTTCATTAGGTTTTTACTGAATTGAAGCCTATTTTTGTTATTTTTGATGTTGAATAGCACGCTTAAATCCCAAAACGTGTGCTTCTTCGGGTTATTCCAGTTCAATATCAGAATTCGACCGATTTTGAACCCATTCTAGACATAATGTCGTGGATATTACTGTATGAACCATACAACCGGAAGTATGCTTGCGATTCATCCGCTTCGTAGCAGATACTTGCCGCATATTAACATAATTGCGCGTTCAGAATGTAGGGATATTACGTTTCTTTGTTAAAAATCAGTATTTATCGGTATATTACGGAATATGAGCGATAGCGGAACATTTATTAATGCATATTTACGTTTGAAATATAGTGGAATACGATTTGTGCATGATAAATCAGTATTTTATTAGGTTTTTACTGAATTGAAGGGCATTTCTGTTATTTTTGATGAGAAATAGCACGCTAAGATCCCAAAACGTGTGCTTCTTCGGCTTATTCTAGTTGAATATACGTTTTCGACCGATTTTGAACCCATTCTAGACATTATGTCGTGGATATAACTGTAAGAACCATATAACCGGAAGTTTGCGTGCGATTCATCCGCTTCGTAGCAGATACTAGCCGTTTTCTAACGTATTATCGTGTTTAGAGTTTAGGGATATTACGTTTCTTTGATGAAAACCAGCATTTATCGGTATATTACGGAATATGAGCGATAGCGGAACATTTATCCATGTATATTCACGTCTCAACCATGGTGGAGTACGATTTGTGCATGATAAATCAGTATTTTATTAGGTTTTTACTGAATTGAAGGGCATTTTTATTACATTTGATGAGAAATAGCACGCTAAGATCCCTAAACGTGTGCTTCCTCGGCTTATTCTAGTTCAGTATGAGTTTTCGACCGATTCTGAACCCATTCTAGACATAATGTCCTGGATTTTACTGTAGGAACCTTATAACAGGAAGTTTTCATGCGATTCATCCGCTTCGTAGCAGATATTAGCAGCATATTCACATAATTGCGCGTTCAGAATGTAGGGATATTACGTTTCTTTGTTGAAAATCAGTATTTAATGGAATATTACGGAATATGAGCGATAGCGGAACATTTATTAATGCATATTTACGTTTGAATTATAGTGGAGTACGAATTGTTCGCGAAAAATCAATATTACATTAGGTTCAACTGAATTCAAGCCTATTTTTGTTATTTTTGATGAGAAAGAGCACGCTTAGATCCCGAAACGTGTGCTTCTTCGGCTTATTTTAGTTCAATATCAGTTTTCGACCGATTTTGAACCCATTCTAGACATAATGTCCTGGATATTACTTTAGGAACCTTATAACAGGAAGTTTTCATGCGATTCATCCGCTTCGTAGCAGATAATAGCAGCATATTCACATAATAGCACGTTAAGAATAAAGGAATATTACGTTTCTTTGTTGAAATCAGTATTTATCGGTATATCACGGAATATGAGCGATGGCAGTACATTTATTTATGAAATTCACGTTTCTATTATAGTGGAGTAAGATTTTTGCGCGATAAATCAATATTTATTAGGTTTTTACTGAATTTAAGCCTATTTTTGTTATTTTTGATGAGAAATAGCACGCTAAGATCCCAAAACGTGTGCTTCCTCGGCTTATTCTAGTTCAATTACAGTATTCGACCGATTTTGAACCCATTCTAGACATTATGTCCTGGATATTACAGTAGGAACCTTATAACAGGAAGTTTTCATGCGATTCATCCGCTTCGTAGCAGATACTAGCAGAATATTCACATAATTGCGCGTTCAGAATGTTGGGATATTACGTTTCTTTGTTAAAAATCAGTATTTATCGGTATATATTACGGAATATGAGCGATTGCGGAACATTTATTAATGCATATTTACGTTTGAATTATAGTGGAGTACGATTTGTGCGCGAAAAATCACTATTTCATTAGGTTTAACTGAATTGAAGCCTATTTTTGTTATTTTTGATGTTGAATAGCACGCTTAGATCCCAAAACGTGTGCTTCTTCGGGTTATTCCAGTTCAATATCAGTTTTCGACCGATTTTGAACCCATTCTAGACATAATGTCCTGGATATTACTGTATGAACCATACAACCGGAAGTATGCTTGCGATTCATCCGCTTCGTAGCAGATACTTGCCGCATTTTCGCGTCTTATCGCGTTAAGAATGTAGGAATATATCGTTTCTATGTTTAAAATCAGTTTTTATCGGTATATTACGGAATATGAGCGATGGCAGTACATTTATTTATGAAATTCACGTTTCCACCATAGTGGAGTAAGATTTGTGCGCGATAAATCAATATTTCATTAGGTTTTTACTGAATTTAAGATTATTTTTGTTATTTTTGATGAGCAATAGCACGCTAAGATCCCAAAACGTTTGCTTTTTCGGGTTATTCTAAATCAATATCAGTTTTCGACCGATTTTGAACCCATTCTAGTCAATATGTCGTGGATATATTTGTAAGAACCATATAACCGGAAGTTTGCGTGCGATTCATCCGCTTCGTACCAGATACTAGCCGTTTTCTAACGTATTATCGTGTTTAGAGTTTAGGGATATTACGTTTCTTTGATGAAAACCAGCATTTTTCGGTATATTACGGAATATGAGCGATAGCGGAACATTTATCCATGTATATTCACGTCTCAACCATGGTGGAGTACGATTTGTGCATGATAAATCAGTATTTTATTAGGTTTTTACTGAATTGAAGGGCATTTTTGTTATATTTGATGAGAAATAGCACGCTAAGATCCCAAAACGTGTGCTTCTTCGGCTTATTCTAGTTTAATTAAAGTTTTCGACCGATTTTGAACCCATTCTAGACATAATGTCCTGGATATTACTGTAGGAACCTTATAACAGGAAGTTTTCATGCGATTCATCCGCTTCGTAGCAGATACTAGCAGCATATTCACATAATTGCGCGTTCAGAATGTAGGGATATTACGTTTCTTTGTTGAAAATCAGTATTTATCGGTATATTACGGAATATGAGCGATAGCGGAACATTTATAAATGCATATTTACGTTTGAATTATAGTGGATTACGATTTGTGCGCGAAAAATCAATATTTCATTAGGTTTAACTGAATTGAAGCCTATTTTTGTTATTTTTGATGAGCAATAGCACGCTAAGATCCCAAAACGTGTGCTTCTTCGGGTTATTCTAGTTCAATATAGGTTTTCGACCGATATTGAACCCATTCTAGACATTATGTCGTGGATATAACTGTAAGAACCATATAACCGGAAGTTTGCGTGCGATTCATCCGCTTCGTAGCAGATACTAGCCGTTTTCTAACGTATTATCGTGTTTAGAGTTTAGGGATATTACGTTTCTTTGTTGAAAACCAGCATTTATCGGTATATTACGGAATATGAGCGATAGCGGAACATTTATCCATGTATATTCACGTCTCAACCATGGTGGAGTACGATTTGTGCATGATAAATCAGTATTTTATTAGGTTTTTACTGAATTGAAGGGCATTTTTGTTATATTTGATGAGAAATAGCACGCTAAGATCCCAAAACGTGTGCTTCTTCGGCTTATTCTAGTTCAATATCAGTTTTCGACCGATTTTGAACCCATTCTAGACATAATGTCCTGGATATTACTGTAGGAACCTTATAACAGGAAGTTTTCATGCGATTCATCCGCTTCGTAGCAGATACTAGCAGCATATTCACATAATTGCGCGTTCAGAATGTAGAGATATTACGTTTCTTTGTTGAAAATCAGTATTTAATGGAATATTACGGAATATGAGCGATAGCGGAACATTTATTAATGCATATTTACGTTTGAATTATAGTGGAGTACGATTTGTGCGCGAAAAATCAATATTTCATTAGGTTTAACTGAATTGAAGCCTATTTTTGTTATTTATGATGTTGAATAGCACGCTTAGATCCCAAAACGTGTGCTTCTTCGGGTTATTCCAGTTCAATATCAGTTTTCGACCGATTTTGAACCCATTCTAGACATTATGTCGTGGATATAACTGTAAGAACCATATAACCGGAAGTTTGCGTGCGATTCATCCGCTTCGTAGCAGATACTAGCCGCATATTTACGTCTTATCGCGTTAAGAATGTAGGAATATTACATTTCTTTGTTGAACGTCAGTTTTTATCGGTATATTACGGAATACGAGCGATAGCAGTATATTAATTTATGAATATTCACGTTTTCACCATAGTGGAGTACGATTTGTGCGCGATAAATCAATATTTCATTAGGTTTCTACTGAATTGAAGCCTATTTTTGTTATTTTTGATGAGGAATAGCATGCTAAGAACCCAAAACGTGTGCTTCTTCGGATTATTCCAGTTCAATATCAGTTATCGACCGATTTTGAACCCATTCTAGACATAATGTCCTGGATATTACTGTAGGAACCTTATAACAGGAAGATTGCATGTGATTCATCCTGTTCGTAGCAGATACTAGCAGCATATTCACATAATTGCGCGTTCAGAATGTAGGGATATTACGTTTCTTTGTTGAAAATCAGTATTTAATGGAATATTACGGAATATGAGCGATAGCGGAACATTTATTAATGCATATTTACGTTTGAATTATAGTGGAGTACGATTTGTGCGCGAAAAATCAATATTACATTAGGTTCAACTGAATTCAAGCCTATTTTTGTTATTTTTGATGAGGAATAGCACGCTAAGATCCCAAAACGTGTGCTTCCTCGGCTTATTCTAGTTCAATTACAGTATTCGACCGATTTTGAACCCATTCTAGACATTATAACCTGGATATTACAGTAGGAACCTTATAACAGGAAGTTTTCATGCGATTCATCCGCTTCGTAGCAGATACTAGCAGCATATTCACATAACTGCGCGTTCAAAATTTAGGGATATTACGTTTCTTTGTTAAAAATCAGTATTTATCGGTATATATTACGGAATATGAGCGATAGCGGAACATTTATTAATGCATATTCACGTTTGAATTATAGTGGAGTACGATTTGTGCGCGAAAAATCAATATTTCATTAGGTTTAACTGAATTGAAGCCTATTTTTGTTATTTTTGATGAGCAATAGCACGCTAAGATCCCAAAACGTGTGCTTCTTCGGGTTATTCTAGTTCAATATAGGTTTTCGACCGATATTGAACCCATTCTAGACATTATGTCGTGGATATAACTGTAAGAACCATATAACCGGAAGTTTGCGTGCGATTCATCCGCTTCGTAGCAGATACTAGCCGTTTTCTAACGTATTATCGTGTTTAGAGTTTAGGGATATTACGTTTCTTTGTTGAAAACCAGCATTTATCGGTATATTACGGAATATGAGCGATAGCGGAACATCTATCCATGTATAATCACGTCTCAACCATGGTGGAGTACGATTTGTGCATGATAAATCAGTATTTTATTAGGTTTTTACTGAATTGAAGGGCATTTTTGTTATATTTGATGAGAAATAGCACGCTAAGATCCCAAAACGTGTGCTTCTTCGGCTTATTCTAGTTTAATTACAGTTTTCGACCGATTTTGAACCCATTCTAGACATAATGTCCTGGATATTACTGTAGGAACCTTATAACAGGAAGTTTTCATGCGATTCATCCGCTTCGTAGCAGATACTAGCAGCATATTCACATAATTGCGCGTTCAGAATGTAGGGATATTACGTTTCTTTGTTGAAAATCAGTATTTATCGGTATATTACGGAATATGAGCGATAGCGGAACATTTATAAATGCATATTTACGTTTGAATTATAGTGGATTACGATTTGTGCGCGAAAAATCAATATTTCATTAGGTTTAACTGAATTGAAGCCTATTTTTGTTATTTTTGATGAGCAATAGCACGCTAAGATCCCAAAACGTGTGCTTCTTCGGGTTATTCTAGTTCAATATAGGTTTTCGACCGATATTGAACCCATTCTAGACATTATGTCGTGGATATAACTGTAAGAACCATATAACCGGAAGTTTGCGTGCGATTCATCCGCTTCGTAGCAGATACTAGCCGTTTTCTAACGTATTATCGTGTTTAGAGTTTAGGGATATTACGTTTCTTTGTTGAAAACCAGCATTTATCGGTATATTACGGAATAAAAGCGATAGCGGAACATTTATCCATGTATATTCACGTCTCAACCATGGTGGAGTACGATTTGTGCATGATAAATCAGTATTTTATTAGGTTTTTACTGAATTGAAGGGCATTTTTGTTATATTTGATGAGAAATAGCACGCTAAGATCCCAAAACGTGTGCTTCTTCGGCTTATTCTAGTTCAATATCAGTTTTCGACCGATTTTGAACCCATTCTAGACATAATGTCCTGGATATTACTGTAGGAACCTTATAACAGGAAGTTTTCATGCGATTCATCCGCTTCGTAGCAGATACTAGCAGCATATTCACATAATTGCGCGTTCAGAATGTAGAGATATTACGTTTCTTTGTTGAAAATCAGTATTTAATGGAATATTACGGAATATGAGCGATAGCGGAACATTTATTAATGCATATTTACGTTTGAATTATAGTGGAGTACGATTTGTGCGCGAAAAATCAATATTTCATTAGGTTTAACGGAATTGAAGCCTATTTTTGTTATTTATGATGTTGAATAGCACGCTTAGATCCCAAAACGTGTGCTTCTTCGGGTTATTCCAGTTCAATATCAGTTTTCGACCGATTTTGAACCCATTCTAGTCATTATGTCGTGGATATATTTGTAAGAACCATATAACCGGAAGTTTGTGTGCGATTCATCCGCTTCGTAGCAGATACTAGCCGCATATTTACGTCTTATCGCGTTAAGAATGTAGGAATATATCGTTTCTTAGTTGAAAATCAGTATTTATCGTTATATTGCGGAATATGAGCGATAGCGGAACATTTTTTTATGCATATTCACGTTTCAATTATAGTGGAGTACGATTTTGCGCGATATATCAATATTTCATTAGGTTTTTACTGAATTGAAGCCTATTTTTGTTATTTTTGATGAGGAATAGCATGCTAAGAACCCAAAACGTGTGCTTCTTCGGATTATTCCATTCAATATCAGTTTTCGACCGATTTTGAACCCATTCTAGACATAATGTCCTGGATATTACTGTAGGAACCTTATAACAGGAAGATTGCATGCGATCCATCCTGTTCGTAGCAGAAACTAGCCGCATATTCACATAATAGCCCGTTTAGAATGTAGGGATATTACGTTTCTTTGTTGAATATCAGTATTTTTCGGTATATTACGGAATATGAGCGATAGCGGAACATTTATTTATGCATATTCACGTTTCAATTATAGTGGAGTACGATTTGTGCGCGAAAAATCAATATTTAATTAGGTTCAACTGAATTGAAGGGCATTTTTGTTATATTTGATGAGAAATAGCACGCTAAGATCCCAAAACGTGTACAACTTCGGCTTATTCTAGTTCAATATCAGTTTTCGACCGATTTTGAACCCATTCTAGACATAATGTCCTGGATATTACTGAAAGGAACCTTATAACAGGAAGTTTTCATGCGATTCATCCGCTTCGTAGCAGATAATAGCAGCATATTCACATAATAGCGCGTTAAGAATAAAGGAATATTACGTTTCTTTGTTGAAATCAGTATTTATCGGTATATTACGGAATATGAGCGATAGCAGTACATTTATTTGTGAAATTCACGTTTCCACCATAGTGGAGTAAGATTTTTGCGCGATAAATCAATATTTCATTAGGTTTTTACTGAATTTAAGCCTATTTTTGATATTTTTGATGAGGAATAGCACGCTAAGATCCCAAAACGTGTGCTTCCTCGGCTTATTCTAGTTCAATTACAGTTTTCGACCGATTTTGAACCCATTCTAGACATTATGTCCTGGATATTACTGTAGGAACCTTATAACAGGAAGTTTTCATGCGATTCATCCGCTTCGTAGCAGATACTAGCAGCATATTCACATAATTCGCGTTCAGAATGTAGGGATATTACGTTTCTTTGTTAAAAATCAGTATTTAACGGTATATATTACGGAATATGAGCGATAGCGGAACATTTATTAATGCATATTCACGTTTGAATTATAGTGGAGTACGATTTGTGCGCGAAAAATCAATATTTCATTAGGTTCAATTGAATTGAAGCCTATTTTTGTTATTTTTGATGAGGAATAGCACGCTTAGATCCCGAAACGTGTGTTTGTTCCGCTTATTCTAGTTCAATATCAGATTTCGACCGATTTTGAACCCATTCTAGACATTATGTCGTGGATATAACTGTAAGAACCATATAACCGGAAGTTTGCGTGCGATTCATCCGCTTCGTAGCAGATACTAGCCGTTTTCTAACGTATTATCGTGTTTAGAGTTTAGGGATATTACGTTTCTTTGTTGAAAACCAGCATTTATCGGTATATTACGGAATATGAGCGATAGCGGAACATTTATCCATGTATATTCACGTCTCAACCATGGTGGAGTACGATTTGTGCATGATAAATCAGTATTTTATTAGGTTTTTACTGAATTGATGGGCATTTTTGTTATATTTGATGAGCAATAGCACGCTAAGATCCCTAAACGTGTGCTTCCTCGGCTTATTCTAGTTCAGTATGAGTTTTCGACCGATTCTGAACCCATTCTAGACATAATGTCATGGATATTACTGTATGAACCATAAAACCGGAAGTATGCTTGCGATTCATCCGCTTCGTAGCAGATACTTGCCGCATTTTCGCGTCTTATCGCGTTAAGAATGTAGGAATATTACATTTCTTTGTTGAACATCAGTTTTTATCGGTATATTACGGAATACGAGCGATAGCAGTATATTAATTTATGAATATTCACGTTTTCACCATAGTGGAGTACGATTTGTGCGCGATAAATCAATATTTCATTAGGTTTTTACTGAATTGAAGCCTATTTTTGTTATTTTTGATGAGGAATAGCATGCTAAGAACCCAAAACGTGTGCTTCTTCGGATTATTCCAGTTCAATATCAGTTTTCGACCGATTTTGAACCCATTCTAGACATAATGTCCTGGATATTACTGTAGGAACCTTATAGCAGGAAGATTGCATGTGATTCATCCTGTTCGTAGCAGAAACTAGCCGCATATTCACATAATAGTCCGTTTAGAATGTAGGGATATTACGTTTCTTTGTTGAAATCAGTATTTATCGGTATATTACGGAATATGAGCGATTGCAGTACATTTATTTGTGAAATTCACCTTTCCACCATAGTGGAGTAAGATTTTTGCGCGATAAATCAATATTTTATTAGGTTTTTACTGAATTTAAGCCTATTTTTTTTATTTTTGATGAGGAATAGCACGCTAAGATCCCAAAACGTGTGCTTCCTCGGCTTATTCTAGTTCAATTACAGTTTTCGACCGATTTTGAACCCATTCTAGACATTATGTCCTGGATATTACTGTAGGAACCTTATAACAGGAAGTTTTCATGCGATTCATCCGCTTCGTAGCAGATACTAGCAGCATATTCACATAATTCGCGTTCAGAATGTAGGGATATTACGTTTCTTTGTTAAAAATCAGTATTGATCGGTATATATTACGGAATATGAGCGATAGCGGAACATTTATTAATGCATATTTACGTTTGAATTATAGTGGAGTACGATTTGTGCTCGAAAAATCAATATTTCATTAGGTTTAACTGAATGGAAGCCTATTTTTGTTATTTTTGATGAGCAATAGCACGCTAAGATCCCAAAACGTGTGCTTCTTCGGGTTATTCTAGTTCAATATAAGTTTTCGACCAATTTTGAACCCATTCTAGACATTATGTCGTGGATATAACTGTAAGAACCATATAACCGGAAGTTTGCGTGCGATTCATCCGCTTCGTAGCAGATACTAGCCGTTTTCTAACGTATTATCGTGTTTAGAGTTAAGGGATATTACGTTTCTTTGTTGAAAACCAGCATTTATCGGTATATTACGGAATATGAGCGATAGCGGAACATTTATCCATGTAT
The DNA here is from genome assembly GCA_020796165.1 of Pantala flavescens. Taxonomy (NCBI): domain Eukaryota; kingdom Metazoa; phylum Arthropoda; class Insecta; order Odonata; family Libellulidae; genus Pantala; species Pantala flavescens. The sequence continues at coordinate 88,713 of JAIUJI010000027.1, read as the reverse complement.
ATTCACGTCTCAACCATGGTGGAGTACGATTTGTGCATGATAAATCAGTATTTTATTAGGTTTTTACTGAATTGAAGGGCATTTTTGTTATATTTGATGAGAAATAGCACGCTAAGATCCCAAAACGTGTGGTTCTTCGGCTTATTCTAGTTCAATTACAGTTTTCGACCGATTTTCAACCCATTTTAGACATAATGTCCTGGATATTACTGTAGGAACCTTATAACAGGAAGTTTTTATGCGATTCATCCGCTTCGTAGCAGATACTAGCAGCATATTCACATAATTGCGCGTTCAGAATGTAGGGATATTACGTTTGTTTGTTGAAAATCAGTATTTATCGGTATATTACGGAAAATGAGCGATAGCGGAACATTTATTAATGCATATTCACGTTTCAATTATAGTGGAGTACGATTTGTGCGCGAAAAATCAATATTTTATTAGGTTTAACTGAATTGAAGCCTATTTTTGTTATTTTTGATGAGGAATAGCACGCTTAGATCCCGAAACGTGTGCTTGTTCGGCTTATTCTAGTTCAATATCAGATTTCGACTGATTTTGAACCCATTCTATACATTATGTCGTGGATATAACTGTAAGAACCATATAACCGGAAGTTTGCGTGCGATTCATCCGCTTCGTAATAGATACTAGCCGTTTTCTAACGTATTATCGTGTTTAGAGTTTAGGGATATTACGTTTCTTTGTTGAAAACCAGCATTTATCGGTATATTACGGAATATGAGCGATAGCGGAACATTTATCCATGAATATTCACGTCTCAACCATGGTGGAGTACGATTTGTGCATGATAAATCAGTATTTTATTAGGTTTTTACTGAATTGAAGGGCATTTTTGTTATATTTGATGAGCAATAGCACGCTAAGATCCCAAAACGTGTGCTTCTTCGGGTTATTCCTGTTCAATATCAGTTTTCGACCGATTTTGAACCCATTCTAGACATAATGTCATGGATATTACTGTATGAACCATAAAACCGGAAGTATGCTTGCGATTCATCCGCATCGTAGCAGATACTTGCCGCATTTTCGCGTCTTATCGCGTTAAGAATGTAGGAATATTACATTTCTTTGTTGAACATCAGTTTTTATCGGTATATTACGGAATATGAGCGATAGCAGTACATTTATTTATGCATATTCACGTTTTCACCATAGTGGAGTACGATTTGTGCGCGATAAATCAATATTTCATTATGTTTTTACTGAATTGAAGCGTATTTTTGTTATTTTTGATGAGCAATAGCACGCTTAGATCCCAAAACGTGTGCTTCTTCGGGTTATTCTAGTTCAATATCAGTTATCGACCGATTTTAAACCCATTCTAGTCATTATGTCGTGGATATATTTGTAAGAACCATATAACCGGAAGTTTGTGTGCGATTCATCCGCTTCGTAGCAGATACTAGCCGCATATTTACGTCTTATCGCGTTTAGAATGTAGGAATATATCGTTTCTTTGTTGAAAATCAGTATTTATCGTTATATTGCGGAATATGAGCGATAGCGGAACATTTATTTATGCATATTCACGTTTCAATTATAGTGGAGTACGATTTGTTCGCGAAAAATCAATGTTTCATTAGGTTTTTACTGAATTGAAGCCTATTTTTGTTATTTTTGATGAGGAATAGCACGCTTAGATCCCGAAACGTGTGCTTCTTCGGCTTATTCTAGTTCAATATCAGTTTTCGACCGATTTTGAACCCATTCTAGAGATAGTGTCCTGGATATTACTGTAGGAACCTTATAACAGGAAGTTTTCATGCGATTCATCCGCTTCGTAGCAGATAATAGCAGCATATTCACATAATAGCGCGTTAAGAATAAAGGAATATTACGTTTCTTTGTTGAAATCTGTATTTATCGGTATATTACGGAATATGAGCGATGGCAGTACATTTATTTATGAAATTCACGTTCCCACCGTAGTGGATTAAGATTTTTGCGCGATAAATCAATATTTCATTAGGTTTTTACTGAATTTAAGCATATTTTTGTTATTTTTGATGAGGAATAGCACGCTAAGATCCCAAAACGTGTGCTTCCTCGGCTTATTCTAGTTCAATTACAGTTATCGACCGATTTTAAACCCATTCTAGTCATTATGTCGTGGATATATTTGTAAGAACCATATAACCGGAAGTTTGCGTGCGATTCATCCGCTTCGTAGCAGATACTAGCCGTTTTCTAACGTATTATCGTGTTTAGAGTTAAGGGATATTACGTTTCTTTGTTGAAAACCAGCTTTTATCGGTATATTACGGAATATGAGCGATAGCGGAACATTTATCCATGTATATTCACGTCTCAACCATGGTGGAGTACGATTTGTGCATGATAAACTAGTATTTTATTAGGTTTTTACTGAATTGAAGGGCATTTTTCTTATATTTGATGAGCAATAGCACGCTAAGATCCCAAAACGTGTGCTTCTTCGGGTTATTCCTGTTCAATATCAGTTTTCGACCGATTTTGAACCCATTCTAGACATAATGTCATGGATATTACTGTATGAACCATAAAACCGGAAGTATGCTTGCGATTCATCCGCATCGTAGCAGATACTTGCCGCATTTTCGCGTCTTATCGCGTTAAGAATGTAGGAATATTACATTTCTTTGTTGAACATCAGTTTTTATCGGTATATTACGGAATATGAGCGATAGCGGAACATTTATTTATGCATATTCACGTTTCAATTATAGTGGAGTACGATTTGTTCGCGAAAAATCAATATTTCATTAGGTTTTTACTGAATTGAAGCCTATTTTTGTTATTTTTGATGAGGAATAGCACGCTTAGATCCCGAAACGTGTGCTTCTTCGGCTTATTCTAGTTCAATATCAGTTTTCGACCGATTTTGAACCCATTCTAGAGATAGTGTCCTGGATATTACTGTAGGAACCTTATAACAGGAAGTTTTCATGCGATTCATCCGCTTCGTAGCAGATAATAGCAGCATATTCACATAATAGCGCGTTAAGAATAAAGGAATATTACGTTTCTTTGTTGAAATCAGTATTTATCGGTATATTACGGAATATGAGCGATGGCAGTACATTTATTTATGAAATTCACGTTCCCACCGTAGTGGATTAAGATTTTTGCGCGATAAATCAATATTTCATTAGGTTTTTACTGAATTTAAGCATATTTTTGTTATTTTTGATGAGGAATAGCACGCTAAGATCCCAAAACGTGTGCTTCCTCGGCTTATTCTAGTTCAATTACAGTTATCGACCGATTTTAAACCCATTCTAGTCATTATGTCGTGGATATATTTGTAAGAACCATATAACCGGAAGTTTGCGTGCGATTCATCCGCTTCGTAGCAGATACTAGCCGTTTTCTAACGTATTATCGTGTTTAGAGTTAAGGGATATTACGTTTCTTTGTTGAAAACCAGCTTTTATCGGTATATTACGGAATATGAGCGATAGCGGAACATTTATCCATGTATATTCACGTCTCAACCATGGTGGAGTACGATTTGTGCATGATAAATCAGTATTATATTAGGTTTTTACTGAATTGAAGGGCATTTTTGTTATATTTGATGAGAAATAGCACGCTTAGATCCCAAAACGTGTGCTTCTTCGGCTTATTCTAGTTCAATATTAGTTTTCGACCGATTTTGAACCCATTCTAGACATAATGTCCTGGATATTACTGTAGGAACCTTATAACAGGAAGTTTTTATGCGATTCATCCGCTTCGTAGCAGATACTAGCAGCATATTCACATAATTGCGCGTTCAGAATGTAGGGATATTACGTTTGTTTGTTGAAAATCAGTATTTATCGGTATATTACGGAATATGAGCGATAGCGGAACATTTATTTATGCATATTCACGTTTCAGTTATAGTGGAGTACGATTTGTTCGCGAAAAATCAATATTTCATTAGGTTCAACTGAATTCAAGCCTGTTTTTGTTATTTTTGATGAGGAATAGCACGCTTAGATCCCAAAACGTGTGCTTCTTCGGCTTAATCTAGTTCAATATCAGATTTCGACCGATTTTGAACCCATTCTAGACATAATGTCCTGGATATTACTGTAGGATCCTTATAACAGGAAGTTTTCATGCGATTCATCCGCTTCGTAGCAGAAAATAGCAGCATATTCACATAATAGCGCGTTAAGAATAAAGGAATATTACGTTTCTTTGTTGAAATCAGTATTTATCGGTATATCACGGAATATGAGCGATGGCAGTACATTTATTTATGAAATTCACGTTTCCATTTTAGTGGAGTAAGATTTTTGCGCGATAAATCAATATTTCATTAGGTTTTTACTGAATTTAAGCCTATTTTTGTTATTTTTGATGAGGAATAGCACGCTAAGATCCCAAAACGTGTGCTTCCTCGGCTTATTCTAGTTCAATTACAGTTTTCGACCGATGTTGAACCCATTCTAGACATTATGTCCTGGATAGTACTGTAGGAACCTTATAACAGGAAGTTTTCATGCGATTCATCCGCTTCGTAGCAGATACTAGTAGCATATTCACATAATTCGCGTTCAGAATGTAGGGATATTACGTTTCTTTGTTAAAAATCAGTATTTATCGGTATATATTACGGAATATGAGCGATAGCGGAACATTTATTAATGCATATTTACGTTTGAATTATAGTGGAGTACGATTTGTGCTCGAAAAATCAATATTTTATTAGGTTTTTACTGAATTGAAGGGCATTTTTGTTATATTTGATGAGAAATAGCACGCTAAGATCCCAAAACGTGTGGTTCTTCGGCTTATTCTAGTTCAATATCAGTTTTCGACCGATTTTGAACCCATTCTAGACATAATGTCATGGATATTACTGTATGAACCATAAAACCGGAAGTATGCTTGCGATTCATCCGCTTCGTAGCAGATACTAGCAGCATATTCACATAATTCGCGTTCAGAATATAGGGATATTACGTTTCTTTGTTAAAAACCAGCATTTATCGGTATATTAGGGAATATGAGCGATAGCGGAACATTTATCCATGTATTTTCACGTCTCAACCATGGTGGAGTACGATTTGTGCATGATAAATCAGTATTTTATTAGGTTTTTACTGAATTGAAGGGCATTTTTGTTATATTTGATGAGCAATAGCACGCTAAGATCCCAAAACGTGTGCTTCTTCGGGTTATTCCTGTTCAATATCAGTTTTCGACCGATTTTGAACCCCTTCTAGACATAATGTCCTGGATATTACTGTAGGAACCTTATAACAGGAAGTTTTCATGCGATTCATCCGCTTCGTAGCAGATACTAGCAGCATATTCACATAATTGCGCGTTCAGAATGTAGGGATATTACGTTTGTTTGTTGAATATCAGTATTTTTCGGTATATTACGAAAATGATCGATAGCGGAACATTTATCAATGCATATTCACGTTTCAATTATAGTGGAGTACGATTTGTGCGCGAAAAATCAATATTTCATTAGGTTCAATTGAATTGAAGCCTATTTTTGTTATTTTTGATGAGGAATAGCACGCTTAGATCCCGAAACGTGTGCTTGTTCGGCTTATTCTAGTTCAATATCAGATTTCGACCGATTTTGAACCCATTCTATACATTATGTCGTGGATATAACTGTAAGAACCATATAACCGGAAGTTTGCGTGCGATTCATCCGCTTCGTAGCAGATACTAGCCGTTTTCTAACGTATTATCGTGTTTAGAGTTTAGGGATATTACGTTTCTTTGTTGAAAACCAGCATTTATCGGTATATTACGGAATATGAGCGATAGCGGAACATTTATTAATGCATATTTACGTTGAATTATAGTGGAGTACGATTTGTTTATGATAAATCAGTATTATATTAGGTTTTTACTGAATTGAAGGGCATTTTTGTTATATTTGATGAGAAATAGCACGCTAAGATCCCAAAACGTGTGCTTGTTCGGCTTATTCTAGTTCAATATTAGTTTTCGACCGATTTTGAACCCATTCTAGACATAATGTCCTGGATATTACTGTAGGAACCTTATAACAGGAAGTTTTTATGCTATTCATCCGCTTCGTAGCAGATACTAGCAGCATATTCACATCATTGCGCGTTCAGAATGTAGGGATATTACGTTTGTTTGTTGAAAATCAATATTTATCGGTAGATTACGGAAAATGAGCGATAGCGGAACATTTATCAATGCATATTCACGTTTCAATTATAGTGGAGTACGATTTGTGCGCGAAAAATCAATATTTCATTAGTTTCAATTGAATTGAAGCCTATTTTTGTTATTTTTGATGAGGAATAGCACGCTAAGATCCCAAAACGTGTGCTTCTTCGGGTTATTCCTGTTCAATATCAGTTTTCGACCGATTTTGAACCCATTCTAGACATAATGTCATGGATATTACTGTATGAACCATAAAACCGGAAGTATGCTTGCGATTCATCCGCATCGTAGCAGATACTTGCCGCATTTTCGCGTCTTATCGCGTTAAGAATGTAGGAATATTACATTTCTTTGTTGAACATCAGTTTTTATCGGTATATTACGGAATATGAGCGATAGCAGTACATTTATTTATGCATATTCACGTTTTCACCATAGTGGAGAACGATTTGTGCGCTATAAATCAATATTTCATTATGTTTTTACTGAATTGAAGCGTATTTTTGTTATTTTTGATGAGCAATAGCACGCTAAGATCCCAAAACGTGTGCTTCTTCGGGTTATTCTAGTTCAATATCAGTTATCGGCCAATTTTAAACCCATTCTAGTCATTATGTCGTGGATATATTTGTAAGAACCATATAACCGGAAGTTTGTGTGCGATTCATCCGCTTCGTAGCAGATACTAGCCGCATATTTACGTCTTATCGCGTTTAGAATGTAGGAATATATCGTTTATTTTGTTGAAAATTAGTATTTATCGTTATATTGCGGAATATGAGCGATAGCGGAACATTTATTTATGCATATTCACGTTTCAATTATAGTGGAGTACGATTTGTTCGCGAAAAATCAATATTTCATTAGGTTTAACTGAATGGAAGCCTATTTTTGTTATTTTTGATGAGCAATAGCACGCTAAGATCCCAAAACGTGTGCTTCTTCGGGTTATTCTAGTTCAATTACAGTTTTCGACCGATTTTGAACCCATTCTAGACATTATGTCCTGGATATTACAGTAGGAACCTTATAACAGGAAGTTTTCATGCGATTCATCCGCTTCGTAGCAGATACTAGCAGCATATTCACATAATTGCGCGTTCAGAATGTAGGGATATTACGTTTCTTTGTTAAAAATCAGTATTTATCTGTATATATTACGGAATATGAGCGATAGCGGAACATTTTTTTATGCATATTCACGTTTCAATTATAGTGGAGTACGATTTTGCGCGATATATCAATATTTCATTAGGTTTTTACTGAACTAAAGCCTATTTTTGTTATTTTTGATGAGGAATAGCACGCTAAGATCCCAAAACGTGTGCTTCCTCGGCTTATTCTAGTTCAATATAAGTTTTCGACCGATTTTGAACCCATTCTAGACATTATGTCCTGGATATTACAGTAGGAACCTTATAACAGGAAGTTTTCATGCGATTCATCCGCTTCGTAGCAGATACTAGCAGCATATTCACATAATTGCGCGTTCAGAATGTAGGGATATTACGTTTCTTTGTTAAAAATCAGTATTTATCTGTATGTATTACGGAATATGAGCGATAGCGGAACATTTATTAATGCATATTTACGTTGAATTATAGTGGAGTACGATTTGTGCATGATAAATCAGTATTATATTAGGTTTTTACTGAATTGAAGGGCATTTTTGTTATATTTGATGAGAAATAGCACGCTAAGATCCCAAAACGTGTGCTTCTTCGGCTTATTCTAGTTCAATATTAGTTTTCGACCGATTTTGAACCCATTCTAGACATAATGTCCTGGATATTACTGTAGGAACCTTATAACAGGAAGTTTTCATGCGATCCATCCGCTTCGTAGCAGATACTAGCAGCATATTCACATAATTGCGCGTTCAGAATGTAGGGATATTACGTTTGTTTGTTGAATATCAGTATTTTTCGGTATATTACGGAAAATGATCGATAGCGGAACATTTATCAATGCATATTCACGTTTCAATTATAGTGGAGTACGATTTGTGCGCGAAAAATCAATATTTCATTAGGTTCAATTGAATTGAAGCCTATTTTTGTTATTTTTGATGAGGAATAGCACGCTTAGATCCCGAAACGTGTGCTTGTTCGGCTTATTCTAGTTCAATATCAGATTTCGACCGATTTTGAACCCATTCTATACATTATGTCGTGGATATAACTGTAAGAACCATATAACCGGAAGTTTGCGTGCGATTCATCCGCTTCGTAGCAGATACTAGCCGTTTTCTAACGTATTATCGTGTTTAGAGTTTAGGGATATTACGTTTCTTTGTTGAAAACCAGCATTTATCGGTATATTACGGAATATGAGCGATAGCGGAACATTTATTAATGCATATTTACGTTGAATTATAGTGGAGTACGATTTGTTTATGATAAATCAGTATTATATTAGGTTTTTACTGAATTGAAGGGCATTTTTGTTATATTTGATGAGAAATAGCACGCTAAGATCCCAAAACGTGTGCTTGTTCGGCTTATTCTAGTTCAATATTAGTTTTCGACCGATTTTGAACCCATTCTAGACATAATGTCCTGGATATTACTGTAGGAACCTTATAACAGGAAGTTTTTATGCTATTCATCCGCTTCGTAGCAGATACTAGCAGCATATTCACATCATTGCGCGTTCAGAATGTAGGGATATTACGTTTGTTTGTTGAAAATCAATATTTATCGGTAGATTACGGAAAATGAGCGATAGCGGAACATTTATCAATGCATATTCACGTTTCAATTATAGTGGAGTACGATTTGTGCGCGAAAAATCAATATTTCATTAGGTTCAATTGAATTGAAGCCTATTTTTGTTATTTTTGATGAGGAATAGCACGCTAAGATCCCAAAACGTGTGCTTCTTCGGGTTATTCCTGTTCAATATCAGTTTTCGACCGATTTTGAACCCATTCTAGACATAATGTCATGGATATTACTGTATGAACCATAAAACCGGAAGTATGCTTGCGATTCATCCGCATCGTAGCAGATACTTGCCGCATTTTCGCGTCTTATCGCGTTAAGAATGTAGGAATATTACATTTCTTTGTTGAACATCAGTTTTTATCGGTATATTACGGAATATGAGCGATAGCAGTACATTTATTTATGCATATTCACGTTTTCACCATAGTGGAGTACGATTTGTGCGCGATAAATCAATATTTCATTAGGTTCAACTGAATTGAAGCCTATTTTTGTTATTTTTGATGAGCAATAGCACGCTAAGATCCCAAAACGTGTGCTTCTTCGGGTTATTCTAGTTCAATATCAGTTATCGGCCAATTTTAAACCCATTCTAGTCATTATGTCGTGGATATATTTGTAAGAACCATATAACCGGAAGTTTGTGTGCGATTCATCCGCTTCGTAGCAGATACTAGCCGCATATTTACGTCTTATCGCGTTTAGAATGTAGGAATATATCGTTTATTTTGTTGAAAATTAGTATTTATCGTTATATTGCGGAATATGAGCGATAGCGGAACATTTATTTATGCATATTCACGTTTCAATTATAGTGGAGTACGATTTGTTCGCGAAAAATCAATATTTCATTAGGTTTAACTGAATGGAAGCCTATTTTTGTTATTTTTGATGAGCAATAGCACGCTAAGATCCCAAAACGTGTGCTTCTTCGGGTTATTCTAGTTCAATTACAGTTTTCGACCGATTTTGAACCCATTCTAGACATTATGTCCTGGATATTACAGTAGGAACCTTATAACAGGAAGTTTTCATGCGATTCATCCGCTTCGTAGCAGATACTAGCAGCATATTCACATAATTGCGCGTTCAGAATGTAGGGATATTACGTTTCTTTGTTAAAAATCAGTATTTATCTGTATATATTACGGAATATGAGCGATAGCGGAACATTTTTTTATGCATATTCACGTTTCAATTATAGTGGAGTACGATTTTGCGCGATATATCAATATTTCATTAGGTTTTTACTGAACTAAAGCCTATTTTTGTTATTTTTGATGAGGAATAGCACGCTAAGATCCCAAAACGTGTGCTTCCTCGGCTTATTCTAGTTCAATATAAGTTTTCGACCGATTTTGAACCCATTCTAGACATTATGTCCTGGATATTACAGTAGGAACCTTATAACAGGAAGTTTTCATGCGATTCATCCGCTTCGTAGCAGATACTAGCAGCATATTCACATAATTGCGCGTTCAGAATGTAGGGATATTACGTTTCTTTGTTAAAAATCAGTATTTATCTGTATATATTACGGAATATGAGCGATAGCGGAACATTTTTTTATGCATATTCACGTTTCAATTATAGTGGAGTACGATTTTGCGCGATATATCAATATTTCATTAGGTTTTTACTGAACTAAAGCCTATTTTTGTTATTTTTGATGAGGAATAGCACGCTAAGATCCCAAAACGTGTGCTTCCTCGGCTTATTCTAGTTCAATATAAGTTTTCGACCGATTTTGAACCCATTCTAGACATTATGTCCTGGATATTACAGTAGGAACCTTATAACAGGAAGTTTTCATGCGATTCATCCGCTTCGTAGCAGATACTAGCAGCATATTCACATAATTGCGCGTTCAGAATGTAGGGATATTACGTTTCTTTGTTAAAAATCAGTATTTATCTGTATATATTACGGAATATGAGCGATAGCGGAACATTTTTTTATGCATATTCACGTTTCAATTATAGTGGAGTACGATTTTGCGCGATATATCAATATTAAATTAGGTTTTTACTGAACTAAAGCCTATTTTTGTTATTTTTGATGAGGAATAGCACGCTAAGATCCCAAAACGTGTGCTTCCTCGGCTTATTCTAGTTCAATATAAGTTTTCGACCGATTTTGAACCCATTCTAGACATTATGTCCTGGATATTACAGTAGGAACCTTATAACAGGAAGTTTTCATGCGATTCATCCGCTTCGTAGCAGATACTAGCAGCATATTCACATAATTGCGCGTTCAGAATGTAGGGATATTACGTTTCTTTGTTAAAAATCAGTATTTATCTGTATATATTACGGAATATGAGCGATAGCGGAACATTTTTTTATGCATATTCACGTTTCAATTATAGTGGAGTACGATTTTGCGCGATATATCAATATTTCATTAGGTTTTTACTGAACTAAAGCCTATTTTTGTTATTTTTGATGAGGAATAGCACGCTAAGATCCCAAAACGTGTGCTTCCTCGGCTTATTCTAGTTCAATATAAGTTTTCGACCGATTTTGAACCCATTCTAGACATTATGTCCTGGATATTACAGTAGGAACCTTATAACAGGAAGTTTTTATGCGATTCATCCGCTTCGTAGCAGATACTAGCAGCATATTCACATAATTGCGCGTTCAGAATGTAGGGATATTACGTTTCTTTGTTAAAAATCAGTATTTATCTGTATGTATTACGGAATATGAGCGATAGCGGAACATTTATTAATGCAAATTTACGTTGAATTATAGTGGAGTACGATTTGTGCATGATAAATCAGTATTATATTAGGTTTTTACTGAATTGAAGGGCATTTTTGTTATATTTGATGAGAAATAGCACGCTAAGATCCCAAAACGTGTGCTTCTTCGGCTTATTCTAGTTCAATATTAGTTTTCGACCGATTTTGAACCCATTCTAGACATAATGTCCTGGATATTACTGTAGGAACCTTATAACAGGAAGTTTTCATGCGATCCATCCGCTTCGTAGCAGATACTAGCAGCATATTCACATAATTGCGCGTTCAGAATGTAGGGATATTACGTTTGTTTGTTGAATATCAGTATTTTTCGGTATATTACGGAAAATGATCGATAGCGGAACATTTATCAATGCATATTCACGTTTCAATTATAGTGGAGTACGATTTGTGCGCGAAAAATCAATATTTCATTAGGTTCAATTGAATTGAAGCCTATTTTTGTTATTTTTGATGAGGAATAGCACGCTTAGATCCCGAAACGTGTGCTTGTTCGGCTTATTCTAGTTCAATATCAGATTTCGACCGATTTTGAACCCATTCTATACATTATGTCGTGGATATAACTGTAAGAACCATATAACCGGAAGTTTGCGTGCGATTCATCCGCTTCGTAGCAGATACTAGCCGTTTTCTAACGTATTATCGTGTTTAGAGTTTAGGGATATTACGTTTCTTTGTTGAAAACCAGCATTTATCGGTATATTACGGAATATGAGCGATAGCGGAACATTTATTAATGCATATTTACGTTGAATTATAGTGGAGTACGATTTGTTTATGATAAATCAGTATTATATTAGGTTTTTACTGAATTGAAGGGCATTTTTGTTATATTTGATGAGAAATAGCACGCTAAGATCCCAAAACGTGTGCTTGTTCGGCTTATTCTAGTTCAATATTAGTTTTCGACCGATTTTGAACCCATTCTAGACATAATGTCCTGGATATTACTGTAGGAACCTTATAACAGGAAGTTTTTATGCTATTCATCCGCTTCGTAGCAGATACTAGCAGCATATTCACATCATTGCGCGTTCAGAATGTAGGGATATTACGTTTGTTTGTTGAAAATCAATATTTATCGGTAGATTACGGAAAATGAGCGATAGCGGAACATTTATCAATGCATATTCACGTTTCAATTATAGTGGAGTACGATTTGTGCGCGAAAAATCAATATTTCATTAGGTTCAATTGAATTGAAGCCTATTTTTGTTATTTTTGATGAGGAATAGCACGCTAAGATCCCAAAACGTGTGCTTCTTCGGGTTATTCCTGTTCAATATCAGTTTTCGACCGATTTTGAACCCATTCTAGACATAATGTCATGGATATTACTGTATGAACCATAAAACCGGAAGTATGCTTGCGATTCATCCGCATCGTAGCAGATACTTGCCGCATTTTCGCGTCTTATCGCGTTAAGAATGTAGGAATATTACATTTCTTTGTTGAACATCAGTTTTTATCGGTATATTACGGAATATGAGCGATAGCAGTACATTTATTTATGCATATTCACGTTTTCACCATAGTGGAGTACGATTTGTGCGCGATAAATCAATATTTCATTAGGTTCAACTGAATTGAAGCCTATTTTTGTTATTTTTGATGAGCAATAGCACGCTAAGATCCCAAAACGTGTGCTTCTTCGGGTTATTCTAGTTCAATATCAGTTATCGGCCAATTTTAAACCCATTCTAGTCATTATGTCGTGGATATATTTGTAAGAACCATATAACCGGAAGTTTGTGTGCGATTCATCCGCTTCGTAGCAGATACTAGCCGCATATTTACGTCTTATCGCGTTTAGAATGTAGGAATATATCGTTTATTTTGTTGAAAATTAGTATTTATCGTTATATTGCGGAATATGAGCGATAGCGGAACATTTATTTATGCATATTCACGTTTCAATTATAGTGGAGTACGATTTGTTCGCGAAAAATCAATATTTCATTAGGTTTAACTGAATGGAAGCCTATTTTTGTTATTTTTGATGAGCAATAGCACGCTAAGATCCCAAAACGTGTGCTTCTTCGGGTTATTCTAGTTCAATTACAGTTTTCGACCGATTTTGAACCCATTCTAGACATTATGTCCTGGATATTACAGTAGGAACCTTATAACAGGAAGTTTTCATGCGATTCATCCGCTTCGTAGCAGATACTAGCAGCATATTCACATAATTGCGCGTTCAGAATGTAGGGATATTACGTTTCTTTGTTAAAAATCAGTATTTATCTGTATGTATTACGGAATATGAGCGATAGCGGAACATTTATTAATGCATATTTACGTTGAATTATAGTGGAGTACGATTTGTGCATGATAAATCAGTATTATATTAGGTTTTTACTGAATTGAAGGGCATTTTTGTTATATTTGATGAGAAATAGCACGCTAAGATCCCAAAACGTGTGCTTCTTCGGCTTATTCTAGTTCAATATTAGTTTTCGACCGATTTTGAACCCATTCTAGACATAATGTCCTGGATATTACTGTAGGAACCTTATAACAGGAAGTTTTCATGCGATCCATCCGCTTCGTAGCAGATACTAGCAGCATATTCACATAATTGCGCGTTCAGAATGTAGAGATATTACGTTTCTTTGTTGAAAATCAGTATTTATCGGTATATTACGGAATATGAGCGATAGCGGAACATTTATAAATGCATATTTACGTTTGAATTATAGTGGAGTACGATTTGTGCGCGAAAAATCAATATTTCATTAGGTTTAACTGGATTGAAGCCTATTTTTGTTATTTTTGATGTTGAATTGCACGCTTAGATCCCAAAACGTGTGCTTCTTCGGGTTATTCTAGTTCAATATCAGTTTTCGACCGATTTTGAACCCATTCTAGACATAATGTCCTGGATATTACTGTAGGAACCTTATAACAGGAAGATTGCATGCGATTCATCCGCTTCGTAGCAGATAATAGCAGCATATTCACATAATAGCGCGTTAAGAATAAAGGAATATTACGTTTCTTTGTTGAAATCAGTATTTATCGGTTTATTACGGAATATGAGCGATGGCAGTACATTTATTTGTGAAATTCACGTTTCCACCATAGTGGAGTAAGATTTTTGCGCGATAAATCAATATTTCATTAGGTTTTTACTGAATTAAAGCCTATTTTTGTTATTTTTGATGAGGAATAGCACGCTAAGATCCCAAACGTGTGGTTCCTCGGCTTCTTCTAGTTCAATTACAGTTTTAGACGGATTTTGAACCCATTCTAGACATTATGTCCTGGATATTACTGTAGGAACCTTATAACAGGAAGTTTTCATGCGATTCAGCCGCTTCGTAGCAGATACTAGCAGCATATTCACATAATTGCGCGTTCAGAATGTAGGGATATTACGTTTCTTTGTTAAAAATCAGTATTTATCGGTACATATTACGGAATATGAGCGATAGCGGAACATTTATTAATGCATATTCACGTTTCAATTATAGTGGAGTACGATTTGTGCTCGAAAAATCAATATTTCATTAGGTTCAATTGAATTGAAGCCTATTTTTGTTATTTTTGATGAGGAATAGCACGCTTAGATCCCGAAACGTGTGCTTGTTCGGCTTATTCTAGTTCAATATCAGATTTCGACCGATTTTGAACCCATTCTATACATTATGTCGTGGATATAACTGTAAGAACCATATAACAGGAAGTTTGCATGCGATTCATCCGCTTCGTAGCAGATACTTGCCGCATTTTCGCGTCTTATCGCGTTAAGAATGTAGGAATATTACATTTCTTTGTTGAACATCAGTTTTTATCGGTATATTACGGAATATGAGCGATAGCAGTACATTTATTTATGCATATTCACGTTTTCACCATAGTGGAGTACGATTTGTGCGTGATAAATCAATATTTCATTAGGTTTAACTGAATTGAAGCCTATTTTTGTTATTCTTGATGAGCAATAGCACGCTAAGAACCCAAAACGTGTGCTTTTTCGGGTTATTCTAGTTCAATATAAGTTATCGGCCGATTTTGAACCCATTCTAGACATTATGTCGTGGATATAACTGTAAGAACCATATAACCGGAAGTTTGCGTGCGATTCATCCGCTTCGTAGCAGATACTAGCCGTTTTCTAACGTATTATCGTTTTTAGAGTTTAGGGATATTACGTTTCTTTGTTGAAAACCAGCATTTATCGGTATATTACGGAATATGAGCGATAGCGGAACATTTATCCATGTATATTCACGTCTCAACCATGGTGGAGTCCGATTTGTGCATGATAAATCAGTATTATACTAGGTTTTTACTGAATTGAAGGGCATTTTTGTTATATTTGATGAGAAATAGCACGCTAAGATCCAAAAACGTGTGCTTCATCGGCTTATTCTAGTTCAATATCAGATTTCGACCGATTTTGAACCCATTCTAGACATAATGTCCTGGATATTACTGTAGGAACCTTATAACAGGAAGTTATCATGCGATTCATCCGCTTCGTAGCAGATACTAGCAGCATATTCACATAATTGCGCGTTCAGAATGTAGGGATATTACGTTTCTTTGTTGAAAATCAGTATTTATCTGTATATTACGGAATATGAGCGATAGCGGAACATTTATTAATGCATATTTACGTTTGAATTATAGTGGAGTACGATTTGTTCGCGAAAAATCAATATTTCATTAGGTTCAACTGAATTCAAGCCTATTTTTGTTATTTTTGATGAGGAATAGCACGCTTAGATCCCAAAACGTGTGCTTCTTCGGCTTATTCGAGTTCAATATCAGTTTTCGACCGATTTTGAACCCATTCTAGACATAATGTCCTGGATATTACTGTAGGATCCTTATAACAGGAAGTTTTCATGCGATTCATCCGCTTCGTAGCAGATAATAGCAGCATATTCACATAATAGCGTGTTTAGAGTTAAGGGATATTACGTTTTTTTGTTGAAAACCAGCATTTATCGGTATATTACGGAATATGAGCGATAGCGGAACATTTATCCATGTATATTCACGTCTCAACCATGGTGGAGTACGATTTGTGCATGATAAATCAGTATTTTATTAGGTTTTTACTGAATTGAAGGGCATTTTTGTTATATTTGATGAGAAATAGCACGCTAAGATCCCAAAACGTGTACTTCCTCGGCTTATTCTAGTTCAATATCAGTTTCCGACCGATTTTGAACCCATACTAGACAAAATGTCCTGGATATTACTGTAGGAACCTTATAACAGGAAGTTTTCATGCGATTCATCCGCTTCGTAGCAGATACTAGCAGCATATTCACATAATTGCGCGTTCAGAATGTAGGGATATTACGTTTGTTTGTTGAAAATCAGGATTTATCGGTATATTACGGAATATGAGCGATAGCAGTACATTTATTTATGCATATTCACGTTTTCACCATAGTGGAGTACGATTTGTGCGTGATAAATCAATATTTCATTAGGTTTAACTGAATTGAAGGGCATTTTTATTATATTGATGAGAAATAGCACGCTAAGATCCCAAAACGTGTGCTTCCTCGGCTTATTCTAGTTCAATTACAGTTTTCGACCGATTTTGAACCCATTCTAGACATTATGTCCTGGATATTACTGTAGGAACCTTATAACAGGAAGTTTTCATGCGATTCATCCGCTTCGTAGCAGATACTAGCAGCATATTCACATAATTGCGCGTTCAGAATGTAGGGATATTACGTTTCTTTGTTAAAAATCAGTATTTATCGGTATATATTACGGAATATGAGCGATAGCGGAACATTTATTAATGCATATTTACGTTTGAATTATAGTGGAGTACGATTTGTGCGCGAAAAATCAATATTTCATTAGGTTTAACTGAATTGAAGCCTATTTTTGTTGTTTTTGATGTTGAATAGCACGCTTCGATCCCAAAACGTGTGCTTCTTCGGGTTCTTCCAGTTCAATATTAGTTTTCGACCGATTTTGAACCCATTCTAGACATAATGTGGTGGATATTACTGTATGAACCATACAACCGGAAGTATGCTTGCGATTCATCCGCTTCGTAGCAGATACATGCCGCATTTTCGCGTCTTATCGCGTTAAGAATGTAGGAATATATCGTTTCTTTGTTGAAAATCAGTTTTTATCGGTATATTACGGAATATGAGCGATGGCAGTACATTTATTTATGCATATTCACGTTTCAACCATAGTGGAGTATGATTTGTGCGCGAAAAATCAATATTTCATTAGGTTCAACTGAATTGAAGCCTATTTTTGTTATTTTTGATGAGGAATAGCACGCTAAGATCCCAAAACGTGTGCTTCTTCGTATTATTCCAGTTCAATATCAGTTATCGACCGATTCTTAACACATTCTAGGCATAATGTCCTGGATATTACTGTAGGAAGCTTATAACAGAAAGGTTGCATGCGATTCATCCTCTTCGTAGCAGAAACTAGCCGCATATTCACATAATAGCCCGTTTAGAATGTAGGGATATTACGTTTTTTTTGTTGAAAATCAGTATTTATCGGTATATTACGGAATATGAGCGATAGCGGAACATTTATTTATGCATATTCACGTTTCCACCATAGTGGAGTATGATTTGTGCGCGAAAAATCAATATTTAATTAGGTTCAACTGAATTGAAGACTATTTTTGTTATTTTTGATGAGGAATAGCACGCTTAGATCCCGAAACATGTGCTTCTTCGGCTTATTCTAGTTCAATATCAGATTTCGACCGATTTTGAACCCATTCTAGACATAATGTCCTGGATATTACTGTAGGAACCTTATAACAGGAAGTTTGCATGCGATTCATCCGCTTCGTAGCAGATACTTGCCGCATTTTCGCGTCTTATCGCGTTAAGAATGTAGGAATATTACATTTCTTTGTTGAACATCAGTTTTTATCGGTATATTACGGAATATGAGCGATAGCAGTACATTTATTTATGCATATTCACGTTTTCACCATAGTGGAGTACGATTTGTGCGCGATAAATCAATATTTCATTAGGTATTTACTGAATTGAAGCGTATTTTTGTTATTCTTGATGAGCAATAGCACGCTAAGATCCCAAAACGTGTGCTTCTTCGGGTTATTCTAGTTCAATATAAGTTTTCGACCGATTTTGAACCCATTCTAGACATTATGTCGTGGATATAACTTTAAGAACCATATAACCGGAAGTTTGCGTGCGATTCATCCGCTTCGTAGCAGATACTAGCCGTTTTCTAACGTATTATCGTGTTCAGAGTTTAGGGATATTACGTTTCTTTGTTGAAAATCAGTATTTATCGGTATATTTCGGAATATGAGCGATAGCGGAACATTCATCACGGAACATTCATCAATGCATATTCACGTTTCAACCATAGTGGAGTACGATTTGTGCGCGATAAATCAGTATATTGTTAGGTTTTTTACTGAGTAGAAGGGAAAATTTTGTCATTTTTTTTGAGAAATAGCACGCTCAGAACCCAGAAAGTGTAGGTTCTTCTGGTAATTCAAGTTCAATATCAGTTTTCGGCCGATTTTGAACCCATTCTAGACATAATGTCGTGGACCTTACTGTAGGATCCTTATAACCGGAAGTTTGTGTGCAATTCATCCGCTTCGTAGCAGATACTAGCCGAATATTTACGTCTTATCGCGTTTAGAATGTAGGAATATATCGTTTCTTTGTTGAAAATCAGTATTTATCGTTATATTGCGGAATATGAGCGATAGCGGAACATTTATATATGCATATTCACGTTTTCACAATAGTGGAGTACGATTTGTGCGCGATAAATCAATATTTCATTAGGTATATACAGAATTGAAACGTATTTTTGTTATTTTTGATGAGCAATAGCACGCTAAGATCCCAAAAACGTGTGCTTCTTCAGGTTTTTCTAGTTCAATATAAGTTTTCGACCGATTTTGAACCCATTCTAGTCATTATGTCGTGGATATATTTGTAAGAACCATATAACCGGAAGTTTGTGTGCGTTTCATCCGCTTCGTAGCAGATACTAGCCGCATATTTACGTCTTATCGGGTTTAGAATGTAGGAATATATCGTTTCTTTGTTGAAAATCAGTATTTATCGTTATATTGCGGAATATGAGCGATAGCGGAACATTTATTTATGCATATTCACGTTTCAATTATAGTGGAGTACGATTTTGCGCGATAAATCAATATTTTATTAGGTTTTTTACTGAATAAAGCCTATTTTTGTTATTTTTGATGAGGAATAGCATGCTTAGAACCCAAAACCTGTGCTTCTTCGGATTATTCCAGTTCAATATCAGTTTTCGACCGATTTTGAACCCATTCTAGACATAATGTCCTGGATATTACTGTAGGAACCTTATACCAGGAAGTTTGCATGCGATTCATCCTCTTCGTAGCAGAAACTAGCCGCATATTCCACATAATAGCCCGGTTAGAATGTACGGATATTACGTTTCTTTGTTGAAAATCAGTATTTATCGGTATAGTTACGGAATATGAGCGATAGCGGAACATTCATCAATGCATATTCACGTTTCAACCATAGTGGAGTACGATTTTGTGCTCGATAAATCAGTATTTTGTTAGGTTTTTACTGAGTTGAAGGGAAAATTTGTTATTTTTTTATGAGAAATAGCACGCTCAGAACCCAGAAATTGTGCTTCTTCGGGTAATTCAAGTTCAATATCAGTTTTCGACCGATTTTGAACCCATTCTAGACATAATGTCGTGGATATTACACTATGAACCATATAACCAGAAGTTTGCATGCGATTCATCCGCTTCGTAGCAGATACTTGCCGCATTTTCGCGTCTTATCGCGTTAAGAATGTAGGAATATTACATTTCTTTGTTGAACATCAGTTTTTATCGGTATATTACGGAATATGAGCGATAGCAGTACATTTATTTATGCATATTCACGTTTTCACCATAGTGGAGTACGATTTGTGCGTGATAAATCAATATTTCATTAGGTTTGACTGAATTGAAGCCTATTTCTGTTATTCTTGATGAGCAATAGCACGCTAAGATCCCAAAACGTGTGCTTCTTCGGGTTATTCTAGTTCAATATAAGTTTTCGACCGATTTTGAACCCATTCTAGACATTAAGTCGTGGATATAACTGTAAGAACCATATAACCGGAAGTTTGCGTGCGATTCATCCGCTTCGTAGCAGATACTAGCCGTTTTCTAACGTATTATCGTGTTTAGAGTTTAGGGATATTACGTTTCTTTGTTGAAAACCAGCATTTATCGGTATATTACGGAATATGAGCGATAGCGGAACATTTATCCATGTATATTCACGTCTCAACCATGGTGGAGTACGATTTGTGCATGATAAATCAGTATTATATTAGGTTTTTACTGAATTGAAGGGCATTTTTGTTATATTTGATGAGAAATAGCACGCTAAGATCCCAAAACGTGTGCTTCTTCGGCTTATTCTAGTTCAGTATCAGTTTTCGACCGATTTTGAACCCATTCTAGACATAATGTCCTGGATATTACTGTAGGAACCTTATAACAGGAAGTTTTCATGCGATTCATCCGCTTCGTAGCAGATACTAGCAGCATATTCACATAATTGCGCGTTCAGAATGTAGAGATATTACATTTGTTTGTTGAAAATCAGTATTTATCGGTATATTACGGAATGTGAGCGATAGCGGAACATTTATAAATGCATATTTACGTTTGAATTATAGTGGAGTACGATTTGTGCGCAAAAAATTAATATTTCATTAGGTTTAACTGAATTGAAGCCTATTTTTGTTATTTTTGATGTTGAATAGCACCCTTAGATCCCAAAACGTGTGCTTCTTCGGGTTATTGCAGTTCAATATCAGTTTTCGACCGATTTTGAACCCATTCTAGACATAATGTCCTGGATATTACTGTAGGAACCTTATAACAGGAAGATTGCGTGCGATTCATCCTCTTCGTAGCAGAAACAAGCCGCATATTCACATAATAGCCCGTTTAGAATGTAGGGATATTACGTTTCTTTGTTGAAAATCAGTATTTATCGGTATATTACGGAATATGAGCGATAGCGGAACATTTATTTATGCATATTCACCTTTCAATTATATTGGAGTACGATTTGTGGGCGAAAAATCAATATTTAATTAGGTTCAAATAATTGAAGGGCATTTTTGTTATATTTGATGAGAAATAGCACGCTAAGCGTGTGCTTCTTCGGCTTATTCTAATTCAATATCAGTTTCCGACCGATTTTGAACCCATACTAGACAAAATGTCCTGGATATTACTGTAGGAACCTTATAACAGGAAGTTTTCATGCGATTCATCCGCTTCGTAGCAGATACTAGCAGCATATTCACATAATTGCGCGTTCAGAATGTAGGGATATTACGTTTCTTTGTTGAAAATCAGTATTTATCGGTATATTACGGAATATGAGCGATAGCGGAACATTTATAAATGCATATTTACGTTTGAATTATAGTGGAGTACGATTTGTGCGCAAAAAATCAATATTTCATTAGGTTTAACTGAATTGAAGCCTATTTTTGTTATTTTTGATGTTGAATAGCACGCTTCGATCCCAAAACGTGTGCTTCTTCGGGTTATTCCAGTTTAATATCAGTTTTCGACCGATTTTGAACCCATTCTAGACATAATGTGGTGGATATTACTGTATGAACCATACAACCGGAAGTATGCTTGCGATTCATCCGCTTCGTAGCAGATACTTGCCGCATTTTCGCGTCTTATCGCGTTAAGAATGTAGGAATATATCGTTTCTTTGTAAAAATCAGTTTTTATCGGTATATTACGGAATATGAGCGATGGCAGTACATTTATTTATGAAATTCACGTTTCCACCATAGTGGAGTAAGATTTGTGCGCGATAAATCAATATTTCATTATGTTTTTACTGAATTGAAGCGTATTTTTGTTATTTTTGATGAGCAATAGCACGCTAAGATCCCAAAACGTGTGCTTCTTCGGGTTATTCTAGTTCAATATCAGTTTTCGACCGATTTTGAACCCATTCTAGTCATTATGTCGTGGATATAACTGTAAGAACCATATAACCGGAAGTTTGCGTGCGATTCATCCGCTTCGTAGCAGATACTAGCCGCATATTTACGTCTTATCGCGTTTAGAATGTAGGAATATATCGTTTCTTTGTTGAAAATCAGTATTTATCGTTATATTGCGGAATATGAGCGATAGCGGAACATTTATTTATGCATATTCACGTTTCAATTATAGTGGAGTACGATTTTGCGCGAAAAATCAATATTTCATTAAGTTTTTACTGAATTGCAGCCTATTTTTGTTATTTTTGATGAGGAATAGCATGCTTAGAACCCAAAACCTGTGCTTCTTCGGATTATTCCAGTTCAATATCAGTTTTCGACCGATTTTGAACCCATTCTAGACATAATGTCCTGGATATTACTGTAGGAACCTTATACCAGGAAGTTTGCATGCGATTCATCCTCTTCGTAGCAGAAACTAGCCGCATATTCACATAATAGCCCGGTTAGAATGTACGGATATTACGTTTCTTTGTTGAAAATCAGTATTTATCGGTATATTACGGAATATGAGCGATAGCGGAACATTCATCAATGCATATTCACGTTTCAACCATAGTGGAGTACGATTTGTGCTCGATAAATCAGTATTTTGTTAGGTTTTTACTGAGTTGAAGGGAAAATTTGTTATTTTTTATGAGAAAAAGCACGCTCAGAACCCAGAAATTGTGCTTCTCCGGGTAATTCAAGTTCAATATCAGTTTTCGACCGATTTTGAACCCATTCTAGACATAATGTCGTGGATATTACTGTATGAACCATATAACCAGAAGTTTGCATGCGATTCATCCGCTTCGTAGCAGATACTTGCCGCATTTTCGCGTCTTATCGCGTTAAGAATGTAGGAATATTACATTTCTTTGTTGAACATCAGTTTTTATCGGTATATTACGGAATATGAGCGATAGCAGTACATTTATTTATGCATATTCACGTTTTCACCATAGTGGAGTACGATTTGTGCGTGATAAATCAATATTTCATTAGGTTTGACTGAATTGAAGCCTATTTCTGTTATTCTTGATGAGCAATAGCACGCTAAGATCCCAAAACGTGTGCTTCTTCGGGTTATTCTAGTTCAATATAAGTTTTCGACCGATTTTGAACCCATTCTAGACATTAAGTCGTGGATATAACTGTAAGAACCATATAACCGGAAGTTTGCGTGCGATTCATCCGCTTCGTAGCAGATACTAGCCGTTTTCTAACGTATTATCGTGTTTAGAGTTTAGGGATATTACGTTTCTTTGTTGAAAACCAGCATTTATCGGTATATTACGGAATATGAGCGATAGCGGAACATTTATCCATGTATATTCACGTCTCAACCATGGTGGAGTACGATTTGTGCATGATAAATCAGTATTATATTAGGTTTTTACTGAATTGAAGGGCATTTTTGTTATATTTGATGAGAAATAGCACGCTAAGATCCCAAAACGTGTGCTTCTTCGGCTTATTCTAGTTCAGTATCAGTTTTCGACCGATTTTGAACCCATTCTAGACATAATGTCCTGGATATTACTGTAGGAACCTTATAACAGGAAGTTTTCATGCGATTCATCCGCTTCGTAGCAGATACTAGCAGCATATTCACATAATTGCGCGTTCAGAATGTAGAGATATTACATTTGTTTGTTGAAAATCAGTATTTATCGGTATATTACGGAATGTGAGCGATAGCGGAACATTTATAAATGCATATTTACGTTTGAATTATAGTGGAGTACGATTTGTGCGCAAAAAATCAATATTTCATTAGGTTTAACTGAATTGAAGCCTATTTTTGTTATTTTTGATGTTGAATAGCACCCTTAGATCCCAAAACGTGTGCTTCTTCGGGTTATTGCAGTTCAATATCAGTTTTCGACCGATTTTGAACCCATTCTAGTCATTATGTTGTGGATATATTTGTAAGAACCATATAACCGGAAGTTTGTGTGCGATTCATCCGCTTCGTAGCAGATACTAGCCGCATATTTACGTCTTATCGCGTTTAGAATGTAGGAATATATCGTTTCTTTGTTGAAAATCAGTATTTATCGTTATGTTGCGGAATATGAGCGATAGCGGAACATTTATTTATGCATATTCACGTTTCAATAATAGTGGAGTACGATTTTGCGCGAAAAATCAATATTTCATTAGGTTTTTACTGAATTGAAGCCTATTTTTGTTATTTTTGATGAGGAATAGCATGCTAAGAACCCAAAACGTGTGCTTCTTCGGATTATTCCAGTTCAATATCAGTTTTCGACCGATTTTGAACCCATACTAGACAAAATGTCCTGGATATTACTGTAGGAACCTTATAACAGGAAGTTTTCATGCGATTCATCCGCTTCGTAGCAGATACTAGCAGCATATTCACATAATTGCGCGTTCAGAATGTAGGGATATTACGTTTCTTTGTTGAAAATCAGTATTTATCGGTATATTACGGAATATGAGCGATAGCGGAACATTTATAAATGCATATTTACGTTTGAATTATAGTGGAGTACGATTTGTGCGCAAAAAATCAATATTTCATTAGGTTTAACTGAATTGAAGCCTATTTTTGTTATTTTTGATGTTGAATAGCACGCTTCGATCCCAAAACGTGTGCTTCTTCGGGTTATTCCAGTTCAATATCAGTTTTCGACCGATTTTGAACCCATTCTAGACATAATGTGGTGGATATTACTGTATGAACCATACAACCGGAAGTATGCTTGCGATTCATCCGCTTCGTAGCAGATACTTGCCGCATTTTCGCGTCTTATCGCGTTAAGAATGTAGGAATATATCGTTTCTTTGTAAAAATCAGTTTTTATCGGTATATTACGGAATATGAGCGATGGCAGTACATTTATTTATGAAATTCACGTTTCCACCATAGTGGAGTAAGATTTGTGCGCGATAAATTAATATTTCATTATGTTTTTACTGAATTGAAGCGTATTTTTGTTATTTTTGATGAGCAATAGCACGCTAAGATCCCAAAACGTGTGCTTCTTCGGGTTATTCTAGTTCAATATCAGTTTTCGACCGATTTTGAACCCATTCTAGTCATTATGTCGTGGATATATTTGTAAGAACCATATAACCGGAAGTTTGTGTGCGATTCATCCGCTTCGTAGCAGATACTAGCCGCATATTTACGTCTTATCGCGTTTAGAATGTAGGAATATATCGTTTCTTTGTTGAAAATCAGTATTTATCGTTATATTGCGGAATATGAGCGATAGCGGAACATTTATTTATGCATATTCACGTTTCAATTATAGTGGAGTACGATTTTGCGCGAAAAATCAATATTTCATTAGGTTTTACTGAATTGCAGCCTATTTTTGTTATTTTTGATGAGGAATAGCATGCTTAGAACCCAAAACCTGTGCTTCTTCGGATTATTCCAGTTCAATATCAGTTTTCGACCGATTTTGAACCCATTCTAGACATAATGTCCTGGATATTACTGTAGGAACCTTATACCAGGAAGTTTGCATGCGATTCATCCTCTTCGTAGCAGAAACTAGCCGCATATTCACATAATAGCCCGGTTAGAATGTACGGATATTACGTTTCTTTGTTGAAAATCAGTATTTATCGGTATATTACGGAATATGAGCGATAGCCGAACATTCATCAATGCATATTCACGTTTCAACCATAGTGGAGTACGATTTGTGCTCGATAAATCAGTATTTTGTTAGGTTTTTACTGAGTTGAAGGGAAAATTTGTTATTTTTTATGAGAAATAGCACGCTCAGAACCCAGAAATTGTGCTTCTTCGGGTAATTCAAGTTCAATATCAGTTTTCGACCGATTTTGAACCCATTCTAGACATAATGTCGTGGATATTACTGTATGAACCATATAACCAGAAGTTTGCATGCGATTCATCCGCTTCGTAGCAGATACTTGCCGCATTTTCGCGTCTTATCGCGTTAAGAATGTAGGAATATTACATTTCTTTGTTGAACATCAGTTTTTATCGGTATATTACGGAATATGAGCGATAGCAGTACATTTATTTATGCATATTCACGTTTTCACCATAGTGGAGTACGATTTGTGCGTGATAAATCAATATTTCATTAGGTTTGACTGAATTGAAGCCTATTTCTGTTATTCTTGATGAGCAATAGCACGCTAAGATCCCAAAACGTGTGCTTCTTCGGGTTATTCTAGTTCAATATAAGTTTTCGACCGATTTTGAACCCATTCTAGACATTAAGTCGTGGATATAACTGTAAGAACCATATAACCGGAAGTTTGCGTGCGATTCATCCGCTTCGTAGCAGATACTAGCCGTTTTCTAACGTATTATCGTGTTTAGAGTTTAGGGATATTACGTTTCTTTGTTGAAAACCAGCATTTATCGGTATATTACGGAATATGAGCGATAGCGGAACATTTATCCATGTATATTCACGTCTCACCCATGGTGGAGTACGATTTGTGCATGATAAATCAGTATTATATTAGGTTTTTACTGAATTGAAGGGCATTTTTGTTATATTTGATGAGAAATAGCACGCTAAGATCCCAAAACGTGTGCTTCTTCGGCTTATTCTAGTTCAGTATCAGTTTTCGACCGATTTTGAACCCATTCTAGACATAATGTCCTGGATATTACTGTAGGAACCTTATAACAGGAAGTTTTCATGCGATTCATCCGCTTCGTAGCAGATACTAGCAGCATATTCACATAATTGCGCGTTCAGAATGTAGAGATATTACATTTGTTTGTTGAAAATCAGTATTTATCGGTATATTACGGAATGTGAGCGATAGCGGAACATTTATAAATGCATATTTACGTTTGAATTATAGTGGAGTACGATTTGTGCGCAAAAAATCAATATTTCATTAGGTTCAACTGAATTGAAGCCTATTTTTGTTATTTTTGATGTTGAATAGCACCCTTAGATCCCAAAACGTGTGCTTCTTCGGGTTATCGCAGTTCAATATCAGTTTTCGACCGATTTTGAACCCATTCTAGTCATTATGTCGTGGATATATTTGTAAGAACCATATAACCGGAAGTTTGTGTGCGATTCATCCGCTTCGTAGCAGATACTAGCCGCATATTTACGTCTTATCGCGTTTAGAATGTAGGAATATATCGTTTCTTTGTTGAAAATCAGTATTTATCGTTATATTGCGGAATATTATTGATAGCGGAACATTTATTTATGCATATTCACGTTTCAATTATAGTGGAGTACGATTTTGCGCGAAAAATCAATATTTCATTAGGTTTTTACTGAATTGAAGCCTATTTTTGTTATTTTTGATGAGGAATAGCATGCTAAGAACCCAAAACGTGTGCTTCTTCGGATTATTCCAGTTCAATATCAGTTTTCGACCGATTTTGAACCCATTCTAGACATAATGTCCTGGATATTACTGTAGGAACCTTATAAATGGAAGATTGCATGCGATTCATCCTCTTCGTAGCAGAAACAAGCCGCATATTCACATAATAGCCCGTTTAGAATGTAGGGATATTACGTTTCTTTGTTGAAAATCAGTATTTATCGGTATATTACGGAATATGAGCGATAGCGGAACATTTATTTATGCATATTCACCTTTCAATTATATTGGAGTACGATTTGTGCGCGAAAAATCAATATTTAATTAGGTTCAAATAATTGAAGGGCATTTTTGTTATATTTGATGAGAAATAGCACGCTAAGATCCCAAAACGTGTGCTTCTTCGGCTTATTCTAGTTCAATATCAGTTTCCGACCGATTTTGAACCCATACTAGACAAAATTTCCTGGATATTACTGTAGGAACCTTATAACAGGAAGTTTTCATGCGATTTATCCGCTTCGTAGCAGATACTAGCAGCATATTCACATAATTGCGCGTTCAGAATGTAGGGATATTACGTTTCTTTGTTGAAAATCAGTATTTATCGGTATATTACGGAATATGAGCGATAGCGGAACATTTATAAATGCATATTTACGTTTGAATTATAGTGGAGTACGATTTGTGCGCAAAAAATCAATATTTCATTAGGTTTAACTGAATTGAAGCCTATTTTTGTTATTTTTTATGTTGAATAGCACGCTTCGATCCCAAAACGTGTGCTTCTTCGGGTTATTCCAGTTCAATATCAGTTTTCGACCGATTTTGAACCCATTCTAGACATAATGTGGTGGATATTACTGTATGAACCATACAACCGGAAGTATGCTTGCGATTCATCCGCTTCGTAGCAGATACTTGCCGCATTTTCGGTTCTTATCGCGTTAAGAATGTAGGAATATATCGTTTCTTTGTAAAAATCAGTTTTTATCGGTATATTACGGAATATGAGCGATGGCAGTACATTTATTTATGAAATTCACGTTTCCACCATTGTGGAGTAAGATTTGTGCGCGATAAATCAATATTTCATTATGTTTTTACTGAATTGAAGCGTATTTTTGTTATTTTTGATGAGCAATAGCACGCTAAGATCCCAAAACGTGTGCTTCTTCGGGTTATTCTAGTTCAATATCAGTTTTCGACCGATTTTGAACCCATTCTAGACATTATGTCCTGGATATTACTGTAGGAACCTTATAACAGGAAGTTTTCATGCGATTCATCCGCTTCGTAGATAATACTAGCAGCATATTCACATAATTGCGCGTTCAGAATGTAGGGATATTACGTTTCTTTGTTAAAAATCAGTATTTATCGGTATATATTACGGAATATGAGCGATAGCGGAACATTTATTTATGCATATTCACGTTTCAATTATAGTGGAGTACGATTTTGCGCGAAAAATCAATATTTCATTAGGTTTTTACTGAATTGCAGCCTATTTTTGTTATTTTTGATGAGGAATAGCATGCTTAGAACCCAAAACCTGTGCTTCTTCGGATTATTCCAGTTCAATATCAGTTTTCGACCGATTTTGAACCCATTCTAAGCATAATGTCGTGGACATTACTATTGGAACCTTATAACAGGAAGTTTTCATGCGATTCATCCGCTTCGTAGCACATACTTGCCGCATTTTCACGTCTTATCGCGTTAAGAATGTAGCTATATTACATTTGTTTGTTGAAAATCGGTATTTATAGGTATACTACGGAGTATTAGCGATAGCAGTACATTCATCAATGCATATTCACGTTTCCACCATAGTGGAGTAAGATTTTTGCGCGATTAATCAATATTTCATTAGGTTTAACTGAATTGAAGCGTATTTTTGATATTTTTGATGAGGAATAGCACGATAAGATCCCAAAACGTGTGCTTCTTCGGGTTATTCCAGTTCAATATCAGTTTTCGACCGATTTTGAACCCGTTCTAGACCTTATGTGTTGGATATTACTGTGGGAACCATATATGCGGAAGTATGCTTGCGATTCATCCGCTTCGTAGCAGATACTTGCCGCATTTTCACGTCTTATCGCATTAAGAATGTAGGAAAAATACCTTTCTCTGTTGAAAATCAGTTTTTATCGGTATATTTCGGAATATGAGCGATAGCGGTACATTAGCTTATGCATATTCACGTTTCAACCATAGTGGAGTACGATTTGTGCGCGATAAATCAGTATTTTGTTAGGTTTTTACTGATTTGAAGGGCATTTTCGTTATTTTTTATGAGAAATAGCACGCTCAGAACCCAGAAAGTGTGGTTCTTCGGGTTATTCTAGTTCAATATCAGTTTTCGACCGATTTTGTACCCATTCTAGACATTATGTCGTGGATATTACTGTAGGAACCATATAACCGGAAGTTTGCATGCGATTCATCCGCTTCGTAGCAGATACTAGCCGCATTTTCACATATTATTGCGTTTCGAATGTAGGAATATTACGTTACTTTGTTGAAAATCAGTATTTATTGTTACATTACGGAATATCAGTGATAGCAGTACATTTATTTATGCATATTCACGTTTTCACCATTGTGGAGTACGATTTGTGCGCGATAAATCAATATTTCATTAGGTATATACAGAATTGAAACGTATTTTTGTTATTTTTGATGAGCAATAGCACGCTTAGATCCCAAAACGTGTGCTTCTTCGGGTTTTTCTAGTTCAATATAAGTTTTCGACGGATTTTGAACCCATTCTAGTCATTATGTCGTGGATATATTTGTAAGAACCATATAACCGGAAGTTTGTGTGCGATTCATCCGCTTCGTAGCAGATACTAGCCGCATATTTACGTCTTATCGCGTTTAGAATGTAGGAATATATCGTTTCTTTGTTGAAAATCAGTATGTATCGTTATATTGCGGAATATGAGCGATAGCGGAACATTTATTTATGCATATTCACGTTTCAATTATAGTGGAGTACGATTTTGCGCGATAAATCAATAATTCATTAGGTTTTTACTGAATAAAGCCTATTTTTGTTATTTTTGATGAGGAATAGCATGCTTAGAATCCAAAACCTGTGCTTCTTCGGATTATTCCAGTTCAATATCAGTTTTCGACCGATTTTGAACCCATTCTAGACATAATGTCCTGGATATTACTGTAGGAACCTTATACCAGGAAGTTTGCATGCGATTCATCCTCTTCGTAGCAGATACTAGCCACATTTTCACATATTATCGCGTTTCGAATGTAGGAATATTACATTTCTCTTGTTGAAAATCAGTATTGTATGAAAGTGAGTGAAATAGTGTATGAAAGCTGGTTTCTTGTACTTATAGACCTTACGTTTTCTTTCCACAGCATCTTATTCATTTACGATCAATATTTCCCTATTCTTCATCAGTTCACTTCTTGCCATGCGAACCTGTTCATTTTACAAATTGAGGCTTTTAATGGATGATGAAAGATGGACTAGTATAATTCCTAATTGTGTTCAGATGTTCATTACTATACCAAATCTGTTAGCTAGACCTTTCTTTTCTTTGGATTTTTTTGTGCGAAAGCCACTCGAATAACTATAAATACCGGACTTTTTGATTGTTCGCATCTCACCTACGTCTCTATAGTACGATAACTTTCCATTGATGCACACGAATTTACTGCACGTGTGTGAATTCAGAGACGTCTTATAGTTGAACTGCCACTAGATTAGCTGGACGTTTCCGATGCATATTTTAAAAGACTACCTCTAGTATTCGAATACCAAAGGCAGAAAACGAATGCCGCAACTACAGCGGGAATTGGATGTGATGAGCAGAGGATATGAATCCGTCTGCAGGATGCACTCTTAAAAATATTCTATGATCGGTCCTTGATAATAAGCGAATGCCAATTGATTCTTGGACAAAGTTTATTTAAAAATTCACATAAATTACATGTCAAGTATCACTCTTCCATCAGTGTTTACATCAGATAGTAGCCGAGGTTTTCCTTCCCTTCTCTGCTATCGCTCCCGAATCGAAATCCTCTCCCCAACGGTCGTTGGAGGTACCTGAAACGAGAGTGAAAGAGATTATTCAAAATGTGAAAGAATGACTAGGTTCACTGTCAGAATGAGAGGGCATCACCCGTTTGCCAAAACCTTTGTTTCCGGAATGTAAACGATACGGTTAAGTAATTCGAAATGTCAGCAACGGTTCGAAAAGTAAGAGATCCCATATCTAATGAAGATGTCTGATGAATCCGGAGAGAAATAAAAAAGAATATATTTTTCTCTTCCTGTGGCACTTGGGAAACGCATTCGGTTTTTTGTTGAGTGAACGGAAATGTTCTGCCAAATATCAGGAAATTGGTGCTTGATGAACTCCATCAAATCCTCGTCCCTTCACAGAGGATGGATGAATGCAATTTCTTTGAGAAAAGTTTGCTTGGTGCCCTAAGAAGGAAGATAATGTCTGTAGCATTCTACGGCATCGTATCCCTTTGAGAAGCAAGAAAGAAGAATGAGGGAACAACTTTATCTTTTGGTAGGTTTATCCCAAGAGTGGTTATCCTTGGATGTTACAGGGATGTTAAATTGCAAAATATGGAATCGTACTTGCACCTACTGAAGGAAGGCGGCTAGAAGGTACACTATAACAGGAATCGTGAAAAATGGAAATTCTCAATA
Source organism: Pantala flavescens (assembly GCA_020796165.1). NCBI lineage: Eukaryota > Metazoa > Arthropoda > Insecta > Odonata > Libellulidae > Pantala > Pantala flavescens. Next base: position 55,985 of record JAIUJI010000027.1, on the reverse strand, counting down.
ATGAAGGAAAGAACACAGAGCTGAATATGAAACAAATCGAGGAGTGAAGATTCTGCAAGTCACTATATTGGAGTGTTTTCCATGTAGCATATCACACGTTGCAAGATCCTAGAAATATTTGGTCGAATCCATTGAAATAGTCAAAAGAAGATGCCACTTCTTGCTCCTGGAACGAATGCTAGAAGCAAAGGAAAGGATGAAGAAGTGAGTGAATGAGGAAGTAAACAAGTCGTATTTAAAATCAGCCCCTGAACGCTTGGAAGCATGATGGAATTCTGAAGAACATTGCCACGGTGCACAGAAAATATTTCCGAGGAAACACTCAAGACTTGGTTACATATTGGCAGTTGAAAACTCTGGCAATAAGAAGCAAGCATATGGTCGGGCATTCAGGAAGGAGATGGGAGGTCCAAAGATGCACAAAATCGTCCAGTATAGAAGATAAAAAGGGCTGAAAAGAAGTGAATTTGCTCACAATCTACCTCATAGTCATGTGCTGCGCGAAGAGGCAACAGTAGAGAGAGAGGAAAAATAGAACAGTTTATCAACAAGGAACGACCTAACTGCAGATAGAATGGAAACCGATGATGCTAAGGCTCATGGGCCCATCTTGATGTTCTTCAGTTTGATTTGCAACAAGAAGGTATATGGTCTTCTTTCACAAGTAAGAAATCGCCCATTGTATGAAAAGGCTCATTTTTCATCGAATAGTAGTTTCAGTTCAGTAGCAACGAAAGAAAAATATGACCAGGTCCAAATCGTACCTTGAGAAGGTAGTCTACTCAGATGTTCAAAGTTGTAAGCAATTTCCTTCATCATCTAAGAATAGGCTTGGCAATCCAATCCGTGAAGACCCTCCTCGTGGACAGCATGGTGAAGGTTCTCGAATCCAAAGGCATCCTGGAATTGAAAGATGATGAGTTCATTAAAAAGGAAGACATTTTCAAGGACCTAGGCGCACACCTACTGCACGACCGGTTTTAAGGCTGTATAATTGATTTCTTTTAACGATGTACGGCTATTTATTCACCTGTCGTACTTTTGAAATAATTAAAAATTAAAACCTCGTATCAGGGAAAGTTTTTGCATGCAGTGCATGCTTGTAAAACATATAAACTGTTGGTGGCAAAGCTCTACGTCGTAATAAATAGGAATATAGAATCAGGCGATAGTAAAACTTGACAAATCAAAGCTTCGGTACGTTCCAAAATGCTGAGAATTCATCAGTCATCAATTAAATTGTTGAAAAAAAAATTTACAAATTTTGAACTACCGCTAAACATTTATCTCGCTTCTGATTGGCTGAGAGAAATGCCACCGCTGTCAGTGTAGAAGCTGTATTGTTAAATTTTATGCCAAATATTTCTTTACCTGATTACCGATCGAATATCACCAAAAAATCTCTCTCCATTTACGTGGACACCGAGCAATGGCGGTTTTCTTGAAATCCAAAGCATTACGATGACGAAACTTATGAATTCAATATTTTTGCACAGTAAGACTCACGTAGTTGGTAAAAATCATAATAAATACTAATCTTCATTAAATTATAATCCGTAACGACTCACCTCACGTTCATTTTCTAAAATCTTTCTCGAATTTTAGATTCCCGCCGGTGACAATCGCGTCTCCAAATAACGCGGCGCGTTATTCACTTTCCACTGCGACCTCTCCGTGTCAACATCCTCCCTTTCACCAGTCATTCATTTTCCCCTTTTTCTAATTTAATGCACTCTTTGGAGCATATAATCATCCTCATTAAAACTATGAAGCTACGCCCGAGCTCTCTGTTCGAAGAAACGGCTTCGGAAACGCACTAAATTTCCCATTGTAGCGATAAGTTACGAGCCCATAAGCACGATGCTGTCGTGAGATATATAAGCCGTCCGTGGATATTATTGTCATTAGTACTTATCTGGTCATTTTCACCGAGGTAAAGATATCTTGAATGGCGATGAATAGGAAGCTAGGTATTCGAAACGCTTCGGTCGGACGCAATCGGTAAATAAAATTCCTGGGCACATTCTTGTCGTCGAGGGAAGAGAAATATTTTTTAATGGGACGTTTCTTACCTTACTTGGCTTTTCGACTGAACCTTGCATCCTCACCAAAAGCCGTGCTGCATCGCCTGCACTGGGATGAGGTGTCACATAGCCGTCCTCTACGAAGCTGCAGTAAATCTAATCAATCTCTTATGTGCAACGCCAACCACAGAACGCAACAACGTTGTCACAATCACTTCATACAGGGAGAAACTTGGAGATTTGATAGCTATTTCCATGGATAGTAAAACGGCGTAACGAAAGCATGGGGAAACTCGATTCACAAATCACAAGTACGAACTCTGCTCGCTGGTGATAGCCGCCTACTGAGGCGACACCGATACGATAACTTGGCCCTCTGTCGGATTTCGAATATTCTCCATATGACGGAAAATGACGATCTATTTCTAGCGCTCCTCATTCCTGCGAAGAGATCTATGCGTTTATAACTCTGCTACGATTCGCTTTTTCGAGGACTAAAGTTGGATCGAGTTGCGGCGTGCGCTTAGGTATTTGTCAAGGAGATACCTCGTTCCTTGGAAAAGGGATGATATAAAATGGCAATGACTTAATAAGAAAGAAGAAGATGAAGGACGTCGTCTCTCGAAAACCCTAACGTCCGCAAAGTATCGACGAAAATTACCACTGTCTCTTCGGAAGAGAGAAGTATCGCACAGAAGCCGAATTAAATCCACCGCAGACTTTCCCCACGGAGGAGCTGCATGCGTCCAATGCGTTGTTTTCCTATTCGCCTCTCCTCACCACCGGGTAATCGTTCGCTGGAACTACCTCCCGTAGCAGGCGTAAGAAGAACCATTCAAATCGGAATGAAAATTCAAATGATTTAATATTTCACCAGGCATTTTCAAGGCGAGCTGTGACTTTCACGATGTAAGATGGCTCGCGAACATTCTCAACGCTCTTACCGACCACCCTCTCAGCGGAACCGAGATTCTGTATGGCTTTTCCACAAGTTTTACGTATAGATTAAGATTGCAGATATTCTACTATTAAAATCTTTCTCCGCGGATCGTATATGTTCATTTACAGTTTTCCGGTCAAAGTGGTCGACGACTAAACACTCGTTAATATATATTAATCTCATTCCCCATTTTCCGCACCCTATCATGACTTTATCTAAATCATTTCTAAGAACTAATCTATCCTCACTGCCGTATATTTCCATGTAGAACATTGTATCGCCCGCAATTATCCTAACCTTACATGGAGTGTAAGTATAGGTGTCTCCTGACTTTTGAATGAGACTAGCATAGATCGATAGAGGATCAAAATTAAGAATACACGTCTTTTTTTATAGACGTTTCTCGCCGTAAGTTTAGGAGATATTAACGTTCAAAGATTGCAATTTCTTTCAAATTTCGCGCTTGGACAATCCAAATCCGCTTATCCCTCTTTCGAGCTCCTACGTAATCAGCGAGTTCGGTGGTGGAGATGGTTGATGCATAGACAAACCTTTTTCTGACAGTCATTTTTGCGCGCTGGTCGCTGGTTCGCGACCCGGCAACGGAAATTTTTTTCTCTTCGATTATGATATATTTGTCTCGTATTCAGCGTCTATTACGCAATGTGCATAAAATTTGGAGTTATTATGCGATTTAATATTAACTTTTCTTAGGATTTCTGTTCAAGTTTATTATTCATACAATTGGTGCATATTCATACCCTTACATAGTCAGGAGACACCTATGTTTACACTCCTTGTTAGTATCAATTTCTCGTCAAAGGTCGTTGATATATATAAAAAAAATAGGAGCGGCCCGATTTCGCTTTGATACGATATTCCTGTAATAAAACTTGCGAAATAGTTCGCACGCCGGAACCCTGTCTTTTAGAGGGGCGAAAAGCGGAAAAGAATATCCGCAATGCTGGCGATGGCGGACCTAAAAAAACATTCTCCCGATATGAACAAAAAAATTGTGGAAGGATTTGAAAGTTTGGACTTCGGAAGCTTTTCGAATTCTTCGGAAATTTTTCATCTGCAAGCCCACCAGCCTGCCGCATCCTAAGCTCACCGTCGCGAAAATAACATGCTAAATTCTCCTTCCACGACGCATGCTCAAACCGTGTTACTCGCTAAATGATTCGAGCACTTAAATCATATCTCCCAATATCACTTCCAAAATCGTAGCTCGATCCTAGTGCTCGCCTCAACAAAGCCTTAAAGCAAGATTAGTTTCCGCGTTGGATGGTAACGGAATGGAAAGGGGAGGAAAGATACAGTTATCTGAAAAGTCTATGGAACTTCAACGGATGCATCTACTGATATACCAAATCTGTTAGCTAGACCTTTCTTTTCTTTGGATTTTTTTTATGCGAAAGCCACTCGAATAACTATAATTACCGGACTTTTTGATCGTTCGCATCTCACCTACGTCTCTATAGTACGATAACTTTCCATTGCTTGCACACGAATTTACTGCACGTGTGTGAATTCAGAGACGTCTTATAGTTGAACTGCCACTAGATTAGCTGGACGTTTCCGATGCATATTTTAAAAGACTACCTCTAGTATTCGAATACCAAAGGCAGAAAACGAATGCCGCAACTACAGCGGGAATTGGATGTGATGAGCAGAGGATATGAATCCGTCTGCAGGATGCACTCTTAAAAATATTCTATGATCGGTCCTTGATAATAAGCGAATGCCAATTGATTCTTGGACAAAGTTTATTTAAAAATTCACATAAATTACATGTCAAGTATCACTCTTCCATCAGTGTTTACATCAGATAGTAGCCGAGGTTTTCCTTCCCTTCTCTGCTATCGCTCCCGAATCGAAATCCTCTCCCCAACGGTCGTTGGAGGTACCTGAAACGAGAGTGAAAGAGATTATTCAAAATGTGAAAGAATGACTAGGTTCACTGTCAGAATGAGAGGGCATCACCCGTTTGCCAAAACCTTTGTTTCCGGAATGTAAACGATACGGTTAAGTAATTCGAAATGTCAGCAACGGTTCGAAAAGTAAGAGATCCCATATCTAATGAAGATGTCTGATGAATCCGGAGAGAAATAAAAAAGAATATATTTTTCTCTTCCTGTGGCACTTGGGAAACGCATTCGGTTTTTTGTTGAGTGAACGGAAATGTTCTGCCAAATATCAGGAAATTGGTGCTTGATGAACTCCATCAAATCCTCGTCCCTTCACAGAGGATGGATAAATGCAATTTCTTTGAGAAAAGTTTGCTTGGTGCCCTAAGAAGGAAGATAATGTCTGTAGCATTCTACGGCATCGTATCCCTTTGAGAAGCAAGAAAGAAGAATGAGGGAACAACTTTATCTTTTGGTAGGTTTATCCCAAGAGTGAATATCCTTGGATGTTACAGGGATGTTAAATTGCAAAATATGGAATCGTACTTGCACCTACTGAAGGAAGGCGGCTAGAAGGTACACTATAACAGGAATCGTGAAAAATGGAAATTCTCAATAATGAAGGAAAGAACACAGAGCTGAATATGAAACAAATCGAGGAGTGAAGATTCTGCAAGTCACTATATTGGAGTGTTTTCCATGTAGCATATCACACGTTGCAAGATCCTAGAAATATTTGGTCGAATCCATTGAAATAGTCAAAAGAAGATGCCACTTCTTGCTCCTGGAACGAATGCTAGAAGCAAAGGAAAGGATGAAGAAGTGAGTGAATGAGGAAGTAAACAAGTCGTATTTAAAATCAGCCCCTGAACGCTTGGAAGCATGATGGAATTCTGAAGAACATTGCCACGGTGCACAGAAAATATTTCCGAGGAACCACTCAAGACTTGGTTACATATTGGCAGTTGAAAACTCTGGCAATAAGAAGCAAGCATATGGTCGGGCATTCAGGAAGGAGATGGGAGGTCCAAAGATGCACAAAATCGTCCAGTATAGAAGATAAAAAGGGCTGAAAAGAAGTGAATTTGCTCACAATCTACCTCATAGTCATGTGCTGCGCGAAGAGGCAACAGTAGAGAGAGAGGAAAAATAGAACAGTTTATCAACAAGGAACGACCTAACTGCAGATAGAATGGAAACCGATGATGCTAAGGCTCATGGGCCCATCTTGATGTTCTTCAGTTTGATTTGCAACAAGAAGGTATATGGTCTTCTTTCTCAAGTAAGAAATCGCCCATTGTATGAAAAGGCTCATTTTTCATCGAATAGTAGTTTCAGTTCAGTAGCAACGAAAGAAAAATATGACCAGGTCCAAATCGTACCTTGAGAAGGTAGTCTACTCAGATGTTCAAAGTTGTAAGCAATTTCCTTCATCATCTAAGAATAGGCTTGGCAATCCAATCCGTGAAGACCCTCCTCGTGGACAGCATGGTGAAGGTTCTCGAATCCAAAGGCATCCTGGAATTGAAAGATGATGAGTTCATTTAAAAGGAAGACATTTTCAAGGACCTAGGCGCACACCTACTGCACGACCGGTTTTAAGGCTGTATAATTGATTTCTTTTAACGATGTACGGCTATTTATTCACCTGTCGTACTTTTGAAATAATTAAAAATTAAAACCTCGTATCAGGGAAAGTTTTTGCATGCAGTGCATGCTTGTAAAACATATAAACTGTTGGTGGCAAAGCTCTACGTCGTAATAAATAGGAATATAGAATCAGGCGATGGTAAAACTTGACAAATCAAAGCTTCGGTACGTTCCAAAATGCTGAGAATTCATTAGTCATCAATTAAATTGTTGAAAAAAAATTTACAAATTTTGAACTACCGCTAAACATTTATCTCGCTTCTGATTGGCTGAGAGAAATGCCACCGCTGTCAGTGTAGAAGCTGTATTGTTAAATTTTATGCCAAATATTTCTTTACCTGATTGCCGATCGAATATCACCAAAAAATCTCTCTCCATTTACGTGGACACCGAGCAATGGCGGTTTTCTTGAAATCCAAAGCATTACGATGACGAAACTTATGAATTCAATATTTTTGCACAGTAAGACTCACGTAGTTGGTAAAAATCATAATAAATACTAATCTTCATTAAATTATAATCCGTCACGACTCACCTCACGTTCATTTTCTAAAATCTTTCTCGAATTTTAGATTCCCGCCGGTGACAATCGCGTCTCCAAATACCGCGGCGCGTTATTCACTTTCCACTGCCACCTCTCCGTGTCAACATCCTCCCTTTCACCAGTCATTCATTTTCCCCTTTTTCTAATTTAATGCACTCTTTGGAGCATATAATCATCCTCATTAAAACTATGAAGCTACGCCCGAGCTCTCTGTTCGAAGAAACGGCTTCGGAAACGCACTAAATTTCCCATTGTAGCGATAAGTTACGAGCCCATAAGCACGATGCTGTCGTGAGATATATAAGCCGTCCGTGGATATTATTGTCATTAGTATTTATCTGGTCATTTTCACCGAGGTAAAGATATCTTGAATGGCGATGAATAGGAAGCTAGGTATTCGAAACGCTTCGGTCGGACGCAATCGGTAAATAAAATTCCTGGGCACATTCTTGTCGTCGAGGGAAGAGAAATATTTTTTAATGGGACGTTTCTTACCTTACTTGGCTTTTCGACTGAACCTTGCATCCTCACCAAAAGCCGTGCTGCATCGCCTGCACTGGGATGAGGTGTCACATAGCCGTCCTCTACGAAGCTGCAGTAAATCTAATCAATCTCTTATGTGCAACGCCAACCACAGAACGCAACAACGTTGTCACAATCACTTCATACAGGGAGAAACTTGGAGATTTGATAGCTATTTCCATGGATAGTAAAACGGCGTAACGAAAGCATGGGGAAACTCGATTCACAAATCACAAGTACGAACTCTGCTCGCTGGTGATAGCCGCCTAATGAGGCGACACCGATACGATAACTTGGCCCTCTGTCGGATTTCGAATATTCTCCATATGACGGAAAATGACGATCTATTTCTAGCGCTCCTCATTCCTGCGAAGAGATCTATGCGTTTATAACTCTGCTACGATTCGCTTTTTCGAGGACTAAAGTTGGATCGAGTTGCGGCGTGCGCTTAGGTATTTGTCAAGGAGATATCTCGTTCCTTGGAAAAGGGATGATATAAAATGGCAATGACTTAATAAGAAAGAAGAAGATGAAGGACGTCGTCTCTCGAAAACCCTAACGTCCGCAAAGTATCGACGAAAATTACCACTGTCTCTTCGGAAGAGAGAAGTATCGCACAGAGGCCGAATTAAATCCACCGCAGACTTTCCCCACGGAGGAGCTGCATGCGTCCAATGCGTCGTTTTCCTATTCGCCTCTCCTTACCACCGGGTAATCGTTCGCTGAAACTACCTCCCGTAGCAGGCGTAAGAAGAACCATTCAAATCGGAATGAAAATTCAAATGATTTAATATTTCACCAGGCATTTTCAAGGCGAGCTGTGACTTTCACGATGTAAGATCGCTCGCGAACATTCTCAACGCTCTTACCGACTACCCTCTCAGCGGAACCGAGATTCTGTATGGCTTTTCCACAAGTTTTACGTATAGATTAAGATTGCAGAGATTCTACTATTAAAATCTTTCTCCGCGGATCGTATATGTTCATTTACAGTTTTCCGGTCAAAGTGGTCGACGACTAAACACTCGTTAATATATATTAATCTCATTCCCCATTTTCCGCACCCTATCATGACTTTATCTAAATCATTTCTAAGAACTAATCTATCCTCACTGCCGTATATTTCCATGTAGAACATTGTATCGCCCGCAATTATCCTAACCTTACATGGAGTGTAAGTATAGGTGTCTCCTGACTTTTGAATGAGACTAGCATAGATCGATAGAGGATCAAAATTAAGAATACACGTCTTTTTTTATAGACGTTTCTCGCCGTAAGTTTAGGAGATATTAACGTTCAAAGATTGCAATTTTTTTCAAATTTCGCGCTTGGACAACCCAAATCCGCTTACCCCTCTTTCGAGCTCCTACATAATCAGCGAGTTCGGTGGTGGAGATGGTTGATGCATAGACAAAACTTTTTCTGACAGTCATTTTTGCGCGCTGGTCGCTGGTTCGCGACCCGGCAACGGAAATTTTTTTCTCTTCGATTATGATATATTTGTCTCGTATTCAGCGTCTATTACGCAATGTGCATAAAATTTGGAATTATTATGCGATTTAATAATAACTTTTCTTAGGATTTCTGTTCAAGTTTATTATTCATACAATTGGTGCATATTCATACCCTTACATAGTCAGGAGACACCTATGTTTACACTCCTTGTTAGTATCAATTTCTCGTCAAAGGTCGTTGATAAATATAAAAAAAAATAGGAGCGGCCCGATTTCGCTTTGATACGATATTCCTGTAATAAAACTTGCGAAATAGTTCGCACGCCGGAACCCTGTCTTTTAGAGGGGCGAAAAGCGGAAAAGAATATTCGCAATGCTGGCGATGGCGGACCTAAAAAAACATTCTCCCGATATGAACAAAAAAATTGTGGAAGGATTTGAAAGTTTGGACTTCGGAAGCTTTTCGAATTCTTCGGAAATTTTTCATCTGCAAGCCCACCAGCCTGCCGCATCCTAAGCTCACCGTCGCGAAAATTACATGCTAAATTCTCCTTCCACGACGCATGCTCAAACCGTGTTACTCGCTAATTGATTCGAGCACTTAAATCATATCTCCCAATATCACTTCCAAAATCGTAGCTCGATCCTAGTGCTCGCCTCAACAAAGCCTTAAAGCAAGATTAGTTTCCGCGTTGGATGGTAACGGAATGGAAAGGGGAGGAAAGATACAGTTATCTGAAAAGTCTATGGAACTTCAACGGATGCATCTACTGATATACCAAATCTGTTAGCTAGACCTTTCTTTTCTTTGGATTTTTTTTATGCGAAAGCCACTCGAATAACTATAATTACCGGACTTTTTGATCGTTCGCATCTCACCTACGTCTCTATAGTACGATAACTTTCCATTGCTTGCACACGAATTTACTGCACGTGTGTGAATTCAGAGACGTCTTATAGTTGAACTGCCACTAGATTTGCTGGACGTTTCCGATGCATATTTTAAAAGACTACCTCTAGTATTCGAATACCAAAGGCAGAAAACGAATGCCGCAACTACAGCGGGAATTGGATGTGATGAGCAGAGGATATGAATCCGTCTGCAGGATGCACTCTTAAAAATATTCTATGATCGGTCCTTGATAATAAGCGAATGCCAATTGATTCTTGGACAAAGTTTATTTAAAAATTCACATAAATTACATGTCAAGTATCACTCTTCCATCAGTGTTTACATCAGATAGTAGCCGAGGTTTTCCTTCCCTTCTCTGCTATCGCTCCCGAATCGAAATCCTCTCCCCAACGGTCGTTGGAGGTACCTGAAACGAGAGTGAAAGAGATTATTCAAAATGTGAAAGAATGACTAGGTTCACTGTCAGAATGAGAGGGCATCACCCGTTTGCCAAAACCTTTGTTTCCGGAATGTAAACGATACGGTTAAGTAATTCGAAATGTCAGCAACGGTTCGAAAAGTAAGAGATCCCATATCTAATGAAGATGTCTGATGAATCCGGAGAGAAATAAAAAAGAATATATTTTTCTCTTCCTGTGGCACTTGGGAAACGCATTCGGTTTTTTGTTGAGTGAACGGAAATGTTCTGCCAAATATCAGGAAATTGGTGCTTGATGAACTCCATCAAATCCTCGTCCCTTCACAGAGGATGGATGAATGCAATTTCTTTGAGAAAAGTTTGCTTGGTGCCCTAAGAAGGAAGATAATGTCTGTAGCATTCTACGGCATCGTATCCCTTTGAGAAGCAAGAAAGAAGAATGAGGGAACAACTTTATCTTTTGGTAGGTTTATCCCAAGAGTGAATATCCTTGGATGTTACAGGGATGTTAAATTGCAAAATATGGAATCGTACTTGCACCTACTGAAGGAAGGCGGCTAGAAGGTACACTATAACAGGAATCGTGAAAAATGGAAATTCTCAATAATGAAGGAAAGAACACAGAGCTGAATATGAAACAAATCGAGGAGTGAAGATTCTGCAAGTCACTATATTGGAGTGTTTTCCATGTAGCATATCACACGTTGCAAGATCCTAGAAATATTTGGTCGAATCCATTGAAATAGTCAAAAGAAGATGCCACTTCTTGCTCCTGGAACGAATGCTAGAAGCAAAGGAAAGGATGAAGAAGTGAGTGAATGAGGAAGTAAACAAGTCGTATTTAAAATCAGCCCCTGAACGCTTGGAAGCATGATGGAATTCTGAAGAACATTGCCACGGTGCACAGAAAATATTTCCGAGGAACCACTCAAGACTTGGTTACATATTGGCAGTTGAAAACTCTGGCAATAAGAAGCAAGCATATGGTCGGGCATTCAGGAAGGAGATGGGAGGTCCAAAGATGCACAAAATCGTCCAGTATAGAAGATAAAAAGGGCTGAAAAGAAGTGAATTTGCTCACAATCTACCTCATAGTCATGTGCTGCGCGAAGAGGCAACAGTAGAGAGAGAGGAAAAATAGAACAGTTTATCAACAAGGAACGACCTAACTGCAGATAGAATGGAAACCGATGATGCTAAGGCTCATGGGCCCATCTTGATGTTCTTCAGTTTGATTTGCAACAAGAAGGTATATGGTCTTCTTTCTCAAGTAAGAAATCGCCCATTGTATGAAAAGGCTCATTTTTCATCGAATAGTAGTTTCAGTTCAGTAGCAACGAAAGAAAAATATGACCAGGTCCAAATCGTACCTTGAGAAGGTAGTCTACTCAGATGTTCAAAGTTGTAAGCAATTTCCTTCATCATCTAAGAATAGGCTTGGCAATCCAATCCGTGAAGACCCTCCTCGTGGACAGCATGGTGAAGGTTCTCGAATCCAAAGGCATCCTGGAATTGAAAGATGATGAGTTCATTTAAAAGGAAGACATTTTCAAGGACCTAGGCGCACACCTACTGCACGACCGGTTTTAAGGCTGTATAATTGATTTCTTTTAACGATGTACGGCTATTTATTCACCTGTCGTACTTTTGAAATAATTAAAAATTAAAACCTCGTATCAGGGAAAGTTTTTGCATGCAGTGCATGCTTGTAAAACATATAAACTGTTGGTGGCAAAGCTCTACGTCGTAATAAATAGGAATATAGAATCAGGCGATAGTAAAACTTGACAAATCAAAGCTTCGGTACGTTCCAAAATGCTGAGAATTCATTAGTCATCAATTAAATTGTTGAAAAAAAATTTACAAATTTTGAACTACCGCTAAACATTTATCTCGCTTCTGATTGGCTGAGAGAAATGCCACCGCTGTCAGTGTAGAAGCTGTATTGTTAAATTTTATGCCAAATATTTCTTTACCTGATTGCCGATCGAATATCACCAAAAAATCTCTCTCCATTTACGTGGACACCGAGCAATGGCGGTTTTCTTGAAATCCAAAGCATTACGATGACGAAACTTATGAATTCAATATTTTTGCACAGTAAGACTCACGTAGTTGGTAAAAATCATAATAAATACTAATCTTCATTAAATTATAATCCGTCACGACTCACCTCACGTTCATTTTCTAAAATCTTTCTCGAATTTTAGATTCCCGCCGGTGACAATCGCGTCTCCAAATACCGCGGCGCGTTATTCACTTTCCACTGCCACCTCTCCGTGTCAACATCCTCCCTTTCACCAGTCATTCATTTTCCCCTTTTTCTAATTTAATGCACTCTTTGGAGCATATAATCATCCTCATTAAAACTATGAAGCTACGCCCGAGCTCTCTGTTCGAAGAAACGGCTTCGGAAACGCACTAAATTTCCCATTGTAGCGATAAGTTACGAGCCCATAAGCACGATGCTGTCGTGAGATATATAAGCCGTCCGTGGATATTATTGTCATTAGTATTTATCTGGTCATTTTCACCGAGGTAAAGATATCTTGAATGGCGATGAATAGGAAGCTAGGTATTCGAAACGCTTCGGTCGGACGCAATCGGTAAATAAAATTCCTGGGCACATTCTTGTCGTCGAGGGAAGAGAAATATTTTTTAATGGGACGTTTCTTACCTTACTTGGCTTTTCGACTGAACCTTGCATCCTCACCAAAAGCCGTGCTGCATCGCCTGCACTGGGATGAGGTGTCACATAGCCGTCCTCTACGAAGCTGCAGTAAATCTAATCAATCTCTTATGTGCAACGCCAACCACAGAACGCAACAACGTTGTCACAATCACTTCATACAGGGAGAAACTTGGAGATTTGATAGCTATTTCCATGGATAGTAAAACGGCGTAACGAAAGCATGGGGAAACTCGATTCACAAATCACAAGTACGAACTCTGCTCGCTGGTGATAGCCGCCTAATGAGGCGACACCGATACGATAACTTGGCCCTCTGTCGGATTTCGAATATTCTCCATATGACGGAAAATGACGATCTATTTCTAGCGCTCCTCATTCCTGCGAAGAGATCTATGCGTTTATAACTCTGCTACGATTCGCTTTTTCGAGGACTAAAGTTGGATCGAGTTGCGGCGTGCGCTTAGGTATTTGTCAAGGAGATATCTCGTTCCTTGGAAAAGGGATGATATAAAATGGCAATGACTTAATAAGAAAGAAGAAGATGAAGGACGTCGTCTCTCGAAAACCCTAACGTCCGCAAAGTATCGACGAAAATTACCACTGTCTCTTCGGAAGAGAGAAGTATCGCACAGAGGCCGAATTAAATCCACCGCAGACTTTCCCCACGGAGGAGCTGCATGCGTCCAATGCGTCGTTTTCCTATTCGCCTCTCCTTACCACCGGGTAATCGTTCGCTGAAACTACCTCCCGTAGCAGGCGTAAGAAGAACCATTCAAATCGGAATGAAAATTCAAATGATTTAATATTTCACCAGGCATTTTCAAGGCGAGCTGTGACTTTCACGATGTAAGATCGCTCGCGAACATTCTCAACGCTCTTACCGACTACCCTCTCAGCGGAACCGAGATTCTGTATGGCTTTTCCACAAGTTTTACGTATAGATTAAGATTGCAGAGATTCTACTATTAAAATCTTTCTCCGCGGATCGTATATGTTCATTTACAGTTTTCCGGTCAAAGTGGTCGACGACTAAACACTCGTTAATATATATTAATCTCATTCCCCATTTTCCGCACCCTATCATGACTTTATCTAAATCATTTCTAAGAACTAATCTATCCTCACTGCCGTATATTTCCATATAGAACATTGTATCGCCCGCAATTATCCTAACCTTACATGGAGTGTAAGTATAGGTGTCTCCTGACTTTTGAATGAGACTAGCATAGATCGATAGAGGATCAAAATTAAGAATACACGTCTTTTTTTATAGACGTTTCTCGCCGTAAGTTTAGGAGATATTAACGTTCAAAGATTGCAATTTTTTTCAAATTTCGCGCTTGGACAACCCAAATCCGCTTACCCCTCTTTCGAGCTCCTACATAATCAGCGAGTTCGGTGGTGGAGATGGTTGATGCATAGACAAAACTTTTTCTGACAGTCATTTTTGCGCGCTGGTCGCTGGTTCGCGACCCGGCAACGGAAATTTTTTTCTCTTCGATTATGATATATTTGTCTCGTATTCAGCGTCTATTACGCAATGTGCATAAAATTTGGAATTATTATGCGATTTAATAATAACTTTTCTTAGGATTTCTGTTCAAGTTTATTATTCATACAATTGGTGCATATTCATACCCTTACATAGTCAGGAGACACCTATGTTTACACTCCTTGTTAGTATCAATTTCTCGTCAAAGGTCGTTGATAAATATAAAAAAAAATAGGAGCGGCCCGATTTCGCTTTGATACGATATTCCTGTAATAAAACTTGCGAAATAGTTCGCACGCCGGAACCCTGTCTTTTAGAGGGGCGAAAAGCGGAAAAGAATATTCGCAATGCTGGCGATGGCGGACCTAAAAAAACATTCTCCCGATATGAACAAAAAAATTGTGGAAGGATTTGAAAGTTTGGACTTCGGAAGCTTTTCGAATTCTTCGGAAATTTTTCATCTGCAAGCCCACCAGCCTGCCGCATCCTAAGCTCACCGTCGCGAAAATTACATGCTAAATTCTCCTTCCACGACGCATGCTCAAACCGTGTTACTCGCTAATTGATTCGAGCACTTAAATCATATCTCCCAATATCACTTCCAAAATCGTAGCTCGATCCTAGTGCTCGCCTCAACAAAGCCTTAAAGCAAGATTAGTTTCCGCGTTGGATGGTAACGGAATGGAAAGGGGAGGAAAGATACAGTTATCTGAAAAGTCTATGGAACTTCAACGGATGCATCTACTGATATACCAAATCTGTTAGCTAGACCTTTCTTTTCTTTGGATTTTTTTTATGCGAAAGCCACTCGAATAACTATAATTACCGGACTTTTTGATCGTTCGCATCTCACCTACGTCTCTATAGTACGATAACTTTCCATTGCTTGCACACGAATTTACTGCACGTGTGTGAATTCAGAGACGTCTTATAGTTGAACTGCCACTAGATTTGCTGGACGTTTCCGATGCATATTTTAAAAGACTACCTCTAGTATTCGAATACCAAAGGCAGAAAACGAATGCCGCAACTACAGCGGGAATTGGATGTGATGAGCAGAGGATATGAATCCGTCTGCAGGATGCACTCTTAAAAATATTCTATGATCGGTCCTTGATAATAAGCGAATGCCAATTGATTCTTGGACAAAGTTTATTTAAAAATTCACATAAATTACATGTCAAGTATCACTCTTCCATCAGTGTTTACATCAGATAGTAGCCGAGGTTTTCCTTCCCTTCTCTGCTATCGCTCCCGAATCGAAATCCTCTCCCCAACGGTCGTTGGAGGTACCTGAAACGAGAGTGAAAGAGATTATTCAAAATGTGAAAGAATGACTAGGTTCACTGTCAGAATGAGAGGGCATCACCCGTTTGCCAAAACCTTTGTTTCCGGAATGTAAACGATACGGTTAAGTAATTCGAAATGTCAGCAACGGTTCGAAAAGTAAGAGATCCCATATCTAATGAAGATGTCTGATGAATCCGGAGAGAAATAAAAAAGAATATATTTTTCTCTTCCTGTGGCACTTGGGAAACGCATTCGGTTTTTTGTTGAGTGAACGGAAATGTTCTGCCAAATATCAGGAAATTGGTGCTTGATGAACTCCATCAAATCCTCGTCCCTTCACAGAGGATGGATGAATGCAATTTCTTTGAGAAAAGTTTGCTTGGTGCCCTAAGAAGGAAGATAATGTCTGTAGCATTCTACGGCATCGTATCCCTTTGAGAAGCAAGAAAGAAGAATGAGGGAACAACTTTATCTTTTGGTAGGTTTATCCCAAGAGTGGTTATCCTTGGATGTTACAGGGATGTTAAATTGCAAAATATGGAATCGTACTTGCACCTACTGAAGGAAGGCGGCTAGAAGGTACACTATAACAGGAATCGTGAAAAATGGAAATTCTCAATAATGAAGGAAAGAACACAGAGCTGAATATGAAACAAATCGAGGAGTGAAGATTCTGCAAGTCACTATATTGGAGTGTTTTCCATGTAGCATATCACACGTTGCAAGATCCTAGAAATATTTGGTCGAATCCATTGAAATAGTCAAAAGAAGATGCCACTTCTTGCTCCTGGAACGAATGCTAGAAGCAAAGGAAAGGATGAAGAAGTGAGTGAATGAGGAAGTAAACAAGTCGTATTTAAAATCAGCCCCTGAACGCTTGGAAGCATGATGGAATTCTGAAGAACATTGCCACGGTGCACAGAAAATATTTCCGAGGAAACACTCAAGACTTGGTTACATATTGGCAGTTGAAAACTCTGGCAATAAGAAGCAAGCATATGGTCGGGCATTCAGGAAGGAGATGGGAGGTCCAAAGATGCACAAAATCGTCCAGTATAGAAGATAAAAAGGGCTGAAAAGAAGTGAATTTGCTCACAATCTACCTCATAGTCATGTGCTGCGCGAAGAGGCAACAGTAGAGAGAGAGGAAAAATAGAACAGTTTATCAACAAGGAACGACCTAACTGCAGATAGAATGGAAACCGATGATGCTAAGGCTCATGGGCCCATCTTGATGTTCTTCAGTTTGATTTGCAACAAGAAGGTATATGGTCTTCTTTCACAAGTAAGAAATCGCCCATTGTATGAAAAGGCTCATTTTTCATCGAATAGTAGTTTCAGTTCAGTAGCAACGAAAGAAAAATATGACCAGGTCCAAATCGTACCTTGAGAAGGTAGTCTACTCAGATGTTCAAAGTTGTAAGCAATTTCCTTCATCATCTAAGAATAGGCTTGGCAATCCAATCCGTGAAGACCCTCCTCGTGGACAGCATGGTGAAGGTTCTCGAATCCAAAGGCATCCTGGAATTGAAAGATGATGAGTTCATTAAAAAGGAAGACATTGTCAAGGACCTAGGCGCACACCTACTGCACGAACGGTTTTAAGGCTGTATAATTGATTTCTTTTAACGATGTACGGCTATTTATTCACCTGTCGTACTTTTGAAATAATTAAAAATTAAAACCTCGTATCAGGGAAAGTTTTTGCATGCAGTGCATGCTTGTAAAACATATAAACTGTTGGTGGCAAAGCTCTACGTCGTAATAAATAGGAATATAGAATCAGGCGATGGTAAAACTTGACAAATCAAAGCTTCGGTACGTTCCAAAATGCTGAGAATTCATCAGTCATCAATTAAATTGTTGAAAAAAAAATTTACAAATTTTGAACTACCGCTAAACATTTATCTCGCTTCTGATTGGCTGAGAGAAATGCCACCGCTGTCAGTGTAGAAGCTGTATTGTTAAATTTTATGCCAAATATTTCTTTACCTGATTGCCGATCGAATATCACCAAAAAATCTCTCTCCATTTACGTGGACACCGAGCAATGGCGGTTTTCTTGAAATCCAAAGCATTACGATGACGAAACTTATGAATTCAATATTTTTGCACAGTAAGACTCACGTAGTTGGTAAAAATCATAATAAATACTAATCTTCATTAAATTATAATCCGTCACGACTCACCTCACGTTCATTTTCTAAAATCTTTCTCGAATTTTAGATTCCCGCCGGTGACAATCGCGTCTCCAAATACCGCGGCGCGTTATTCACTTTCCACTGCGACCTCTCCGTGTCAACATCCTCCCTTTCACCAGTCATTCATTTTCCCCTTTTTCTAATTTAATGCACTCTTTGGAGCATATAATCATCCTCATTAAAACTATGAAGCTACGCCCGAGCTCTCTGTTCGAAGAAACGGCTTCGGAAACGCACTAAATTTCCCATTGTAGCGATAAGTTACGAGCCCATAAGCACGATGCTGTCGTGAGATATATAAGCCGTCCGTGGATATTATTGTCATTAGTACTTATCTGGTCATTTTCACCGAGGTAAAGATATCTTGAATGGCGATGAATAGGAAGCTAGGTATTCGAAACGCTTCGGTCGGACGCAATCGGTAAATAAAATTCCTGGGCACATTCTTGTCGTCGAGGGAAGAGAAATATTTTTTAATGGGACGTTTCTTACCTTACTTGGCTTTTCGACTGAACCTTGCATCCTCACCAAAAGCCGTGCTGCATCGCCTGCACTGGGATGAGGTGTCACATAGCCGTCCTCTACGAAGCTGCAGTAAATCTAATCAATCTCTTATGTGCAACGCCAACCACAGAACGCAACAACGTTGTCACAATCACTTCATACAGGGAGAAACTTGGAGATTTGATAGCTATTTCCATGGATAGTAAAACGGCGTAACGAAAGCATGGGGAAACTCGATTCACAAATCACAAGTACGAACTCTGCTCGCTGGTGATAGCCGCCTAATGAGGCGACACCGATACGATAACTTGGCCCTCTGTCGGATTTCGAATATTCTCCATATGACGGAAAATGACGATCTATTTCTAGCGCTCCTCATTCCTGCGAAGAGATCTATGCGTTTATAACTCTGCTACGATTCGCTTTTTCGAGGACTAAAGTTGGATCGAGTTGCGGCGTGCGCTTAGGTATTTGTCAAGGAGATATCTCGTTCCTTGGAAAAGGGATGATATAAAATGGCAATGACTTAATAAGAAAGAAGAAGATGAAGGACGTCGTCTCTCGAAAACCCTAACGTCCGCAAAGTATCGACGAAAATTACCACTGTCTCTTCGGAAGAGAGAAGTATCGCACAGAGGCCGAATTAAATCCACCGCAGACTTTCCCCACGGAGGAGCTGCATGCGTCCAATGCGTTGTTTTCCTATTCGCCTCTCCTTACCACCGGGTAATCGTTCGCTGAAACTACCTCCCGTAGCAGGCGTAAGAAGAACCATTCAAATCGGAATGAAAATTCAAATGATTTAATATTTCACCAGGCATTTTCAAGGCGAGCTGTGACTTTCACGATGTAAGATCGCTCGCGAACATTCTCAACGCTCTTACCGACTACCCTCTCAGCGGAACCGAGATTCTGTATGGCTTTTCCACAAGTTTTACGTATAGATTAAGATTGCAGAGATTCTACTATTAAAATTTTTCTCCGCGGATCGTACATGTTCATTTACAGTTTTCCGGTCAAAGTGGTCGACGACTAAACACTCGTTAATATATATTAATCTCATTCCCCATTTTCCGCACCCTATCATGACTTTATTTAAATCATTTCTAAGAACTAATCTATCCTCACTGCCGTATATTTCCATGTAGAACATTGTATCGCCCGCAATTATCCTAACCTTACAAGGAGTGTAAGTATAGGTGTCTCCTGACTTTTGAATGAGACTAGCATAGATCGATAGAGGATCAAAATTAAGAATACACGTCTTTTTTTATAGACGTTTCTCGCCGTAAGTTTAGGAGATATTAACGTTCAAAGATTGCAATTTTTTTCAAATTTCGCGCTTGGACAACCCAAATCCGCTTATCCCTCTTTCGAGCTCCTACGTAATCAGCGAGTTCGGTGGTGGAGATGGTTGATGCATAGACAAAACTTTTTCTGACAGTCATTTTTGCGCGCTGGTCGCTGGTTCGCGACCCGGCAACGGAAATTTTTTTCTCTTCGATTATGATATATTTGTCTCGTATTCAGCGTCTATTACGCAATGTGCATAAAATTTGGAGTTATTATGCGATTTAATATTAACTTTTCTTAGGATTTCTGTTCAAGTTTATTATTCATACAATTGGTGCATATTCATACCCTTACATAGTCAGGAGACACCTATGTTTACACTCCTTGTTAGTATCAATTTCTCGTCAAAGGTCGTTGATATATATAAAAAAAATAGGAGCGGCCCGATTTCGCTTTGATACGATATTCCTGTAATAAAACTTGCGAAATAGTTCGCACGCCGGAACTCTGTCTTTTAGAGGGGCGAAAAGCGGAAAAGAATATCCGCAATGCTGGCGATGGCGGACCTAAAAAAACATTCTCCCGATATGAACAAAAAAATTGTGGAAGGATTTGAAAGTTTGGACTTCGGAAGCTTTTCGAATTCTTCGGAAATTTTTCATCTGCAAGCCCACCAGCCTGCCGCATCCTAAGCTCACCGTCGCGAAAATTACATGCTAAATTCTCCTTCCACGACGCATGCTCAAACCGTGTTACTCGCTAAATGATTCGAGCACTTAAATCATATCTCCCAATATCACTTCCAAAATCGTAGCTCGATCCTAGTGCTCGCCTCAACAATGCTTTAAAGCAAGATTAGTTTCCGCGTTGGATGGTAACGGAATGGAAAGGGGAGGAAAGATACAGTTATCTGAAAAGTCTATGGAACTTCAACGGATGCATCTACTGATATACCAAATCTGTTAGCTAGACCTTTCTTTTCTTTGGATTTTTTTTTATGCGAAAGCCACTCGAATAACTATAATTACCGGACTTTTTGATCGTTCGCATCTCACCTACGTCTCTATAGTACGATAACTTTCCATTGCTTGCACACGAATTTACTGCACGTGTGTGAATTCAGAGACGTCTTATAGTTGAACTGCCACTAGATTAGCTGGACGTTTCCGATGCATATTTTAAAAGACTACCTCTAGTATTCGAATACCAAAGGCAGAAAACGAATGCCGCAACTACAGCGGGAATTGGATGTGATGAGCAGAGGATATGAATCCGTCTGCAGGATGCACTCTTAAAAATATTCTATGATCGGTCCTTGATAATAAGCGAATGCCAATTGATTCTTGGACAAAGTTTATTTAAAAATTCACATAAATTACATGTCAAGTATCACTCTTCCATCAGTGTTTACATCAGATAGTAGCCGAGGTTTTCCTTCCCTTCTCTGCTATCGCTCCCGAATCGAAATCCTCTCCCCAACGGTCGTTGGAGGTACCTGAAACGAGAGTGAAAGAGATTATTCAAAATGTGAAAGAATGACTAGGTTCACTGTCAGAATGAGAGGGCATCACCCGTTTGCCAAAACCTTTGTTTCCGGAATGTAAACGATACGGTTAAGTAATTCGAAATGTCAGCAACGGTTCGAAAAGTAAGAGATCCCATATCTAATGAAGATGTCTGATGAATCCGGAGAGAAATAAAATAGAATATATTTTTCTCTTCCTGTGGCACTTGGGAAACGCATTCGGTTTTTTGTTGAGTGAACGGAAATGTTCTGCCAAATATCAGGAAATTGGTGCTTGATGAACTCCATCAAATCCTCGTCCCTTCACAGAGGATGGATGAATGCAATTTCTTTGAGAAAAGTTTGCTTGGTGCCCTAAGAAGGAAGATAATGTCTGTAGCATTCTACGGCATCGTATCCCTTTGAGAAGCAAGAAAGAAGAGTGAGGGAACAACTTTATCTTTTGGTAGGTTTATCCCAAGAGTGAATATCCTTGGATGTTACAGGGATGTTAAATTGCAAAATATGGAATCGTACTTGCACCTACTGAAGGAAGGCGGCTAGAAGGTACACTATAACAGGAATCGTGAAAAATGGAAATTCTCAATAATGAAGGAAAGAACACAGAGCTGAATATGAAACAAATCGAGGAGTGAAGATTCTGCAAGTCACTATATTGGAGTGTTTTCCATGTAGCATATCACACGTTGCAAGATCCTAGAAATATTTGGTCGAATCCATTGAAATAGTCAAAAGAAGATGCCACTTCTTGCTCCTGGAACGAATGCTAGAAGCAAAGGAAAGGATGAAGAAGTGAGTGAATGAGGAAGTAAACAAGTCGTATTTAAAATCAGCCCCTGAACGCTTGGAAGCATGATGGAATTCTGAAGAACATTGCCACGGTGCACAGAAAATATTTCCGAGGAAACACTCAAGACTTGGTTACATATTGGCAGTTGAAAACTCTGGCAATAAGAAGCAAGGATATGGTCGGGCATTCAGGAAGGAGATGGGAGGTCCAAAGATGCACAAAATCGTCCAGTATAGAAGATAAAAAGGGCTGAAAAGAAGTGAATTTGCTCACAATCTACCTCATAGTCATGTGCTGCGCGAAGAGGCAACAGTAGAGAGAGAGGAAAAATAGAACAGTTTATCAACAAGGAACGACCTAACTGCAGATAGAATGGAAACCGATGATGCTAAGGCTCATGGGCCCATCTTGATGTTCTTCAGTTTGATTTGCAACAAGAAGGTATATGGTCTTCTTTCACAAGTAAGAAATCGCCCATTGTATGAAAAGGCTCATTTTTCATCGAATAGTAGTTTCAGTTCAGTAGCAACGAAAGAAAAATATGACCAGGTCCAAATCGTACCTTGAGAAGGTAGTCTACTCAGATGTTCAAAGTTGTAAGCAATTTCCTTCATCATCTAAGAATAGGCTTGGCAATCCAATCCGTGAAGACCCTCCTCGTGGACAGCATGGTGAAGGTTCTCGAATCCAAAGGCATCCTGGAATTGAAAGATGATGAGTTCATTAAAAAGGAAGACATTGTCAAGGACCTAGGCGCACACCTACTGCACGAACGGTTTTAAGGCTGTATAATTGATTTCTTTTAACGATGTACGGCTATTTATTCACCTGTCGTACTTTTGAAATAATTAAAAATTAAAACCTCGTATCAGGGAAAGTTTTTGCATGCAGTGCATGCTTGTAAAACATATAAACTGTTGGTGGCAAAGCTCTACGTCGTAATAAATAGGAATATAGAATCAGGCGATAGTTAAACTTGACAAATCAAAGCTTCGGTACGTTCCAAAATGCTGAGAATTCATCAGTCATCAATTAAATTGTTGAAAAAAAAATTTACAAATTTTGAACTACCGCTAAACATTTATCTCGCTTCTGATTGGCTGAGAGAAATGCCACCGCTGTCAGTGTAGAAGCTGTATTGTTAAATTTTATGCCAAATATTTCTTTACCTGATTGCCGATCGAATATCACCAAAAAATCTCTCTCCATTTACGTGGACACCGAGCAATGGCGGTTTTCTTGAAATCCAAAGCATTACGATGACGAAACTTATGAATTCAATATTTTTGCACAGTAAGACTCACGTAGTTGGTAAAAATCATAATAAATACTAATCTTCATTAAATTATAATCCGTCACGACTCACCTCACGTTCATTTTCTAAAATCCTTCTCGAATTTTAGATTCCCGCCGGTGACAATCGCGTCTCCAAATACCGCGGCGCGTTATTCACTTTCCACTGCGACCTCTCCGTGTCAACATCCTCCCTTTCACCAGTCATTCATTTTCCCCTTTTTCTAATTTAATGCACTCTTTGGAGCATATAATCATCCTCATTAAAACTATGAAGCTACGCCCGAGCTCTCTGTTCGAAGAAACGGCTTCGGAAACGCACTAAATTTCCCATTGTAGCGATAAGTTACGAGCCCATAAGCACGATGCTGTCGTGAGATATATAAGCCGTCCGTGGATATTATTGTCATTAGTACTTATCTGGTCATTTTCACCGAGGTAAAGATATCTTGAATGGCGATGAATAGGAAGCTAGGTATTCGAAACGCTTCGGTCGGACGCAATCGGTAAATAAAATTCCTGGGCACATTCTTGTCGTCGAGGGAAGAGAAATATTTTTTAATGGGACGTTTCTTACCTTACTTGGCTTTTCGACTGAACCTTGCATCCTCACCAAAAGCCGTGCTGCATCGCCTGCACTGGGATGAGGTGTCACATAGCCGTCCTCTACGAAGCTGCAGTAAATCTAATCAATCTCTTATGTGCAACGCCAACCACAGAACGCAACAACGTTGTCACAATCACTTCATACAGGGAGAAACTTGGAGATTTGATAGCTATTTCCATGGATAGTAAAACGGCGTAACGAAAGCATGGGGAAACTCGATTCACAAATCACAAGTACGAACTCTGCTCGCTGGTGATAGCCGCCTACTGAGGCGACACCGATACGATAACTTGGCCCTCTGTCGGATTTCGAATATTCTCCATATGACGGAAAATGACGATCTATTTCTAGCGCTCCTCATTCCTGCGAAGAGATCTATGCGTTTATAACTCTGCTACGATTCGCTTTTTCGAGGACTAAAGTTGGATCGAGTTGCGGCGTGCGCTTAGGTATTTGTCAAGGAGATATCTCGTTCCTTGGAAAAGGGATGATATAAAATGGCAATGACTTAATAAGAAAGAAGAAGATGAAGGACGTCGTCTCTCGAAAACCCTAACGTCCGCAAAGTATCGACGAAAATTACCACTGTCTCTTCGGAAGAGAGAAGTATCGCACAGAAGCCGAATTAAATCCACCGCAGACTTTCCCCACGGAGGAGCTGCATGCGTCCAATGCGTTGTTTTCCTATTCGCCTCTTCTTACCACCGGGTAATCGTTCGCTGAAACTACCTCCCGTAGCAGGCGTAAGAAGAACCATTCAAATCGGAATGAAAATTCAAATGATTTAATATTTCACCAGGCATTTTCAAGGCGAGCTGTGACTTTCACGATGTAAGATCGCTCGCGAACATTCTCAACGCTCTTACCGACTACCCTCTCAGCGGAACCGAGATTCTGTATGGCTTTTCCACAAGTTTTACGTATAGATTAAGATTGCAGAGATTCTACTATTAAAATTTTTCTCCGCGGATCGTACATGTTCATTTAAAGTTTTCCGGTCAAAGTGGTCGACGACTAAACACTCGTTAATATATATTAATCTCATTCCCCATTTTCCGCACCCTATCATGACTTTATCTAAATCATTTCTAAGAACTAATCTATCCTCACTGCCGTATATTTCCATGTAGAACATTGTATCGCCCGCAATTATCCTAACCTTACATGGAGTTGAAATTATTCCACCAAAGGTCAAAACTAAAGGAAAGGTAAGTGACTATTACATTGGGATTAACGTGGAATACCACAGTTTTATTATTCAAATGGTCTTGAAAACGAATCGGTAATTCAAGAAATAGCATATACCAAGAGTGAGAATGATTTTGGATTTATAAGAGTTGTCAGTGTTAGTCTACATAGTTGAAGTTGTGAAATATTTGTAGAAAAGTGGATCGTGCTACCCGTGATGAGTAGGTGAAGTGCAAATATATATGCATGGATTAAGAGAATTGAGTGACAGTAATAGTAATTAGACCATCCATGGTTTTTTCTAATCGAGATAATAAGTAACTTTTAAGAAGTGACTCTTAAGATAAACTATCTTCCTTAGAGTAGTTTGCAATGTTGATGGCCAAAATAGAAATGAGTAACTATGCAATACTTACAAATGCAAGAATTACAAATGATTTTTTACCACCCAAAGTTGAATTGCAAAGATTGTGTTCCGATGTATTTGAATTCAATAAGAATAATTATACTTAGCTTAATAGGTTATAGATTTAAAACATTTTAGCAGCAAAGGAAGACCTAACTGCAGGTGGAATGGAATCTGATGATAATAATGCTGAATGCTCATGGCACTTTCTTGTTACTCATTTTGATTTGCAAAAATCAGTATTTTGGAGCTCCTTCACCGATATGAAACCGTACATTCGATCACTATAGTAATTATTTATCAAATAATAGATTCAATTCATGTCCATGTAAAAACAAGGGTGACCAGTTGGAGGACAAATTAAAGCAATACATGTTAATAAGGGAAGATAAACTAAAATTACAATTTAGTTTAGCTTTTAATTAAACAGAATCCCTCAAGTTGCATCAAAGGATTGCCTTGAATTAAATGTGAATCATAAAAGAATATCTCAATTGCTAATTCCAAATCAAAAAGGAATATTCTGCCTTTATGCATGCATATTTGAAGAGGAATATACATCGGTAATATGTTGTACCAAAATATACAAAAAATTACATTTGATAATAAAGATTTGGAGGCCTCTTATTAACAATCATAAACCGCGTTCCATCAAAATTAGGTGTTATGGGTTATTAATTTGTTAAACCTTTATGATTGAGTAGTGTGTCCTCCTGTCAGTAAAGAAGTAAATGAAGCAGAAGGTATGATCATAATAAGGAATGTGTGAGGATTTCATACTTTCCACACACTAAGTATGAAGAAGCAGATTGAAATGAAATAGTTCAGAGACTTAAGAGATATACAGAAAAAAATTCATAAAATAGAAAATGAATAAAAATATTTCTTATGAAACTTCATATGCAATGAATCTTTTATAGAGTATCTGAGTAGTCAGGAGTAAGTAGGGATTGGTATGTTTTATTCATAGAATTTAAAAATGGGATGACAAATGCTGTTCAAGAGCAGTTATCTATAAGATAATGAATAATTCATTTCTTTCTCATTAAGCTCTGGAAGATTTAAAATTTTGCATCAAAAAGCATAGTAATTCTTTCTGAGTGTGAGATTGTAACCAAAGGATATGAAAAAGAGTCTCAAAAGAAAATAATCATAGAGAAATGCAAGGTTAATCTCAATGAGTGTGTCCTTTGGTACAACACTATTCTAAATTTTACGCATTAATATTTCAATTTACCCAATCATTACCAATTGCTTCTTCAGTGCATTAAAATATGGAAAAAATTAAAAATATGTTGATCTCCACCAATGGACGACTATAGTGATGCTTGATGATTGTATCAGTTGTAGAAAGAAATGAATTTTCATAAATGAGCAGAGAGAAATATCACTGGAAATAATGGATGATGGCATCCATTAGAGGAAGCTTTTTGATTAATGAATAATATGAATCTCTGTGTTAAATCACTGAAATCGATTAAAATATGAGGAGATCCAGAATTGGTCAACCTGGGTGATGTTTTAGGGATACTTTTCTCTAGGTACACATAAAGAGAAGCCTGTAGAAATATGTTGATGCAGCATTACTTTGATATGCATAAATTATATGATAACATTGAAGCAAGGAAATTATGACAATCAGTTATTGTGTAACCAATCATTGATTGAGATCTTTAGATGGAGGGATATAATTTGAAGCTGAGAATTATATTCTGCTGTTCAGGGATGAAGCATTTGTATTTCAAACTCACTTATACATTATACACCGCTTCAATCAGCTACCAAGAAATCTAATATTCAAGATTTTCCAAGTGCAGCACATACTGCTTGAGGTGATTTATCTTGTAAAGAATAACGGTGGACACCCAACCGTTACAAAATTTCTACTGTTCAAAAATACTCAATATCTTTACATAGCTGTGCAGTTTCATAATAATAAGGATAGAATAAGGCTATATAAGAATAAGGCATTATAATTAGGATAGAATATGTATCGCTATATAATATGTACAACAAATGCAGAGAACGTCCTTAATATGAATATGTAATCAACAAAAGAAAAAATTGCAACGGACGTTTATGTAAAAATATGATCGCTTTAATCTAGATCCAACGACCTCTATAGATATTCCATTTCCAATATCTTACATTAAACTCAAATGAATTTCCCGCGTCAACCTCGTCTTCGTTTCAGTATATCGATATGTACGCCGGACTAATCGTCTCGATCCTAAGCACGATTGTTCGCCATGTCTTCAGTGACTGACTTACCGTTGAGGAGGTTTCACGTGAATTGCGTATTAATAATGCGAATTTGTTCGGTCCTACGAAGAGTAAATGAGTGTGTCGTAAGCTCATATCTTTCTCAGTGCTTGGATTTCGGCTGTTTTTGGACGGACGAAGTAGCTCGTTGCCTCTAACGAGATATAACGTGCGACAAAGGACTCGGTGAGAGGAACTTCTATTTGGAGGTAGGTAATTGTTAGCATTACGTATCTATTTTTATTTTATCTACATTATCCATTCCCTGGACGCTTTGGTATCTACGTCGTGGGCGCAAAAGAATAAAATACCGATTGCTTGAGACTGGGAGAGGAACAGGTGGCAGAACATAATTTTAAAGGCAAAGGAAATTATCAGAAGGCATCCTCTCTAAACGTTTCCCTCCAAAATCATGTCCATCGCACCCCATGACCCCTTATCGGTAATGGCGAAACAGAAATGCACTTTCGTGTAAATGGTTCTTGAATACGTGATGAAATACGATAAATGCGTGGTAGAATATGTTAATTTCCAATGCATCATTATAATTATTTTCATTAATTGATATCGATTAGTTAATTATTAGAAATCAAATCAAGGTTTATTTTTCTCATTCGACGACCGTAAAGACGAGAAGATGAGGAATTATAATTTACGTGAAGAAAATAGAATCAGGAAAAATTATTTAAGGATTGGCTAGGTAATAGGTTTTCGATAAAATATTTTACAATTTAACCGTTTCATTGTATGCGTAGTTGTATTTTGGAGGGAAAAGATTAGGTTTCCACCAATGAGAACGCAGGATTTGCCGCCGAAAATCAACAATAGGAGGAAAGCAGTTCAGTTCGTGCGGAGATTTCATCGGGGGAGGTTCAGAGTGACCATCACGTCGGTGGATATTGAATCCAGACTGAAGTGTACGAGTCATCTGGCGAGGAGGACGCATGGATTGTTATCTAGCACAGATAACTGGTGGTACAAGAGATCCACTGCCATCGGGAATCGGATTGGATTCAGAGATTAGCGGTTCGAGTAATACCGCAGTGGTGGGAAACAGTCTTTTTTGTACACTATGCTGTAAGCGAATTTATGTTAGGATATGTACTTTCTTTTATGCTCGTTTGCTCCCTTTGCTAACGTTATTTTATGTAGGTGATTTATCATAAGTGAACGATATCTATTTTCTTTAGTGAATGTTTTATTTTATGATGACTTGGTATACTTTGATAAGGTTCTTTATGATGATTAGGTATAATGTTATGTGTAGGCATTATATGATGAGTAGTATTATGTTATGATAGGGATTGACTGCGCGCGGTCACTCTTGTTCTGGGGCTCGTTATTGTCGGTGTTGTTCTTCGTCTTGGTCTTGTTTTCTGAGTATGTCGTTGGTGTTGTTTTTGGAATTGTTTGTGTAAGAGGCAATCAGTAGTATGTGTTTTCCTATGCATGTATGTGTGTGTGATGTCGCGCGCGCGCTTCACTTTTTTGTTGCTATGCAATGATATACTAATGATATTTTTTTACAGGCACATAATGATCTTTCTTTCAGGTACTCATGAAATATTGTTGTTTTCTTGTTAGTATATTTCCTTTACTGTCGGATGTTTCGTAATCATGTTGCGATTTTTTTCAGAGGTGTTTTTAATGGTAGGTACCAGTTTCATAGTTCTCTGTACGTATTATAAGATTTTGAATCCTTTTTAACATAGTATTCTTTTCAGGTATCACGATAGGGTCTGTTGTTACATCCTTGGGAGATGAGAGGAGCCAAGAAGTCCAAGTCTAGGATCACCCTCAGGCGGTGGGAAACCCGGGAGCAGTTCCTACGGTTCATGTGATATTTTTGTTGCTTTTGATGGTACATTTCGCTTTCTGTCTTGTTGTTTCGTAACCATGTTGCAATTTTTTTCAGAGGCGTATTTAATGGTAGGTATCAGTTTCATAGTTCTCTGCATGAATTATAAGAATTCGAATCCCTTTTAACATAGTAATCTTTTCAGGTATCATGATAGGGTCTGTTGTTACATCCTTGGGAAATGAGAGGAGCCAAGAAGTCCAAGTCTAGGATCACCCTCAGGCGGTGGGAAACCCGGGAGCAGTTCCTGCGGCTCATGTGATATTTTTATTTTTGGTGTCTACGCTTCTGATACGTAGTGTTGCAATTGTTTGTTACATGGTATTTATATGAAATCAGGTTGTCTGAAGTCCAAGTTTATGATTACGCTCACGCTGTGTGTAACCATGAAACGGCATCTAAAATTGTTAAGCTAGTGTTCCATGTGTATGTTACATGTTATTTACATCAAATCAGTTTGTCCATTGTTTTGATCATGCATTTAATTTGTAAAAGCATTCATTTTTATGGATTGGGTTGTCAATAATTTTAATAACAAGGCCTTGTTTGGTAGTTTAACTTTCTATCATTGCAACTGATGTACAGAACTGGAATGGCGCCCATGCTTTTGTGTGTGTGTGTGAGTGTGTTACGAATGCTTGTGAATGCGGAGTATACTCCTGTGTGAATGTTTATTTTTGCGGTTCCGAATTATTAGTAGTAGAATTTTGGTAGTTACTAACTAACTGGTGGTGGTAGAATTGTGTGTGCTGAGAGTATGGGTTCCATTCCAAACTGTGCATTTCAAGCAAATTAAGCTTCTCATTTCATCACAGTTATTTTGATAGAGTTTATATTGGGTTTTTGCATGTATTGATTGAGTTTTGTATTCGCTGGATGTAAATCTCCTCCAGATACTGGATTTCATTGTAAACATTTATATATTTTGTAGCTGTTTATAGCTTATTTGATGCAATGAACCAAGGAGGTTTTACCCCCTTGTTTTCCTCCTTGAATAAATTGAATTTTTTTGAAAGATGATTTGTGTGTTTCTTGAACCCTCATTGTTATTTTGACGAATTGCTTCAGTTCAAAAAAGGAGTCTTTGGAATTTGCCACTCATGGTTTCTAAGTTTAATTCAATTATTGTGCTAATTTTATCATTCCTGATCTGATAATCTACTTTAGTACGTTTCTACAAGTTGTAAATTTGCAAATACCGGGCATGAATGCTTCGCGTTTGGATGAGAAAATCTTGTATACTTGTAAGTTGTTTCTCACAGGAGTAAAATTAAAACTTCCCCTATAGAAAGAAATTATGATGAAAAAGACGATGGAAGACAGAGAAATGAAAATTTCAATTGATTCTGAACCTTTAATCGAATTTTCAATCGTACATAAACCTTTAGATTAGGGAACGCATTCCCTCCATCTAGTTTTCAATGGCCGTGAATCAAAAGCTGATATTTATATAACCGGTGCACAATTTGCACCACCCGTTGCAAAAGATGGTTGCGCACCAGATAAATGATTTTTGGATAAAATACGGTAAATCTAAAGCTAAGGACAGGAGAGAACATAGTTTCCCAAATTAAAAGTAACTTTTTCAATTCTTTTAGAGAGACCGTGCTAGTTCATACATTCTCGTTTTATACACAGTAAATAATTCTAAAGACGGCCAATAAATAATAAAAAGAAAATTGATTTCAGCCTCTAGCATGGTATTTAAGAAAAACTAATTAAAAATCAAAAGATCTGCACAAACTTTAGTGTATGATGGCCGGTTTCCACCGGTTTTAGACCTCACGTTTTAATTCTAAATTATCTGCATAATTTACGATCAAAAATTTTTTCTATCCTCAGCCAGTTTGCTAGATGCAATGCGAACCTGTTCACTTTAAAAAATTGATACTTGTCATTGATGATTAGCAACTTTTGCAATTAGTGACGTTCTCTTCGAATATTCATCTGTGAGAGAGCTGGCGATTTTTCCAACGCCCACTTCTCGGATTGGAAAGGATTTGCAACTACGCAGGTTTTCAATGCGTAACATTTTTAATGGCTACAGCATGCAAGGCCAATTGCGTTTAACATCTGCACGATTTGTGCGCGATAAATCAATATTTCATTAGATTTTTACTGAATTGAAGCGTATTTTTGTTATTTTTTATGAGGATTAGCACGCTCAGATACCAAAACGTGTGCTACTTCGGGATATTCTAGTTCAATATCAGTTTTCGACCGATTTTGAACCCATTCTAGACATTATGTCGTAGATATTACAGTAGGAACCATATAACCGGAAGTTTGCATGCGATTCACCCGCTTCGTAGCAGATACTAGCCGCATTTTCACATAATTGCGCGTTCAGAATGTAGGGATATTACGTTTCCTTGTTGAAAATCAGTATTTATCGGTATATTACGGAATATGAGCGATAGCGGAACATGTATCTATGCATATTTAGTTTCAACCATAGTGGAGTACGATTTGTGTGCGATAAATCAATATTACATTAGGTTTTTACTGAATTGAAGCCTATTTTTGTTATTTTTTATGAGGAATAGCACGCTCAGATACCAAAACGTGTGCTTCTTCGGCTTAACCTAGTTCAATATCAGTTTTCGACCGATTTTGAACCCATTCTAGACATTATTTCATGGATATTACTGTAGGAACCATATAACCAGAATTATGCAAGCGATTCATCCGCTTCGTAGCAGAAACTAGCCGCATTTTCACATATTGATATCGTGTTTCGAATGTAGAAATATTACGTTTCTTTGTTGAAAATCAGTTTTTATCGGTATATTACGGAATATGAGCGTAAGTGGAACATTTATTTATGCATATTTACGTTTCAACCATAGTGGAGTATGATTTGTGCGCGATAAATTATTATTTTGTTAGGTTTTTAATGAATTGAAGCCTATTTTTGTTATTTTTGGTGAGGAGTAGCACGCTAAAATCCCAAAACGTGTGCTTCCTCGGCTTATTCTAGTTCAATATCAGTTTTCGACCGATTTGAACCCATTCTAGACATAATGTCCTGGATATTACTGTAGGAACCTTATAACAGGAAGTTTTCATGCGATTCATCTGCTTCGTAGCAGATACTAGCAGCATATTCACATAATTGCGCGTTCAGAATGTAGGGATATTACTTTTCTTTGTTGAAAATCAGTATTTATCGGTATATTACGGAATATGAGCGATGGCAGTACATTTATTTATGAAATTCACGTTTCCACCATAGTGGAGTAAGATTTTTGCGCGATAAATCAATATTTCATTAGGTTTTTACTGAATTGAAGCCTATTTTTGTTATTTTTGATGTTGAATAGCACGCTTAAATCCCAAAACGTGTGCTTCTTCGGGTTATTCCAGTTCAATATCAGAATTCGACCGATTTTGAACCCATTCTAGACATAATGTCGTGGATATTACTGTATGAACCATACAACCGGAAGTATGCTTGCGATTCATCCGCTTCGTAGCAGATACTTGCCGCATATTCACATAATTGCGCGTTCAGAATGTAGGGATATTACGTTTCTTTGTTAAAAATCAGTATTTATCGGTATATTACGGAATATGAGCGATAGCGGAACATTTATTAATGCATATTTACGTTTGAAATATAGTGGAATACGATTTGTGCATGATAAATCAGTATTTTATTAGGTTTTTACTGAATTGAAGGGCATTTTTGTTATTTTTTATGAGGAATAGCACGCTCAGATACCAAAACGTGTGCTTCTTCGGCTTAACCTAGTTCAATATCAGTTTTCGACCGATTTTGAACCCATTCTAGACATAATGTCCTGGATATTACTGAAGGAAGCTTATAACAGGAAGTTTTCATGCGATTCATCCGCTTCGTAGCAGATACTAGCAGCATATTCACCTAATTGCGCGTTCAGAATGTAGGAATATTACGTTTCTTTGTTGAAAATCAGTATTTATCGGTATATATTACGGAATATGAGCGATAGCGGAACATATTTAATGCATATTTACGTTTGAATTATAGTGGAGTACGATTTGTGCATGATAAGTCAGTATTTTATTAGGTTTTTACTGAATTGAAGGGCATTTTTGTTATTTTTGATGAGAAATAGCACGCTAAGATCCCAAAACGTGTGCTTCTTCGGGTTATTCTAGTTCAATATAGGTTTTCGACCGATATTGAACCCATTCTAGACATTATGTCGTGGATATAACTGTAAGAACCATATAACCGGAAGTTTGCGTGCGATTCATCCGCTTCGTAGCAGATACTAGCCGTTTTCTAACGTATTATCGTGTTTAGAGTTTAGGGATATTACGTTTCATTGATGAAAACCAGCATTTATCGGTATATTACGGAATATGAGCGATAGCGGAACATTTATCCATTTATATTCACGTCTCAACCATGGTGGAGTACGATTTGTGCATGATAAATCAGTATTTTATTAGGTTTTTACTGAATTGAAGGGCATTTTTGTTATATTTGATGAGAAATAGCACGCTAAGATCCCTAAACGTGTGCTTCCTCGGCTTATTCTAGTTCAGTATGAGTTTTCGACCGATTCTGAACCCATTCTAGACATAATGTCCTGGATTTTACTGTAGGAACCTTATAACAGGAAGTTTTCATGCGATTCATCCGCTTCGTAGCAGATACTAGCAGCATATTCACATAATTGCGCGTTCAGAATGTAGGGATATTACGTTTCTTTGTTGAACATCAGTATGTAATGGAATATAACGGAATATGAGCGATAGCGGAACATTTATTAATGCATATTTACGTTTGAATTATAGTGGAGTACGAATTGTTCGCGAAAAATCAATATTACATTAGGTTCAACTGAATTCAAGCCTATTTTTGTTATTTTTGATGAGAAATAGCACGCTTAGATCCCGAAACGTGTGCTTCTTCGGCTTATTTTAGTTCAATATCAGTTTTCGACCGATTTTGAACCCATTCTAGACATAATGTCCTGGATATTACTTTAGGAACCTTATAACAGGAAGTTTTCATGCGATTCATCCGCTTCGTAGCAGATAATAGCAGCATATTCACATAATAGCACGTTAAGAATAAAGGAATATTACGTTTCTTTGTTGAAATCAGTATTTATCGGTATATCACGGAATATGAGCGATGGCAGTACATTTATTTATGAAATTCACGTTTCCATTATAGTGGAGTAAGATTTTTGCGCGATAAATCAATATTTATTAGGTTTTTACTGAATTTAAGCCTATTTTTGTTATTTTTGATGAGGAATAGCACGCTAAGATCCCAAAACGTGTGCTTCCTCGGCTTATTCTAGTTCAATTACAGTATTCGACCGATTTTGAACCCATTCTAGACATTATGTCCTGGATATTACAGTAGGAACCTTATAACAGGAAGTTTTCATGCGATTCATCCGCTTCGTAGCAGATACTAGCAGAATATTCACATAATTGCGCGTTCAGAATGTAGGGATATTACGTTTCTTTGTTAAAAATCAGTATTTATCGGTATATATTACGGAATATGAGCGATTGCGGAACATTTATTAATGCATATTTACGTTTGAATTATAGTGGAGTACGATTTGTGCGCGAAAAATCACTATTTCATTAGGTTTAACTGAATTGAAGCCTATTTTTGTTAATTTTGATGTTGAATAGCACGCTTAGATCCCAAAACGTGTGCTTCTTCGGGTTATTCCAGTTCAATATCAGTTTTCGACCGATTTTGAACCCATTCTAGACATAATGTCGTGGATATTACTGTATGAACCATACAACCGGAAGTATGCTTGCGATTCATCCGCTTCGTAGCAGATACTTGCCGCATTTTCGCGTCTTATCGCGTTAAGAATGTAGGAATATATTGTTTCTATGTTTAAAATCAGTTTTTATCGGTATATTACGGAATATGAGCGATGGCTGTACATTTATTTATGAAATTCACGTTTCCACCATAGTGGAGTAAGATTTGTGCGCGATAAATCAATATTTCATTAGGTTTAACTGAATGGAAGCCTATTTTTGTTATTTTTGATGAGCAATAGCACGCTAAGATCCCATAACGTGTGCTTCTTCGGGTTATTCTAGTTCAATATACGTTTTCGACCGATGTTGAACCCATTCCAGACATTATGTCGTGGATATAACTGTAAGAACCATATAACCGGAAGTTTGCCCGCGATTCATCCGCTTCGTAGCAGATACTAGCCGTTTTCTAACGTATTATCGTGTTTAGAGTTTAGGGATATTACGTTTCTTTGTTGAAAACCAGCATTTATCGGTATATTACGGAATATGAGCGATAGCGGAACATTTATCCATGTATATTCACGTCTCAACCATGGTGGAGTACGATTTGTGCATGATAAATCAGTATTTTATTAGGTTTTTACTGAATTGAAGGGCATTTTTGTTATATTTGATGAGAAATAGCACGCTAAGATCCCAAAACGTGTGCTTCTTCGGCTTATTCTAGTTTAATTACAGTTTTCGACCGATTTTGAACCCATTCTAGACATAATGTCCTGGATATTACTGTAGGAACCTTATAACAGGAAGTTTTCATGCGATTCATCCGCTTCGTAGCAGATACTAGCAGCATATTCACATAATTGCGCGTTCAGAATGTAGGGATATTACGTTTCTTTGTTGAAAATCAGTATTTATCGGTATATTACGGAATATGAGCGATAGCGGAACATTTATAAATGCATATTTACGTTTGAATTATAGTGGATTACGATTTGTGCGCGAAAAATCAATATTTCATTAGGTTTAACTGAATTGAAGCCTATTTTTGTTATTTTTGATGAGCAATAGCACGCTAAGATCCCAAAACGTGTGCTTCTTCGGGTTATTCTAGTTCAATATAGGTTTTCGACCGATATTGAACCCATTCTAGACATTATGTCGTGGATATAACTGTAAGAACCATATAACCGGAAGTTTGCGTGCGATTCATCCGCTTCGTAGCAGATACTAGCCGTTTTCTAACGTATTATCGTGTTTAGAGTTTAGGGATATTACGTTTCTTTGTTGAAAACCAGCATTTATCGGTATATTACGGAATAAAAGCGATAGCGGAACATTTATCCAAGTATATTCACGTCTCAACCATGGTGGAGTACGATTTGTGCATGATAAATCAGTATTTTATTAGGTTTTTACTGAATTGAAGGGCATTTTTGTTATATTTGATGAGAAATAGCACGCTAAGATCCCAAAACGTGTGCTTCTTCGGCTTATTCTAGTTCAATATCAGTTTTCGACCGATTTTGAACCCATTCTAGACATAATGTCCTGGATATTACTGTAGGAACCTTATAACAGGAAGTTTTCATGCGATTCATCCGCTTCGTAGCAGATACTAGCAGCATATTCACATAATTGCGCGTTCAGAATGTAGAGATATTACGTTTCTTTGTTGAAAATCAGTATTTAATGGAATATTACGGAATATGAGCGATAGCGGAACATTTATTAATGCATAATTACGTTTGAATTATAGTGGAGTACGATTTGTGCGCGAAAAATCAATATTTCATTAGGTTTAACTGAATTGAAGCCTATTTTTGTTATTTTTGATGTTGAATAGCACGCTTAGATCCCAAAACGTGTGCTTCTTCGGGTTATTCCAGTTCAATATCAGTTTTCGACCGATTTTGAACCCATTCCAGTCATTATGTCGTGGATATATTTGTAAGAACCATATAACCGGAAGTTTGTGTGCGATTCATCCGCTTCGTAGCAGATACTAGCCGCATATTTACGTCTTATCGCGTTAAGAATGTAGGAATATATCGTTTCTTTGTTGAAAATCAGTATTTATCGTTATATTGCGGAATATGAGCGATAGCGGAACATTTTTTTATGCATATTCACGTTTCAATTATAGTGGAGTACGATGTTGCGCGATATATCAATATTTCATTAGGTTCAATTGAATTGAAGCCTATTTTTGTTATTTTTGATGAGGAATAGCACGCTTAGATCCCGAAACGTGTGCTTGTTCCGCTTATTCTAGTTCAATATCAGATTTCGACCGATTTTGAACCCATTCTAGACATTATGTCGTGGATATAACTGCAAGAACCATATAACCGGAAGTTTGCGTGCGATTCATCCGCTTCGTAGCAGATACTAGCCGTTTTCTAACGTATTATCGTGTTTAGAGTTTAGGGATATTACGTTTCTTTGTTGAAAACCAGCATTTATCGGTATATTACGGAATATGAGCGATAGTGGAACATTTATCCATGTATATTCACGTCTCAACCATGGTGGAGTACGATTTGTGCATGATAAATCAGTATTTTATTAGGTTTTTACTGAATTGAAGGGCATTTTTGTTATATTTGATGAGCAATAGCACGCTAAGATCCCAAAACGTGTGCTTCTTCGGGTTATTCCTGTTCAATATCAGTTTTCGACCGATTTTGAACCCATTCTAGACATAATGTCCTGGATATTACTGAAGGAACCTTATAACAGGAAGTTTTCATGCGATTCATCCGCTTCGTAGCAGATAATAGCAGCATATTCACATAATAGCGCGTTAAGAATAAAGGAATATTACGTTTCTTTGTTGAAATCAGTATTTATCGGTATATTACGGAATATGAGCGATGGCAGTACATTTATTTGTGAAATTCACGTTTCCACCATAGTGGAGTAAGATTTTTGCGCGATAAATCAATATTTCATTAGGTTTTTACTGAATTTAAGCCTATTTTTGTTATTTTTGATGAGGAATAGCACGCTAAGATCCCAAAACGTGTGCTTCCTCGGCTTATTCTAGCTCAATTACAGTTTTCGACCGATTTTGAACCCATTCTAGACATTATGTCCTGGATATTACTGTAGGAACCTTATAACTGTATAACCTTATTAGGTTTTTACTGAATTGAAGGGCATTTTTGTTATTTTTGATGAGCAATAGCACGCTAAGATCCCAAAACGTGTGCTTCTCCGGGTTATTCCAGTTCAATATCAGTTTTCGACCGATTTTGAACCCATTCTAGACATTATGTCGTGGATATAACTGTAAGAACCATATAACCGGAAGTTTGCGTGCGATTCATCCGCTTCGTAGCAGATACTAGCCGTTTTCTAACGTATTATCGTGTTTAGAGTTAAGGGATATTACGTTTCTTTGTTGAAAACCAGCATTTATCGGTATATTACGGAATATGAGCGATAGCGGAACTTTTATCCATGTATATTCACGTCTCAACCATGGTGGAGTACGATTTGTGCATGATAAATCTGTATTTTATTAGGTTTTTACTGAATTGAAGGGCATTTTTGTTATATTTGATGAGAAATAGCACGCTAAGATCCCAAAACGTGTGCTTCTTCGGGTTATTCCTGTTCAATATCAGTTTTCGACCGATTTTGAACCCATTCTAGACATAATGTCATGGATATTACTGTATGAACCATAAAACCGGAAGTATGCTTGCGATTCATCCGCTTCGTAGCAGATACTTGCCGCATTTTCGCGTCTTATCGCGTTAAGAATGTAGGAATATTACATTTCTTTGTTGAACATCAGTTTTTATCGGTATATTACGGAATACGAGCGATAGCAGTATATTAATTTATGAATATTCAAGTTTTCACCATAGTGGAGTACGATTTGTGCGCGATAAATCAATATTTCATTAGGTTTTTACTGAATTGAAGCCTATTTTTGTTATTTTTGATGAGGAATAGCATGCTTAGAACCCAAAACGTGTGCTTCTTCGGATTATTCCAGTTCAATATCAGTTTTCGACCGATTTTGAACCCATTCTAGACATAATGTCCTGGATATTACTGTAGGAACCTTATAACAGGAAGTTTTCATGCGATTCATCCGCTTCGTAGCAGATACTAGCAGCATATTCACATAATTGCGCGTTCAAAATGTAGGGATATTACGTTTCTTTGTTAAAAATCAGTATTTATCGGTATATATTACGGAATATGAGCGATAGCGGAACATTTATTAATGCATATTCACGTTTGAATTATAGTGGAGTACGATTTGTGCGCGAAAAATCAATATTTCATTAGGTTTAACTGAATTGAAGCCTATTTTTGTTATTTTTGATGAGCAATAGCACGCTAAGATCCCAAAACGTGTGCTTTTCGGGTTATTCTAGTTCAATATAGGTTTTCGACCGATGTTGAACCCATTCTAGACATTATGTCGTGGATATAACTGTAAGAACCATATAACCGGAAGTTTGCGTGCGATTCATCCGCTTCGTAGCAGATACTAGCCGTTTTCTAACGTATTATCGTGTTTAGAGTTTAGGGATATTACGTTTCTTTGTTGAAAACCAG
Source organism: Pantala flavescens (assembly GCA_020796165.1). Classification (NCBI taxonomy): domain Eukaryota; kingdom Metazoa; phylum Arthropoda; class Insecta; order Odonata; family Libellulidae; genus Pantala; species Pantala flavescens. Next base: position 15,892 of record JAIUJI010000027.1, on the reverse strand, counting down.
CATTTATCGGTATATTACGGAATAAAAGCGATAGCGGAACATTTATCCATGTATATTCACGTCTCAACCATGGTGGAGTACGATTTGTGCATGATAAGTCAGTATTTTATTAGGTTTTTACTGAATTGAAGGGCATTTTTGTTATATTTGATGAGAAATAGCACGCTAAGATCCCTAAACGTGTGCTTCCTCGGCTTATTCTAGTTCAATATCAGTTTTCGACCGATTTTGAACCCATTCTAGACATAATGTCCTGGATATTACTGTAGGAACCTTATAACAGGAAGTTATCATGCGATTCATCCGCTTCGTAGCAGATACTAGCAGCATATTCACATAATTGCGCGTTCAGAATGTAGAGATATTACGTTTGTTTGTTGAAAATCAGTATTTATCGGTACATTACGGAAAATGAGCGATAGCGGAACATTTATCAATGCATATTCACGTTTCAATTATAGTGGAGTACGATTTGTGCGCGAAAAAATCAATATTTTATTAGGTTCAATTGAATTGAAGCCTATTTCTGTTATTTTTGATGAGCAATAGCACGCTAAGATCCCAAAACGTGTGCTTCTTCGGGTTATTCCAGTTCAATATCAGTTTTCGACCGATTTTGAACCCATTCTAGTCATTATGTCGTGGATATATTTGAAAGAACCATATAACCGGAAGTTTGTGTGCGATTCATCCGCTTCGTAGCAGATACTAGCCGCATATTTACGTCTTATCGCGTTAAGAATGTAGGAATATATCGTTTCTTTGTTGAAAATCAGTATTTATCGTTATATTGCGGAATATGAGCGATAGCGGAACATTTCTTTATGCATATTCACGTTTCAATTATAGTGGAGTACGATTTTGCGCGATATATCAATATTTCATTAGGTTTTTACTGAATTGAAGCCTATTTTTGTTATTTTTGATGAGGAATAGCATGCTAAGAACCCAAAACGTGTGCTTCTTCGGATTATTCCAGTTCAATATCAGTTTTCGACCGATTTTGAACCCATTCTAGACATAATGTCCTGGATATTACTGTAGGAACCTTATAACAGGAAGATTGCATGCGATTCATCCTGTTCGTAGCAGAAACTAGCCGCATATTCACATAATAGCCCGTTTAGAATGTAGGGATATTACGTTTCTTTGTTGAAAATCAGTATTTATCGGTATATTACGGAATATGAGCGATAGCGGAACATTTATTTATGCATATTTACGTTTCAATTATAGTGGAGTACGATTTGTGCGCGAAAATTCAATATTTAATTAGGTTCAACTGAATTGAAGGGCATTTTTGTTATATTTGATGAGAAATAGCACGCTAAGATCCCAAAACGTGTGCTTCTTCGGCTTATTCTAGTTCAATATCAGTTTTCGACCGATTTTGAACCCATTCTAGACATAATGTCCTGGATATTACTGAAGGAACCTTATAACAGGAAGTTTTCATGCGATTCATCCGCTTCGTAGCAGATAATAGCAGCATATTCACATAATAGCGCGTTAAGAATAAAGGAATATTACGTTTCTTTGTTGAAATCAGTATTTATCGGTATATTACGGAATATGGGCGATGGCAGTACATTTATTTGTGAAATTCACGTTTCCACCATAGTGGAGTAAGATTTTTGCGCGATAAATCAATATTTCATTAGGTTTTTACTGAATTTAAGCCTATTTTTGTTATTTTTGATGAGGAATAGCACGCTAAGATCCCAAAACGTGTGCTTCCTCGGCTTATTCTAGTTCAATTACAGTTTTCGACCGATTTTGAACCCATTCTAGACATTATGTCCTGGATATTACTGTAGGAACCTTATAACAGGAAGTTTTCATGCGATTCATCCGCTTCGTAGCAGATACTAGCAGCATATTCACATAATTCGCGTTCAGAATGTAGGGATATTACGTTTCTTTGTTAAAAATCAGTATTTATCGGTATATATTACGGAATATGAGCGATAGCGGAACATTTATTAATGCATATTTACGTTTGAATTATAGTGGAGTACGATTTGTGCGCGAAAAATCACTATTTCATTAGGTTTAACTGAATTGAAGCCTATTTTTGTTATTTTTGATGTTGAATAGCACGCTTAGATCCAAAAACGTGTGCTTCTTCGGGTTATTCCAGTTCAATATCAGTTTTCGACCGATTTTGAACCCATTCTAGACATTATGTCGTGGATATAACTGTAAGAACCATATAACCGGAAGTTTGCGTGCGATTCATCCGCTTCGTAGCAGATACTAGCCGTTTTCTAACGTATTATCGTGTTTAGAGTTAAGGGATATTACGTTTCTTTGTTGAAAACCAGCATTTATCGGTATATTACGGAATATGAGCGATAGCGGAACTTTTATCCATGTATATTCACGTCTCAACCATGGTGGAGTACGATTTGTGCATGATAAATCTGTATTTTATTAGGTTTTTACTGAATTGAAGGGCATTTTTGTTATATTTGATGAGAAATAGCACGCTAAGATCCCAAAACGTGTGGTTCTTCGGCTTATTCTAGTTCAATTACAGTTTTCGACCGATTTTGAACCCATTCTAGACATAATGTCCTGGATATTACTGTAGGAACCTTATAACAGGAAGTTTTTATGCGATTCATCCGCTTCGTAGCAGATACTAGCAGCATATTCACATAATTGCGCGTTCAGAATGTAGGGATATTACGTTTGTTTGTTGAAAATCAGTATTTATCGGTACGTTACGGAAAATGAGCGATAGCGGAACATTTATCAATGCATATTCACGTTTCAATTATAGTGGAGTACGATTTGTGCGCGAAAAATCAATATTTTATTAGGTTCAATTGAATTGAAGCCTATTTTTGTTATTTTTGATGAGGAATAGCACGCTTAGATCCCGAAACGTGTGCTTGTTCGGCTTATTCTAGTTCAATATCAGATTTCGACCGATTTTGAACCCATTCTATACATTATGTCGTGGATATAACTGTAAGAACCATATAACCGGAAGTTTGCGTGCGATTCATCCGCTTCGTAGCAGATACTAGCCGTTTTCTAACGTATTATCGTGTTTAGAGTTTAGGGATATTACGTTTCTTTGTTGAAAACCAGCATTTATCGGTATATTACGGAATATGAGCGATAGCGGAACATTTATCCATGAATATTCACGTCTCAACCATGGTGGAGTACGATTTGTGCATGATAAATCAGTATTTTATTAGGTTTTTACTGAATTGAAGGGCATTTTTGTTATATTTGATGAGCAATAGCACGCTAAGATCCCAAAACGTGTGCTTCTTCGGGTTATTCCTGTTCAATATCAGTTTTCGACCGATTTTGAACCCATTCTAGAAATAATGTCATGGATATTACTGTATGAACCATAAAACCGGAAGTATGCTTGCGATTCATCCGCATCGTAGCAGATACTTGCCGCATTTTCGCGTCTTATCGCGTTAAGAATGTAGGAATATTACATTTCTTTGTTGAACATCAGTTTTTATCGGTATATTACGGAATATGAGCGATAGCAGTACATTTATTTATGCATATTCACGTTTTCACCATAGTGGAGTACGATTTTTGCGCGATAAATCAATATTTCATTATGTTTTTACTGAATTGAAGCGTATTTTTGTTATTTTTGATGAGCAATAGCACGCTAAGATCCCAAAACGTGTGCTTCTTCGGGTTATTCTAGTTCAATATCAGTTATCGACCGATTTTAAACCCATTCTAGTCATTATGTCGTGGATATATTTGTAAGAACCATATAACCGGAAGTTTGTGTGCGATTCATCCGCTTCGTAGCAGATACTAGCCGCATATTTACGTCTTATCGCGTTTAGAATGTAGGAATATATCGTTTATTTTGTTGAAAATTAGTATTTATCGTTATATTGCGGAATATGAGCGATAGCGGAACATTTATTTATGCATATTCACGTTTCAATTATAGTGTAGTACGATTTGTTCGCGAAAAATCAATATTTCATTAGGTTTTTACTGAATTGAAGCCTATTTTTGTTATTTTTGATGAGGAATAGCACGCTTAGATCCCGAAACGTGTGCTTCTTCGGCTTATTCTAGTTCAATATCAGTTTTCGACCGATTTTGAACCCATTCTAGAGATAGTGTCCTGGATATTACTGTAGGATCCTTATAACAGGAAGTTTTCATGCGATTATCCGCTTCGTAGCAGAAAATAGCAGCATATTCACATAATAGCGCGTTAAGAATAAAGGAATATTACGTTTCTTTGTTGAAATCAGTATTTATCGGTATATAACGGAATATGAGCGATGGCAGTACATTTATTTGTGAAATTCACGTTTCCACCATAGTGGAGTAAGATTTTTGCGCGATAAATCAATATTTCATTAGGTTTTTACTGAATTTAAGCCTATTTTTGTTATTTTTGATGAGGAATAGCACGCTAAGATCCCAAAACGTGTGCTTCCTCGGCTTATTCTAGTTCAATTACAGTTTTCGACCGATTTTGAACCCATTCTAGACATTATGTCCTGGATATTACTGTAGGAACCTTATAACAGGAAGTTTTCATGCGATTCATCCGCTTCGTAGCAGATACTAGCAGCATATTCACATAATTCGCGTTCAGAATGTAGGGATATTACGTTTCTTTGTTAAAAATCAGTATTTATCGGTATATATTACGGAATATGAGCGATAGCGGAACATTTATTAATGCATATTTACGTTTGAATTATAGTGGAGTACGATTTGTGCTCGAAAAATCAATATTTCATTAGGTTTAACTGAATGGAAGCCTATTTTTGTTATTTTTGATGAGCAATAGCACGCTAAGATCCCAAAACGTGTGCTTCTCCGGGTTATTCTAGTTTAATATAAGTTTTCGACCGATTTTGAACCCATTCTAGACATTATGTCGTGGATATAACTGTAAGAACCATATAACCGGAAGTTTGCGTGCGATTCATCCGCTTCGTAGCAGATACTAGCCGTTTTCTAACGTATTATCGTGTTTAGAGTTAAGGGATATTACGTTTCTTTGTTGAAAACCAGCATTTATCGGTATATTACGGAATATGAGCGATAGCGGAACTTTTATCCATGTATATTCACGTCTCAACCATGGTGGAGTACGATTTGTGCATGATAAATCTGTATTTTATTAGGTTTTTACTGAATTGAAGGGCATTTTTGTTATATTTGATGAGAAATAGCACGCTAAGATCCCAAAACGTGTGGTTCTTCGGCTTATTCTAGTTCAATTACAGTTTTCGACCGATTTTGAACCCATTCTAGACATAATGTCCTGGATATTACTGTAGGAACCTTATAACAGGAAGTTTTTATGCGATTCATCCGCTTCGTAGCAGATACTAGCAGCATATTCACATAATTGCGCGTTCAGAATGTAGGGATATTACGTTTGTTTGTTGAAAATCAGTATTTATCGGTACATTACGGAAAATGAGCGATAGCGGAACATTTATCAATGCATATTCACGTTTCAATTATAGTGGAGTACGATTTGTGCGCGAAAAATCAATATTTTATTAGGTTCAATTGAATTGAAGCCTATTTTTGTTATTTTTGATGAGGAATAGCACGCTTAGATCCCGAAACGTGTGCTTGTTCGGCTTATTCTAGTTCAATATCAGATTTCGACCGATTTTGAACCCATTCTATACATTATGTCGTGGATATAACTGTAAGAACCATATAACCGGAAGTTTGCGTGCGATTCATCCGCTTCGTAGCAGATACTAGCCGTTTTCTAACGTATTATCGTGTTTAGAGTTTAGGGATATTACGTTTCTTTGTTGAAAACCAGCATTTATCGGTATATTACGGAATATGAGCGATAGCGGAACATTTATCCATGAATATTCACGTCTCAACCATGGTGGAGTACGATTTGTGCATGATAAATCAGTATTTTATTAGGTTTTTACTGAATTGAAGGGCATTTTTGTTATATTTTGATGAGCAATAGCACGCTAAGATCCCAAAACGTGTGCTTCTTCGGGTTATTCCTGTTCAATATCAGTTTTCGACCGATTTTGAACCCATTCTAGAAATAATGTCATGGATATTACTGTATGAACCATAAAACCGGAAGTATGCTTGCGATTCATCCGCATCGTAGCAGATACTTGCCGCATTTTCGCGTCTTATCGCGTTAAGAATGTAGGAATATTACATTTCTTTGTTGAACATCAGTTTTTATCGGTATATTACGGAATATGAGCGATAGCAGTACATTTATTTATGCATATTCACGTTTTCACCATAGTGGAGTACGATTTTTGCGCGATAAATCAATATTTCATTATGTTTTTACTGAATTGAAGCGTATTTTTGTTATTTTTGATGAGCAATAGCACGCTAAGATCCCAAAACGTGTGCTTCTTCGGGTTATTCTAGTTCAATATCAGTTATCGACCGATTTTAAACCCATTCTAGTCATTATGTCGTGGATATATTTGTAAGAACCATATAACCGGAAGTGTGTGTGCGATTCATCCGCTTCGTAGCAGATACTAGCCGCATATTTACGTCTTATCGCGTTTAGAATGTAGGAATATATCGTTTATTTTGTTGAAAATTAGTATTTATCGTTATATTGCGGAATATGAGCGATAGCGGAACATTTATTTATGCATATTCACGTTTCAATTATAGTGTAGTACGATTTGTTCGCGAAAAATCAATATTTCATTAGGTTTTTACTGAATTGAAGCCTATTTTTGTTATTTTTGATGAGGAATAGCACGCTTAGATCCCGAAACGTGTGCTTCTTCGGCTTATTCTAGTTCAATATCAGTTTTCGACCGATTTTGAACCCATTCTAGAGATAGTGTCCTGGATATTACTGTAGGATCCTTATAACAGGAAGTTTTCATGCGATTATCCGCTTCGTAGCAGAAAATAGCAGCATATTCACATAATAGCGCGTTAAGAATAAAGGAATATTACGTTTCTTTGTTGAAATCAGTATTTATCGGTATATAACGGAATATGAGCGATGGCAGTACATTTATTTGTGAAATTCACGTTTCCACCATAGTGGAGTAAGATTTTTGCGCGATAAATCAATATTTCATTAGGTTTTTACTGAATTTAAGCCTATTTTTGTTATTTTTGATGAGGAATAGCACGCTAAGATCCCAAAACGTGTGCTTCCTCGGCTTATTCTAGTTCAATTACAGTTTTCGACCGATTTTGAACCCATTCTAGACATTATGTCCTGGATATTACTGTAGGAACCTTATAACAGGAAGTTTTCATGCGATTCATCCGCTTCGTAGCAGATACTAGCAGCATATTCACATAATTCGCGTTCAGAATGTAGGGATATTACGTTTCTTTGTTAAAAATCAGTATTTATCGGTATATATTACGGAATATGAGCGATAGCGGAACATTTATTAATGCATATTTACGTTTGAATTATAGTGGAGTACGATTTGTGCTCGAAAAATCAATATTTCATTAGGTTTAACTGAATGGAAGCCTATTTTTGTTATTTTTGATGAGCAATAGCACGCTAAGATCCCAAAACGTGTGCTTCTCCGGGTTATTCTAGTTTAATATAAGTTTTCGACCGATTTTGAACCCATTCTAGACATTATGTCGTGGATATAACTGTAAGAACCATATAACCGGAAGTTTGCGTGCGATTCATCCGCTTCGTAGCAGATACTAGCCGTTTTCTAACGTATTATCGTGTTTAGAGTTAAGGGATATTACGTTTCTTTGTTGAAAACCAGCATTTATCGGTATATTACGGAATATGAGCGATAGCGGAACATTTATCCATGTATATTCACGTCTCAACCATGGTGGAGTACGATTTGTGCATGATAAGTCAGTATTTTATTAGGTTTTTACTGAATTGAAGGGCATTTTTGTTATATTTGATGAGAAATAGCACGCTAAGATCCCAAAACGTGTGGTTCTTCGGCTTATTCTAGTTCAATATTAGTTTTCGACCGATTTTGAACCCATTCTAGACATAATGTCATGGATATTACTGTATGAACCATAAAACCGGAAGTATGCTTGCGATTCATCCGCTTCGTAGCAGATACTAGCAGCATATTCACATAATTCGCGTTCAGAATTTAGGGATATCACGTTTCTTTGTTAAAAATCAGTATTTATCGGTATATATTACGGAATATGAGCGATAGCGGAACATTTATTAATGCATATTTACGTTTGAATTATAGTGGAGTACGATTTGTGCTCGAAAAATCAATATTTCATTAGGTTTAACTGAATGGAAGCCTATTTTTGTTATTTTTGATGAGCAATAGCACGCTTAGATCCCAAAACGTGTGCTTCTTCGGGTTATTCTAGTTCAATATAAGTTTTCGACCGATTTTGAACCCATTCTAGACATTATGTCGTGGATATAACTGTAAGAACCATATAACCGAAAGTTTGCGTGCGATTCATCCGCTTCGTAGGAGATACTAGCCGTTTTCTAACGTATTATCGTGTTTAGAGTTTAGGGATATTACGTTTCTTTGTTGAAAACCAGCATTTATCGGTATATTACGGAATATGAGCGATAGCGGAACATTTATCCATGTATATTCACGTCTCAACCATGGTGGAGTACGATTTGTGCATGATAAATCAGTATTTTATTAGGTTTTTACTGAATTGAAGGGGATTTTTGTTATATTTGATGAGAAATAGCACGCTAAGATCCCAAAACGTGTGCTTCTTCGGCTTATTCTAGTTCAATTACAGTTTTCGACCGATTTTGAAACCATTCTAGACATAATGTCCTGGATATTACTGTAGGAACCTTATAACAGGAAGTTTTTATGCGATTCATCCGCTTCGTAGCAGATACTAGCAGCATATTCACATAATTCGCGTTCAGAATGTAGGGATATTACGTTTCTTTGTTAAAAATCGGTATTTATCGGTATATATTACGGAATATGAGCGATAGCGGAACATTTATTAATGCATATTCACGTTTGAATTATAGTGGAGTACGATTTGTGCTCGAAAAATCAATATTTCATTAGGTTTAACTGAATGGAAGCCTATTTTTGTTATTTTTGATGAGCAATAGCACGCTAAGATCCCAAAACGTGTGCTTCTTCGGGTTATTCTAGTTCAATATAAGTTTTCGACCGATTTTGAACCCATTCTAGACATAATGTCGTGGATATCACTGTAAGAACCATATAACCGGAAGTTTGCGTGCGATTCATCCGCTTCGTAGCAGATACTAGCCGTTTTCTAACGTATTATCGTGTTTAGAGTTTAGGGATATTACGTTTCTTTGTTGAAAACCAGCATTTATCGGTATATTACGGAATATGAGCGATAGCGGAACATTTATCCATGTATATTCACGTCTCAACCATGGTGGAGTACGATTTGTGCATGATAAATCTGTATTTTATTAGGTTTTTACTGAATTGAAGGGCATTTTTGTTATATTTGATGAGAAATAGCACGCTAAGATCCCAAAACGTGTGGTTCTTCGGCTTATTCTAGTTCAATTACAGTTTTCGACCGATTTTGAACCCATTCTAGACATAATGTCCTGGATATTACTGTAGGAACCTTATAACAGGAAGTTTTTATGCGATTCATCCGCTTCGTAGCAGATACTAGCAGCATATTCACATAATTGCGCGTTCAGAATGTAGGGATATTACGTTTGTTTGTTGAAAATCAGTATTTATCGGTACATTACGGAAAATGAGCGATAGCGGAACATTTATCAATGCATATTCACGTTTCAATTATAGTGGAGTACGATTTGTGCGCGAAAAATCAATATTTCATTAGGTTCAATTGAATTGAAGCCTATTTTTGTTATTTTTGATGAGGAATAGCACGCTTAGATCCCGAAACGTGTGCTTGTTCCGCTTATTCTAGTTCAATATCAGATTTCGACCGATTTTGAACCCATTCTAGACATTATGTCGTGGATATAACTGTAAGAACCATATAACCGGAAGTTTGCGTGCGATTCATCCGCTTCGTAGCAGATACTAGCCGTTTTCTAACGTATTATCGTGTTTAGAGTTTAGGGATATTACGTTTCTTTGTTGAAAACCAGCATTTATCGGTATATTACGGAATATGAGCGATAGCGGAACATTTATCCATGTATATTCACGTCTCAACCATGGTGGAGTACGATTTGTGCATGATAAATCAGTATTTTATTAGGTTTTTACTGAATTGAAGGGCATTTTTGTTATATTTGATGAGCAATAGCACGCTAAGATCCCAAAACGTGTGCTTCTTCGGGTTCTTCCTGTTCAATATCAGTTTTCGACCGATTTTGAACCCATTCTAGACATAATGTCATGGATATTACTGTATGAACCATAAAACCGGAAGTATGCTTGCGATTCATCCGCTTCGTAGCAGATACTTGCCGCATTTTCGCGTCTTATCGCGTTAAGAATGTAGGAATATTACATTTCTTTGTTGAACATCAGTTTTTATCGGTATATTACGGAATACGAGCGATAGCAGTATATTAATTTATGAGTATTCACATTTTCACCATAGTGGAGTACGATTTGTGCGCGATAAATCAATATTTCATTAGGTTTAACTGAATTGAAGCCTATTTTTGTTATTTTTGATGAGGAATAGCATGCTAAGAACCCAAAACGTGTGCTTCTTCGGATTATTCCAGTTCAATATCAGTTTTCGACCGATTTTGAACCCATTCTAGACATAATGTCCTGGATATTACTGTAGGAACCTTATAACAGGAAGATTGCATGTGATTCATCCTGTTCGTAGCAGAAACTAGCCGCATATTCACATAATAGTCCGTTTAGAATGTAGGGATATTACGTTTCTTTGTTGAAATCAGTATTTATCGGTATATTACGGAATATGAGCGATGGCAGTACATTTATTTGTGAAATTCACGTTTCCACCATAGTGGAGTAAGATTTTTGCGCGATAAATCAATATTTTATTAGGTTTTTACTGAATTTAAGCCTATTTTTGTTATTTTTGATGAGGAATAGCACGCTAAGATCCCAAAACGTGTGCTTCCTCGGCTTATTCTAGTTCAATTACAGTTTTCGACCGATTTTGAACCCATTCTAGACATTATGTCCTGGATATTACTGTAGGAACCTTATAACAGGAAGTTTTCATGCGATTCATCCGCTTCGTAGCAGATACTAGCAGCATATTCACATAATTCGCGTTCAGAATGTAGGGATATTACGTTTCTTTGTTAAAAATCAGTATTTATCGGTATATATTACGGAATATGAGCGATAGCGGAACATTTATTAATGCATATTTACGTTTGAATTATAGTGGAGTACGATTTGTGCTCGAAAAATCAATATTTCATTAGGTTTAACTGAATGGAAAGCCTATTTTCGTTATTTTTGATGAGCAATAGCACGCTAAGATCCCAAAACGTGTGCTTCTTCGGGTTATTCTAGTTTAATATAAGTTTTCGACCGATTTTGAACCCATTCTAGACATTATGTCGTGGATATAACTGTAAGAACCATATAACCGGAAGTTTGCGTGCGATTCATCCGCTTCGTAGCAGATACTAGCCGTTTTCTAACGTATTATCGTGTTTAGAGTTAAGGGATATTACGTTTCTTTGTTGAAAACCAGCTTTTATCGGTATATTACGGAATATGAGCGATAGCGGAACCATTTATCCATGTATATTCACGTCTCAACCATGGTGGAGTACGATTTGTGCATGATAAATCTGTATTTTATTAGGTTTTTACTGAATTGAAGGGCATTTTTGTTATATTTGATGAGAAATAGCACGCTAAGATCCCAAAACGTGTGGTTCTTCGGCTTATTCTAGTTCAATATCAGTTTTCGACCGATTTTGAACCCATTCTAGACATAATGTCATGGATATTACTGTATGAACCATAAAACCGGAAGTATGCTTGCGATTCATCCGCTTCGTAGCAGATACTAGCAGCATATTCACATATTTCGCGTTCAGAATGTAGGGATATTACGTTTCTTTGTTAAAAATCAGTATTTATCGGTATATATTACGGAATATGAGCGATAGCGGAACATTTATTAATGCATATTCACGTTTGAATTATAGTGGAGTACGATTTGTGCTCGAAAAATCAATATTTCATTAGGTTTAACTGAATGGAAGCCTATTTTTGTTATTTTTGATGAGCAATAGCACGCTAAGATCCCAAAACGTGTGCTTCTTCGGGTTATTCTAGTTCAATATAAGTTTTCGACCGATTTTGAACCCATTCTAGACATTATGTCGTGGATATAACTGTAAGAACCATATAACCGGAAGTTTGCGTGCGATTCATCCGCTTCGTAGCAGATACTAGCCGTTTTCTAACGTATTATCGTGTTTAGAGTTAAGGGATATTACGTTTCTTTGTTGAAAACCAGCATTTATCGGTATATTACGGAATATGAGCGATAGCGGAACATTTATCCATGTATATTCACGTCTCAACCATGGTGGAGTACGATTTGTGCATGATAAATCTGTATTTTATTAGGTTTTTACTGAATTGAAGGGCATTTTTGTTATATTTGATGAGAAATAGCACGCTAAGATCCCAAAACGTGTGGTTCTTCGGCTTATTCTAGTTCAATTACAGTTTTCGACCGATTTTGAACCCATTCTAGACATAATGTCCTGGATATTACTGTAGGAACCTTATAACAGGAAGTTTTTATTCGATTCATCCGCTTCGTAGCAGATACTAACAGCATATTCACATAATTGCGCGTTCAGAATGTAGGGATATTACGTTTGTTTGTTGAAAATCAGTATTTATCGGTACATTACGGAAAATGAGCGATAGCGGAACATTTATCAATGCATATTCACGTTTCAATTATAGTGGAGTACGATTTGTGCGCGAAAAATCAATATTTCATTAGGTTCAATTGAATTGAAGCCTATTTTTGTTATTTTTGATGAGGAATAGCACGCTTAGATCCCGAAACGTGTGCTTGTTCCGCTTATTCTAGTTCAATATCAGATTTCGACCGATTTTGAACCCATTCTAGACATTATGTCGTGGATATAACTGTAAGAACCATATAACCGGAAGTTTGCGTGCGATTCATCCGCTTCGTAGCAGATACTAGCCGTTTTCTAACGTATTATCGTGTTTAGAGTTTAGGGATATTACGTTTCTTTGTTGAAAACCAGCATTTATCGGTATATTACGGAATATGAGCGATAGCGGAACATTTATCCATGTATATTCACGTCTCAACCATGGTGGAGTACGATTTGTGCATGATAAATCAGTATTTTATTAGGTTTTTACTGAATTGAAGATCATTTTTGTTATATTTGATGAGCAATAGCACGCTAAGATCCCAAAACGTGTGCTTCTTCGGGTTATTCCTGTTCAATATCAGTTTTCGACCGATTTTGAACCCCATTCTAGACATAATGTCATGGATATTACTGTATGAACCATAAAACCGGAAGTATGCTTGCGATTCATCCGCTTCGTAGCAGATACTTGCCGCATTTTCGCGTCTTATCGCGTTAAGAATGTAGGAATATTACATTTCTTTGTTGAACATCAGTTTTTATCGGTATATTACGGAATACGAGCGATAGCAGTATATTAATTTTATGAGTATTCACGTTTTCACCATAGTGGAGTTACGATTTGTGCGCGATAAATCAATATTTCATTAGGTTTAACTGAATTGAAGCCTATTTTTGTTATTTTTGATGAGGAATAGCATGCTAAGAACCCAAAACGTGTGCTTCTTCGGATTATTCCAGTTCAATATCAGTTTTCGACCGATTTTGAACCCATTCTAGACATAATGTCCTGGATATTACTGTAGGAACCTTATAACAGGAAGATTGCATGTGATTCATCCTGTTCGTAGCAGAAACTAGCCGCATATTCACATAATAGTCCGTTTAGAATGTAGGGATATTACGTTTCTTTGTTGAAATCAGTATTTATCGGTATATTACGGAATATGAGCGATGGCAGTACATTTATTTATGAAATTCACGTTTCCACCATAGTAAAGTAAGATTTTTGCGCGATAAATCAATATTTTATTAGGTTTTTACTGAATTTAAGCCTATTTTTGTTATTTTTGATGAGGAATAGCACGCTAAGATCCCAAAACGTGTGCTTCCTCGGCTTATTCTAGTTCAATATCAGTTTTCGACCGATTTTGAACCCATTCTAGACATTATGTCCTGGATATTACTGTAGGAACCATAAAACCGGAAGTATGCTTGCGATTCTTCCGCTTCGTAGCAGATACTAGCAGCATATTCACATATTTCGCGTTCAGAATGTAGGGATATTACGTTTCTTTGTTAAAAATCAGTATTTATCGGTATATTACGGAATATGAGCGATAGCGGAACATTTATTAATGCATATTTACGTTTGAATTATAGTGGAGTACGATTTGTGCTCGAAAAATCAATATTTCATTAGGTTTAACTGAATGGAAGCCTATTTTTGTTATTTTTGATGAGCAATAGCACGCTAAGATCCCAAAACGTGTGCTTCCTCGGCTTATTCTAGTTCAATTACAGTTTTCGACCGATTTTGAACCCATTCTAGACATTATGTCGTGGATATAACTGTAAGAACCATATAACCGGAAGTTTGCGTACGATTCATCCGCTTCGTAGCAGATACTAGCCGTTTTCTAACGTATTATCGTGTTTAGAGTTAAGGGATATTACGTTTCTTTGTTGAAAACCAGCATTTATCGGTATATTACGGAATATGAGCGATAGCGGAACATTTATCCATGTATATTTACGTCTCAACCATGGTGGAGTACGATTTGTGCATGATAAATCAGTATTTTATTAGGTTTTTACTGAATTGAAGGGCATTTTTGTTATTTTTGATGAGCAATAGCACGCTAAGATCCCAAAACCTGTGCTTCCTCGGCTAATTCTAGTTCAATTACAGTATTCGACCGATTTTGAACCCATTTTAGACATAATGTCCTGGATATTACTGTAGGAACCTTATAACAGGAAGTTTTTATGCGATTCATCCGCTTCGTAGCAGATACTAGCAGCATATTCACATAATTGCGCGTTCAGAATGTAGGGATATTACGTTTGTTTGTTGAAAATCAGTATTTATCGGTACATTACGGAAAATGAGCGATAGCGGAACATTTATTAATGCATATTCACGTTTCAATTATAGTGGAGTACGATTTGTGCGCGAAAAATCAATATTTTATTAGGTTCAATTGAATTGAAGCCTATTTTTGTTATTTTTGATGAGGAATAGCACGCTTAGATCCCGAAACGTGTGCTTGTTCGGCTTATTCTAGTTCAATATCAGATTTCGACCGATTTTGAACCCATTCTAGACATTATGTCGTGGATATAACTGTAAGAACCATATAACCGGAAGTATGCTTGCGATTCATCCGCATCGTAGCAGATACTTGCCGCATTTTCGCGTATTATCGCGTTAAGAATGTAGGAATATTACATTTCTTTGTTGAACATCAGTTTTTATCGGTATATTACGGAATATGAGCGATAGCAGTACATTTATTTATGCATACTCACGTTTTCACCATAGTGGAGTACGATTTGTGCGCGATAAATCAATATTTCATTATGTTTTTACTGAATTGAAGCGTATTTTTGTTATTTTTGATGAGCAATAGCACGCTAAGATCCCAAAACGTGTGCTTCTTCGGGTTATTCTAGTTCAATATCAGTTATCGACCGATTTTAAACCCATTCTAGTCATTATGTCGTGGATATATTTGTAAGAACCATATAACCGAAGTTTGTGTGCGATTCATCCGCTTCGTAGCAGATACTAGCCGCATATTTACGTCTTATCGCGTTTAGAATGTAGGAATATATCGTTATTTTGTTAAAAATTAG